>CM069445.1:71906389-72080887 GCA_035610835.1 Ophiura sarsii | reverse complement strand
CCTTGGCTATTAGGAGCTATTTATATCATAATACTATTTGTGGCGGAGTCCTGTCCGTCTGTCCGTCCAATGACTCCGAGCGCAGATTCCTGCCCATCTGTCCGTGCAATCGCTATGCACAGGGATCTTCGCCCCAGGTAGACAACAAACTGTTGCTACGCGCTCGCGTATAAACAAAACAAACATGGCGCACGCGATTGCCGGCGCACGCGTAATGGCGCAGACCGTAAGGGTGCGTACGCGTTCGTGGCGCAAACTGGGTCTTTTCATGGAAGCCGTCCGGTGGCTAACAAAGAGAGAAAAAGGACTCCACCCGGGCGTGCTTTTGTATGAGTTAAACTATATGAACAGGAAAAAAAAAGGATCAGATGGCGGGTTAGGTGTAATAAAGGAACTGGGAGCGTAAACCGTAGGCCTTCATCCAGGAATACGTTATGTGTTAAACATGTTATTGTTAAAGTGATTGCGAATTGGCGGTGGTGTGATGTCAGTGCCTCAACATCCCATCACGGACCCATCTATGCCGCGCAGGCCAAAACGGGCCGGGCCCTCATCATGCCTATCATGGATGTCCTTTTATATAAATGGGAATGTTACAGGGACATGTATAAATATAAAAGGACGGTGTGAGCAAACATTTAGCTCTTTAACTCTCGGCGGGTTTTTTGTCCCGGTTTTTATGAGTTAAACTATGCATGCATGATCAGGATGAAAAGAGTCAAATGAGGGGGGGGGGGGGGGGGGGGGGGGGGGGGGGGGGGGGGGGCTTGAAATCAAACCCAGACCTTGAGCGTGCAAGTGTGTACAGTGTTGTAGTTTAACACTATAGCAATTCAGATAGGCCCTAGGCCAATCATGGGATGTCTGTTATATAAATAGGAATGTTACATGGATATCGGTGCGCGCAAATATGCACACAGTTCTCAAGACTGGGCACAGATGATCATGACGATAGACCCCCTCCTCTCGCTGACTCTAAAACTAAAAGACCTCTGAACTAAGGGACCGTTCATTATTTATGGTGGAGGGGGGGGTTGGGACAAATTCAAGACTCGTATGTCAAAATTACCTAACCCCCCCCCCCCCTACAGCTGAAACTGAAAATTACCTGACCCCCCCCTACTAACCAATAGATTTTTACACAACCCCCCCCCCCCCCCCCAAAAAAAAAAAAAAATCAACTTGTCGCATACTTAAGGGATGTATTTTTCTTTTGCCATGGATTCGTTGGTTGTGCCCTCTGAACGGCCAATAATTTAATGACTAACTACATTGCGAGCGTAGCGAGGCGGAACATTTGTCATATATTTATACATTTTGGGTGTTTTGTGAGTCTTTATAACCCGAAAAAAGTTAGAACATCCAGACAAAAACGTATGAAATATTCTTGTGAGCTTTGGTGCAGAGCTGAGAGTGAGACGAGGGTGAAAAGCATGCAAGAAATTACCGTTTTTAATCAAATTGGATTTTGGAACATAGGCCTAGGCTATTAACATGTTTTTATACACCTCATGGCTCTAATGTTTTCAACCATTGATGATTATATAGGTGTTTCCAACACTCGTCCGAGCAGGGCGTGCACAAAAAAGATTTGCTGTACGAAAGTAGTCTCATCATAAGTAGCCTACATGTTTTGAAGTTGAAAGGTCGTAGAAAACGTGCGCGAAGCGCACAAAAAAAATGCATTTACACTCCAAAATAGCCTCTAAAATCACCCCAATCACCACCATCTTTATAGTTTAAAAAAGTTACATAACCCCCCCTGTTTAAGAATAAAAAGTTACATAACCCCCCCTATTTCAACATATGAAAGTTACATGACCCCCCCTATATTTTACCCAACCCCCCTCCACCATAAATAATGAACGGTCCCCTAAGACCCCAATATAAACCCTAACCCTAGGCCTAACACATGTACTGAATTACATGGATACGCATATGGGGTAGCCTACCTGGATTTAAGGGCACATGAGGTTCCTGTATTATTGGGATTTGGAATATTAATGGCACCTGGGTTAACTGAATTTTAAGGGTATACACATCACATAAACCTCAACCCGAGAACCGCCCAACCCACGAACCGCAAATTCTAGTATGTGTATATTTTATATTCTAACAGTAGCCCTTTTTATACATGTATATGTATAGGGATCGTATATTAGCTATCGCTATCAGCTAAAGGGGTACCCTAACAAAAGTAATGTGTAACGTATCAGCTACCCCTATCTGCTAATGGGCTATCTTTATTTTATATTTTTTCCCTCGACAACTTAGCTATTGAGCTATCAGCTATCACAACCCGTTAGCTTATATTAGCTACCCCTATCTGCTAATGGGCTATCTTTATTTTATATTTTTTCCCTCGAAAACTTAGCTATTGAGCTATCACAAACCGTTGGCTTATATTAGCTACCCCTATCTGCTAATGGGCTATCTTTATTTTATATTTTTCCCTCGAAAACTTAGCTATTGAGCTATCAGCTATCACAACCCGTTAACTTATATTAGCTACCCCTATCCGCTAATGGGATATCTTTATTTTATATTTTTCCCCCTCGAAAACTTAGCTATTGAGCTATTAGCTATCACAACCCGTTAGCTTATATTAGCTGCACCTATCTGCTAATGAGCTATCTTTATTTTTATATTTTCCCCTCAAAAACTATCAGCTATCACAACCCGTTAGTTTATTATAGCTTGCCGTTTCTGCTAATGGGCTATCTTTATTTTATATTTTCCCCCTCGAAAACCTAGCTATTGAGCTATCAGCTATCACAACCTTATATTAGCTAGCCGTAGCTGCTAATGGGCTATCTTTATTTTATATTTTGTCCCTCGAAAACTTAGCTATTTAGCTATCAGCTATCAACCCGTTAGCTTACAATAGCTAGCCGTATCTGCTAATGGTCTATATTTATTTTATTTTATTTTTTACCTCGAAAACTTAGCTATTGAGGCATCAGCTATCATAACCTGTTATCTTATATTAGCTAGCCGTATCTGCTAATCTTTATCTTTATTTTATAATATTTTACCTCATTGAAAACTTAGCTATTGTGGCTATCAGCTATCACAACCCGTTAGCTTATATTAGCTAATTAGCTAGCGGTATCTGTTAATGAGGCTGAGGCTGAACACCAAAAAGACAAAGATGATGGTAATTGATGGAAGTCAGAATGATGACGATGTTTCTCTCTGGATGACGAGGTGATAGAACAAGTAAAAAGCTTCGAATTTCTGGGCTCCACCATCAACAACAAAGGTGATTGCTCACAGTAGATTAAACGAAGACTTGCAATTGCTCGTGGCACTGTTCAGTCAATGACCAAGCTCTGGAAAACCAAACTCTCCTCATCATTAAAAGTACGCCTGCTTCGATCCACAGCCTTTGCAATTGCAACTTACGGCTCCGAATCATGGACAATGAGATTGGCAGACAAAAAGAAGCTAGATGCTTTTGAGATATGGTGTTACCGCAGGATCCTTAGAATAGCATGGACAGAGAGGAAGACCAATGCATGGGTCCTGGAGAAACTTGATGTAAAACAATCACTACGGGCCGAAGTCATCTCCAGAAAGCTGTCATACCGTATTTCGGTCACATCACCAGACACCAATGATTGCAAAAAGACATAATCCAAGGCATGGTAGAGGGGAGAAGAAGGAGAGGAAGACCTACTAACAGCTAGTTGGCTAGATGACATCAAGCAAGTTACAGGAAAATCCATAGCAGAGGCTACCAGAGCTGCCGCCGACCGTAGACTATGGCGTCTCATCATTCGGACCACACCAGCATTTAAATGCCACGTGACCAAAGAAGAAGATCTGTTAATGAGCTATCTTTATTTTATATTTTTATAATTTTTCCCTCATTGAAACTTAGCTATTGAGCTATCCGCTATCACAACCTGTTAGCTTATAATAGCTAGCTGTATCTGCTAATGGGTTATCTTTATTTTTTATTTTTCCCTCATTGAAAACTTGTACGAAAGGTTTCCGAAAAATCTGTTTTGGATAATAATTATGGTAGGCCGCGTGGAAAGTGTTATCATGCATATAAAGAATTTTAACTTTTATTGGCTTCCTACACCAATTTAAGGTGGTTAAATTGTATTGGCGTTTTAAAGAACGACCCATCTTGTGTTGCGGGAGCGATTTGATGTTTTAACGCTTAATAAGGGTTCAAATTTCTATGGCTTCCAACACCAAGTTAAGGGGGCTGTGCACCTTCGGTACAGCCTCCGTAAAACTGCCGTAACTTCTTCATTATTCATTTAATCTATATAAAAGTATACATTTGTTTGCAGGAAAGGGTTCAATGAATCCAACCATGATCATGAAATTGACCATTTTGGAAAAAATTACAAAAAACACGTTTTTTGACCCATTTTAGGTTCTGCAAAGATAACTCAAAATATATTTTGTCAAATGTTGTCATACTAGTTTTATTATATTCCTCATGCAATTCCTAGGAATCGTTTCTTTTTGTTTTTGAAAATCTTTATTATTTTTGGAATTATAGACCAAAAAGTGCTATAAAAACCTTTTGGTCGATAATTCAAAAAATAATAAAGATTTTCAACAAAAAAAACCCGATTCCTAGGGAATGAGGAATATAATAAAACTAGTATGAAAAAATTTGACAAAATATATTTTGAGTTATCTTTGCAGAACCTAAAATGGGTCAAAAAAACGTGTTTTTTATAATTTTTTCCAAAATGGTCAATTTCATGATCATGGCTGGATTCATTGAACCCTTTCCTGAAAAAAAAATGTATACTTTTATATAGATTAAATGAATAATGAAGAAGTTACGGCAGTTTTACGGAGGCTGTACCTGAAGGTGCACAGCCCCTTAAAACACCAACAATGTGATGTTTAAACTCTTAGTCTTAACATGCTTTTAATATGGGTTTAAACGTCATTGGCTTCCTACACCAAGTTGTATAAAATGTAACCACCTTAAAAGGTGTTTACATTTTATTGGTTTTTTTAAGAACGACCCTTGATGTGTTTGGGAAACGATCAAGTTAATGTTTTAACTTATAATATATTGTTGTAATACCTATATCAGCTATAGCTAGGTTTAAAATAAAGTAAAAATATAACTACCATTAGCGCATAACCCGATATTAGCTATCAATAGCTGACATTAGCTACCAATAGCTTATATTAGCTACCAATAGCGTAAATTAGATTGTTGTAATAGCTAATAGCTGGTATATCTATGTTTAGAATAGAGAAGAAATCGAACTACCATATCGCATTAGCGGATATTAGCTATATTAGCTAGCGCTCTATTAAGCCGATATCAGCTAATGTTAGATAGCAATAGCTTATATGATTGTTATAATAGAAGGTTGTAATAGCTTATATCAGCTATAGCTAGATTTAGAATAAAATAAAAATCTATGTACCATTATCCTATTAGCCAATATTAGGTATCGATAGCTTATATTGGCTACCAATAGCTTATTTTAGCTACCCGTAGCTTATAATAGATTGTTGTAATACCTTATATCAGCTATAGCTAGGTTTATAATAAAGTAAAAATCTAACTACCATTAGCACATAACCCGATATTGGAAAAGGGTATAGGTATGTGCCGCGCTGAAGACCTCCCTTTTCACCCTCTGCTGATAGCTCTTATGACCCCCGACCCCCCCCCCCTTTGAGTCTGCATCAGTTCTTAAGACCCCGATTTTATTGAAAATTCAAACATCGCGAAATTTTGCGTTCCAAAGCCCCAAATTTTGCTATAACACAAACAAATAAATCGAAAATTTGCGTTCTTGCTAATCAAAATTGAACTATAGGCCAGTTCTCAAGACCAATTTTTTTGAAAAAATCAGTTCCTAAGACCCTATTCTTCGTCATAAAATCCAATAAATATGTAGCCCCCCCCCCCTTTTTTGACACCCTGTGCGGCACACCCCTACCTCAATTTACCTCAATCCCATGATAATTACCATGCTCAGCATATATTCTCGTAGAATAAGTGTTAACATGGTATTATGTAAGATTTTGTATTCTAGAATACAGATTGTTCATAAAACCATATTACAACCATGTAAATCAAGTTGTAATGGGTGGGTTGTGTGTGTGTGTGGTGGGGGGTGGGGGGGGGGGGGTCGGTCATAAATTTTTTTTTGTTATGTTTTTTTTTTGGGGGGGGTAATGTCAGGTAGTAATTATATCATCATAATTGATTGATTGATTGATTGATTGATTGATTGATTGATTGATTGATTGATTGATTGATTGATTGATTGATTGATTGATTGATTGATTGATTGATTGATTGATTGATTGATTGATTGATTGATTGATTGATTGATTGATTGATTGATTCATCGATCGATCAATCGTTGCTTGGTTGCTTGGTTGCTTGGTTGCTTGGTTGCTTGGTTGCTTGGTTGCTTGCTTGGTTGCTTGGTTGCTTGGTTGCTTGGTTGCTTGGTTGCTTGGTTGCTTGCTTGCTTGCTTGCTTGCTTGCTTGCTTGCTTGCTTGCTTGCTTGCTTGCTTGCTTGCTTGCTTGCTTGCTTGCTTGCTTGCTTGCTTGCTTGCTTGCTTGCTTGCTTGCTTGATTATATAAATTATATAATTTAATAAACCTATAAAAACCTAAATAATCGACGTGAAAGGGCAATCCAAGGCTTACTATGTGTTGCTATAGTGACCTGTAGTACTCGAATAAAGACATCATTTAATCCATTGTATGAATTAAGTGATGTATACCATGATATATTACTATGGTGATTCTCTGTACAAGACTTTTGTTTGTATGAATGCAGTGATGTATGACATAATATGCCAACGCGGTGAATATTTCATATATGATACGAATATAGAGAAAGAGCACATCGGGAAGTAGTAGAATATGTCTTGAATGAAAAAATCAATTGTTATTAGGGCCCGACTGACCCGTTTATTTCAAAATTTTCCAACCAAAAATTGTTTTATATACACATACACACAAAGTTTTAAAACAAATAAAACAAATGTGAAAGAAAAATATGAAAAATCTATTAACAAAAAAAAATGAAAAAAAAATGTGAAACCAAAATATGATTTAAAAAATTAAAAAAACAAGTTGAAAAAACAAAAACAATAACCTTTATTTCCCAACCGAAAAGTGTTGCATACGCTCATACATTATACCCACACACAAACAAAATTCAATTCAATTTTTTTTTTTAAATATGAAACAAAAATATGAAAAATATATTAACCAAAAAACAAAAATAAAAACAAAAAAAACCAAGCACATTTTTTTTCACATTGCCCAGTTGTAGAAAAAATGTTTATACACACATACCCAACACACAAAAAAAAAATGAAAAAAAATGAAAATAAAAAATATGAAAAATAAATATGAAAAATATAACCAAAAAATATGAAGAAAAAAAAATGAAAACTAAGAATTCAAAAAAAGTTTTAAAAAAAAAGTTAACACCCAAAAAAACACCAATTATATTTTTCAAAAAACATTTTTTTCTTCTTTTTTTTCTTCCACATTTTGTTTTTCATCAGATTTTTTTGTGGACAGAATTTAAAAAAAATAATAACAAAATGAGTCTGTCAGGCCCGCACAACAGGATTTTTTTCTTCGGTGTCTACAAAATGTCTAGACGGTGAACTAACCAATAGCTCCTCAGAATGAAAGAAAAGGCAGAGTCCACAAAAGCTGGCTATATTCAAACCACATAGTATCATATATATATATTGCGATAGAATATGCGTGGGAGTATATTTTTAAAATTTATACTCATATTTTATTTTTTTATATAATATAAAGCAGTTTCCCAACCTACGGTGTTTACAATTAGACAATTACAACAAATATTATCAAACACCGCCGGTGAATGTCCTAACGAAAAAATAATGAAGGACATACACCGGCTGGGACTTAAAACCAGTTCCCCTGAACTCTTAAGGCAGTTTGTTTTTATCCTTCCTTTTTGTTTGTTATGTCAGGAATACATTCTTTATCAGGTCCAAACTCCGTGTTCTTGACTCACGGTAATTTAGAACAAAAACATAGGTTTTCATAATGTTCATACTAAAGTATTATTAAATTAAAATGTATTGCTAATTAAGTGCTTCGAAAAGTACATAATTTTGACAGTATTAAAAATACCATCTGATGCCAGATTATATTTTTAATTTGAATTTGGGTGTTAACAGACATTTCTCTTCAAAATTATACCAAAATATGGCATAATTGAATAAAGAAAAATGGTAAAAATCGAAAAAACAAAACACCTATTTTTTATAAAAATGCTACTTTGTGCGTGCTTGATTGTACCTATTCAATAATGCGCAACAGAATAATTGATACTTGGTTTCATGTCAAGTTCCTGTAGTTTGTAGTTGAGTTGCACTTTCAGGGTGACATTACATCTGCGATTCAATTGCCTTATGCACGTTATAGTTTTACCGATATAATATATATAGATAATATAGAACCTGCATGTATTGGTACCGGGATGATAAGGGAAATGGAATAAAAAGATCCCGTGACCTTGCAGAGCGAAGGTTCGTATCTCTGGATTTGGCTCCTACTAGGAAGTTAAAGGGATATTATGTGATCTTTTCCAGGGCGCCCTCTATTATATTTTCTTGCAGATTTACATTTCTGATCATAAATCATAAATATATTCTGAGTTACAGAGCGATACGATTCCTAATATATAACTTCAAAATCATGGTTTTAGAGCGAATTTAAAGTGAAAAATAAACTGTCCCGCTAGCAGTAGCAGGACAGTTTATTTTCACTCCGCGCCGTGCTTCTTCAAAGCATTTGTATAGTATAAATCAAATTTCCAATGTTTAAACTCGCGTTTAATCAGTGACTTTAACGAAGCTATGTGTCTTGGATTAAAATCGATCATAAGGAAGCATCGTAAAAGGCACACAGCCTCTAGCGCTGTCATGAAATAACACCTCAATAGTATACAAATATGTAATGCCCTAGCGTGTGATAGTACAAACTATATCACAAGGTAAAATTTGGATTTTTCAATTGCTCGTGGGTTCGAGTTTAGGTGTAATAAAAAAGTGCCAAAAAATTTGGTCTGTAACTCAAAAAAAAAAAAAAAAGATATTAAAATAAAAAAAACGCTCCTGGGGAATGTTATCAGGATTATCATAAAACTAGTATGACAAAATTTAACAAAATATATTTTGAGTTATCTTTTCCAAACCTAAAATGGGTCAAAAAAGGTTTTTTTAATAATTTTTTTCCAAAATGGTCAATTTCATTATCATGGTTGGATTTATTGAACCCTTTTCTGCAAAAAACTGTATACGTTTATAAAGATTAAATAAATATTGAAGAAGTTACGGCAGTTTTACGGAGGCTGTACCTGAGAGTCCACACCCCCCTTAAGTCCCCCCTTAATAAGGTGTTTAAGGGCAGTGTCAACCCGGCACTTGTTTCAAAAATTGAATTTCATATTTCTCTATTATTTAGGGACCGTTCATTATTTATGGTGGAGGGGGGGGGTTGGGTAAAATATAGGGGGGGTCATGTAACTTTCATATGTTGAAATAGGGGGGGTTATGTAACTTTTTATTCTTAAACAGGGGGGGTTGTGTAACTTTTTTAAACTATAAAGATGGTGGTGATTGGGGTGATTTTAGAGGCTATTTTGGAGTGTAAATGCATTTTTTTTGTGCGCTTCGCGCACATTTTCTTACGACCTTTCAACTTCAAAACATGTAGGCTACTTATGATGAGACTACTTTCGTACAGCAAATCTTTTTTGTGCACGCCCTGCTCGGACGAGTGTTGGAAAACACCTATATAATCATCAATGGTTGAAAACATTAGAGCCATGAGGTGTATAAAAACATGTTAATAGCCTAGGCCTATGTTCCAAAATCCAATTTGATTAAAAACGGTAATTTCTTGCATGCTTTTCACCTCGTCTCACTCTCAGCTCTGCACCAAAGCTCACAAGAATATTTCATACGTTTTTGTCTGGATGTTCTAACTTTTTTCGGGTTATAAAGACTCACAAAACACCCAAAATGTATAAATATATGACAAATGTTCCGCCTCGCTACGCTCGCAATGTAGTTAGTCATTAAATTATTGGCCGTTCAGAGGACACAACCAACGAATCCATGGGCAAAAGAAAAATACATCCCTCAAGTATGCGACAAGTTGATTTTTTTTTTTTGGGGGGGGGGGTTGTGTAAAAATCTATTGGTTAGTAGGGGGGGTCAGGTAATTTTCAGTTTCAGCTGTAGGGGGGGTTAGGTAATTTTGACATACGAGTCTTGAATTTGTCCCAACCCCCCCCCTCCACCATAAATAATGAACGGTCCCTTAATACTTTTATATGTATTCTATCATTACCATCATAAGTAACTAATCGTAAGCGATTATTTCCCGTTCTTTTGGGTGATTTTAAATTGTTGTTTTGGTATAAGTTTGAGTCAGGAAAAGGCGCATGGTTATTTGGCGGGAATTTAAGCGGAGTTCCGCGTTTTTCAAATGCTGCGACAGCTGTTCGATCATTGCGTCGCGCGCTGAAACTCCCCGCGCGTAATACTAGACTCGCCGCTTAATATCCGCGACGTAGACGCGAAAAACAAAAGAGCGCAAAACAATGTCTAAAAATGTAAACAAAGGCCAATCTTACGATCATTTAAATTTCAGTTTTCTTCTAATTTCTTCACATGGTGACAATATAAATTGAATCTGATAGTTTATTATGATTGTTCATAATAGTATACTCGCTTTTTAGGTCACACGCCCGTGTATTCCGTGAACATTTAGCTTTAAATGGTGGAAAATGTCAATATTTTTACTAAATCGATATTTTCTATAATTTCAAATTTGAAGGAATTTTACGCATTTTCAAACAACATAACTAAAAATATATCAAACTATCAGGTAACCTTTTACTACCATTGTGTAGAGGACTTTCAGCACTAGGAGGCAATTTTTTATTTTTTCGATTATGGATTTTAAACTCGAGATATGCATCCATTTCTAGCGAAATGTATGCAAAAAAACACGACTTTTACACTTTTCCGATGTTTTTAGCAATATTTCCAAAACCAAGCTTTATTTTGGAAAAAGAAAAAATTGCCTCCTAGACAAAATTGTATTGTTTACAAAAACGTTTATTAGAACAAATTACCATTTTTTATTTTATAGTTATGCTGTCTGAAAAATTTGGGGTAAAAAAATTGCTTTTTGGTTCATTTCTCAAAATTTAGTTTAGTTGGTATCACATTGATATCACCATCGGATTCCTTATCAAATTTCCTTTTTAAAAATGTATACTTTTATGTACTTTTATTCAATATTCTCAAACTTAGAAGCAAAAGTTGATCATCAAAATAATAGGGTTGACACTTACTTCCCTTAAGTCGTCTGGTAAGATTTATCTGACCATGTCGACATAATACTGATATTATATTATACTTGTCATAAGGCATAGTAAAATAAATAACATGTTTCCCGTCCGGACTTTTTAAAAAAAGGAGGAGGGAGGGTCTTACTATTTACTATTTTCCAATATTTTGCTATTTTTTTCCAAGATGGCCGACAAGTCGAAAGTGACCAACTGACTGTGTCAGGGACTTCCTAAACAGATTTTCCACTATACTTGCCAGATAAACAAACAAAAACCCATCTAAATTCAGTACATTTTGTTTATTATTTGTGCACTAGATGTGTTGCCTGTAAAATGATATACGGTAACACTGTAAAGATTTGTAACTAAATGTTTGCATATATTGTTTCTCTTCAATTTGGGTCAAATAAAATTATAATTGTTGTTTGTAGCCTATGCCTGCCTGTGATCTGGTAAAGAAAGATGTTTCATTTACAAATAGGTTTTGAATTCTATTCAACATAACATGCATAACAGCAGTTATAAACAGCAGTTTAACTCAATTTCAAAAATAAACAAAAGATGAAATAAATATATACAAACATTTACAAATCAGTGTTTTATTATGTTACAGTCAACACTTCTCTTCCCCTATTTAATAATTATTTTTAATGAATTTAGGTATTTTTCAAATTTGTTAAAAATAATTCAAACTGTATGTGTCTTGATCGTTGTTTAAAATGAAAATGTTTTTCGAATTAATGAAAGGATTTCTAAATTATTTCAACAAACCAAGATAATATTGTAGTTGAGCATGATATAGGTCACTCGTGGAGTCAGGTAGGGGTCAATCGATGCTGTTTATGTGACCAATTAAAGCTCTGAAAATTTTAAATTTTAAATTTAAAAAAAATAAAAAAAATCGTTTAAAAAAAAAATAATAATAATAATAAATAGTAAAAAAAAGGAGGCGGCAGCTAAAATGGTGGAGGCAGGCGGGGACGGGAAACATGCAACTTTTTTTACTAGGCCTAATACTACCGAACGCATTTATGTCAGACAATATAACACGGGCACAGTCTTACACATTTATTCTCATTTATTCTTAAACAGTCACACTTAAGACATTTATTTAATCAAAATTGTACCTTAAATTGCCCACATTTGTCAACTTTTACCCCTGTTGGTATCGAATAACCCATAAAACATTCCATCCAACCCGTGCGGTGAGTACACCATGCGTCGACGTAATGTGCCGCATAAGCACGCAGGAAAATCGCAGTGGACGCACGGCAGAAGTGCGCGTTATGGAAGAAAACTTTATAGTAACCACGCAATGCGCAAGGGGTCACGTTCATTAATGTACGCCGTGTTGAGTTATCTAAATAAATGTCGCCGATTTCTCTGAGAACCAATGAGAATTGCCTAAACATTCTTAGCTGTTTAAGAATTTGGAATGCAGCAACATATTCAGCAACGCTCATAGCAACACAATCAAAGAGTTATTTAATAGTATTTAGCATACCAAATTAAATATTAAATAAAAGTCTTACCTGTTAAATTATCGATCCCAAATGCAGAGAACAATATCCCCCAAAACACAAGATATGCCCAATTCAATGGGATATCCATGTTTAAAATGTCCGAATTATTCCTCACAATTTATACACACTAATAAGACCTACATGGTTGCTCCTTGCGTTGGATGATTTAATTGTTATACTAAAATATTGTTTCCAAGCGGAATATAACAGCCATAATTATAGCTTCCGGTATACAGTGCTTAAAAAGATTCTGACTATGTAATAAATATGCTCTTAACTCCAAAAATACAGCTACAACATAAACATATCAATTATGAAGAAATTTCTTTTCACTAATTTGAGATATTGTTTGTGACTGAATATTGACTGGATATTAACACGGCTTTGTTTCATTTTTTCATTGCTTTTTCAACACGCGGATATAGTAACAGGTGCCTGTATAGAACGTATTGATCAATGGAAACATCCCCGATCCACATCCCACTATCGAGCGGAGAGTTGTTGGTACACGCGGATATAGTAACAGGTGCCTGTATAGGACGTATTGATCAATGGAAACATCCCTGATCCACATCCCATTATCGAGCAGAGGGTTGTTGGTGCAAGAAAATCAATAATCTGCATTGCTTTACCGTATCTGCGTGTTGTAAAATTGCAAAATGAAAGTTGTATTTCATTCTGGTTTTCACATGAAATTTCTTCACAATTTTTAATTTTGAATATTTTAATAAGTTGGAGCTATAGTTTTGGAGTTATGGGCATATTATAAAGTAGGCCTTCCTCCCCTAAAAAAATAGATTACGTTTGTTTGTATAACTCTGCACACAATTAGACGTTTTGAGAGATAGAAACCCTTATGGAACTAAAATGATGTTGTCAAAAAAGTGGCACTTTTCAAGATCCCATACAAGTTTGTTTACATAAATCGACACAGAATTGGACGTTTTGAGAGATTGAAACACTTATCAAAAAGAAAATCGATTGACTACTAACGCAAAATGTGACAATTTCGGGAAAAGTAAACACGATATTGAAGAGGGAAAGGGAAACTTTCTATATTTAGCCAAGCGTTTCCCCTTTTCCTTAGTTTTTCAGTTTCTCAAAACGTCTAACTATGTGTGGAGTTATGCAAACAAACGTGTTCTAGTTTTAGGGGGGTGCTTACTTTTTGTTAACCCTTTATTACCAGGTTAGTTACTTTTTTGTGCACTGTACTGATGTGACGTAGTGGTATTACAATGAATTATTCGTTGAATAATATTACAGGTTAATTGGTATTACCACTCATGCATTCTCATCTATAAAAGTGTAATGAACGGTTCCCTTGACGATGGAAATATCTCCATGCCTTGTCTGTCTTTATACCTTTTTCTTTCTCTATATTACAGATTAATCAAAATAATTGTCCTTTTTCTTTCTCATTATGCAGGTGCAATAGACCATTTGACATCTAGTAATTAATGATAATTGTATGCCGTCATTTGAAATGCTTATAGATTCAAAGGGTTTTCATCCATCTCTGGTCAACACTCTCCCCGCGGCTATTAGTTTTACCATATACAAACTTTCTTCGAAAACTATTGCCAACTTTGAAAGTCTATCTCAAGGATTACTGAACCAATACTAGGCATTTTTGTACTTATTTTAATGCATTTCTCATGGTAATTTCAAATATGGTGATGTAATTCAAGAATTTTTAAATTTTAGTGCAAAAACATTTGGGGACATTTTTGGTGTCGTCTCGGGTGTCGTCTGCAGACGACTGCCGCGTGGAAAGCGTTAAAAATGGAATTGTATTACTGTGCCAATATCAATACATACATGTACATATTCCTACTACTTTGATACACCTTCTACATGTTCTATTTCTAAATATATCATCATTTTCTCTATCGGATATTTTTAAGAATGTTCAGAAATGATGACTTAAAACGGGTTTTAGGCCTTTATTTAGGGCATAAATATTCGGATTTCGATATTTCTGACTGTTTACTTATCACATGTTCTCCTTATTGTGCGTTTGAAAGCTTTTCAATATAATATCACAGTGGCATTAAAACCAAGATTTAGGAATATAATAAGATCTTTTCAGTCATTTATAGTGTAGATGTTTTAAACAACCTTGGTATTAGTGACCAATCCATTACTCTTTGAATGCTTTTCCATATAATATCAAATTGGCATAAAATCCCAGATACAAGAATAAGTTCATTTCAGTAATTTGTGCTGTATCAGCAATCTTCGCATCATCAGCATTCAAGCCATTACTATTTGGTAATTGCCAGTGTTATGACCAAGTCACCAACTCTCCAGTCATACGACACAGAAAACACTAAACCTTGAGTCACAAGTCAAGTCACTCAAGTCATTGGTCATCTCAATGTCAATTTTCGATTAAGTCACAAGTCAAAACCTTATGGCCCCTCACATGTATCCGTGTGAGCTGGGCAGCCCCTTACCGTGTGAACGTCCCGTCCGTTGAACACGTTCAGGGGACTTTGCCGACCACCGGAGATTTGAGCATGTTCAAAACTCCTGGTGGGTGAGTAAAAGCGGCGGCGAACGATGAGAGTCCGGTATGAGGACGGTATAAGGACGGCGCACCCGTTTCGCACCCGTTTCGCACCCGTTCGCAGGGCGGTGATGGACGGTGGTGGACGTAGACAATCTCAGCGATGGGCTGCTAACGGGCGCATGCCGCCTGGTTAACCGTTCGCAGAACATACCCTCACAAAAAGTGAATCAGGCAAACAACCAAAACGTCATGGCGGTTCGGCTGGTACCCAGGCGTTCCGACCGGTGAGGACCCGGTATAGAGGTAGTATGCACACGGTGCGGACACGGTGAGAACGGTAAGCTAAAACTGTATGAGGCCGGTGAGCCCGGTACCAGGCCGGTGATAACCCGGCACAGACTCGGTGTAGAACGGTATCGACCGATAACACGGTGAGGAGGTGTTATGCACCCGGTGAGAACGGTAAGCTACAAATATATGAGGGCGGTGAGCCCGGTACTCGGCCGGTGAGGACCCAGTATATAACCATGATAACGGTATGGACCCGGTGACCACAACAACAAATCAATGCGCCCGTTTACATTTTTTTCTAATTGTTTGGACTCTGTTGTTTTTCTATTAGATTAGACGGTAAGGTGGCCGCATACCACCTCCGCTCTGTGAATGGGCGCGAAACGTGTGCGCCGTCTTTATACCGTCCTCAAACCGGGGTCTCACCGTTCGCCGCCGCTCTTACTCACCCGGTTTTGAGCATGCTTAAAATTCCTGCCGGGCGCGGGTGGCCGGCAATGTCCCCGGCAACGTGTTCAACGGACGATAAACGGCCCACCGTGTGTCCTCACCGTTTACCGCCGTCTGCACCAATTTGTCACACGGTAAGGGTTCGGCCACGTTATACGGATACATGCGAGTAATACAGAGATTCCCGGAATTTAAGTGAAGCGGCGAGATTGAGCGTTCAGCTTATAAAGGGCGTTTGATGACGTTATCAAGGCGGTTCGGCCGGTACCCTGGCGTTCCGGCCGGTAAGGACCTGGTGAGGAGGTGATATGAGCCCGGTTCCAGGCCGATGAGGACCCGGTATAGAACGGTATGAACCCGGTTACAAAAAAAATCAATGCGGCCGTTTTTGCTGATTGTTCACCGTGTTGGACTCTGTTATTTTTCTATAAGACGGTATGGGGCCGCCCAGCTCACACGGATAAATGTGAGGGGCCCATAAGTAATTGTAGGCATATCTTTAGCGTCTCTACCTACCTCGAGTCAAAAGATTCTATGTGTAAAGAGAAATTCAGTTTGAGCATTTTCAATTGTATAACGTGGTATATAGGTTCACGAGGACCGTACAGATCTGGTTACAAACTCCAGCGTAGATAGTAAGAAATACTCACTCGAAATATTTCAAATCCTAACCAAAAAAGCTATGGGGATTAGATGCAGAGAGGGTAAACACTGAACTCAAGAGACAGCAGACAAGAAGTTCCGTTCAAAACACTTTATTTAACTTGCCACGTAAGGATGAGTATTTGAAGAGCTTTGTTGCAAAAGGTCCACCAGACCACCCCGACATGTTATTCATTTTGCAATAGTGAATTGGTATTGACAAGTCTATGGAATTAATCAAATTATTGTATGGCTGTGTTCAATACTGTTTCTATGACTTGGATTAGTGCATCCATGCACGCCAATTGAGGCACCAACCAATACAAGCCACATTCCATATATAATGAATAGCCATCCATTCAATAATGCAAAATGAATAAAAAGGCAGAAGTGGATGTAGGCCCTTTTGCAAAACAGCTTTTCATTTTATGCACACACCAAACTCTCTTAACATACGAAGGAGGGCTGACAGGGTATTAATGTACACATCAAATTCTATTAACATACGTAGGAGGGCTGACAGGGAATTATGCACACACACCAAATTCTCTTAAAGGCATATTATTATGCGATCTTTTCCAGGGGAAGCCCTCTATTCTTGATTATTTTTGAAAGCATATTTTCTTACAGATTTACATTTCTGATCATAAATCATAAATATTTTCTGAGTTGTCAGCTGCTGGACGAACGTTCACCATTCGAACCTGTTCAAAATAGAGAAGTCATCAAATAACTGTCTTAATAGCAGGTAGCAATTATATCCATTATATTAATCCACCACCACCACCACCACCACCACCACCACCCCCATACCAACCACCATCACACTCACACCCACCATTACAACCGCCACACTCAACACCACTACCACACCAACCACCACCACACCCACCCCTACCACTACCACACCCAACACCACCCCACCACACTCACAAACACCCCACCCCCACCACCAGCACCACCACCTCACACCCCACCCCCACCACCAGCACCACCACCTCACACCCCACCCCCACCACCAGCACCACCACCTCACCCAACACCACCATCATCACACTCACAACCACACGCCATACTCACCACCACCACCACCACCACCACACACACACCACCACCACCACCACACCCACACCCACCACCACCACCACCACCACCACCACCACACCCACACCCACCACCACCACCATCACACCCACCACCATCACACTCACAACCACACCAATCCCACACCCATCACACCCACAACCATATGCACCTACAGGATGACCTAAAAATATTTCTTTTTTTTCACTTTGGTGTTAAGGTAGTAGTCCTAAAATCAGGATTAGAATCGAATTTTAATTAGCTGGGGGGTAATAAGTGCCTTGATTGACTTCTCTGATCAGACGGGCATGGACTCAAATGATTCACCGGTATGGAATATATAAACTCACGTTGACTGGATCAACCCGCCCTCTACATCTATGCCATTTTCCAGACGGACAAAGACTCACATTATTTACCGGTGTGAAATCTATAAACTCATAATGGAATGTATCAATCCGCCCTCTACATCTATGCCATTCCCCAGACGGAAAGAACTTAAAATTAAACTTACCTGGAATGTATGAACCCGCCTTCTACACCTATGCCATTCCCCAGACGGACAAGGACTCAAATTATTCACCAGTGTGGAATCTATAAACTCACATGCAATGTATCAACCCGCCCTCTATATCTATGCCATTCCCGCTGCACTGCTTCACGAACCTTGAACTATTGGAATAATCTTACATTATAAAATGTCAAAGATTCATTGCATTATCCCTAAGTGACAAATAGTTGATTCGATTAGTTATTGCGACAATAATGGCAGGCATGTTAAATGGTATGGAACACTCATAATAAGTGATGTGATTTTCTCTCAATTCTCGTTAAATTTAAAAGGGTATTTAGGGATATAATTGACCATTTTGATCAATTTCATGATTTTTGCATTTTTACAAATTATATTATATAAAACCTTAGAGTAAAAGGAAAAAAACCCAACTTGTTTCCTTTTGTGCAACAAAACCCCGTCTAGTATTCTTTTCCATGGACAAAAAACTATTTCTAACAGTCAATTCCATCTTCGGCATGGCTTAGTTTAAATCACTCGATCAGCTGTTATAACAACCCCATTATGGAGTGATATCATTTGAATCGTTGGCGGCACAATATAGCCAAATGAGCCAAAATAGAGCTAACGTGTGCCCGACGTTTTGAAACTATGGGTGTACAATCGTGTAAGTCATTCGCTCGTGACATACGGTCAACAAAAAAGGAACTCACGAGGTAATAACTATGGTCTTAACTCTAAAACTATAGCTCCAGCATGAAAATATTGAATTATACATTTGTCGATAAATTCCCGTCTTTACTATGAGATATTACACGTGAAGATTGACTGAATATTAACAAAGTTATGAGTCGTAAACCACAACACTGATTTCAGTGATCATAGTGATCACTGGATTAAGACCCTGTAACACTGTAGCGAGTAGAGGTAATGTGTTTGGAAATGCGGGTGAACTTTCCTGTTAGTTTTCATTTGTTAGTGATATATTTGGCATACCTTGCATTCGTAAGGGGTTCGCAGAGGAAAGCTGGTGCTTAGGATATTTTTTGATTTTTGATGTTCAAAATGATGAGCGGGTGACAACGCAGTGTATACGTTGAGCATTCGCTGCGTGATATATATACAATTCTTGTCCACAATATACTTCCACTTTCGTAATGGGGCATCCATCATTTGGGTTGTATGTTAATATTATATTATGTCATCGTTTAAACCATTTTCACAGCGCGGCTGCCGCCATTACACACACAGCGTGTTTTTTCAATGAGAGTCACCGAACAACACCATTTTTGCTTATCTCTTATTAAAAATCGGCCACACGGAAGTTCTCGTTAATCAAACATTAAATATAAAAGAATCTTGTGCATAATATACTTTCATTTTCGTAATGGGGCATCTAACATTTGGTTTATAATTTCACATCGTACTACACATGTCGTGCTTCTTTGGTCCTTTAGGTTCCAGTATAACAGACAGTCTGGGTAGGGTTCTCGGGTTTGTCCGCAGAAACCTTCACCCTTTACCACGTGATCTGAAAGTTACTGCCTACCAGACTTTAGTGCGTCCACACCTCGAGTACTGTGCCACTGTCTGGGACCCATACACACAAGACCAGATTAAGCAAATTGAAAGTATCCAACGTAGGGGGGCTAGATTTATATTCAATGATTACAGATGGACCAGCAGCGTTACTGGCATGATGAAGGAATTGAAATGGGACCCACTAGAGCACAGAAGACGCACAGCTAGGCTTGCCATGCTGAATAAGATCACGCGGGGTCAGGTAGCCATTCCGGCACAAAAGTTCATTCAACCGGTCCAAACACGCAGTTCTTCTAGACTAAACCACAGTCAATCAATCACACAATTAACCGGCAAGAGCAATAAATATAACAACTCTTTCTTCCCGCTCACTATCCGTCAATGGAATCAACTTCCTGAAAACATCGTAAACATCAATAATCCCGAAACATTCAAGACCAACGTTGCCGATTTCATCAGACGCAACGAAGCACTAACGCAAGACTAAGAACAACATATGCGCACACCATATCATCTCGTTTGGCTTCTGAAGGAAGCGTTGAGATTATCATTCAGATTCAGATTCAGATCAGTCATGCATTGGGCCTAGTCAACAACTGCGAATTCAATGCGAACGACATTTGTGGCGTTAAATTGATTGCGGTTTGACCGGTTAATGACGTTGATCTTATACGTAGCTCAAAATGTGATATCTTATCCAAAAAAGTAAATCTGGGCACATGTTATGCTATTTAGCCTAGTTCGTCAGGGAAACAGCGTATATCCTTGCGAATTGTGGCGTTAAATTGATTGCAGTTTGACCGGTTAATGACGTTGATCTTATACGTAGCTCAACACGTGGAGCGCGCATTGTATTCCAGGTTCCACGTCGTCATCCCTCATCTCCTCTGTTGAACTCACTACCCTGGTTGCCAATTGACAAACATATCAAGTTCAATACTCTCCTTTATATCTATAAGGCTCTGAATGGTCTGTCACCGATTTACCTTTCTACCTAGGTATGCGCTCTAACCTCGACAAGACTTGTCTTATTATTCCCAAAAGTAAAAGACAGATTGGCGATGGATCTTTCGGAATCTGTGGCCCAACCCTCTGAAATAAGTTGGCACAATAAATTCGCTTGTCACCCACTATTGATGCATTTAAACGCAGCCTCAAAACTCATTTATTCTTGTGATTCCTCTTGCTGATGTTGTATTATGTATAGTTTATTTTGCTTCTGCATTATTGTTATCCATTATATATGTAATTGTTGTAAAGCGCAATGATCGATTTTTGTAATTGCGCTATATAAGCACTGTTTATTATTATTATTATTTATTTTTATTATCTTATCCCAAAAAGCAAATCTGGGCACATGTTGTGCTATTTAGCCTAGTTAGGCCTAGTGCGGCAGGGAAAACAGCGAATTCAATGCGAATGCAAACGACATTTGTGGCGTTAAATTGATCAGTTATTGCCCATTATTGTAAGGTAAAACGGGAAAATGTGTGTCATCATGAGGAAAAAGGATCGTACATAAATACAAACAATATATTATATATCCGGATTTTTTATTCGGGATATGTATATTTGAGTGAAAAACTTATGCTAGGATATATAATCATTTCCTCCTGAAATAAACGTCTTTTGCCAGATAAATAATTTATTACTGACGAAAAACACCCAAACAGATATATATAAAAAATACACATCAACAAAATAAAAAGGAAACAATGGTTTATTTTTTCACTACATTTATTCTAAGATTATTCTATAGCATCATTGTGCCATACCATCCCTGCATTCATACGAGCTTAAAACAGTCTTCTCCGATTGTGTACAGAGTATTTCAATAGTATCATATCATGTCATACATTAGTACAGTTATACAAAAGACGAAACGTTTCATGAACCACATTAAATAAAAGGTACTCTTTCCGTTCCTGCGTCACCTTAAATACAAGGTACACACCCTGTTCGCCGCATCACCTTAAATACAATGTAATTTCTCTTCCCTGTATCACCTTAAATACAAGGTATACTCCCCGTTGCATGCATAACTTAAAATACAAGGTACACTTCCCGTTCCCTGCAGCACCTAAAACAAGTGCAATAAACAAATTCAACAACGACTCATTGACCCTTACCCAACTCTAACTAACACACGGCCTAAACCTGGCCTCATTAAGTCTTTAAACATCCTCATATGCATCTTTTTATTCATCACCATACATTCCTGGTACACTTCCCGTTCACTGTAATACCTTAAATATAAGGTGCACGTCCCGTTTACTGTAATACATTAAATATAAGGTACACTCTCCGTTCCCCGCATCACCTTAAGTACAAGGTACACTTCCTATTTCATGCATCATCTTAAATTAATACAAGGTATACTTCCCTTCCCTGTGTCAACTTAAATACTTCCCATTCCCTGCATCACATTAAATACAAGGAATACTTTATGCATCACCTTTAATACAAGGTACACTTCCCATTACATGCGTCACCTGAAATGCAAGGTAAACTTCCTTTTCACCGCACATCCTTCAAATACAAGGTATACTTCCCGTTTCATACATCACCTTAAATACAAGGTACACTTTCCCTTCCTGCGTCACATTAAACACAAGGTACACTTTCCTTTCCCTGCCTCACCATAAATGCAAGGTACACTTCCCGTTCACCGTACATCCTTCAAATACAAGGTATACCTCCCGTTTCATACAGCACCTTAAATACAAGGTATACTTTCCCTTCCCTGCGTCACCTTAAATACAAGGTACACTTTCCATTCCCTGCGTCACCTTAAAAACAAGGTACACTTCCCGTTTCATGCATCAATCTAAATACAAGGTATACTTCCCTTCCCTGCGTCACCTTAAATACAAGGTACACTTCCCGTTCACTGAATCACCTTAAATAAAAGGTACGCTTCCCGTTCCCTGCGTCAACTTAAATACAGATACACATCCTGTTCGCTGCACCACCTTAAGAATTCACACCACCAAATGGTTTCCCTATGCGTTTACATGTAAAATGGTAGTTACAAAAAGCCCATTTTCTCGCTTATAAAGCGACTGGAATTTTCAATTTGACATTTTCCTTAAATTTCATGATATATTTGATCATTTAATCAAAACAAATATATATGGTATCCCCGAAAGTTCTGAGCAATAAGACCCCAAAGTTGGACAATTGATGTAGCGCCCTCATTTATCAGAAAAAGTTGAGAAATGTTGCCAGATCATTTACAATCAAAATACATCCAAAAAACCTACAAAATGCATTGAAAATATGTCTTTTTCCACTGTGGTATTAGGTAGTAGTCCTAAAATCAGGATTAAACTACAACTTTAATCATTTGGGAGCAATAAGTACCATTTCTGATTAATTCTATAATCAATGGGCCACAGGATGAAAGCTAAGAAAAAACTTTTGATTGTCGTCTCTACAAGGACTGAAATTATTTACTGGCGTGGAATCTTAAATACAAGGCATACTTCTCTTCCCTGCCTCACCTTAAATACAAGGTACACTTCCCGTTCACCGCATCACCTTCAAATACAAGGTATACTTTCCGTTCCCTGCAGTACCTGAAACAAGTGCAATAAACAAATTCAACGACGACTCCTTGACCCTTACCCAATATAAGTACAAGGTATACTTCCCTTCCCTGCGTCACGTTAAATACTCTCACGCAAACGGGGTTCTGTTGAGTCTTTGCAGTTTAACAATACAACTAAGACATACATTTATAAATAAGACCAAACATCTTTTTTTTTGCGGTATATACAGACAAATAAATTTTTAAAATAGCTCCAACCATTAAAATACCTCAAGATACATCTATTAACATACTGAAAGGCAAATGCAACAGAACCACACAGGACTCCTTGACTTTTACCCAACTAATACCCACAAACCGCATAAACAGGGCCTCAGTAAATACAAGGTACCCTTCCCGTTACCTGCATCACCTTAAATACAAGGTACACTTCTCTTCCCTGCATCACCTTAATACAAGGTACACTTACCGTTCACCGCATCACCTTCAAATACAAGGTACACGTCTTTTCCCTGCATCCCCTTGAAATACAAGGTACACTTCCCGTTTACCGCATCACCTTCAAATACAAGGTACACGTCCCTTCCCTGCATCACCTATAAGGTGCACTTCCCGTTCACCGCATTACCTTCAAATACAAGTTAAACGTCTTTTACCTGCATCACCTTAAAATACAAGGTACACTTCCCGTTCAGCGCATCACCTTCAAATAGAAGGTACACGTCCCTTCCCTGCATCACTTCAAATACAAGGTACACGTCCCTTCCCTGCATCACCTTCAAATACAAGGTACACGTGCCGTTAGCTGCGTCACCTTCAAATACAAGGTGCACTTCCCGTTCACCGTATCACATTCAAATACAAGGTACACGTTCCGTTACCGCATCACCTTCAAATACAAGGTACAATTCCGGTTCAGCGCATCACCTTTTAATACAAGGTGCACTTCCCGTTCACCACATCACCTTCAAATATAAGGTGCACGTCCATTCCCTGCATCACCTTAAAATACAAGGTGCACTTCCCGTTCACCGCATCACCTTCAAATACAAGGTACAATTCCGGTTCACCGCATCACCTTTTAATACAAGGTACACTTCCCGTTCACCATATCACCTTCAAATATAAGGTGCACGTCCATTCCCTGCATCACCTTAAAATACAAGGTACACGTTCCTTTACCGCATCACCTTCAAATACAAGGTACAATTCCGGTTCACCGCATCACCTTTTAATACAAGGTACACTTCCCGTTCACCACATCACCTTCAAATATAAGGTGCACGTCCATTCCCTGCATCACCTTAAAATACAAGGTACACGTTCCTTTACCGCATCACCTTCAAATACAAGGTACAATTCCGGTTCACCGCATCACCTTTTAATACAAGGTACACTTCCCGTTCACCACATCACCTTCAAATATAAGGTGCACGTCCATTTCCTGCATCACCTTAAAATACAAGGTGCCCTTCCCGTTCACCGCATCACCTTCAAATACAAGGTGCACTTCCCATTCACCGCATCACCTTCAAATACAAGGTACACTGCCCGTTCTTTGCATCACCTAAAACATGTGTAATATACAAATCATCAACCAAACAACGACTCATTAAATCTTTCAATAGCCTCCTATAACCTAAACTCTCATGCATACGGGGTGCTGTTGAGTATTTGCAGTATAATGATACAACTAAGACATACATTTATAAATAAGACCAAACATTTAAAATACATCAATATCAACACGTCGCTACATACAGTGCAATTAACAAATCTATCAAATCCACGAAACGGTTCCTTGACCCTCACCCAACTCGATCCCAATCCACCGCACAAATCTGCCCTTATTAAACCTTTAAACACCCTCATATAACTTATCTAATACATACAGGATTATGTTACCGCCTCTTGTGTAATATAATGATACAACAAACACATTTAAACCTTTAAACACCCTCCTATAACTTATCTAATTCATACAGAATTATGTTACCGCCTCTTGTGTAATATAATGATACAACAAATACAATTTATGAATAAGCCCATTAAAATACGTCAAAACATATTTACACCTATACTTTAATTGGACCGATCAAATTAAACAGCACAGCATGGCGACATCCCTTCAACCCAGCCAACTCACTTTAAAGTATGGCTTTATACACGTTTCAAACTCCCATGTATATTGGATCTTGTTGCCTTATATGCAGAATAAAGATTTTAAAATAGACTTTTTGTAACTTCACACAACAACTACCCGCTACCCAACCAACTCATCTCCTATGCAAAGAAGAATTCTTGTGCAATCCAGCATGCGTAACTTTCATTACATGACCACCGTACACAATACAAGGCATATGCTGTTAAACGAAGGGTCTTTGAGAAAATCATGCTTCAGGTAGTACAGTTGATATAACTTCGATTCAGTCCTCTCTTGTTTTTCTTAAAATACTTTTTATTTTTTATTTACACATATAATGCAAGTTTTAGTTGGGATTCGACCTTTTTTTTAAAGTTATGCCTGACTGTACCATTTTTAATAGGGTGGATATCAGACGACCTACAGCTGTTAATTACTTCAACACATGTTTTGTTGACAGCACAAGAAATCTTCATTGCTCCTATGCCCACGGGATTCTGTTGCGTCTTTTGCAGTATCACGATACATCAAACACATTGTTAATTTATAGATAAGCCCAAACATTCAATATACACCAAATACACAAAGATACATCATACGTGCACCATGTTGCATATATTGAACATAAAACTAATGTTCAGAAACCACTAATTAGTGAGTAATTAGCATGTCAATAAGACCCAACTGCATAGTCAATTGCAAAAGACCATGACAAAAAGACCCAATTGCCTAGATCCTTTTATTGATCAACTTCATACATGTCAAGTGTTTGCACTTCACCAGCCATCCATTCAGAGACAAGCTTTTCAAGTAGTTCTATTGTGTTTCCTCGTGCAGCAGTGTGTGTACACAACATGCATAATGTTTGGAAGGGGCTAGTAAAACCATGACAGAAGAACCCAAATGATACAATTTTAGCCAGGCCTAGTCAGAATTAGAATTTACTTCTCAGTGGTTCTTAGGCTGTAATTTCTTGCAATGATTTAGAGCAAATGGTTATAAATATCATTCGTTTTGTTGGAATTATATTAGTCCATATATCAATATTGTTACCATATATCTTTGTTGTTTCATTGCTTGTCCCAGTGCATTTCCGTGTGTTATTGTTTTTGTTATTTATCTGTTTTATCGCGTTATTCTCCCTTGTTATTACCCATTTACCCACACCCTGTTGGTATATCTTCCTTTTACTCTTAGCTCCTTTTCACCATTCAATGGCAATTACACGTGCGTTTTTTCGAACACGCAGCAATAGATACAGATACTGTACCTTAATGCACTGTTCCCACCTTTTGTTTTATATACAAGATCTCTAAAAAGGAATTACAGTTTAAGTTTAATTGATAGGAACTTCAAAGGTAATTATCAACATTAATAAAAGCTATAGAAATATAAAGCGCAATTTCTCTTACTATATCCGAGTGAAAATGTAATCGGTTCAGTACTTTAGAGAACTGAGCGACCATGTAACATTTAAATAAACGTGTATCTCAATGCTACCCAGTTTCATCGGTACCCCACGCTACACAGTTTCGACGGTACCCCCACGCTACCCAGTTTCGTCGGTATCTTGAGTGTCAGCTGCTGCACGAACGTTCACCATTCGAACCTGTTAAAAATAAACAAGTCATTAAATAATTGTCTTAAAAGCAGATAGCAATTATATCCCTTATATTAATCCACTACTACTACTACTACTACTACTACTACTACCACCACCACCACCACCACCACACCCACCACCACCACCACAACCACAACCACAACCACCAACACCACCATTCCCCACACCCACCACACCCACAATCATATGCACGTACAGGATGACCTGAACACATTTCTTTTTTGCACTTTGGTTTTAAGATAGTAGTCCTAAAATCAAGATTAAAATCAAATTTTAATCAACCGGGGGTAATAAGTGCCTTGATTGACTTCTCTGATAAGGCATCAGACGGGCAAGGACTCAAATTATTGACCGGTGTGGAATCTATAAACTCACGTTGACTGGATCAATCCGCCCTCTACATCTATACCATTCCCGCTGCACCGCTTCACGAACCTAGAACAATTGAAATAATCTTATATTATAAAATGTGCAAGATTCGTTGCATTTTCCGAATGTGACGAATAGTTGATTCGAAAATTGTCATGTTATTGTGACAATAAAAAATAATGGAAGGCATGTTAAATGGCACGGAACAGAACACTTATAATAAGAGTTGTTACTTTCTCTCAATTCTCGTTATATTTAAAGGGTAAGGAAAATCCCAACTTGTTTCCCTTAACCTTAGTAGTGCAACAAAACCCCGTCTAAGTATTCTTTCCCGTGGACATGAAACTATTTCTAACAGTCAATTCCATCTTAGGCATGGCTTTGTCTAAATCACTCGATCAGCTGTTATTACAACGCCATTATGGAGTGATATCCGGGATGATATAATTTCAATCGTTGGGCGGCACAATATAGCCAAATGAGCCCAAATTATGTAATGTCTTTTAACATAGATCGTCTTGATTTTCTAATGTATGCTTTTAAGCTCCTAAAATTTGCATTTTTCTACGAATGTATATATTTTTCTCACATGCAAATGGTTTGTTTGGATACACAACTTTAATCATATTATTTTGTTTATTGTGATATTTAACACATATGACTCCACGGGTTGCTGTTGTGAACTATAACTTCATGTTTACATGTCACGCATGATGTATCACGTACCTCAGTGTTGATAACACAGGTGACGATCACCAAATACAGGCCCTGTAATCAAATTCAAATGAAATGTTGGTAAAATAAGTATTTATGAAATATATTTGACTTTAATATTTATAGAATATTTATAGATCATTGAATGGCTAAGAGTGATAAACCAATTGCGGGAAAAGTAATTACTTGAAAATATCTTATTTAAGGAGGGTTTATAAATACTTGGTGGGGAGCTGGAATATTTCATTTTTGGTACGTCAACACTTGTTTGACGTACCTCTCACTATGTCTAAAATGTTGTTGACCCCCCTCATTTTTCCAGTCCCTCACCAAAGTATTTATGAACGCTCCTTTAGTATAAAAATAAATAATAACAACTTTTCCCAGAGATTCTCTTCTTTGAAATAAGTAATGTTGACGGTATAGAATGGACTTCAAAGGGTTAATTTAAGCTACCCACGTGAATAGCGTGGTCATTGAAATCGCCATAACTTTAAAAGTATCCATTCGATTTTGTTGAATGAGGTATCAAACTGCGCAGAAGGAATCTGCTCATTTAATGTATATCTCGGATTTTTGCTACCGATTATCTATTTTGAATTAGCTAACGTCAAAGCACCTAGTCCGGAGCCTTTTGTGCTAGATGAATAATGGACTTCAAAGGATTGAAGCAACACATCATGCGTCCATGTATTTAATTTAAGCTACCCAAATAAATAGCGCGCTATTCAAACAATATTTCTTCATAGAGTTTTAATCCTTCTTGTATATATGAAAATCAAATGAGAGAGAATTGGACAACAGCACGAGAAAACTTTGTCACTATTCTGGATATAAACTACCTATACGATGTGATTCAAGACACCGGGAGGTATAAAACCATAATGTGTCAATGATCCGATTAACTTAATGTAAATATGAAATTTGATATAATTCCAATAAATCGGGCAATAAATCCCTCACAAGTTGAAACTAAATTATTCTAAAATGAAATTGTTAAATTTAACTTCAGTGTAAGTATCAATTATTTTTAAAACTTTTCAAATCAGTTGATAACATAGCTTCGAACTCCTTATTTAACTTTGAATATTGGTGAACGAGACTATTTCCGTCGCCGTCATCTGATAGAACAAGACTTTTTTTTAAAGTCTCGTTCACGAATGTTGAGAGATATATTGTGCGTAGGCCCGGGGGGGGGGGGGGGGGCACTGACATTGGAAAAGGGTATAGGTATGTGCCGCGCTGAAGACCCCCTTTATCACCCTCTGCTGCTAGCTCTTATGACCCCCCCTTTTTTTTTGAGCCTGCATCAGTTCCTCAATTTTATTGAAATTCAAAAAATCGCGAAATTTTGCGTTCCAAAGCCCCAATTCTTCGAAAATGTTGCGTTCTAAAACCCCAAAAAAAATCGCAAATTTGCGTTCTTGCTAATCAAAATTGAACTATAGACCAGTTCTCAAGACCTACTTTTTTGAAAATATCAGTTCCTAAGACCCTATTTTTCGTCATAAAATTCACTCAGTTCAGTTCTGTAGCCCCCCCCCCCCTTTTGAGACCATGGGCGGCACACCCCTACCAAAAACAAAGTTGAGTGCCCCCCCCCCCCCCCCCCGGGTGCGTAGGAGGTTATGATATAAAAAAAAATACGAGTTAAATTATAGGAAAAGTTTTTTAAAAAAAACAGGTTTTTACTGGATTTGGTTTTCCGATTTAAGGATGAATAATTTAGTTTCAAAATTGAATCTATTTTGACGCTAAACCCAATCATGAGAATTCCAAATTCACGACCAGCTTTGTCCAGCATCATCTAATAAAAGTAGATGACGTACTAGGCGTGGTTGATTTCTGCAATGTTTTGGTAAATTCCCTACAGTGACATTAAACGTTAAACTCAATCATTTCTGAAATTGTCTTAAATTGGAATTAAATTCTCACAGTATAATAATCTAAAAATAACTTATATCTTTGCTTGACATAGATTTATTGATTTAAAATGCATACGAACATACCGATGTCATGATGACACCGTCTGCTTAAAAGTGAACGATTGTAAGTGAACGATAAACCAGACGACACTAATGACTACTTTGTCTAACCTGAACAGAACTCAGTATGTCAAAGAAATATATCAACCCATTGTTGTTGATGTTGGTAACCAGACCAAATATCCAAGTCACACCCAGCATAGGGAGCAGCAAAAAGGCACTTCGGAGGCCAGTTCTGTGGAAAGCATGGTAAAGTCAATGTGAGATCGTTATCGAACTAAATTATTCTTTCTATGATAATACTATCTACGGAATTGTCACCATGTAATCAAACTTATTATTGTTTCAAAAGTTAGGTAAAACAGGTGTTTATTCTCTTAACTGCATATTCTGGTAATACATTTCTGCTTTTCCTTACATATGAACAAAATGGCTTCATTATCCTTGGTCATTCATGCTTGATGATATTTGACTGTCTCTGGGCTTTGTTGTTAGTTATACACTTACCTGACTAACTGAATATTGTCGTGGTTATGTATCGCCACGGCTGAAATTGTCTTATAGATCACAAGTCCTAAGATGGCTCCGTTTATCTAGAATATAATTGTGATACAAATTAGTACATACATCATTAGGAACACCCCTACACACCACTATTTTGTTTCTATTAGCCGACAGCCTACATGTCGGGAGAATGATCATAAGCTGCTGTCACACACAACGGTTACTAGCGTTCTACTTGAGTGAACATCCTTATATGGTATACTCCTCCCCCAGTGTCCCTATGACCTCATAGTATAGTCAAGCAGTTCAATAGTGCATGTAGAGCCCGCCCTGATATTGGCATCACATCACATCAATGTATATGTACAAATAGGATAACAATACAGTATTACAGGCCTTCGATATGATGGACAATAGCTACTGAGAGCATATTTGAGCAAATTAGTGGTGTGGTGTTTTGTTACGATGTACGGTTTAATAATATAAATGACGGTTTGAGACAATCGAAAGATAATTCTGACATATTCTTTTCCTATCTTCAGATAATACCGACATAATCTTTTCCTATCTTAATTTTTTTCTATCTTCAGATACTGACTTCAGATGATACCGACATAATCTTTCCCTATCTTCCGAAGATATTGACATATTCTTTTACTTTCTTAAGATGATACTGACATTTTAATTTCCTATCTTCATATGATACTGAAAAAAACGATTTCATTTCTTTGTTCTTACCTAGAACCAGATACTTAAGGTATCGCTAAATATAAGAACATATTAACCTATGAAAAGCCAAACAATAATGTAATGATCTAAACAATATATTAAGACAAATCGTAACCGTACTACTGTGATACAAAAATTGGACATAAAAAGAACCAAGTTAACCAAACTTACCGTGACGATAAGAACAACTGGACCTATGAATGCCCACACATATTCAGCACTCAACCAACACCTATTAGAGTGCAACGAAAGATTTGCACGTGTTAATGTCTGTTAAATAAATAGCAAGTAACATTACTGAAATGATAAGAACAACATGACCGATGAATGCCCAGACAAATTCAACACTCAACCAGCACATATATCAAACATTATTATAATGTGTACAAATATAAATATATAGACTGGTTTATCAATCTTATGTATGATAATAAATAGGTTCAATGAAGCCAGGGCCAAAAATCGATTCAGACGCCGCTTGCTAAAAAATGAAAAATCTCATGACTACAAGAATTGTTGTTGTTGAGATTTCTGCGCATCGACACATATATATTTGATGCTTATACCAATTTTTGGGGGTTTTTTTGGGGGGGGAGATATTTTTGCGCCTTATGTAATTGTCATCTGAGGCATGTGCACCCCGTGTCATAGTCACTAATCATGCTAAGCCACTGGTGTCCTTAAATATATAAAACTTGCCAGGTATTCACCTGACCTTCATCGTGGTGTTCACTTTTCATCTCTAAACCGTTCACACGAGTTCATGTGCCCGACATATTCCCACTCAAAATCTTTAATACATTAAATGTGACATACCTTGGTTGATCGATGTCATTCAGGTTTTCTCTGCCGATTGCCACCGTTATACCAGATATAATTACCGGTATTCCTACAGCAGTAAATTAAAAGTAAGTAATAATCATACAATTAGAATATTCGACGAAAAGATCCTGTCAGTCGGGTAGAAAGACTACACATGTTGAGTCGGTGGTATACTTCAAAATTATACGAACAATCACAAAATTCTGCAAAATATTTTAATACATTTGGACAAAATTTTAAAAATCCCAAAATTTCCGAATTTGGGTCAGTATTCATTTGTACGGGAACATTTTATTTTAAACAATGGGTCCGACGTCTTAAGGGTTGTATAAAGACCAATAAGGGTTTATCTTCTCCTTATTTCATCTTCTGTGTAGAACAATTACAAACCATAAACATTGAACAGCAACAGTCAGATTTGACGTCCAACACGTTCTTTGAATGTCTTTATAAATGATAGAGGACACCGGATCAATTGTTACTATAGTTTATCTATCACGAGACAGTGACATAACTGCGTCATTTACCATATTTACTGGGCCGAACTGCGAAATTAGTACGCTGGGTTCAGAGTAAGAGTGACTTATACTACGCGGACGCTAGGGTAATACTTTGTATTATTGCATCTCATAAATATTCATGAACTTATCGTGCCTTTTCATTTGCCAATTCCAACTAAACGCACTATTTCCAATGGGAGTGCGTCCTAATTTCCATAACCTCATCCACAGAGTCACAGTGAGGTATAATAAAACAAATTCTACATGGTTTATATCGGGGCAATAGGGATCCCTCTGTTTACCCTCGGTACTGTCTAAGGCATATCACCCCTTTGTGTTCGTGGAGAAAGGGCTGCATGTAGCCACGATAAACAGGGTCATAGTTTGCCCTATTTCCTCCATGTAGCATTTGTGTATCACCCAACGTATATCCTAAAATAGGATTAGAGTTTAGCTGGTATTCTGTTGTAAGTGAAGCCCTAGATGCAGGGACACAGCATAGATTTCGGTTTCAAACGAAGAGTAAAGTTCAAAGCAAGAATGCCTTCCAATATCATCATTATTAGGGCATTCAGTATTACACATTGATTTCCAATTAATTAATATAACAGCTAAAAGGTACAGAAATCATCAAATGATAACTGCACAGGGCTACAATCAAGGAAAATAATAGTTGGCACACTTGACGCAACTCATTACACCTATCCCTGTGCTCGCAATTGAGATCACACTTGGGACATAGCACTGTTTAATAGAAAGCAAAAGTCTCCCCCTTTCTTATATCCTTCCCCCATCCCCCATCAATCACTGTTGGGGAACTGCCAAGGCTTCTGATAATATGACTCGGATCAACATTGCCTCCGGGGAGAGGGGTGGGTTTTTTCCGTAATTAGGAGAAAGTGTGCCAACCTTTTTTTCCTTGATTGTAGGTCCAAAATTGTATCATCAAATTAATTGTGATGATGAGAAATATATGTCAAATTGAGTGTTGAAAATGTTAAAAGCAATATTAATGCATACAGTATATTATAGGTGAGGCGGTAACAGTTTAATTCAGCTTCCGCGGCTTATTTCTTCTATTCGCATTTTTTTAATATTTTGATATCTGTCCAAATAATTGGTATAAGCAATGTTTTCATTTATAAAAGGAAAACAGAAATAAATGAATTCTACCAAAGTAAGATTAATTAGCATTTGTGTATATGCCCATGGAAATCGCGCAGCACTAATAGGACAATGGCCCTTTAGAAGCTGCGACAACACCTTGTGTTCTGAGTTGACTTAAATGTGTTCAACCTTACCCCATCCGATAAATAAATACAGTCGTTTGAGATCACGTTCTGCACCAAACACTATCACTATCATCCGATATAGATGAAGCGCTTCAATAGACATCCAAGCGAAGACATTAAGAAAGGCATCATGCAGTATCACGGTGACCACTATGCAGGCAATCTAAGGCAAAATGTCAAACAAAAACATCGAGATATTGTTCTTATGAGAAGAAAATACAATCTATATAAATCTATGAATGTGATTTAAATTACTGGAAACTAATCCGATAACCAGTTGGTAGGTGCCCCAAAACCTCTAAATTCGACGGTTCAGCCATCTCTAAGCAAAATTCCATTTTAAGACAGGTACATTTGCATATCTTGAAATAAGCAATTCAGATTATGAAGGTTAGACTCTCTTGCTAAATTCTTTAATAATGATGAAAACATGCATTGTTGGTACTTAGTATGACATCAAAGAACGTCATACACTTCTTACAGTATATTAGATGGCTATCAAATAGTTAAAATGACACCAATTGACAAAAAACCAAGTAGTTAAACTCTTGTTTCCAAAATTATCATCAGGCTTAATTTTTAATAAGACATATTCCAGTGAGAGGTTCAACTTACGCGATTATTCTTTGCACCATCTCCAACGAGGAACCACAGGTACGCCCAAAGCATAGCAACCACTAAGTGAGCGTGGATCATCGCACGTTCTTTGTTAAATCCAGATCTTTTCCTTTATAGAAATAATTATAATAATACAATAAGAACAAGTAGAACGATATTTCACAGATCAGTAACATTTAACATCTAACTGATCTTCCTTCATATAATAACCCTTAATTTCCGTATGGTCAAACATTATAAATTAGTTTTTGTTTCAAGAACAGGACAAATAGGTTGGTATGGGGTTTTCCGCTTGAACAACAATATTTATAACGTTGAAGCTGAATACAAACTGTTTATCCAAAAAATAGCAAGTGTAAGTAAATGTAATAAATATGAGAGGACCTGACGTTTCGATCCTAACAGAATCTTTATCAGAAGACGGTCATTTTGACGATAGTCACTTAGGGAGCACATCAAAACTCGACCGGCCGGCAACCGCCGGTTCCGTGCAGTTCCGTGAGGTTGCAGCCGGTTTATGTTGTTCTAAACAATGATATGCGGTCCAACCGGGCGGAACTGCCGGTTGCCGCGCGGTCGAGTTTTGATTTGCTCCCTTACCACAATATTCCAAATATTACTAATGCAGACAATAAAGCTGCAATGGAAATGCCAGATCCAAGGCTAGATATTGTCTTCACCACCTGTGAGTACTTGCTGGCCTGGTCCTAGAAGGAAGGATATTTATTACAAATCATTAATATTCAAATTGGCCTAATGTAAGTATAATAGTACAAAAATATTGAATGCATGAAAGTGTGATAGTAAAAACTATATCACGCCTAGTTTAATGAAACAAATCACATTTGACCGAGCGAAATAGTTTGCGCAAACAATAGGCCACATTTGAACAATATCCTACGCCCGTCGTCGGATAAAGACCATACGTATAAGTAGTATAACACGTTGGGTTACGGGTAGATATGTGCAGTGGTTCAAAGTGGTTCAGGTTCAAGGTGAAGTTCACAGTCAAGATGGTGAATGGTTCTCTTTAAATTAGTTGGAAATCTATCGATGGTAATGATCCTTTTTTGCGTAAGGTCAAATACATGTGAATTAGTTGTCCATCCGTTAATTACGAAAACAAATGTAATTCGATTGTTTTGTCTCCTGTAAATAAAATCCAATCACAATAACAATGTATAAGTTTTCTACTTCAAGCAAAATTATCAGATCTGTATTTTTTTGCCTGTGAGAAGGTCAATTTAAAAGATCATTGCTTACCACATTGATACTATTTTGAAATATGGGCTACCAAAAAGAGCAAATGGTGACTAAACAGATTTTGACGAACTTGATAAAATGCCGCACTCTAGTACAAAGATCCATACTTGGATGATATTAACTAGCTGATATCTGAGACTAATATTCAATTAATAAACATGTTGTTACAATTTAAAACTTGAGTACCTATTGGGAAACAATCTGACTTAGAAAATGTGCTTGGAACGCTCTACTAAAAAAATGTTGCCAATGCAGATTAAAACATGTATATATGTATTAAATGCTATTCACCATTTTCACTAACCTCTTTTGTAAATCGAAACATTGCGGCGAAAGATGTCAGGTGATTAAACTCGCAAGTTTGATGAGTATCATTCGAATCATCTTTCGAAACCTTGCCTCCTTTTTCAGACCAAAATCTGTTCATGGAAGAATTGTTAAAGGAACTCATTTGTGTTACCTTAAAATTTACTTGCAAATAGTCACTTTTATCACAGTAACATCAATATACCACAGACAAACACAAGCATAAATAATGCGAAATTATAACTTACTTGTCTACATTCCAAAATGCACAAGCGCGACGTTTTGACGGGACTAAACTCAGATCTGGGTCGTTATCCTTCTAAATAGAATATATACACGGTAAAATAAAGAGCAACATTAATATATTGTATATAACCATTTGGAATCATTTTAGAATACAATTATGCCATTTTTAACAAATGCATCGTGATTACGACCACCTCACTGCGCCCGCTAACTCCTACTAATTTAATCACCGGGTACCTTAACCATTGGAAACGTCAGGTTCATAAAGATAAATTATTAGGTGTAACTAGAAAATTTCACCGCTACATTATCGGTGTGCCGCTATCCCTACAATCCATATCTGGACTTTGTGAACAACTTTCACAAGACATACGGTATCATATTGATAAAAAAGTATTATTTTATGCTGACCGATAAGTTCACAGCCAGATTAAAGGGAATGGTAATTCGTTGAGCGGAACACCGCTAGAAATAACGGCGGGATATTATTGTTGCTTGGAGCCTATTCAAGATAAGTTTACCTTTAATTTGAAAGTAATTTTGAATGCTACATCTCGAACCTCGAACAGGGTACTACTGGCACTAAAGAGGCTGATAGAGACAATATCACTGCCAAGCACATACGTAATACCCGGGACTTCTCCTGGGAACGCGATGCTGTCATCTTTAAGTTTTAGTACACCGATAATCATAGAACCTAGAGAAGAAAAAATAAGGAATTCATCATCAACGTCATTCTAAGTAAGGTAATAGCCATTCAATTACGGGTACTTACGTCTACCAAATAAATGCACAACGTTACCCACCCATACGTTTCCGTACTATAAGGTAGTCTCCATCTAATACCTTTCACCCTTCCTCCTTTACCTTAGCTTGTTTTGTTTTGTTTTGTTTTGTTTTTGTGTTTGTTTTACTTATTTGTAGGGGTATTTGTTTGTTTGTTGTTTTGGGGTTTTTAATTTATTTTTTATTGTTTTTCCCTATAGTCTCCGGTGGTGATTCTATGCAAACGGTCATTTTACATTTTACGTTTTGTCCTCACATAGTTTGTCTGTAAACTGTAACGAAACTATGTGAGGCTAACTGTGTAAGGAATACTATACATTTTATTAATCCTTTAACTCAGACGAGCAATTATCCGTGGATCAGTTCATATCCTTTCGTTACTTACCGCCAGCAATACCAGCAAATGCATCCGAAGGAGCTTGTACCTCATATAAGATGTTATTAAACTCAATAGTCAGAGCTTCATTGGGATTAACCTTACTGATTCCAAACCGTTGTATTTCTAAAAGATACACAAAGAAACAAAATGAGCGTGTAAACGTGCGAGGTCGACTGTTGCGAGTAATTTAAATGCTCGCTAATATAACTTGGGTTACCTGGTAGGTCTACTCGCAATGAAATGAAAAAAAGATCCTAAAAGTCATTGTTCTACAAATGTAACGTTATATGAAAAACTGACTGAAAATAGTTGTTTTATTTTCAATTCCAGCAATTAACTGTATGTGACAATCGTTAGCATTATAAGAAGCTATGGTCAAAAGAGTCAAGTAAAGTACAAATTAATTTTGCACTTGATTATACTACCACAGAGGTGGTGCTATGGAGCATATACGAATTATTGATATTGATAACAAATGGCGGGTAAGGCGTTACCCTGCGATGTAGAGTAAGACTAGTTCCATTCCCGCGATATACTGAATGATGAACACGTTAATAGTAATTGAATTTATACTTTGTAATGCTTCTTTAAAAAGCTCATCAATTAACTTAGCTACGCTATATTCCGTTCATTGTACTCCCAGGTCAGTTTAACTTACTTAAAACGTCCTCAACAATGAAGGTGTTTCCGACTGGTAAGTGTGACGTCAAGTTGTCCCATGCGGTAATCATTTTCTGCTGCGATAGCGTTGTTGCCTATAAATGTTATAATATTGTACTAATTATGTGGTATTATACACTATCATCAAGTTCACATCTTATACGGATTTTGAAAGTACAGAACTATTTATTCTGGTCGGCCTATCCCAAACTTTTAACTTTCTCAATTAATGGCAATGAAGATTTTGACTACCCTTACCGCACTAGCACTACCAAATCAAACAGAAGCACTGCGCCGGTGGGCCGCCATCTCCCAGTCTCATTCTCATCGTACAATTTATACGGAAAGGCAGCAGCCTGGGTTCGAGCCTCGGGGCGGCACACCCCAGTATTCCCCTGTTCGTTTTAGTCCTATGAACCGCCTGTCGGGTAAGGGTTAATTAATTTACCAAGGAGAATATTTTTCGAAGAATTAGGGCTGACATTGAAGTACATCTTACGTTTTTAGTTCTAGGACGCAGACTAAGCAAAGTGTAATATATACTGATGGATATCTGTTTGAAGTCTGGACTAGGTGATAATACAATATAATGCAATTTGCGACTTACATTTGTTTGCAGATATTCCTCAAAGGTTCTTGCGAAGTCTTCAACCTCTGACAAAGAAAAGAAAGTAACAGGAATATTGTCATTTACAATAATATTACAAACACTATAGAAAAATAAGGAAATATCGAATGATAGAGCTCGTAAGTCAATTCATGACCTCTTAACTCAAGATCACGTGTTCCTGTGTTTACCCGATGAAGAAATTTGACAGTCTCACATCTCTGAGTTTTCATAGACTCATACGGATAATCCACGACCTTGTTAACTAAGTTTATAAATTACTGATGCGTGCAGTATTACGAGGGCGGATTAAAAGGGTTTTGTCACTTGGTCCATGTTTCTAAAGATGGCCATACAATTTCAAAAAACGTCTATCACATTCCCTTGAACATGTTGAAGAAGCATCCCTAGACGTCTATAATACACCGTTGCATCCTTATCCTCCACTTCTCCTGAGAGTAATATAACTAAAGAGATAGGAAGCACGTCACGTCAGCTATTCATCACTGTGCACAAGGTCCGGTGCGGATATTGTTTAGTCATCATCATTCACATTAGGTTACAAGGCCCGCTTAGCAGCGCTATAAATTGATGCCCTAAAAACCGTCAACAAATTTAAATATTCGATATTCCATCCAAGCTGGTTGCTATATATGACATAACTCTCGTGTGCAACCAACCGGCTCTATTGAGTAGTGTAAAGGCATGAGCGTAGATGTAATTTGCAACATAATGGAAACTTACCCATTCAGTTAGCCCCGAATTTAAATATATGCACTGGGTAATCCTCTCGTAGTATTGATAACAATAGGTTTACCAGAGCGAATTAATAGCGCTTCTAAGTGGGCAATTTATGTCATGGTTTAATTTGTAGCACGACCTCATTATTTGAGTGAGCGCGCTATTTGATTCTCCACACGTTTATTACTCTTTTTTTAATAACCTAGACACACTTTAGCATGGGATGGCTACCGACATACATGTACAGACCGTGATAGATTTCTAAAATGGTTATGCATTTATGTCGCTATATTTTTGACATTTCAGAAGAAGTATGCCATTGAAACCTAATGGGGACATTCTTGGACATAAAAACAATGTATTGTGATAAATAAAAAAAATTATGGTAATGTGTTTAGATTTAACATAAATTGAGAAACAAATTTTATACTTTAATTCATAAACAAAACATCACATTTTGTATTTCAATTCATAATTAATATAAACACAAACCATGACATTTGGTTATCAAAATACATTGTTATATGTTCAAGAATGCAACGATTAGGTTTTAAATATCATACTTCTTCTGAATGCCATATTTTTAGCGAAATAAATCGATAATTATTTTAGAAATACATGTATATCAAGGTGAGTTGGTCACCATCCAATACTAATGTGCGTTCAGGATATTTGGAAAAGTGTAAGACACGTGTGGATAACAATAACACTGGATTCAAAATAGCGCGCTACTTCTCAAAGGATGAGGTCGTGAATCGTGATACAGATTAAACTGAATGATAATAGTCGATTGCCCATCAACTATAACAATGTCGCGGCGGCCTGGATCGCTGCACATGGCAAGTATGTATGGGCGCTTCGTATCTCTTTAGTATTACATTAGTCTCAGACTTCTCAAAGCCACACGTCTCAAAGCATTGGCGGTACTCCAAAGTAGTGATTCTCTCATCGCTAAATGTACAAGAGGGAGCTATGATTACTCATGAATTTGATGTAAAGGATGGCATAGCACAATAAAGAGAGTAGTTTCTTGTGTAGCTGGGGCTGCCTTTGGTGACAGAACTTACTGATCCGCCCTCGTATAAACACGCACTTTTAAGATTGTCGTAGTAATAGAGCTCGCTGTAGTTTGTGACACCGGGTTTTTATTAGTAAAATGCCATTATCAGTTGTACTTCGTACGATTTTAGATTATTAGACTAGCTTGTAATGTTACCGTGTTTAAATTGTTGGGTGTTTAGAAATAAAAAACGGACGAAAAAAACTGTTCTCAAGTTAATCGGACTCAGTTTTATATTTCGTATCGGAGATATAAACGGAAATACATGTATGCCATGTCTATTACTAACCGGGAATTCTGACTTCAGTTTCCATTTCTGCGCTGGTGGTTGTACCAACTGCAGTACTTGGTACTGTGGTGGTTGTACGAACTGTAGTGTTGGGTACAGATGGATTAGTCCCGGTTAAATCTCCCACGTACATCGTTATAGCATCTGGTGCCACTGTTAAGAATAGAAAAATCCGATTGTTTTAGACAAAATTCTGATAAAAAATCTTCTAAACTGTTTAAAGGCGTTTCCGAGTCTCAGTTTTATATTTCGTATCGGAGATATGAACGGAAATACATGTATGTCATGTCTATTACTAACCGGAAATTCTGGCTTTAGTTTCCATTTCTGCGCTGGTGGTTGTACCAACTGCAGTACTTGGTACTGTGGTGGTTGTACGAACTGTAGTGTTGGGTACTGATGGATTAGTCCCGGTTAAATCTCCCATCGTTATAGCATCTGGTGCCACTGTTAAGAATAGAAAAATCCGATTGTTTTAGATAAAATTCTGATAAATAATTCTTCTAAACTGATTAAGATTGAAGCGATTAAAGGTTCTAGAGTAAACATTTGACATGATCAACATTGCGCGCATCATTGGCGTTCGCGTAGTGCCTGTTTAGGCTGTTTTGTCAGAACATCCAAAATAGAGCATATGTGTTGTTGATTGCGCGTTCAATCCAGATCGATCAGTACCTGGTACAGGTGGATTAGTCCCAGTTACATCTCCTATGTACATTGTAATTGCTTCTGGTGCCACTGTGAAGAATAAAAGGTCTATCGTTTTAGATACAATTAAAAAAATGTTTAAACTGTTTAAGAATTTCTATAGAAGAACGAGCACCTCACTTAGATTGACAATTTCAAAGGATTTAGGATTTTGTGGACAGCTCTGGAAATAGTTTCGTTTATTAATACAAGGATCGATTTCAGTAAAAAAAAATTCTTCTCATATGAATGAATAATCTCTTCAAAAACGTACTTCATGTTTGTCAAATTTGTTTGGTCTTTTTGGGCACAAATATTAATTCCCGTACGTTTTGTTTACTCACACTGTATATTCGATAATGTGTTGGGTCTGCAAGCAAACGTTGCGTTTACATACTATTGATATGGTTCTAGTAGTCAACCAATGCAATATAAATTCATCTAATTAATGCTTTTCATGTATTTTGATGTAGTTCCTATACGTCCAAAAAATTAAACTGCTTTCCAATTAATATACAAATAACTTCTTTTTTTCTATATAGCTCTTTTCATTGTTAATGGCGGATTCAACTATTCTATTACTCTCTGTACCTACCATTGCAAATGACACCAACATCTTGAGAATGATCACAGTTATGATCTCCCCACCCCCATCCTCCGTGTGGACAATGGGTCATGTTGTATTCAGTTCCTCCACAAGCAACACCACCTAGCCATATTGGTCCAGATCCTTGTCCAAATGTTAGATTCGTTGCTTGGGCATTATCAAACGATAGCTGTAGGTGACGGCATACCACTGTAGCATCACTTGTATCCCAGTATTTATTACAAATTGTACCCCATGTATCGCTATGATATACTTCCACTCGTCCTTCGTTTATATTGCTCCCATTGACTAATCGTAACTGGACAGGTCCTGTAGGAATTCATATTCGAAATCGAAGCATTAGCGATGCATGTATATCATAAAAAATACTAGACACTACAATATTTTAGAGTACATTTTCAACGGTTTCCTATAATCTAATATTGTACCATGGGTAAATCCTGTGTTTTAACAAAATCCTATAAAGGTAGCATATATTTTACACCAATCACATCTTGATGATAATTAAGCATAACATGTACATTTGCATCAAAACCATAGACCGTTCTATATAGAGCATCTACCTCAAGGTTTTGGACATTTGATGAATTTACATACCATCTCTGCACACGACACCGACATCATTTTTATGATCACTGCAGTCTGCATTCGTCGTCCAACTCCATTTCCAATTTTGACGTTTACAATCAGTCAAACTAAGCTCAGATCCTGTGCAATAAACCTTATTTAGCCAAACTTCTCCAGATCCTTTTCCAAAATGTGATTCATGGTACTGCCAATCTGGATTTATAATAGCTTGAGCATTGTCAAAAGGTAGTCCGAGCTGACGGCATACTACAGTAGCGCCCCAGGTATCCCAACCGTCATTGCAAATGGTACCCCAACTATCTTCATGGTATACTTCCACTCGTCCTTCGTTTGCATTGTTCCCATTGACTAGTCGTATCTCAGCAGGCTCTGTTACGAGTTTTAAAAATACATTTTCTATTTCTTATGTCTTGAATTGCTGATAAAATAACGACGTAAATTGAGGACCCTAGATCTAAAAGGGGGTTAAGTCAGGAGGAGGATCTCTGCATCCTCTGTTCAAATGTTACAGTTAAGCCATGTGGTAAAGCTGTTTAAGAGTCCATGTGAGGTACAACCCGAGTGGGTCAAGTCCACACATGAACACAATGAAACCCAGTTTTTGCCATTTTTCTCAATGTGACTTAACCCCCTTTTAGATCTAGGGTCCTCAATTGTTGACATATTGAGATGGTATGAACGGTTACTGGGACATTTGCATATTTTAGGGCACAATGGACATTGCTATTGTTATCCTTTATGTTGAGACTGAATGAAAAGGCCCCTATGTTGAAACTGAAAAGGCACTTTCTTGTAAATCCCTTAAGAACTCCACAAAAATAAACATAATGTGGATAAACTAAAGTCGTTGAGGAAAATTCATGATTTATTGAATCAGTGAAAAACTAAAAACATATAATAACTCTAGCAAACAATATTTAATCTAAAATATCTTATCTAGATTGTTAAAGCAGTTTAATGATCCTGACATGATATTGGATCCCCTAACTTTCAACAACAAAAAAATATATATAGGCCTAGCCAATCCTATATATATTTGGGCAAAAAAGATGCAAACATGCAGTAAAAGGGTATGGGAAAACTAAACACACAAACGACGCAATCCATCATAGTTATTAGATTCATTTTTGAAACATCCATTTTTGAACTTGAACCAATGATAATTATCAACTCATTCTTTAGCAAATTTGAACCAAGATGAAATCGTTAATAACCTTGAACGTTGAACCGCTCATTCAGGGACCCATTTGACCTTGAACCCAGCCCACCTCCCACCTCAAACCGCACCGTTGGGGTACGTAAAATACTACTAGATTGGAAATACGTTTGGATATTCATTTGAACAATCTATTTATTAAGTTAAATCGTTTCACCTTTTATTTGAAAATTCGGATATTCGTTTGGGCATTCGTGTGCTCGTAATGCCAAAGAGATAGATTAGGTTGCCTAGTCCCGTTAGCTTAAAGTAGGCCTAATATTCTAAAAACGGGGTGTGCAAGAATTAATGACCGGCCTTTAAAGGAATTGTCTTACGCATAAGTGTTATGGGTTCGGTCCGTAAGGATTAAGAACATTTTTTTCTTCAACTTTTTAGTCGACCCATTTAACATGTTTCCCTTTTGCAAAGATTTAAAATTGGGTGTTTATGAATAATATTAAATTGCAAATAAGGTTCCAATCTGTCCATGGCGGGAAAGCCTAACTTCGATGCAAATCATTTCTTTGTGCACCTCGTGCAATTCGGCCGTAACTACTTGCGAAAATATGAATAACGAAAATCAAAATGGATATAAATATTTAGATGAATATTCAGATTTATATCCAATCTCCAATTTCAGGCCAGAATAATCAATCTGTTACAGCAGAACAGGAACCGTTATTTTGTATATTTATGTATATGTTTTGTGCAACAACATTTAGCCTTCACAACTACCCAGATATTTGACAGATTCTATGTACCTACCACTACAAATGACACCTGCATCTTCAGAATGATCACAGTACGTATCTCCCCAACCCCATCCAGCGTGCTTACAACGTGTCAGCTTGCCTTCAGATCCTGTGCAATCCACACCACTTAGCCATATCGGTCCAGATCCTTTCCCGAATTCGAGATGTATAGATGCTTCGCCATTTCCGAAATCGAGTCCACGATGACGGCATACTACAGTAGCATCATTTGAATCCCATTTTTTATTGCAAACAGTACCCCATACGCCGTTATGATAAACTTCCACTCGTCCTTCGTTTGCATTGTTCCCGTCGACTAAACGAAGCTCCTCGTCGAATATCTCTGTTTATTTTCAAACAAGGAGGAAAGAACTTGCATTTGTTTATTTTGTATTTCCTCTTTATACTACAATCCTGAACAAAAGTCTTGGAACACTTACTAACATCCCTCTCCCCCGCCCATGCAATGTTGAGAAATGTCAATGTCTGAAGCAGTTATTCAAGGTGTCTCAAAGTTGATTGATGGAAGGTAAAATTGTTATTTAAGATGTCCTCTTCAGCTCTTAACAAAATAAACGTCAAGATAAACATTTACATTTTTGTAGGGTCATCTTTAGTGATCCCGTGACCATGGAGAGCGAAGGTCCGTTTCTCTGTTTGTCTTCTAGGAAGGTCATTTAACAAATTTAGCGGAGGTGTCCTTGTGCTCAGACGAACAATTTGGTATGCTTTTTAGCTTAATTGAAGCAGTTTCAATTTTTGAAAATCTCGTAAAAGGGTGCCCCAATTTTTTTGGCAATCAGCTCAGGAAACTTAAGAGCGGGGTGGGGGTAAGGCGAAAGATGGTCCTTATAAATGGTTATAATGCATACGCACTACATCCGGAGAGTGGGGCGGGGCACAAATAGGGCTGGGGCGGGCACAAAGGCCTTTTTTCTGTCGGGAGGGTCATCCTCACAATATATACCCAAATCCACTGAGAAACAAACGTTTGCTCTCCATCGTCAAGCAATGACTGGATTTGACCCAACTGTATTTTGTTTTGTTATACGTACCGCTACAAATGACACCAGCATCTTGCTTATGATTACACCAGTCACCCCATCCACTGTGCTTACACTCCTCAATGTATTCTTCAGATCCTGTACAGACAACTTTATTAAGCCATACCTGCCCTGATCCTTGTCCAAAGTGAGGCTCATAGTTCCGCCAATCTGGATTTATGATAACTTGGGCATTAGAAGAAGGTAGTCCAAGTTGATTACAGACTACAATAGCGTCATTCCTAATCCAACCGTTATCACAAACAGTACCCCATTGGCCGTTGTAGTATACTTCCACTCTTCCTTCAGAAGAATTGCTCCCGCCGACTAATCGTAATTGAGTTGCCGCTGTTAAAAAGTATATAGAGGGATGGAATATGATATGGGATGGTTGTATACGCGCCGCAAGTGAGGTTTCTTTTTGTTTCTTCGTAAAAGTTACGTTGTTTACGTTGTTCACCCCACCCACTCACTGACTCATTCCCCAACCCCAACCCCATCACTCCCCGCTCAACATTCCCTCCCACAATGGCATAGCTCCGTTTTTCATATGGGGAAGGGGAAAGAAATAACAGTGAACCTACAAGACTTTAAAAATGTGCACGTAGCGCGCGTAAACTTGCACTTTTACTCTAATTTTGCCATGATTGAGGTACATTAAAAAATGGCATTGGGACACATGCGCGCGTAGCGTACGAAAAAGAGCTATCTTTGTACTAATTTGACCGCCATAATTCCATGATTCCCCTTGTCCAATGACCGAGTGCCAATCTCAACCGACAAGACAATGACCGACGGACTCAAACATTGGGGCAACCCCCCCCCCCCCCCCCTCCCCTCTCTTCTCCCTACTCCTTTGGCCGGCTTCGCCACTGCCGTTCACTCACTCGCTCCCCCTAGTTCTCAAATTACTCAATTACTCAATAAAAAGAACCAAATAGCGATAGTTTGTTTTGAATGGTTGTCATTTTTCAAATCCATTTTGAATCAAAACCTTACCTGTTGCCTTATTGATCCTAAATGCAGAAAACAATATCACCCAAAACACAAGATATACCCAATTCAATGGGATATCCATGGCTAAACGGCCAACTTAGTCTTATCTTGCTAATATCATGTAGTCAAATTCGATAAAAAAGCTCAATGTTTCCTTGTATAAAAAGCATGTGAGAATATTTAAACGGTGTAGCAATGTATAGACTGTAAACCTCTGGATATGCTTCTAGCTTCATGCTCTGGAATACTAACGTGACGCAGATTGTAATACAAATGAATGTAACAATGGAAGTGTTCCTAATACTAGGTATTTCTTTTACAGGGTAATCAAGGTAATTGCAACTCCTACTCAATTATTCTCATATATATTCTTACGCTTGTTCCAGTGCAATGTACCATTTGACATAATAATTGATGTCAATTCATACCACGATAATAATTATTAAATTGATAGACTGTATGGGTAACTGCGATCTAATAAATCGATTCCAGAACACAGGTCCAAAACCAGGGGGAAGGTTGCTTGAAACTCAGCACGTGTTCGAGAGGCTGTGGGGTTCGATTTCCTACGCTAATATAAGTCTATTCATCAGCCAGGGCTCCAATCATTTTAGTTATGCAAATTCGTCTATATCGCCGAATTTGCATCTTGTAGGAGGGCATTCAGACAGTCAGATATTTCTAACATCGGATACAATTTACGTAATAAAACAAAACTAACTTATCAAAGATGTGGACAGTGACTTAAATCCATAGCAGAAAAAATAAAACTCCTTGGACGCCATGTATTAATGATTTTGATTTTGCTCTTTGGTCATTAAATCAACACTTTGCTTATGGATAGATAATTAACAAAGAATGTTGATAGGTATAGCTTTGGTAAACTATTCTCGATTTTCTCACCCTTGTACGTTTAATAATGATCTAATGCTGCTGCCCGGGTTGCCCTTTGATTCATGCCAGCTTCATTAAATAATTAATGAAAAAACACTAAATATAATTGAGAGTTTTTTCGAATTATATGATTATGGTAGTGATGGATGGCTAATGCTGCCAAGTTTTGTCTATTGTATGGCAGCATTGATATATCAGATTATGTTGCTATCGAAATTCTGCGTACAACTGTGTTTTTGTGTGCTCGTATGAAAACGGTGATGTCTGGTATAATTTGATAATTAATTTAACATATTATAATTATGTTGCTGTAGATTATTTTCAGGTCATATAGATTCAGTGAGTCTGGTATTATATGTTATACAGGGCGTGTCTCCTTAATGTGGATAGTTCAATTTGACCAGTAAACATATTTTCACCCATATTATCCATGACAAAACAACAGTATACGTGAATATTAGATGTATTTTAAACAATACATTGATATATCCTATAGTCTGGAATGTAAGGTTTTATAAGTTGAAAGTCCAATTCTATATAATTCAAAAGTGGCCAAAGTGGAATTTACAGTCTTGTTACTGAATTGATAATATCTCGGAAGTTAGGGGATCAAATTTCATGGGATGAAAAGCATTTGATAGAGGACCAATTTATAGGGCTTACCAACCGTTTCTTTTTAGAAACAAAAACATGGGCTGTATTTTTTTTATTGTTTATGGGGCACTTATTTGACACGCCCTGTAGCTTTCATCATTGCATCTCCTAAGGGTTTTGGGGTGGGGTGTTGAATGGAGATTAATTATTTGCTTCAAATTAGGAATTTTCGGCAATATATTAGAAAATTAACTCGAGATTAATAATTAATAATTAAGGTGGGTGACCCAGTTTTGGCATATTTTTCACATGGTGTTAACAATTATACATCATAAATATATCAACATTCCAAAAATGACTCCAGTAATTTTAATGATACAGGCTGTCGCAAAATGATTAGTAACAATTGATGCCCAAAGTGCATTATTATTTTCCATCACGAAATCAATGAGATTTAGGTCACATTGTTTTTCCATCATCTTTGACATAACATATCATGAATATCTGACTTATTAAACTGAGGTTACACTACATTGTGTAAGACATGGTGATTTCACCTTTTTGGCAAAAAGTGCAAAAAAACATTGTATGTGGTGAACTTATTTGAAAGAAACAAACATATTCCCTCAATCTCTTGTCTGCTATTGTTCCTTTTTATTTTAAACTGTAGTTTGTTATGGTTGTTCAAATCTTTAATATTTTTTATTTTGATTCAATTTGAAGAGTAAAAATGGATCGTCCCACATGAGTGATCACAAGCTTTGTTTCTATATGAGCTAGTTTTGAGGGACATTTAAATAGGTCATGGATAAATTAGAAGTGGCTTAGACTTCTTTTTCATATTGGGGTGGAGTTTATTACCAAATTTGGTAAAAATGAAATGTCTCTTACTTTTTACCCTCACCAACTTCATCCTCCAATGTAAAAATGAAATCTAAGCCAGCGCCACCGCTAATTCACCCAATATCATTTTATTAGCTATTTCAAGGTCCCTAAACACTTGTAAAATAAAACAATGCATGGGTCACTGAAGTGTGATGAACATCTTTTTCGAATTGCATTAAAATGAAGAATTATTAATGAGAGGAACAACTATAACTAATAACAGTTAAAATATAAAGGAACAAAAGATTATATTATTAGATAACAGATTAAGCTGTTTAACAGGTGAACTAACCATGTCTTACATAATAGAGTGTATCTTGAGTTTGATAAATCCGATATTCATGATCTAAAATTCTAATGAAAGGGTACAATACGTTAAAGATGATAAAAACACCCGGACCTATACCATTTATTTTGAGGATGAACAAAATTAATGAACTTTGGGCATCATAATGAACTTTGGTACTAATCATTTTGGGACAGCCTGTAGAAGCAAAAATACACCTCAAATGTACCCATTGAACAGTACACAACTTAAAGGGTCTAAAGGAAACATAACTCAGGGCTTCATTTTGTAGGGGTGATGAGAACATTGTGGACTTTCTTCTGATACCAAAATCTCAACTTTAAAGGGGAAAAGTGAATTTGATTGGGTCACGGTCATTTAACTTTAATTAGAACCAGAGAGAACCAAATTCACTTTAATTCAAATCACCCCTCTATATAGGATATAATGGGTTTTTTAAACCAAAACTGTATAGTTTATTGCATATTGAATTTGTTCTCTTAATTGAATTGATGCCACACAAGCTCCCCATTTCACCTTCTTTTTTAATGCACAGAATGATTAATAATTGGTTAATTGATTTCACTTTAAACATGATGTGATGCATCTGACCTGAAGAGTGAACAGTGTAATACATTCATATGAAATTGTATTGCTTTATATGACAATAGCTTGGCGTACGCAAGTAATAATTCACCCTGTCATTTTTTCCTTTCTAGGTAATAAACGGTATAGAATTTCTTTTAATCACTATTTTAACATTTCCTGCATAGACCTACATACGAAATAAACATTTTTGCAGGTTCTTAAATTTGCACTAGTTCAGAGGTGTGCAAAGAGCACGAAATTAATGAAGATCAATGTAGCCTGAACATTTCAAATATTCATTGATAAAAAGCAAAAAGTAACTAAACAGGTAATAAATATGCTTATAACTTAGAATTTGTAAATACTAGTAAATTTCTTCTCTTTAATTTGGGGTATTACATATACTCGTATAGATTGATTGAATATTAACAGAGCTGTGTCCAAAAACAAAACCAAGTCCGGTTTTTTTTTCTTCATTTTATCATTTGGTTCTTCTACATTCAGCCTTCGGATAGCAATAAGGCAACAACAAAAAGTTGACTTGCCCTTTCAGGGCCAGAGTCTGGGTCGGACGGTCGGATTTTTTTTTAATATTAATTTTACAGAGAGATAGGCCTACTACACAAAAACACGTTTTAAAGAATTTTGTTGTTGTTGATTTTTTGGATTTTTTTATGATTTTTAAACAAGCAGATACTACTCATACTTCATCTTTCTTTATTGTTGTGTGCTTCTTTCAATTGTTTTAAAAAAGAATTAACTTGTTTTTCTTTCTTTTTTTTGAAAAAAAAAAAAAATTAGCGACCCTAGATTTCCGAAAATTCGGGTCGGTCGGAAAGGGCAAGTCCATTTTTTTTGGGCCTTAGCAGATTATTGATTAACTGGTAGCAACAACTCACCAGTCGATAGTAAGATGAGGATCGCAGATGCTTCAATTCGTCGCTGTTCTGACATACCGGCACATCACGAAAAACAGCGTTTTGAGAAAATCTTGTTTGAAAAATTTCCAATTTTTAAAGACTGGTTAGAGAGCATTTACATCAAATGTCACTATCATTGTTAAAGAACACTAATACGAGGGGCATTCAGTAAATAATGAAAGTGATCATGGTATGGGATGCATGAGTGATTCTATTGAGGGGATAATGTGATCAATACAAAGTATGAACCTTTATCTTTCAAACAGTACAGTTTTGGATTTATAAGTGTGAACTATGACGTCATAGCATTGTCTCAAAGTAAGTACACTTGGGACACTACTTAATCAGTTATTTGGCGGAAAATTTGAATTATTTGTATGAAACATGTGATAAGAAGATTGCATAACATGACACCAGAAGCAGGTAAATCCCATTTTTTTCACGTAAGTATGATAAAAAGACAATAACTTAAATCCCTGTGTAATTTGATGTATGTAGTATATGAGTAAAAAGTAAGGAGAGGCAATCGAATAAAAAGTATACAAATATCAGTATTTCAAATAGCCAATTTTCATTGAAAAATGCCCAGTCAGCGAATCACTAATATTGCGGAAAATCAAACAATTTATGAAAAATCCAAGCAATTAACCAGTTTGGGAGATTCCATATGATAGTTAACTAATTTTCTGAACTTATTCGCATGAAACCTGCAGAAAATGTGCGCATGCGCAGACGGCAGATCATTTTGAACAGGGCCACAAATGGCTAAAATCAAGAAATTTACCAGATAAAAGCTTACTGTGCCTTCAAATTCTAATCAGAAATAATTAAAAATGCTTAAATCAATGTGTTTAAATATTGTGATAGTCAAAATAAAGATATACATGAATGTATCAATCAAAGATGGCTGCCACAACCTCTCTTATTACTGTTATCTTTAGAGCTACTATATATGTATTGTTAAAGTAATCGTCACATAATTTCAATGGTTTGAGGAAATTGTATGAACAGCTCCTTCTGAAATCCCCACTATTATTGCTTTACATCCCACACAAATTTACTAAATTATAATCCCTCCATTGTTCTTTATCCTTTGTTGTTTTCAAAGGTATATTATTGCGGATTTTGCTAAATAAAAGCGCATTTGAGATGGTCCCTTCTTATTTGCGTTAAGGAATTCAGGTCTAAAAAATAATGTCAAGCGGAGATAAGTGTGTGTTCTAACTATGTGTAAAGTGTTATCTGTTTTTATGCTTGCATTGCCGAGATATACGCAAATGTATCGATCAACCCATTTTCAACATATTACATATCCAGCCAAATAATTGACAGATTTCAGTCAGTGTCTGAAACCTATTGTGTTTATGTTAATGACATTACATAACCAAAGGTATCTAACATTCCAAAAGTGTATTGTTTGAAAGACAAAGGTTCATACTTTGTATTGATCACATTATCCCTCAATAGAATCACTCATGCATCCCATACCATGATCACTTTCATTATTTACTGAATGCCCCTCGTAGATATATACTTATTTTTGTTATGAGCATGTTACAACAACAAATTGCAATTATTAATTAGGAGTAATTATGTCATAAAGCCATGTCAATAAAAAATCAATAAAGTCAATAAAAAGAGAAAGAAAAAAATAAAGTCATGTGCCGGTATGTCAGAAACAAGAAAAAAAACACCTTCATATTCGTTCTACAGTGATATGCCAGTGATATGCCGGTATGTCAGAACTGCAGTTACACGGTGGTCTATGGCAGAATATTGTGATGTGCCGGTATGTCAGAATACAAAATGAGGTTTTCATGCCGGTATTATGTTAAAACCCTGGCATATCACACTAATTAGTGCGGTATCTCATTAATTAATTACCTTTTGTCTCAATTTTTTTTTTTTTTTGGTGAATAAAGAGTTTCATTTGTAGATCATTAAATGCAACTTAACTCATTTTGCCCAAAATGGCACATGTGCCGGTATGTCAGAACAGCGACGAATTGATCAATGTAGTCCAAACACATACCTGTCACATGCGTGTTCAAAAACCAATTGCAAACATGAAAATTGCAACGTGTCTCATTCTTGTATTGCGCTGAAATTGAAGAGGAGAAATCTATAATTTCGCAATTTAATCATTTAAGTTGGAACTATAGTTTTAGAGTTATGAGCATATTTATAACCTGGCAAGTAACTTGTTTAAGAACTGTATTTGAACAATATTTTGGAGTTGACAGCAGCGTTAGAAATAAGAACGATTATATCGTTGTCCAACGGATAACCTATTTTTGGTTAACAACTATTCAACTATTAAAGGCATATTATGTGATCTTTTCCAGAGAGCGCCCTCTATTCATTATTTTTTTTAGAAAGTAGATTTTCTTGCAGATTTACATTTTTGATCATAAATCATACATACATTCCAAGTTACAGAGCGATACGATTCCTAATTACCTCAAAATCATGGTTTGGGAGTGAATTTAGAGTGAAAATATAAACTGTCGGTGTTATCCGACAGTTTATTTTCACTCTAAAATCATGATTTTGAAGTAATTAAGAATCGTATCGCCCTGTAACTTGGAATGTATGTACGATTTATGATCAGAAATGTAAATCTGCAAGAAAATCTTCTTTCAATTTTTTTCGATGTTGAGGGTGTTCCCTGGAAAGATCACATAATATACCTTTAAGTGTCAAAATCTTAGTGTCCGTCGGAAAATCCGCAAGGACAATCTGGTTATCCATCACCAAACTTACTGAGTTGTGTTAGTTCAGACAACTGGATAACCACTCATTTTGATCGCTGGTTGACAGGCTCCACATCATGGAGGACAAAACAACAGGTTGGCATCTGATTAAACACCTCTCACACTGTCCAAGAATTTTTTTTGAACATCACCATAACACCAATTACATATTATGAGTGCAATCCACCAAACTACTTTATTTTCTAAAAAGACAAGACAAGAATATAAAGATTTCTAAGCATTCCTTCCTAATGACATACAGGGTGAGTCAAAAAAAGTGTACTCAAAATAAATTATTTAAAATACTTGTTATCAGAATATGAAGGCAACCAATGTATGCGACAATAGATGCATTTATTCACTATCATCAACAAAAAGAATCATGACATTTCATGGTACCGTTGACCAGATATAACTATTTTGGTAAAGTTACTGCATTTTGTATACGAACACGTACAATATTGAATATTTTACTCAATAATGCTTAATACTATTGAACAAGTGGATTCATGTACGGTACACAATAGCTAACTAATAAACACAAATAACATATTCTCAGTTATTTTCTCAAACATTAAATGCGAAATAATGACAAAACAATGTCATTATTACACAAATTTAGCAACAACAACACAAAAGGGATAGTCAGACTCAGCTCGGACTAGAGTGTGGACCGTTTTAATAGTGTAATTCAATAGATGTTATAAGAGAAAATATCGCAAATCTTGTTCGGTTTATAAAATGTTCACTCTGACGCAAATGAGCATCAAATATGTTTACCACAATCAATTTTAACCAACTAAAATTCTTTAGAAAGCTAATGAGATAACCCAACGGTACCAGTAAAAAATCCGTGAATTGTGGTACAGATTTTAAGATATAAAATCCCAAAGTTGAGTGCACTTTTGTTACTCACCCTGTAGGGCCTTTTAGAAAATTTATTTACACAATATGTGTACCAGCACATCAAGCGCATAAAACACATTTCGCATTTACATACATCAAACGATTTTCATATAGGGTCACGCGTTATGAACTCGCCTCCCAATAGGGTGGTGCTGTTACACTTTTTAGTTTCATGCTGTAATATTCCTTAAATATTATTAAAACAACAAAGGCTATCTCAACAAATTTGGTATCATTTTAAAGCCCTAATAACAAGCTATCTGCCTGCAAAATGGCATTGGTATAGCTAATACAGAATCGGAGATATAGCTGTTTGAAGTTTGGGGACCAGGGGTGGTGCTGGAAGGGGTGCCGCAGGAAGGGTGCCGCCTGTACAAACTCAATGGGGATAATCTCAAGCTTTGTTCTTTTTACAATAACTAGTCATCCCCTAATGTTACAAACGCCATTCTGGTCCCATTGTAAAGGATATTTAGAAGTCTTTAAGTATGTGATTCAACAGACTTGTCAACTATTTGTAACAACTAATTAATTATGGATAAGACAATGATCATCAGCTTTCTTCCTATTCGCTACACAGTCAACATGAATAATCAGCCTCAATTTACCTTTATTTTAAAAATGAATATAACAGAAAAAGTTTTCAACCTATGATAGCAAAAGTATACATTTTTGGAAAGCTTGGAACTAGAGGTATTCAGAAATGCCGTTTAGATCAAGGAAGAGTACATCCTTAAAAAATAATTTCTGAAAATTCTAAAAATATGTAAAATAAAAATTGGAGTTATTCACTAGCCGGTACAATTACCTTACCGACGTAGAAATATTTGACAATTATATATCATCTGATGGGTAATTTCACGAGAAATTCAAATATGTAAAGTAAATATTGATAGGGGTAGGTATGAAAATTATATGGATCTCAAATTTAATATTTAAAAATTCTGATATTTATCCGAACATTGTGAATCATACCATTTTAGTTCTTGGTCGTACTATAATCTCAATGGCATATTTGGTTTTCTCATGCAATTTCCCTTCAAAAAATGTATACTTTTACTACCTCAGGGGGGTATACAAACAAATATAAATGTGTAAAGTTAAAATCATGTCGCCAAAGCCAAAATCCGTGTGTAACGCGAAAGGAGGCGAGCTTATGACACATGACCATAGTTATTTACTACAAATATAATACAAGAGTTTTCTCTTTCGGATCATTATCACGTAGCAGAGAATATCAGGCAGCATAAAATATCTAACATGATCAGAACACAATAGTTTAATCAGTTCCAAATTGGCGAGAAATATTCCGTTTTTATCCCTCCGTGCGCAAAAATAATCCAAGCTTACGCTCGCGATTATGGCCACACGCAGGCAGTTTTTGCTGCACGCATGCATCGCGCATATGATAGACAGTGCGCTTGTTGTCTTCACGCACACCCGCGTCCTTCTGTATTCATTCGCTGGTGTAAGGAGTCTTTGCCAATTTGGAACTGATCAAACTATAGCATGGTACACAATGTGGATTGCTAAGTTTTAAATACATTCATTTCTGTAGTTAAAGTTTTGTAACCTGTAGAGAAAGCCAAACCACACAATATTTTCGATATCTTTCGATCATCTCATATAACAACATTTTGTGTTAATGACTGTATTGACTCCTCGGGAGTTTGTTTGGGAATAACACTATTAGGAGAGAAAAACGGGGCAAATTTGAGAGGGGGATCAAACAAATATGATCATAATGATTTCGCGCCACAGTGTCAATTAGAAAGTTTTAACATTTTCTTCACGAAATGCTCTTGACATACAAAGGAGGGCTGACAGGGTATTTATGCACACACCAAATTCTATTTACATCAGAAGGAGGGCTGACAGGGTATGCACACATCAAATGCTATTAACAAACGAAGGAGGGCTGACTTGGTATTTATGCACACACCAAATTCTCTTAAAGGCATATTATTATGCGATCTTTTCCAGGGGACGTCCTCTATCCTTGATTTTTTTAAAGCATATTTTCTTACAGATTTACATTTCTGATCATAAATCATAAATATTGTCCGAGTTACAGAGCGATACGATTCCTAATTACATTAAATCATGGTTTAAAACCTGCAAGAATGTGCAACCTTTTATACCACCCGGGCCTCATTGTGATTTTGAGATCCATTCACGGGCCACAGTGATTGTCAAATATTCCAAAACACGTCAGGAGGAGGAGCAATAGGGGGAGGGGAAGCTTAGGAAGAAAAATCCTCAGTCCATTGCTCATTGAATACTCGCTTCTCTTGTGTAATTTTTCTCTTTTTACTCGACGGATTTTAATAGACAATCACGCATCGAGTTATATTTACTAAATGCAGCGCGTCACCCTACTAATTATGAGGGAGCACACCACTAAATCAATCCGCCTTTTGTGTAAAACTAGGGAGTTCCAGTTAAAACGGGCCGCATCAATGGGAATTTTGGGATTGCTTCGCGGACCGCAGATTAGGCCTAGAGGCCGGCGGGCCGCACGTGGCCCGCAGGCCGCAGGTTGCACACGCTTGGTTTAAAGAGTGAAAATAAACTGTCCTGCTAGCAGGACAGTTTATTTTCACTCTCAATTCCGCTCTATAAAACCATGATGAAGTAAAATTAGGAATCGTATAGTTCTGTAATTCAGAATATATTCATGATTTATGATCAGAAATGTAAATCTTTCACCAAAAAAAAGAATCAAGGACAGAGGGCGGTCCCTGGAAAAGATCGCATTATATAAATGGGAATGGGGCTCCTATCGTTAACCACTGCTGGTCTGTTGAGGGTCCAATTTAGATTGAGCCCCACAGGGCTATAAAGCCGCCTTCGCCACGTGGTATTAAGGAGAATTGAAATTGGTCAGATAAGATAAAACACCGGGTATAAACTTGACTGCACACAAATGTATAGGCGGTATCTTTTACCATTGTGAAGTACATGCACAGAGGCCGTACGTGACTGTGCAATCGTACGTAGGGGTGTACATGTTATGTTTACAAACACCGTCTTACTTGTACTGTACGGTTTGCACCAGAGGGTGATTTAAGGAAGCCCCATAATCCCTTGCGAATTTGTTGAACCCTGGATTTCACCCGCCACTGTAGCTACGCACAGCTACCAAAAACATCAGTGAACCATGAAAGTAATTGTGTTGTAAATTATTTTGAAACTATCACAGAGCTGTGTGACCGCGTGCGCTACATGTATTCAGTGGTATTGCAGTCAACCACAATAGAGAGGCCATGCACTTATTCATCGATCGGCTTTACAGAAAAGAATCAACCATGCGTCACTGGCGCGTTGTAGCCCATTCAGATTATTCTTTGAATTGAGGCGGGATTTTTGAAAGTGATGTAAACGCGCATGAATGAAATGGAATTACTAGCTTCTTATAGTTTTGGCGAACAAAGAACAGTAGTCATATGCAGGGCCTCTCAAGATGTTGGGTATCAATCCCAACAATGGGATTCCCATTGTTTAAAACTGTTTGAATGGGCATGACTCCTGTTTATTGACACGCCAGCTCGATGGTTTCAGAAGTTTTCTAGGAAGGAACCATGCCTTGTTTCTAAGTAATTAATTAGTCGATAAGAGAAATGTGACACTCATATGTTAGAGAACGTTCTAATCTTTTGGAATCTGCTTTCAAAATCCTTATCGACTGATTTTTCGCAGAGAATGAAGCACTTGAAAAGTGGCTATCGGGTGTCTTTTACATGCAAAAGAATAGGCAATTAAAGGAGCGATTTTGATGTCAATTACTTCCTTTATCATATCGTAGTGCATGTTGGGGCTTCCTTAAATCACCCTCTGGGTTTGCACTACGCGTCTTTCAGTTCATAAAAAACCCGTTGTTAAGCCCTTTTAGTCCTCTATCAAATACACTTGATCCCTTTAAATGTCACTATCTAATTACCGAGATATGATCAATTCAGTAACAAGAGTGCGAATCCCACTTTGGTCACTTTTGAACAAGAAAATGACTTTCAACTGAAAACACCGCCTTTGTGATTCTGATGATTATAGGATATGTCAATGAATTGTTTAAAATACCGTCTAAAATTTAAATATGTTATGGCATGTCATGGATAATATGGATGAATATATGTTTTTCTGTTCAAATTCAACTAACTATAATTTTAGTAGGTAGATTATTATTGATTTTATTGATTATGTTAAATTACACACTGATTGACGATTCTAATAAAAGAGCTCTCTTCACATGAAAAGTGGCCAAATCTGTTGAAAATGCCCAAGTAGATGTGCTATAATTTGATAACGGAATAGAAAAAATGTCTTATGGCACATTAAAGATTGCTAAACATGATTATTAGTATTTCGCGATTTTTTGAAATATTTTTCATGGCCAAGAAAATCATGTGAAACATGGGACACTTTTTTTTAAATAGTCTGTATATATATTTTCTCTAAATTACACATTTGGACATCTTAAACTTTCATTTGTCCTAATTTTAAAAGTAAGGTACAGGATTGTTTCCTTTTCACCATTCAATGGCAATTACACGTGCGTTTTTTTCGAACACGCTGCAATAGATACAGATACTGCACCTTAATGCACTGTTCACACCTTTTGTTTTATATACAAGATCTCTAAAAAGGAATGACAGTTCAAGTTCATGACATAAATTGCCCGATTAGGAGCGCTATTAATTCGGTCTGGTAAACCTATTGTTATCAATTACTACGAGAGGATTGCCTGGTTGTATATTTAAATTCGGGGCGTGTATAGCGGAACTTCTTGCTAACTGCATAGGTGAGTTTCCATTATGTTGCAAATTACATCCACGCTCATGCGTTTAAACTACTCAATGGGCGTTGCGATACAGCCGGTTGGTTGCACACGAGAATTGTGTCATATAGCAACCAGCTTTGATGGAAGGCGAATATTTAAATTTGTTGCCGGTTTTTAGGGCACCAATTTATAGCGCTGCTAAGCGGGCCTTGTAGCGTAATGTAATTGATCTCAACTTTCAAAAGTAATTATCAACATACAATAAAAGCTATAAAATATAAAGTGCAGTGCAATTATCTTACTATATCCGGGTGAAAATTAAATGGGTTCAGTACTTTGGAGAACTGAGCGAAAATTTAAAATTTAAATATACATGTATCTCAATGCTGCCCAGGTTCGTCGGTACCCTACGCTACCCAGCTTCGTCGGTACCCCACGATACACATTCTCGACGGTACCCCCTCGCTACCCAGTTTCGTCTGTATATTGAGTGTCAGCTGCTGGACGAACGATCACCATTCGAACCTGTTCAAAATAAACAAGTCATTAAATAATTGTCTTAAAAGCAGGGATAGCATATTATATCCATTATATTAATCCACCACCACCACCACTATGGGCGGCTATTTAGGTCAAAAAGGTATCAAAGACTAAAAAGGTGTCAAATAATAAGAAAGAGGTCAAGTTATTAAAATAGGTGTCAAATGCGGGAAAAGGTGTCAAATGTTGATAAAGGAGTCAAATACAGAAAATGGACCGAAATGTTAATAAAAAGGGTCAAATACATGTACAAATAAGGTCTCAAATGTTGATAACGGATTCAAGTACAGATAAAGGTCTCAAATGTTGACAAAGGAGTCAAATACAGAAAACGGTCTCATATTGTTGATAAAGGGGTGAAATACCGGTAAAGCCCTCAAACATTGATAAAGGCCTCAAATATTGATAAAGGACTCAAATACTGATAAAAATCTCAAAATCAGATAAAGACGTGAAAAACACATTAAGATCTTAAGTGTCAATAAAGATAAGGACCAGCAGGTTGGCGGAAGAAGGGGGTCGGCAAAATGCACTCATATTGGGTATGTGGCATCCCTATGATAGTCTCATCCTTCCAGTGCGCTAAAAAAATCACAGTTTTTCTAATTTTAGAAAAAAACTTATCACAAAAATTGCGTAATTTCACCTTTTTTTCCTTACTTCAAAATACATGTTATTTGATAAATGGTATTGCCATTGCTTACAAGTTAAAGTTTTCAAGGTGATTTTCCAATGATAAGTTATTGATAGAGTCCTCTTTATAAATACAGTATAAACTAAGCATCAGTGTTTCTATTCTTAGAGAAAATTATGATAGTTTTTCCAATTTACGAGGTATTTTTCACCAAAAAGATGATTTTTTTGATGTTCAGTTTTTCAGTTGGTCAGCGGTTTCAAAATAAATGTGCATTGTAATCACAACTAACACCCCTTGGCCCCATGTAAGCAAAAATAAAACCATTGAGTTCTAGCTTCTGTAAAATAAAAACACTCCAACAATGTTAATGTTGTTTGGGGCATATGCTCCTATTTTAGCATTTCTAGATAAGGCCCATATTATGCTCGATAGAATTCGGGGCCATCAAAATTCACCAATATTGGGTCTGTGACATTTCTATTATAAACTGTTTCTTCTCCTGGTGTGCTAAACAAATTACAGTGTTTCTACTTTAAGAAAAAAAATCATAAAGAATCTGATAAATTCCCCATTTTCTCCAATTTGCATATGAACGTTTTTGAATTAATTGTTTTGCCATTCCTAACTACTTGCAGATTTCAAACTATTATTTTGAAAAAGAGTGTCAATAAAGTTATCTTCTTAATACTTTAAATAAGGTATGGGTGGTTCTATTTGTTTGGAGAAAAAAATGTTAAAAAAAAAGAAAGAAAGTATTTTAATGCTTATAAGAACTAGTTCCCCTGTCTACACGCCTTAAAAGCTCTCCATGGAATAGAACTTTTCACGAACTTCAATAACACTTTCTGAAGTTATCATTTTATACATAGTTAAAGCATTATTATAATGTCACGCTCCTTTACAGTGTTTCTAGGTAATTTCAGAATTATACAAAAAGATGATTTTACAACACATGCTGTTGTTCATCAAAACATACCAAACCCAATCTTAATCGATCATTTTACAATATATTCTAAAACCTAACTCATCATAGCAAAGGTGATTTACAGCAGCAGTTCAACTGTAGGCCTATAATTTTCATAACTGCACTTTTTTCTCTTCATGGGATAGGTACTTCATATTGATTCATCATTGTTTTATAGATGGTTGTGTCAACGGATTTCACACTACACATACCTTACACATTGGTATCGAAGTATTCAATACTTCACTAATATGTGAAGCTCATCCGAGGTATATACCTTTCCAATTTTTCTGAAATTACATTATGCTATGTCACTTGCCTTTACCGATGTATTACTGGATACATTATGTTTACCATACACAAGTTCTTTTTACACTCTCTTTTGCTCAAATAGAATGTAGATGTCTCTCGTCACTTATAAAAATTAAATGACTTTACCAGGAGCAAAAAACACAACTGTTTTGGTTTCCTTCCTATGTACATTTGCATGCCAAAATGAGGTCTAGAAGTGGATTTATAAAGAAATCCTTCCTTATCTTTGAACCAATAACATCTATGTTAAACTGCTCACAAATGTCTGTAAGTTGTTTAAGCTTCCGACGCTGTTTTTCTTTGTCAACAAGCATAGATTCTATGTCTTTAAACATCAATGGGTGCTGGTACTATAGTCAATATCTTCGTAAACAGCTGTTCGGATTTCATGCCTCGCAGATATGAAATTAACTAAAAACTCACCATTCCTTCCTATCATATTTTTTGACACTGACCTTAAAACAGTGTCAAAATAATTAGATGCAGTACGGTCTGAATTAGTTTATTTAGTATGGCAAGTACCCCTTCAATCTAGAAACACTGTAATTGTAATAATCAAAACACATTGACTTATATTTTTGTTTGTAAATTTGACTTTTTATTTAAATGGATTTTAACACAACCCACTTATCTTTTCCAGTTTAGGCCATTTTGAATGTCATAGACAAAATATTTTTTCATTGAAAGTACCATTAGACTAGAAACACTGATAAAAACTTGTTGAAAACAATTTAATGTTACCATTGGATAGTTTTGAATGAATTGAATCATCATTCATGAAAACTTAAAAAGGGTTTTTGACAAAAATGCAGAAGATACTGTGAAAATTGGAATTTGATACTCTGAAATTAGTCTATGTTATGACCCAGTGTTTCTATAACATATAATTGAAACACAATAATTGTATTTCACACCTGTGAACGGCCATGGCTCCTCTTTATAACCAACATACAAACTAACACCTGAACCACTTTTTATTTAAATGGATTTTAACACAACCCACATATCTTTTCAAGTTTAGGCCATTTTGAATGTCATACCCGTAATTATTTTTCATTGAAATGTACCATTAGACTAGAAACACTGATAAATAAACTTGTTGAAAATAATTTAGTGTTACCATTGGATAGTTTTGAATGAATTCAATCATCACTCATGAAAATAATGCGGAAAATACTGTAAAAATTATAATTTGATACTTTAAAGTTTGTCTATGTTATGACCCAGTGTTTCTATAACATAATAATTAAAACACAATGATTTTATTTCACACCTGTGAATGGCCATTGCTCCTCTTTAAAACCAACATATAAACTAACACCTGAACCACTTTGTAATTAAATGTATTTTAACAGAACCCACATATCTTTTCCAGTTTAGGCCATTTTGAATGTCATACCCGTTATTATTTTTCATTGAAAAATACCATAATACTAGAAACACGGATAAATAAACTTGTTGAAAATAATTTAGGGTTACCATTGGATAGTTTTGAATGAATTCAATCATCATTCATGAAAACTTATAAGAGTTTTTGACAAAAATACGGACGATACTGTGAAAATTGGAATTTGATACTCCGAAATTTGTCTATGTTATGGACCCAGTGTTTCTATACCATTATAACTAAAGCACAATGATTTTATTTCACACCTATAAGGGGTCGTCCATAATTTTCGCCATTTTCAGTTACGTACAAAGCGTACGTAAGAGGGGGGGGGGGGAGGGGGTCGAAATATACCCCAACCGTACGTAACTTAAATGGCGATCTTGAGAGGCGGGATTTTTTTTTTAAAGTACAAAATAAAATAAAATTTCGCCATTTATTGCGTACGTAACTCGAGGGGGGGAGGGGGGTCATAAGTTACGTACGCTCTGTACGTAAGTAAAAATGGCGATAATTTTGGACGACCCTTAAGGGGCCATGGCTCCTCTTTATGACCAACATACACACTAATACCTGAACCTAAATGGATTTTAACACAACCCACATATCTTTTCCAGTTTAGGCCATTTTGAATGTCATACCCGTAATTATTTTTCATTGAAAAGTACCATTAGACTAGAAACACTGATAAATAAACTTGTTGAAAATAATTTAGGGTTACTATTGAATAGTTTTGAATGAATTTAATCATCATTCATGAAAACTTAAAAGGATTTTTTACAAAAATGCGGAAGATACTGTGAAAATTGGAATTTGATGCTTTGAAATTTGTCTATGTTTTGACCCAGTGTTTCTATAACATAAAAGTTAAAACACAATGATTTTATTTCATACCTGTGAGGGGCCATGGCTCCTCTTTATAACCAACATACAAACTAACACCTGAACCACTGACCAACTGAGAACAGGAGACATTTGAAACATCACTTTTTGACATAAAAACATGGAAAATTGAGGAAATAAAAACTCTCATTGTTAAAAACTAAAAACACTGCAGGTCTATTATTTGATAAAATATAACAAGAAATATGTTTGCTATATGCCAATAAAAAATGGATGTGGAAGTATTTACATGCACATGATGGGAGTGCCATTTGTCTTTGCTCATGATTTGAAAAGTTCATTTCCCAGGTGTCAAATTTGTGAAAATTGAACTGCATGTATAATATTATCTAGAAACACTGAGATTTTTTTATGCCCACCATGAATGATGGTTTGTCTAAAGGTATTCATAGACTTAATATGAAACAAATTTGCTGACCCCCTTCTTCCGAAAATGTCCCAAATCTGCTGGTGGTTAGCTTTATTTACACTTAAATACAGAGAAAGGTGTCAAAACACGAAAAAGGTCAAAAATACGATAAGGAGTCAAAAACACGCCAAAAGGTCAAAAAGGTAAAGGTAACGCCCATTTTTGACCCTTTGGTGCGCCAAAAGAGTCCAAAAGTCTCAAACAGTCTCGTTATCATCGGTAATGTCCTATATAAGTAACTTCTCCAATTTGTACTAAATTATTCATCAATAAATTATATTGATGAATAATAATTTTATGAATATTCATAAAAACTAGAACCCAGGTTATCCCTACTAACCCGCACATCCCTACTATCCCACGCATCCTTACTATCACACGCATCCCTACTATCCCACGCATCCCTACTATCCCTAGCATCTCTAGCATCCCTACTGTCCCTAGCATTCCTACTATCCCTAGCATCCTACTATCCCTATCATCCCTATCATCCCTACTATCCCTACTATCCCAAGCATCCCTACTATCCCAAGCATCCCTACTATCCCACGCATCCCTAATATCCCAAGCATCCCTACTATCCCTAGCATTCCTACTATCCCAAGCATCCTACTATCCCTATCATCCTTATCATCCCTACTATCCCTACTATCCCAAGCATCCCTACTATCCCAAGTATCCCAAGCATCCCTACTATCCCACGCATCCCTAATATCCCAAGCATCCCTACTACCCCAAGCATCCCTACTACCCCTAGCATTCCTACTGTCCCCAGCATCCCTACTATCCCAAGCATCCATCAAATCCTACAATGCCCAGCAGTGGGGAGAGTAGGGATAGTAATAATACTATCCCCAGCATCCCTACTATCCTTACTATCCCTACTATAATAGAGAGTATCTCGAAAAAACCGTGCATGTGTTTACTCAACTTATTGACCATGAAGTTCTAAAAGATGGTGCAATATCTTTATACATATTGACACACCAAACGCTTTATTTTATTTTATTTGGTTTTGTCAATCCCGAGATATGACCAATAACCTAAAGCTACCTATAATCGACGTTGTGTCACTTTATAGTTTGCAATGAATAGAGATACAAATATTCCACCTGTTGGAGTGGTCTTAGCTAATGGTATGCAATTATCCTTTTTGGGTATTGCGATTTAATAGGTTTAAATAATAGAATGCCGTGTCTGTGTATTCCGAAAGCCTCCACCCTCCCCCAATGTTTCAAGACGGATTGATGCCCATTGGAAGAACAAGTTAGTATCTGTTTGACGCTTATAAGCATTATTTCTGTAAAACGGGCACAACATCAATTTTAGGTAACTTTAGTTAATTGATCATATCTCAGGATTGGCAAAACCAAATCAGATAAAATAGACGGCATCTGAAAGCTTAGCGTTTGGACTTTCAATATGTATAGAAATGTTACACCAACTTTTAGAACTTCATGATCAATAAGCTAGGTAAACACGTGCACGTGGGTTTTTTTTGGACACCCTGTAAGTGCCTTGACTGACTTCTCTGATAAGGCATCAGACGGGCAAGGACTCAAATTATTCACCGGTGTGGAATCTAAACTCCTCACAAAAAGTATCGAGACACTTTAAAATGAGCCAATAATTACAATCATCCCTATAGATAATGATCAGGTTTATGCTTTACACACGTGTACAAAAATGGCTCATTTTTAAGTGTCTCGATACTTTTTGTGATGAGTATATAAACTCACGTTGACTGGATCAACCCGCCCTCTACATCTATGCCATTCCCGCTGCACTGCTTCACGAACCTAGAACAATTGAAATAATCTTATATTGTAAAATGTGCAAGATTCGTTGCATTATCCAAATGTGACGAATAGTTGATTCGACTATTGTCATTTATTGTGACAATAAAAAATAATGGTATGTTGAATGACACGGAACCATTATAATAACTTATAATAAGAGTTGTGATTTTCTCTCAATTCTCGGTATATTTAAAGGGTATTCAGGGATATAATTGGCATTGCGCCCCCAATTTTGATGAATTTCAAGATGTTTGCATTTTTTGTAGAATATTACATAAGGGCAATAAGGAAAAACCCAACTTGTTTCCCTTTGTGCAACAAAATCCCGTCTAATTATTCTTTCCCGTGGAAATGAAATGATTTCTAACAGTCACTTCCATCTTAGGCATGGCTTTAGACTAAATCACTCGATCAGCTGTTATATCCGGGGTGATATCATTTCAACCGTTGGCGGCACAATATAGCCAAATGAGCCCAAATTATGTAATGTCTTTTAACATAGATCGTCTTGATTATCTATGCATTTAAGCTCCTAAAATTTGCATTTTTCTACGGATGCATATATTTTTCTCACATGCAAATGGTTTGTTTGGATACACAACTTTAATGTCACGCATGATGTATCACGTACCTCAGTGTTGATAATACAGGTGACGATCACCAAATACAGGCCCTGTAAACATGCAAATTCAAATGAAATGTTGGTAAAATTAGTATTTATGAAATATATTTCGACTTTAATATCATTATAGATCATTGAATGTCTTAGAGTGATACACCAATTGCAGGAAAAGTAATTACTTGAAAATATCTTTTTTAGGGAGCGTTTATAAATACTTTGGTGGGGAGCTGGAATATTTCATTTTTGGTACGTCAACACTTGTTTGACCCTCCCCCTCTCAGTATGCTTAAACAATTTTGACCCCCCTCAAATTTGCCAGCCCCTCACCAAAGTGTTTATGAACGCTCCCCCTTAGTATGAAAATAAAGAATAACAACTTTCCCAGAGATTCTTTCCTTTGAAATAAGTAATGTTGACGGTATATGATGGAATTCAAAGGGTTGAAGCAACATATCTTGCGTCCATGTATTTAATTTAAGCTCCCAAGTAAATAGCGCACTATTCAAACGTGCTATATTAACAAGTGACACACATTAATCAATTTTGTTTTTTATAGAGGTTTAATCCTTCTTGTATAGATGAGAATCAAATGAGAGAGAATTGGACAACAGTACGAGAAAACGTTGTCATTATAGTCGATTCGCAGACATTGGCCGATTTTAGCGATTTACCATTTCAGTAAAGAGGTAACAGAAGCAAAAGAGGGGGAGGCACTCGAATTTAATCGTAATATGCAAGGTTAATACCGTGTCTTCGTGTGCATGTACTACTGTGATGTAATCACCACTATGTACCTAGTGACAGGGAACTTGCGGTTGGATTATCGGCATAACGATAAAGAAATGTATTGTTATTCAGATAAATTGATAAAGGTATTTAGGTGGTCTCATAGCCAGAAATACTTAAAGTAACGTTTACAATCCGTATCTTGGTTGATATAACTGTTTTTCCATTTAATTAGGACAAATGGTTTTGTACCTAGGTATATAAAATAATGATTATTGAAATATTTGCCGGGTTTTTCTCGCAAATAAATACGTAGAACTGTTATTTTCATTTTAATGTTTCCTTTATTCCACGTGCATAATAAAAACGGAAAAATAATAAAAAAAGTGTCCACTAAATTATGAATAGGTAAAATTACATACATAATATTTTTCTTTCGAAACCTGTATACGGTCGATGATGGTCGATTTGTTTTTTATTGTGGTAACCGCTTCCAAAGGGAACACATTTGAAGCTGCTGGATTAAGTTTTTGGTTGTCGTAATTGTAAAGCTATATGATCAGCCCTATTCATAAAGCCACACTATCATGAATAGCATTTGATTATGGAGCGCAAATAATCATGATAATAACATCTATAATAAAAGTACCGCTGTTTCATCATTGGTCAAAATGGGTTCCTCTAACGCCCAATGGACGAGTTCCAAAATCGATACCGATGCGCCAGAGTTTATGAATCTACTATAGTCTGGATATGAACAACGATGTGATTCAAGACACTGGGAGGCATAAACCCATAATTTGTCAAAGATCCGATTAAAATTGAAAATCACTGCCTCTCCCTCAATAGATGAGGTGACCGTTGTTTACATCAGTAGTGTTTACAAATTGATTAGCGCCTGGTCTAAAGACATGCTAGAGGTACTAGTCCATGACTACTGCATACATCATACTATTTGAAAGCAAAACACACATCACTGAGCGCCAATTTTAAAAGCACATGCCCTTATGGTGCGTACGCATACTGCCGGGCAACCAGATTTAGTACCTGGTCTCTCATTGTGCTTAGGGATGCATACCATGACTACTGCACTAATACACCGTAAGCATGGTAACTAATGATCAATCAAGTGTGAATTAAAGCACATTCCCTGTAGGTGCGCACGCATACTGCCGGGCACTACGTCCCCGGTCACACCATCTATAGGAAGATGTTATCTAAACTGAAATGGTACATTACACGACCCGCCAAAGTCTGTGAATCTATTTTGAATTCCCCATTGGTTTTAATGTAAATATGAAATTTAATATGATTCCAATAAATCCCTCACATGTTAAAACTAAGTTATTCCATTATAAAACTGTCGGAATTGCAAATTTATCTTCAGTGTAAGTATCAATTATTTTTAAAACTTTTCAAATCAGTTGATAACATAGCTTCGAACTCATATTCGCGAACGAGACTAATTCTGCCGTCGTCATCTGATAAAACAAGACTTTTTAAGTCTCGTTCACGAATGTTCAGAGTTATATTGTGCGTAGGAGGTTTCGTAAGTCAAACAAATACGAGTTAAATTATGAGAAAAGTTTAAAAAAGAAGGTTTTCACTGGGTTTGGTTTTCCAATTTAAGGATGAATAATTTAGTTTCAAATTGAATCTATTTTTACGTTAAACCCAATCATGAGGATTCAAAATTCACGACCAGCCATGTCCAGCATCATCTGATAAAAGTAGATGAAGTACTAGGCATGGTTGATCATATCAGAAATGCAGATTCCATCAACATATTTAAACGACTTTTAAAATGTCATCTTTTTGAACATGCTTTTGTAAAGTAGTTTTCTCTGTGGTACACTGTGCCAAAGCGCCTTAGTACAAGTTTCTTGGTTCTGGCGCTATATAAATTTCAGTGATTGATTGATTGATTGATTGATTTCTGCAATGTTTGGTAAATTCCCTACAGTGACATTAAACGTTAAACTCAATCATTTCGGAAATGGTCTTAAACTGGAATTAAATTCTTACGGTATAAGAATCTAAAAATAAGTTATATCTTTGCTTGACATAGATTTGTTGATTTGAAATGCATACGAACATACCGATGCCATGACGACACCGTCTGCTTAAAAACTACCTTGTGCAGTTAAGGTGCTTGTAAGTGAACGCTAAACCAGACGACACTAATGTCTACTTTGTCTAACCTGAATAGAACTCAGTATGTCAAAGAAATATATCAACCCATTGTTGTTGATGTTGGTAACCAGACCAAATATCCAAGTCACACCCACCATAGGGAGCAGCAAAAAGGCACTTCGGAGGCCAGTTCTGTGGAAAGTATGGTAAAGTCAATGTGAGATCGTTATCGAACTAAATTATTCTTTCTATGATTACCGTCTACGGAATTGTCACCATGTAATCAAACTGATTATTGTTTCAAAAGTTGGGTAAGACAAGTCTTTATCCTCTTAACTGCATATTCTGGTAATACGTTTCTGCTTTTCCTTATAATTATTTGACTGAAACATATGAACAAAATGGCTTCACAATCCTTGATAATATTTGACCGTCTTTGGGCTTTGTTGTTAGTTATATACTTACCTGACTAACTGAATATTGTCGTGGTTATGTGTCGCTGTGGCTGAAATTAACTTGTAGATCACATGTCCTAAGATGGCTCCGTTTATCTAGAATATAATGGTGATACAAATTATTACATACAATCATTAGGAACACACATACACACCACTATTTTGTTTATATTAGCCGACAGCCTACATGTCGAGAGAATGATCATAAGCTGCTGTCACACACAACGGTTGCTAACGTTCTACTTGAGTGAACATCCTTATATGGTATACTCCTCCCCAGTGTCCCTATGACCTCATATAGTCAAGCGGTGCAATAGTGCATGTAGAGCCCGCCCTGATATTGGCATCACATCACAGTATATGTACAACTAGGATAACAATACAGTGTTACAGGCCTTCAATATGATGAACAGTAGCCACTGAGAGCATTGTTGAGCAAATTAGTGGTGTGGTGTTTTGTTACGATGTACGGTTTAATAATATAAATGACGGTTTGAGACAATCGAAAGATGATTCTGACATATTCTTTTCCTATCTTCAGATAATACCGACATAATCTTTTCCTATATTAATCTTTTTCTATCTTCAGATACTGACTTCAGATGATACCGACATAATCTTTTCCTATCTTCAGAAGATATTGACATATTCTTTTACTTTCTTTAGATGATACCGACATAATCTTTTCCTATCTTAATATTTTTCTATCTTCAGAAGATATTGACATATTCTTTTCCTATCTTCAGATGATAGTGACATTTTAATTTCCTATCTTCATATGATACTGAAAAACGATTTCTTATCTTTGTTCTTACCTACATGTAGAACCAGATACTTAAGGTATTGCTAAATATAAGAACATATGGACCTATGAAAAGCCAAACAATATTTTAATGATCTAAACAATTAAAATTATGAAGGCTTTGTGTTATATTAAGACAAATCGTTATCGTACTACTGTGATTCAAAAATTAGACAAACAAGTTAACCAAACTTACCGTGACGATAACACCAACTGGACCTATGAATGCCCACACATATTCAGCACTCAACCAACACCTACAGAGTGTAACGAAAGATTTGCATGTTTTAATGTCTGTTAAATATTAATAGCAAGTAACATGACTGAAATGATAAGAACAACATGACCGATTAATGCCAAGACAAATTCAACACTCAACCAGCACATATATTATATACATCATTATAATGTGTACAAATATAAATATATAGACTGGTTTATCAATCTTATGTATGATAATAATGAAGCCAGGGCCAAAAATCGATTCAGACGCCGCTTGCTAAAAAATCAAAAATCTCATGACTACAAGAATTTTTGTTGTTGAGATTTCTGCGCATCGACCCTTATTTGATGCTTATACCATTTATTTTTTTTTGGGGGGGGGAGATATTTTTGCGCCTTACGTCAGTGTCATCTGAGGCATGTGCACCCCGTGTCATATTCAATAGTGATGCTAAGCCACTGGTGTCCTTTATATAAAACTTGCCAGGTATTCCCCGTGGGGGGGTACTCGGATTTGGTTTGGTCGGGGGTGTGCCGCTGGAGATTCAAAACCCATACCCATTTTTAGGGGTGATTTTGGAAAAATCGGTACCCATTTTTAGGGGTTTTGCTTCATTTTAGACCAAATTTTCGCAAATTATCGGGAAAATAGACCTAATTTTTGCAAATTTTCGCGAAAATAGACAAAAATTTCGCGAAAATAGACCCATTTGTAAAAAGTGACCCCATTATTAGGGATTTCCAGCACAAAATCATACCCCATGTTTAGGGATTTTGTGCCCAAAAAGCTACCCATTAGAGCGGCACACCCCCGTATACCGTCTTGGGTGAGTACCCCCCCCCCCCCCCCCGGGAGGTATTCACCTGACCTTCATCGTGGTGTTCACTTTTCATCTCTAAACCGTTCACACGAGTTATGAGACATATTCACACACAAAAACTACTTTAATACATGAAATGTGACATACCTTGGTTGATCGATGTCATTCAGGTTTTCTCTGCCGATTGCCACCGTTATACCAGATATAATTACCGGTATTCCTACAGCAGTAAATTAAAAGTAAGTAATAATCATACAATTAGAATATTTGACGAAAAGATCCTGTCAGTCGGGCAGAAAGACCACACAGGTTGAGTCGGTGGTATAATACTTAAAAATTATACGAACAATCACAAAATTCTGCAAAATATTTAGTGATACATTTGGACAAACTTTAAAAAATAAAATCCCAAAATTCATTTGTACGGGAAAAAACAATGGGTCCGACGTCTTAAGGGTTGTTTAAAGACCAATAAGGGTTTATCTTCTCCTTATTTCATCTTCTGTGTAGAACAATTAAAAACCGTACACATTGAATGTACAGCACGTTCTATGAATGTCTTTATAAATGATAGAGGACACCGGATCAATTATTACTATAGTCTATTCATCTATCACGAGACAGTGATATTACTGCGTCATTTACTGGGCCGAACTGTGAAATTAGTACCTGGGCTCAGAGTAAGAGTGACTTATACTACGCGGACGCTAGGGTACTTATTATTGCATCTCATAAATATTCATGAACTTATCGTGCCATTTCATTTGCCAATTCCAACTAAACGCACTATTTCCAATGGGAGATAGTGCGTCCTAATTTCCATAACCTCATCCACAGAGTCACAGTGAGGTGTAATAAAACAAATTCTACATGGTTTATATTTGTGTTTAATAAAACTTGTATATATTCGGCCGATTTAAATTTTCAAAACTGCGATATTATACTAAACACTTCAGTTCATTTAGTGATATGATCAGATTTTGAATCCTTTGAGTGCATAATGTGAATAAAAGACTGAGAATTTAAATATCGGTATCTAAGAAATGGAAAAGCTTGTAATTTCTAATTTCAGCACTATTTGTCAATCAAATTGGGTATACATGTTATACATTATATCTATTACCGATCACTCTTATGATGGGAAAAAAATTGTCGGACATTGCTTATTTGCATATTAATGACTTGAATAGATCATTAGCTAATTCGCATATTTAATGAGCGTATGAAACTGAATTATAGTTTAAAAGATTGGGTTTCATACAGTCAGTCAGTATACCAATTTTGATTGCAATACACCATTCACATCTGGATTTACATCTGATTTATAACATTAACGCTAAAATATAACATTTACGACAACAAATTGTCGGACATTGCTCATTTGCATATTAATGACTTGAATAGATAATTAGCTAATTCGCATTATTTAATGATCTTATGAAACTGAATTATACTTTAAAAAGATTGGGTTTCATACAGTTAGTCAGTATACCAATTTTGATTGCAATACACCAGTCACATCTGGATTTATAACATTTACGTATATTAATTATCTGGACTAAGTCATTTTTGACCGTTTCTTTGATTGCGGTCAGTAAAACTGGTCAAAATGACCAATTTCACTAGGTTATTTTAGCTTAATGCAATATATTTTACCATATGTTTTAATTTAACATGGTATATAGATATTCAATTCTTAAGAAATATGTGTAAATGTTTTTTGAATTATTAACGAATTGAGCTCTCTAAATCCTGAAAATAAAATATATTTTGGGGCATTTTTACTTTTTTTTAGAAGGTTTTCGGCCATTTTTGAAGTATTTCAAAACACCGTAACACAATAACGCATTAATCGATTGTCATAATTCTTTTTGACAACAATTTTGTACATGTCTCAATTATTTGAATTTTATGTGTGCTATGCCTACTAAATAACTCAATGGGCCTTAAGAAGCTGCGACAACACTTCTTTTTTTTGAGTTGGCCTAAATGTGTTCAACCTTACCCCATCCGATAAATAGATACAGTCGTTTGAGATCACGTTCTGCACCAAACACTATCACTATCATCCGATAGAGATGAAGCGCTTCAATAGACATCCACGCGAAGACACTTAGAAAGGCATCGTGTAGTATCACAGTGACCCCTATGCAGGCAATCTAAGGCAACATGTCAAACAAAAACATCGATATATTGTTCTTATGAGGAGAAAATACAATCTATATAAATCTATGAATGTGATTTAAATGACTGGAAACCAATCCGATAACCAGTTGGTAGGAGCCCCAAAACCTCTAAATTCGACGGTTCAGCCATCTTTAAGCAAAGTTTCATTTTTAAGATGGGTACGTTGCATATCTTAAAGTTAAAAAAATTGAACGTTAGATTATCTTGCGAAATTCTGTAATAATGATGAAAAACATGTATTGTTGGTACTTTTTAGTATGACATCAAAGAACGTCATACACTTCTTACAGTATATAGATGGCTATCAAACGGTTAAAATGACACCAATTGACAAAGTTGTTCAACTCTTGTTTCCAACATTATCATCAGGCTTAATTTTTTATAAGACATATTCCAGTGAGAGGTTCAACTTACGCGATTATTCTTTGCTCCATCTCCAACGAGGAACCACAGGTACGCCCAAAGCATAGCAACCACTAAGTTAGCGTGAATCATCGCACGTTCTTTGTTAAATCCAGATCTTTTCCTTCATAGTAATAATTATAATGAAACAATAAGAACAAGTACAACGATATTTTACAGATCATTAACAGTTAACATCTAACTGATCTTCCTTCATATAATAACCCTTAATTTCCGTATGGTCAAACATTATAAATTAGTTTTTGTTTCAAGAACAGGACAAATAGGTTGGTATGGGGTTTTCCGCTTTAACAACAATATTTATAACGTTGAAGCTGAATCAGGGGTATGCCAGTGAGCTTGCCGATCGGGTCCACTTTTAAATGAAAATTTGGTCAGCATAGAACTGGTGGCGCTATACTGATCAGGCGTGATTGTAGCAGACGACACGACGCTGGCCACGCTTCTCTCAGACGACCCAATATGTCAACGGGAGTGCACTATTTTGAATTATTTTTAACAGTCATCGCCCGGTTAACGATGACAATTCTTCTAATTATGATGAATATGTCAAAAGGACAAGATTAACATTTGCGATTACGTGTTATATTCACCTTATTCATTACGTATTCAACATTTAGGTTTCGCGTGGCCACCGTCGTTTGTTTAAATCCACAACGCCCTCAAACCTATGCTGACCAAATATTACGTTAAACCTGGTTAAACACTGTTAAACGCGTTCAACGCCGGTCACCGACACATTCCGATGATTACAATAATTTATGTAATTTATGCAAACGGCCCCGTTTTCGCTACGTGTGTTAGTATAGGACTTTCCTATCCCAAAATTAATAGTATCCCTGGCTGAATACAAACTGCTTATCCACAAAAAAGCTAGTGTAAGTTAATGTAATAAATATGAGAGGACCTGACGTTTCGATCCTAACAGAATCTTTATCAGAAGACTGTCATTTCGACGATAGTGACTTACCACAATATTCCAAACATGACTAATGCAGACAATAAAGCTGCAATTGAAATGCCAGATCCAAGGCTAGATATTGTCTCCACCACCTGTGAGTACTTGCTGACCTGGTCCTAGAAGGAAGGATATTGATTACAAAGCATTAATATTCAAATAGGCCTAATGAAAGTATAATACGAGCGTAGTACACATATATTGAAAACTATCAAAGTGGTTCAGGTTCAATGTGAATGTCACGGTCAAGATGGTGAATGTTTCTCTTTAATAATTAGTTGGAAATCTATCGATGGTAATGATCATCTTTTGCGTAAGGTCATGTGAATTAGTTGTCCATCCGTTAATTACGATAACAAATGTAATTCGATTGTATAATTGTCTCCTGTAAATAAAATCCCATAACAATAACAATGTATAAGTTTTATACTTCAAGCAAAATTATCAGATCTGTATATTTTGCCTGTAAGAAGGTCAATTTAAAACATTATTGCTTACCACATCTCATTGAAACTATTTTGAAATATGGGCTACCAAAAAGAGCAAATGGTGACTAAACAGATTTTGACGAACTTAATCAAATGCCGCACTCTAGTACAAAGATATATATTTGGATGAGATTAACAAGCTGATATCTGAGACTAATAGGCCTATACCTAAATATTATATTAGTCTCCGGTGATATACATGTTAAAATGTTGCCAATGCAGAGCAATACATGTAGGCCTATGTATTTAATGCTATTAACTAGTTTTCACTTACATCTTTTGTAAATCGAAACAGTGCGGCGAAAGATGACAGGTGATTAAACTCGCAAGTTTGATGAGTATCATTCGAATCATCTTTCGAAACCTTGCCTCCTTTTTCAGACCAAAATCTGTACATGGAAGTATTATTAACGGAACTCATTTTATGTTTTTGTGTTACCTTTAAATCTACTTGTAAATATTCACTTTTATCACAATAACGTCAATATACCACAAACAACCACAAGCATAAATAATGCTAAATTATAACACTTACTCGTCTACATTCCAAAATGCACAAGCGCGACGTTTTGACGGGACTAAACTCAGATCTGGATCGTTATCCTTCTAAATAGAATATATACACGGAAAAATAAAGTGCAACATTAATATATTTTATATAACCATTTGGAATCACTTTAGAATACAATTATGCCATTTTTAGAAAATGAATCATGATATTAAACGACCCCCTCACTGCGCCCGCTCAAACCTACTTTAATTATCGGGTACCTTAAACATTGGAGACGTCAGGTTAATAAAGATAAATTATTAGCTTCATCTAGGAAATTTCACCGCTACATTATCGGTGTGCCGCTATCACTACAATCCATATCTGACAATGATTTGGAGTTTAGACTTAAGTCTTTGTGAACAACTTTCACAAGACATACGGTATCATTGATAAAAAGCATTATTGTATGCTGACCGGTAAGTTCACAAGATTAAAGGGAACGGTAATTCATTGAGCGGAATAACGCTAGTGGTAACGGCGGGGTGAAGATAAGTTTACCTTTAATTTGAAAGTAATTTTGAATGCTACATCTCGAACCTCGAACAGGGTACTATTAGCATTGAAGAGGCTGATAGAGACAATATCACTGCCAAGCACATACGTAACACCCGGGACTTCTCCTGGGAACGCGATGCTGTCATCTTTCAGTTTTAGTACACCGATAATCAAAGAACCTGGAGAAGAGAAGAAAAAAATAAGGAATTCATCATCAACGTCATTCTCAGAAAGGTGGTAGCCTTTTAATTCCGGGTACTTACGTCTACCAAATAAATGCACAACGTTACCCACCCATACGTTTACGTACTATAAGGTAGTCTCCATCACATCTAATACATTTACCTTTCGCCCTTCCTCCTTTACCTTAGTTTATTTTATTGTTTTGTTTTGTGTTTTGTTTTGTTTATTTATAGGGTTGTTTGTTTGTTTGCTTGTTATTTTGGTTGGTTTGTGGTTGGTTTTTTGTTGTTTTCCCTATAGTCTCCGGTGGTGATTCCATGCAAATGGTCATTTTACGTTTTGTCCAAATACTCTGAAACGAAACTATGTGAGGCTAACTGTGTAAGAAATACTATACTTTTTATTAATCCTTGAGCTCAGACGAGCAATAATGTAGGTTTTGTATCTATCTAAATTCCCGCCAAAATGAATCCGTGGATCATTTCATATCCTTTCGTTACTTACCGCCAGCAATACCAGCAAATGCATCCGAAGGAGCTTGTACCTCATACAAGATGTTATTAAACTCAATAGTCAGAGCTTCATTGAGATTAGCCTTATTGATTCCAAACCGTTGTATTTCTAAAAGGTAGACAAAGAAACAAAACGAGCGTGTATACGTGCGAGGTACTGTTGCGAGTAATTTCAATGCTCGTTAATATAACTTGGTTACCTTGTAGGTCTACTCGCAATGAAATGAAAAAAGATCCTAAAAAGTACCACGGTCATAGTGTTCCACAAAGGTAGCGTCGTATGAAAACCTGATTCAAAATATTTGTTTTATTTCCAATTCCAGCAATTAACTGTATGTGACAATCGTTAGTATTATAAGAAGCTATGGTCAAAAGAGTCGAGCAAAGTACACATTAATTTTGCACTAGATTATACCACCACAAAGGTGGTGCGATGGAATACATACGAATTATTGATATCGATAAGAAATGGCGGGTAAGGCCTTACCCTGCGATGTAGAGTAGACCTAGTTTCATTCCCGCGATACCGAATGATGAACGCGTAAACAGTTATTGAATTTACACTTTGCTATGCTTCTTGAAAATGCTCCTCAATCAACTTAGCTACGCTATATTTCGTTCATTGTACTCCCAGGTCAGTTTAACTTACTTAAGACGTCCTCAACAATGAAGGTGTTTCCGACTGGTAAGTGTGACGTCAAGTTGTCCCATGCGGTAATCACTTTCTGCTGCGATAGCGTTGTTGCCTATAAATGTTATAATATTGTACTAATTATGTTGCATTATATACTATCATCAAGTTCACATCTTATACGGGATTTTGAAAGTACAAGAACTATTTATTTTGGTCGGCCTATCCCAAACTTTTTACTTTCTCAATTAATGGCAATGAAGATTTGGGCTACCCTTACCACACTATAACACTGCCAAATCCAACAGAAGTACAACGCCGGTGGGCCCCCACCTCCCAGTCTCAATCTCATCGCGCAATTTCTACGGAAAGGTAAATAAAGCTCCGAAAAAGCAGGGAGCGAGACCCCCTGGTGCGCGATCACCTGGACTCCAACCGCAGCAGCCTGGGTTCGAGCCTCGGGGCGGCACACCCCAGTCTCCCCCTGTTCGCTTTAGTCCTACGAACCGCCTGTCGGGTAAGGGTTAATTAATTTACCAAGGAGAATATTTTTCGAAGAATTAGGGCTGAAATTGAGATGCATCTTACGTATTTAGTTCTAGGACGCAGACTAAGCAAAGTGTAATGTTTACCGGTGGGTATCTGTTTAAGGTCTGGCCTAGGTGATAACACTATAATATGCCATTTGCTACTTACATTTGTTTGCAGATAATCCTCAAAGGTTCTTGCGAAATCTTCAACCTCTGACAAAGAAAGTAACAGGAAAATTGTAATTTACAATAATATTTGCCAAACACGATTTAAAAATTAGGAAATATCGATTGATAGAGCTCATAAGTCAATGCATGACCTCTGAACTCAAGAATAAGATCACGTGTTCCTGTGTTTATAGGTTCATGCATGCATGTATTTGCATGTTTACCCGATGAAGACATTTGACAGTCTCACATCTCTGAGCTTCCATAGACTCATACGGATAATCCGCGACCTTGTTAATTAAGTTGATAAATTACTGATGCGTGCAGTATTACGAGGGCGGATCATAAGGGTTTTGTCACTTGGTCCATGTTTTTCTGAAGATGGCCATACAATTTCAAAAAACTACTAACACATTCCCTTGACGTCTATACACTGTTGCATCCTCATCCTTCACTTCTCGAAGCATTGGCGGTACTCCAAAGTAGGATTATTTCGTATCGGAGATATAAACGGAAATACCTGTATGTCATGTCAATTACTTACCGGGAATTTTGACTTCAACTCCAATAGTTTCCATTTCTGCGCTGGTGATTGTACCAACTGCAGTACTTGGTACTGTGGTGGTTGTACGAACTGTAGTGTTGGGTACAGATGGGTTAGTCCCGGTTAAATCTCCCACGTACATCGTTATAGCATCTGGTTCCACTGTTAAGAATAGAAAAATCTGAGTGTTTTAGATAAAATTCTGATAAAAAAACTTCTAAACTGTTTAAGGTTCAAGCAATTCAAGGTTCTAAAGTAACTTATATTGACATGGTCAACATTGCGCGCATCATTGACGTTCGGTTCGCGGAGTGCCGGTTTAGGCTGTTTTGTCAGAACAACCAAGCGAGAGGGTATGTGTTGTTGATTGCGCGTTCAATCCGGATCGATCACTGGTGATTGGTCGGTAAGTATATTATCCTTAGCGGACTGTCCGATTAGTCACAGGAAAATAAAACGGAAATAATGAAGAAAAAACACCCAATAACAATATTTGTGATGTTTTCAAGTTCAAACTAAGTTCGTCGTCGTCGTCGTTCTATGGATCATGGCTGATTCTTTGTGACCCTATTGATGATGGAGCGCCACCGTTGTCTATTTTGTGACATGCGATGTGCAGAGATAAGAGAAAGACCAGTTGCTTCTTTAATGCCATCAGTCCAACGAAGCTTTGGTCTGCCACGTTTACGTCTTCCTTCGATAGCTCCTTGTATTATCACCTTTTCTAGATTGTCACCCTCTCGTCTAGCAATATGTCCAAAGTATTGTAGCTTGTTGCGCATGATCTTTGTATACAGAGAAGTTTGGTTCCCAATCTGGCTTCTGACAAATTCATTTGTCTTATGCTCTTTCCATGATATTCCTAGCATCTTGCGCCAACACCACATTTCAAAAGCTGATATTTTCTTTGAATCTGCTATTCCGACTGACCATGTTTCAGCTCCATATGTTGCGACCGGAAAGATAAATGCCTTCATAATCCGCATTTTTGTGGCCTTTGTGATTCCTCTATCCTTCCAAATGGTTGATAGGGCATTTGCTGATGTTTTAGCCATTGCCAGACGTCTTTTAATTTCTCCAGAGCTTCCACCATCTTTAAGAATTGGTGATCCAAGAAAATTATCTACACAATCTACTGTATCATTATCGACCTTCACTTGTTGATTGCTGTTTCCTCCGCAAATCATGACTTTTTCACTGGCTGCTTTCACTCTGTGTATTAGAACTTGAAGTTCAGCTCCAGTTCTAGCTATCAGGGTGGTATCGTCAGCATATCGGAGATTGGTTATGGTGCGACCTCCTACTGAAACTTGGCCTTCCACTCCATCAAAAGCTTGCCTCATGATGTACTCTGCATAAATGTTGAATAGGTAAGGTGACAGGATACATCCTTGACGAACGCCTTGTCCTATAGAGAACCACTCACAATTGCCATTATCTGTTCTTACTGTAGCCTCTTGATCTTTGTAGAGGGATTTAATCAGCTCAATGATGTGAAGAGAGAAACCCATTTCTTGCATTACCAACCATAGCTTCAAATGTTGAACGCAGTCAAATGCCTTAGAGTAATCAATGAAGCATAGATATAGGGGTTGTTGAAATTCCAAGCTCTTTTCCATCAGGTTTCTTAGGTTACCTATTTGGTTTCTTGTACCTCGTCCTTTCCTGAAACCTGCCTGTTCAGGTGGTAACTCATTCTCCATGTGTTGTCGGATCCTTTCTGCAATTATATGTAGTAGAACCTTACTGCTATGTGAAATTAAGGCTATCGTGCGGTTGTTAGCACACTCTCTGGTGTCCCCTTTCTTTGGGAGAGGGAGGAACACTGCTTTCTTCCAGTCCGTAGGCCATTCCAGTCTGTGGATCACTTCAATGCCTTCTTTATCACTTTCCTTTAGGAGTTCTGCTGGAATATTATCATCTCCAGGAGATTTACCAATCTTTAATTTCTTCATAGCTTGTTCCACTTCACTCTTCAGAATATCTGGTTCAGACATGTCATTGTTGAGAGTGTTATCGTCAACTTGAATCCCATCTTGTGATGCATATAACTTTTGGCAGTACTCTTTCCATCTGGCTTTGATTTCGGAATCTTCAGTAAGAATTTTACCATCTGCATCCTTCAAGGCATTAAGTCTGGGAACTGGTTTCTTTGTCAGGAGTTTGATGTTCTTGTACACGTCCTTGGTGTTGTTGGCTGTACTGTCCTTTTCAACTTGAGAACAAATCTGGGTGATGAAAGTTGTTTTGTCGTTTCTAAGTTGTAGTTGGACTTTCCTGTTCAGTTCCCGGTATTCTTTCAGGTTGTTCTTATTTTCCAGACCTTTCGTTTTAATCTTTCGACGTTGATCTGCCAGATTGAAAACTTGCTCTGTGATCCAGGGTTTCTTCTTATGCCTGCACTTGGGAATTGATTTTTGTGCTGTTTCTGTCACTGCCTTTTTAATCTCCTGCCATAGCTCTTCGGGTGAGGACTCTTCTGGATCATTTTCAAACAGTGTCTGGAATTGGTTTTTTATTTCCACTCTGTATTTTGCACTGATTTGAGTCATATCAAGTCTGGCTGGCTTACTTTGGCGATTTATTCTTCTTAGCTTCAACCTCATGCATGATACTAGAAGTTGGTGGTCAGATCCGCAATCCGCCCCTGGATAGGTCTTTGCATACATAAAGCTAGATTTCCATCGTTTCTTCACAAGAATGTAGTCAATCTGATTTCTGATCTTCTGATTTGGTGACGACCAGGTATAAAGTGGGTATTCATGATCACAAATCCATTTTCGTCACAGAATTCAATGAGACGTTCCCCTCTTTCGTTTTGCTCACCTAGACCGTTGTTTCCCATCACATTGCTATTGGCACTTTTATCTCCAACTTTGGCATTTAAATCGCCTGTTATAACAAGGATGTCTCTTTTAGGGAGGTTGTCTATGGTCTGTTGCAAATCTTCATAGAAGTTTTCGATGTCATCTTCATCTGCTGCAGAGGTAGGAGCGTACACTTGTATCACCGAAATGTTTGCTGGTTTGCCTTGGATGCGAAGTGTTATAATCCTCTCACTTACAGGATTATACCCAAGCACACATTTAGCAATTCGAGAGTTAGCAACAAATGCGACTCCATGTTCTCTTCTGCTCTCTTTGCCTGAATAGTAAACAACATGTTTGCTATCTGTGGTAAAATGTCCTTTCCCTGTCCATCTCATTTCCGAAATCCCAGTAAGATCAAGTTTGGTTCTATCTAATTCTTCTGTTACAATGTCAAGGTTTCCATGATTCATTGTTCTAACATTCCATGTGCCAATCTTAAGCGTGGATTTCCAGAGGTCACGTCTAACGTCGCGATCCTTGGGAGTGTCAGCCCCCACTTGTCCTAATGGCTTTAGTGTGACGGCGTCATTGATGCCCAGGATGGAGTTATCAGTCCTCTCTTCCCAGTAACTTTTGAGACACCTTCAGGCCTGAGGGACTCACTATCCAGTGTCATATCTCTATTTACATTAGTTGTACTCATCATCATAGGTTTTCTTGGCAGGTAGTCGGTAGTGGGTTGCCGTTGCCTTCTACCATTGCGCAGTTGAAAAGAAACCATTCACCAACTGTTGGTTACTAGCTTTCTCCTCCAAAGAAAACAAGCCAATCTGCCCTTACATTAGGCTATGCCCTGAAAGCTCTACTAGGAACGGCTGCTGCCCCGCCCTAGGCTAGAACGACTGTCACTTGTATAGACAATAGACATCCCCTGGTTTTCTAGCAAACTCAAAATTATTTTATCAAATTACAAGAGGGGGAGATGCAGGTACAAAATACCTGACTTACAGGTGAGTTCAAAGAGAGAACTGGAAAGAAAGGAAGAGGAAGTGAGAACACCTTAACCGGCCCCCTACACCGCAGTGTGAGGTTACGCCGTTCCCGCCAACTGGAGATCTGTGTATATGTACTCCAGTTGACATCAGTGATTGTCTTGGTCTTTCCCGGGGGCAGACGTCTCTAAACCCTAAACTAAGTTAAAACATATCAATCTGCAGTTTACTTACTTCTGACTATTAATATTGTCTTAGCTGTATGTTGAGGAGCGTTGTTTGTGGCGAGATGTTCTGAGGTGCACGACAAAGACATGTTATAGTCTTTTACATTAAATGTCAGCGTAGCGAATGTGTCAGTAAGATTATCTGCTGTGTCAAGCCATTCGATTTCAGTGTCATCATGTAAGATGCCGCTTCCCTCAAGGTCCCATCTAATACTTGCTGCTGGATGAGCGTTTGTTGCAACACATGTGAATACAATTTCTTCCCCAACATATACGATGGTGGTTGCGCCCACTGTATTACCGGGTGCAGGTGGATTAGTCCCATGTACACTTCCTATGTACATCGTAATTGCTTCTGGTGCCACTGTTAAGAATAAAAGTTGTATCGTTTTAGAAACAATTAAACAAATGTTTAAGAATTTCTTTAGAAAACCTAACTTAGATTGACAATATCAAAGGATTTAGTATTTTGTGGACAGCTCCGGGAATAGGTTCGTTTATTAATGCAAGGATCGATTTCAGTATTCTTTTTTCTCATATGAATGAATATTCTCTTCAAAACGTACTTCATGTTTGTCAAATTTGTTTGGTCTTTTTGGAAACAAATATTAATTCCCGTACAACGTGTTTTTTACTCACACTGTATACCGTAGAAAATCACCATATAGCACCTTTTTATCTCTGTTATACAGGGCGCCATCTCGCGATCAAAACGTCTTTTAAAAAGTTATTCTTAAAGGCACTTCCAAATCTCAAATATTTGCCCCGGGCAAAAGTCACATGACTCGCTGCATACCCGAGTTCCGCGTACACGTATCATATAAACCCCATAATGCAATGTTGATAGCTAGCGTACCGAAAGATTGGCTACAAACAGCAAAATGTACGAACAAAATTCATGTCTAGAAATGTTTCGAAAAGTCATTCTATTCATTTGAATGAAACCACAGTTATAATCTGAAACAACATTAAATCATTTTTTGGTCGAGAACCCTATGTTAAATACATACAAAAAATAGAAATATAAAGCATTTTAACTTCCTATTTAAAGGATAGTCTTCAACTGTCATTTGAATTTATGTCTGTCCTATTATTGTCAGTCAGTGCTCCGTTAGCGCAGTCGGTAGAGCTTCAGACTTATAATCTGAAGACCGTGGGTTCGAATCCCACAGAGAATGTTTTGTTTTTCCCGTTACTATTATATTTAGTAAATGTAGAGATTATTTTAATATGGTTCAATCATAATATTATTTTGATCCCAGATACTTTTCATTTTATTTAATAGAATGATTTTCATACAGATTTAATGAGGTTTTAATTTGAATGTAGTACTTCATGGGGTGCATGTACATGTGCATGTAGGTCTAATACAGGCTTAGCATTGCGTTTATTGAATTATTGCAATACCCCGCCCATTGTTACAACATGGTTATTCACGCAATAATCTGTAAGGCCAATTGTTATTGAAAGAAGCCAATCGTCGTTTACAATGGTTGAATCGATTTTTATTCCCCATCTGATCTGTTTGTAGCTAGCTGCAGTCAGATATTGAGTGAGTCTGATGTATACGAAGGGATTTTGCTTTCCCTTGAAAAGAGGATGTCGATCTCGTGCAATTCAATATGCCAAAATGTCAGCCTTATACAATGACAACATTTAAATGTGGTTCAACGCCATGTGACTAGGGGGATTTTCAGTAAGGGGAGCAATAAAATATTAATCCATTATTTTTACATGCTAAAGTTATGTTTGCAGGGACGTTTCTGCTTGAAAATCCCTTTTTCTGAAGAAGATTTTGTTGTCATTACTGAAGAAATCAGGTATATTTTACGTGGCCCTGACCCCTGTCTGATTAAAAGCTTTAAATTAATAACCTTTCACGATCATCAATTTATTGCTCTTTACATTGAATCCAAACCTAGCTTGCAGCGACACCGTTTTCACATTTAAAATACAATTTAGAAACTGGGTTCAATTTGGCTAAAATTTCGTCGAATACTCAATAGTTCACCACTAGTTCATTATTATAGAGAACACATAGAAACGTCAGTAAGTAGTTATGGCCGAGCGGTTACGAATATGGACTAGTAATCGAATAGATAGATTCTCCCCTCCTCGGTTCGAATCCTGCTGAATACCGTTTGTTAGAAAAAACGATTTAGTCTCTGTGTGTTGGAAAATGGCGTATTTTTTTACCGTAGGTGAACAAAGTCGTGGCCCTGACCCCTGTTCAAAATGTATTACAAATAAACATATTTTTGATCAAGTTTAATACGTTAGGAACATTTCTTGTGCATAAAGTTTTTGCTATGACGTCTAAAAATCATCAAAAATACGATGTTTACGATCGCATTGAAAATGCATCTTTATCGACTCAAAAATAGTAACAAAAATCGTGTGTTTTTTATTAAATCGGAAATAACATGTTTCATAAATAGGACTTTCCCTTCAAAATGAGCCTAGGATTATCAAAATTGATGGAGGCAATCCTTCACAATCGCGAGTTGTAAATGACCCGATTTCTATTTGTTTTTTTGAAATCTCACTTTACTGGCGGGCCGGGGCGAACAAAATAGACGGTATTTTCATGCCTTGACTTCTGACTGCAACGAAGCTACAAACATGGCAAACAGATAATATGTTGGTACATGCACATGACCGTACAATCATGTAGGCCTAAACATGGGAAATCAGAATATCGATTCAATGACGAAACGATTGACTCTTTTCATAATGGCACAATTGGTCTTTCCCAGATTTAGTTGTGTAACAATGGGGCTAGGGTCTCAATAATTCAATTCACGCAACGCAACGCTGACCGTGAACAAGTAAATGTAGAACTGCATTCAAATTATTGAATTTAGACAATCATTCAAAATCAAATTAAAAGTATGTTGTCCGTGGATTCACAAATATTATGGGGAACGATAAGCAAACCCAACATAAAATTACTAAATTTAATATGATACTAACGAAGACAAAATAACATTCTCGGTGGGATTCGAACCCCCGGCCTTTCGATCATTAACCCAATGCTCTTCCGATTGAGCCAACGGCGCACTGTACTGTTGATACAACATAAATAGATTCAAATATCATTTGTGAACACTATTACTATCCCATAAATTGGAAGTTAATAATGCTTTAATTTATAGTTTTGTATGTTTGTAACATAGGGTTCTCGCTTAAAAATTGATTCGATGCTGCTTCAGATTGTAACTCTGGTTTCATTGACATAGAATGACTGTTAGAAACATTTCAAGACACGGATTTCGTTCACATTTGATGTTTGTAACCACTCTTCGGTATTGCATCATGGGGCTTATATGATACGTGTACGCGGAACTCGGGTATGCAGCGAGTCATGTGACTTTTGCCCGGGGCAAATATTTGAGATTTGGAAGTGCCTTTAAGAATAACTTTTTAAAAGACGTTTTGATCGCGAGATGGCGCCCTGTATAACAGAGATAAAAAGGTGCTATATGGTGATTTTCTACGGTATTCGATAATGTCTTGGGTCTGCTAATCAGCAAACGTTGTTTGTACAAACTATTGATATGGTTCTAGTAGTTATTAACCAATGCAATATAAATTCATCTAATCAATGCTTTTCATGTATATATTTTGATGTAGTTCCCATACGTCATACAAATTAAACTGCTTTCCAATTAATATACAAATAACATTCTTTTCTAGCTCTTTTCATTGTTAATGGCGGATTAAACTAATCTATTACTTTCTGTACCTACCATGGTAACCATTACAAATGACACCAACATCTTGAGAATGATCACAGTTCTGAGCTCCCCAGCCCCATCCTCCGTGTGGACAATGGGTCATGTTGTATTCAGTTCCTGCGCACTTAACACCACCTAGCCATATTGGTCCAGATCCTTGTCCAAACGTTAGATTCGTTGTTTGGGCATTATCAAACGGTAGCTGAAGGTGACGGCATACCACTGTTGCATCACTTGTATCCCAGTTTTTATTACAAATTGTACCCCATGTATCACTATGATATACTTCCACTCGTCCTTCGTTTGTATTGCTTCCATTGACTAATCGTAGCTGGACAGGTCCTGCAGGGATTCACATTTGAGATCGATACATTATAACAATACATATATTTGATTAAAAATTACTAGACACTACAATATTTTAGAGTACATTTTTAACGATTGTATGAGGATATTATACCATGAATGGGTATATCCTGTGATTCAACAAAATCTTATAACGGTTGCATGTATTTTACACCAATCACATCTTGATAGTAATTAAGCATCACATGTACATTTACATCAAAACCATAGACCGTTCCATAGAGAATCTACCTCATTTTTTTGACATTTTGATGAATTCACATACCATCTCTGCACACGACACCGACATCATTTTTATGATCGCTGCAGTCTGCATTCGTCGTCCAACTCCATTTCCATGCTTTACGTTGGCAATCAGTTAAACTAAGCTCAGATCCTGTGCAATAAACCTTATTTAGCCAAACTTCTCCCGATCCTTTTCCATAATGGGATTCATGGTACTGCCAATCTGGATTTATTATAGCTTGAGCATTGTCAAAAGGTAGCCCGAGCTGACGGCATACGACAGTAGCATCATTTGAATCCCAACCGTCATTGCAAATGGTACCCCAACTATCTTCATGGTATACTTCCACTCGTCCTTCGTTTGCATTGTTCCCATTGACTAGTCGTATCTCAGCAGGCTCTGTTGCGAGTTTTAAAAATACATTTTCTGTTTCTTATGTCTTGAATTGCTGATAAAATAACGACGTAAATTGAGGACCCTAGATCTAAAAGGGGGTTAAGTCAGGAGGAGGATCTCTGCATCCTCTGTTCAAATGTTACAGTTAAGCCATGTGGTAAAGCTGTGTAAGAGTCCATGGGAGGTACAACCCGAGTGGGTCAAGTCCACACATGAACACAATGAAACCCAGTTTTTGCCATTTTTCTCAATGTGACTTAACCCCCTTTTAGATCTAGGGTCCTCAATTGTTGACATATTGAGATGGTATGAACGGTTACTGGGACAATTGCACATTTTAGGGCACAATGGACATTGCTATTGTTATCCTTTATGTTGAGACTGAATGAAAAGGCCCCTATGTTGAAACTGAAAAGGCACTTTCTTGTAAATCCCTTAAGAACTCCACAAAAATAAACATAATGTGGATAAACTAAAGTCGTTGAGGAAAATTCATGATTTATTGAATCAGTGAAAAACTAAAAACATATAATAACTCTAGCAAACAATATTTAATCTAAAATATCTTATCTAGATTGTTAAAGCAGTTTAATGATCCTGACATGATATCGGATCCCCTAACTTTCAACAACAAAAAAATATATATAGGCCTAGCCAATCCTATATATATTTGGGCAAAAAAGATGCAAACATGCAGTAAAAGGGTATGGGAAAACTAAACACACAAACGACGCAATCCGTCATAGTTATTAGATTCATTTTTGAAACATCCATTTTTGAACTTGAACCAATGATAATTATCAACTCATTCTTTTGCAAATTTGAACCAAGATGAAATCGTTAATAACCTTGAACGTTGAACCGCTCATTCAGGGACCCATTTGACCTTGAACCCAGCCCACCTCCCACGTCAAACCGCACCGTTGGGGTACGTAAAATACTACTAGATTGGAAATACGTTTGGATATTCATTTGAACAATCTATTTATTAAGTTAAATCGTTTCACCTTTTATTTGAAAATTCGGATATTCGTTTGGGCATTCGTGTGCTCGTAATGCCAAAGAGATAGATTAGGTTGCCTAGTCCCGTTTGCTTAAAGTAGGCCTAATATTCTAAAAACGAGGTGTGCAAGAATTAATGACCGGCCTTTAAAGGAATTGTCTTACGCATAAGTGTTATGGGTTCGGTCCGTAAGGATTAAGAACATTTTTTTCTTCAACTTTTTAGTCGACCCATTTAACATGTTTCCCTTTTGCAAAGATTTAAAATTGGGTGTTTATGAATAATATTAAATTGCAAATAAGGTTCCAATCTGTCCATGGCGGGAAAGCCTAACTTCGATGCAAATCATTTCTTTGTGCACCTCGTGCAATTCGGCCGTAACTACTTGCGAAAATATGAATAACGAAAATCAAAATGGATATAAATATTTAGATGAATATTCAGATTTATATCCAATCTCCAATTTCAGGCCAGAATAATCAATCTGTTACAGCAGAACAGGAACCGTTATTTTGTATATTTATGTGTATGTTTTGTGCAACAACATTTAGCCTTCACAACTACCCAGATATTTGACAGATTCTATGTACCTACCACTACAAATGACACCTGCATCTTCAGAATGATCACAGTACGTATCTCCCCAACCCCATCCAGCGTGCTTACAACGTGTCAGCTTGCCTTCAGATCCTGTGCAATCCACACCACTTAGCCATATCGGTCCAGATCCTTTCCCGAATTCGAGATGTATAGATGCTTCGCCATTTCCGAAATCGAGTCCACGATGACGGCATACTACAGTAGCATCATTTGAATCCCATTTTTTATTGCAAACAGTACCCCATACGCCGTTATGATAAACTTCCACTCGTCCTTCGTTTGCATTGTTCCCGTCGACTAAACGAAGCTCCTCGTCGAATATCTCTGTTTATTTTCAAACAAGGAGGAAAGAACTTGCATTTGTTTATTTTGTATTTCCTCTTTATACTACAATCCTGAACAAAAGTCTTGGAACACTTACTAACATCCCTCTCCCCCGCCCATGCAATGTTGAGAAATGTCAATGTCTGAAGCAGTTATTCAAGGTGTCTCAAAGTTGATTGATGGAAGGTAAAATTGTTATTTAAGATGTCCTCTTCAGCTCTTAACAAAATAAACGTCAAGATAAACATTTACATTTTTGTAGGGTCATCTTTAGTGATCCCGTGACCATGGAGAGCGAAGGTCCGTTTCTCTGTTTGTCTTCTAGGAAGGTCATTTAACAAATTTAGCGGGGTGTCCTTGTGCTCAGACGAACAATTTGGTATGCTTTTTAGCTTAATTGAAGCAGTTTCAATTTTTGAAAATCTCGTAAAAGGGTGCCCCAATTTTTTTGGCAGTCAGCTCAGGAAACTTAAGAGCGGGGTGGGGGTAAGGCGAAAGATGGTCCTTATAAATGGTTATAATGCATACGCACTACATCCGGAGAGTGGGGCGGGGCACAAATAGGGCTGGGGCGGGCACAAAGGCCTTTTTTCTGTCGGGAGGGTCATCCTCACAATATATACCCAAATCCACTGAGAAACAAACGTTTGCTCTCCATCGTCAAGCAATGACTGGATTTGACCCAACTGTATTTTGTTTTGTTATACGTACCGCTACAAATGACACCAGCATCTTGCTTATGATTACACCAGTCACCCCATCCACTGTGCTTACACTCCTCAATGTCTTCTTCAGATCCTGTACAGACAACTTTATTAAGCCATACCTGCCCTGATCCTTGTCCAAAGTGAGGCTCATAGTTCCGCCAATCTGGATTTATGATAACTTGGGCATTAGAAGAAGGTAGTCCAAGTTGATTACAGACTACAATAGCGTCATTCCTAATCCAACCGTTATCACAAACAGTACCCCATTGGCCGTTGTAGTATACTTCCACTCTTCCTTCAGAAGAATCGCTCCCGCCGACTAACCGTAATTGAGTTACCGCTGTTAAAAAGTATATAGAGGGATGGAATATGATATGGGATGGTTGTATACGCGCCGCAAGTGAAGTTTCTTTTTGTTTCTTCGTAAAAGTTACGTTGTTCACCCCACCCACTCACTGACTCATTCTCCAACCCCAACCCCATCACTCCCCGCTCAACATTCCCTCCCACAATGGCATAGCTCCGTTTTTCATATGGGGAAGGGGAAAGAAATAACAGTGAACCTACAAGACTTTAAAAAATGTGCACGTAGCGCGCGTAAACTTGCACTTTTACTCTAATTTTGCCATGATTGAGGTACATTAAAAAATGGCATTGGGACACATGCGCGCGTAGCGAACGAAAAAGGGCTATCTTTGTACTAATTTGACCGTCATAATTCCATGATTCCCCTTGTCCAATGACCGAGTGCCAATCTCAACCGACAAGACAATGACCGACGGACTCAAACATTGGGGCAACCCCCCTCCCCTCTCCTTTCCCCCACTCCTTTGGCCGGCTTCGCCACTGCCGTTCACTCACTTGCTCCCCCAGTTCTCAAATTACTCAATTACTCAATAAAAAGAGCCAAATAGCGATAGATAGAAAGTTGGTTTTAAATGGTTGTCATTTTTCAAATCCATTTTAAATCAAAACCTTACCTGTTGCCTTATTGATCCTAAATGCAGAAAACACTATCACCCAAAACACAAGATATACCCAATTCAATGGGATATCCATGGCTATAACGGCCAACTTATAGTCTTATCTTGCTAATATCATGTAATCAAATTCAATCAAAAATCTCAATGCTTCCTTGTATAAAAAGCATGTCAGAATATTTAAACGGTGTAGCAATGTATAGCCTGTAAGTGTAAACCTCTGGATATGCTTCTAGCTTCATGCTCTGGAATACTAGTACGTGACGCAGATTGTAATACAAATTAATGTAACAATGGAAGTTTTCCTAATACTAGGTATTTCTTTTACAGGGTAATCAAGGTAATTGCAACTCCTACTCAATTATTCTCATATATATTCTTACGCTTGTTCCAGTGCAATGGACCATTTGACATAATAATTGATGTGAATTTCATACCACGATAATAATTATTGAATTGATAGACTGTAGGCCTATGGGTAACTGCGATCTAATAAATCGATTCCAGAACACGGGTCCAAAACCTGGGCGAAGGTTGCTTGAAACTCAGCACGTGTGTTCGAGAGGCTGTGGGGTTCGATTTCCTACGCTAATATAAGTCTATAGTCATCAGCCAGGGCTCCAATCATTTAGTTATGCAAATTCGTCTATATCGCAGAATTTGCATCCTGTAGGATGGCATTCAGACAGTCAGATATTTCTAACATCGGATACAATTTACGTAATAAAACAACACTAACTTATCAAAGATGTGGACAGTGACTTAAATCCGTAGCAGAAAAAATAAAACTCCTTGGACGCCATGTAATGATTTTGATTTTGCTCTTTGGTCATTAAATCAACACTTTGCTTATGGATAGATAATTAACAAAGAATGTTGATAGCTATAGCTATGGTAAACTATTCTCAATTTTCTCACCCTTGTACGTTTAATAATGATCTAATGCTGCAGCTGCCCGGGTTGCCTTTTGATTCATGCCAGCTTCATTAAATAATTAATGAAAAAACACTAAATATAATTGAGAGTTTTTTCGAATTATATGGTTATGGTAGTGATGGATGGCTAATGCTGCCAAGTTTTTGTCTATTGTATGGCAGCATTGATATATCAGATTATGTTGCTATCGAAATTCTGCGTACAACTGTGTTTTTGTGTGCTCGTATGAAAGCGGTGATGTCTGGTATATTTGATAATTAATTTAACATATTATATGTTGCTGTAGATTATTTTCAGGTCATATAAATTCAGTGAGTCTATGGTATTATATGTTATACAGGGCGTGTCTCCTTAATGTGGATAGTTCAATTTGACCAGTAAACATATTTTCACCCATATTATCCATGACAAAACAACAGTATACGTGAATATTAGATGTATTTTAAACAATACATTGATATATCCTATAGTCTGGAATGTATGGTTTTATAAGTTGAAAGTCCAATTTTAATTCAAAAGTGGCCAAAGTGGAATTTACAGTCTTTTTACTGAATTGATAATATCTCGGAAGTTAGGGGATCAAATTTCATGGGATGAAAAGCATTTGATAGAGGACCAATTTATAGGGCTTACCAACCGTTTCTTTTTAGAAACAAAAACATGGGCTGTATTTTTTATTGTTTATGGGGCACTTTTTTTTTGACACGCCCTGTAACTTTCATCTTTGCATCTCCTAAGGGTTTTGGGGTGGGGTGTTGAATGGAGATTAATTATTTGCTTCAAATTAGGAATTTTCGGCAATATATTAGAAAATTAACTCGAGATTAATAATTAATAATTAAGGTGGGTGATCCAGTTTTGGCATATTTTTCACATGGTGTTTACAAATATACATCATAAATATATTAACATTCCAAAAATGACTCCAGTAATTTTAATGATACAGGCTGTCGCAAAATGATTAGTACCCATTGATGCCCAAAGTTCATTAATTTTTTCCATCACGAAATCAATGAGATGTAGGTCACATTGTTTTTCCATCATCTTTGACATTACATATCATGAATATCTGACTTATTAAACTGAGGTTACACTACATATGCGGCCGAGTGCACCAATGACGGATAGCTGAAGAATAGCGCTACCTCGCTAGTAACTGAGGCGTAACCCAAAATTTCGAGAGCGCCAATGCGGGGTAAGCTACTAGGCTAGTAACTGACGGGTAATTTACGCTAAATGTTATACCTGACCGGACCCAAGAGTAAGTTGGAGCATAACGTTTTATGCCACAAGTCAGTCGATTGAGCAGTAGCGTAAATTTGTTGTGAACATTTGAGGGGATGATTCGCTGATGCTGAAGGACCAATTGAGCTTGCATGCCCAGTGGATGTCTATTTGAAGTGGAATATGACCCCTCATAAGCTGAAAGGTTTTTATATTTTTGAAAATCCATTCATGCAATTTGGTGACTTTTTTAGTCAAAATTTAGATCAACTCCTTTTGCCCATTCAAACACTAATCGCACCGATTTTGGGTCATATTTTGACCAAAATGTACTAATTGTCCAAGGATCTTAAATAATGACTAAATAAAATAAAATAATTATTGTTTTTATTAATTAATAGCCAAGTTTCAACATTATTGTGAGTGGAAGGGTAGAACTAGAACGAAAAAAAACAAAAACATATCGTGCCGTGCGTGTTCTGGGAATCGAACCGGGGTCCCGCGGTTATTGAGCGAAGAACTAGGTGTCCACGCCACTGAAGTATTTGTGTTACGAGTTGTGTTATAATTGTATATAATTGTTTCCATCGGGTGCTTGTGTTTGTCATTAAAATTGTGCTTTTTGGTGCAATATTTGTGTGTGCCCCTCGCCCAAAATATGTTTGCAATGTCTTGATGGCTATATCTTGCCTCGCGTCCCGTACGGAATAAACCGTGTATACCTCCAACGTATTTTAATTGGTTTGAGCATGCGCACACTTGAGTTGCGGGACGTCTAGCCAGACATTGCCGTCTTGATTGTCCTTATTTTTGAAAAAGCGTTGAACAAATTCGAAATTTTTGGCCAAAGAAATACCGTCATTTTTTGTTCCGAACGCAGGCCGACTCAACGTGATTATTTATGTTAATTATGTACACTCACCTATGACCTAGCGAGTGACGACACGTTTTAAATATTACGGAGGACCACTCACGTCAGTATTTTACAGTAAACTATAGGTTAACACTTGGCATATGCGCCGATTAATTTTGTAAGGGGACGATGCTGATTAATGTGGATATTTACCTCGCTAGTTGCTATGCTGGTGTTACTCGTCAGTTATGCTCTAAGAATTACATCGTTAGTAAGTTATGCTACAGTTAGAGCATAACTACTAGGGAGGTAGCTTACCTCCCTATTAAGTTACCCGTCATTGGTGCACTCGGCCGATGTGTAAGACATGGTGATTTCACCTTTTTGGCAAGTGCAAAACAAATTGTGTGTGGCAAACTTGTTTGAAAGAAACAAAAATATTCCCTCAATCTCTTGTCTGCTATTGTTCCTTTTTATTTTAAACTGTAGTTTATTATGGTTGTTCAAATCATTAATATTCTTCATTTTGATTCAATTTGAAGAGTAAAAATGGATCGTCACACATGAGTGATCACAAGCTTTGTTTCTATACGAGCTAGTTTTGAGGGGCATTTATATAGGTAAAGAAGTGGTCATGGGTAAATTAGAAGTGGCTTATACTTCTTTTTCATATTGGGGTGGAATTTCTTACCAAAATTGGTAAAAATGAAATTGTCTCTTACTTTTTACCCTCACCAACTTCATCCTTCATCAACTTCATCCTTCATGTAAAAATGAAATCTAAGCCACCGCTAATTCACCCAATATCATTATTAGCTATTTCAAAGTCCCCAAACACTTGTAAAATAAAACAATGCATGGGTCACTGAAGTGTGATGAACTTCTTTTTCGAATTGCATTAAAATGAAGAATTATTAATGAGAGGAACATCTATAACTAATAACAGTTAAAATATAAAGAAACAAAAGATTATCGAAGAGCGATCTTTGGTGCTTGGATGGGCAGGGGTGATGAGCAAAAATAAGATGTACGGTCTTCTGGCGTAAATTTGCTAGTTGTCGAAGGATCCCATTTCATTCCAACCTCCGGTCGAACCTCATCTATAATGTGAATTGAAACAATTAAGCTGCCTTATGCAATAATATACACAATACTGCTCCAATGCATATCATTCTGATCACACGCATGCACGTAGCAGCTATGTTTAGTGTACCATTCAAAGAGAGCCAAATATCGAACCATTTGCGCATTATTTGAAATCAAAAGGCTCTGAAATCGTCACCTGTGATTTCGGCATATGAACAAAAACACAAATCTGAAAACGATTGAAACTGGTGAACTTAGAAGATTTATCACAACGCAGGAGGCCACAATATTTTTTTATTTGCCATCTTGTAATTTTTAGTAAAAATAACAAGTAAAAACCTTTCCAAAAATTCCTGAAACTCATCATGGATACATCATACTATGTAGCGTTGAGAGCGAAATACCAATCAAGTAGAGGATACACACTCTGATGAAAACGGTAGAATGCTGATGATGAACACGGTTACTGATGATCAAAAGATTATCCTCATGAATATGCTCCAAATAATGTTAAGGAGAAGTATAACTTTTACCAAAAAATGTTCAAAAAAATTGATCAACATGTTCCAGACGATCACGCCCTTGTTCTAGGTGGTGATCTTAATACCTGCATGAATCAACCAGAAGATAAAGAAGGTGGTATAAAATGTTTGAATAAAGACACAGAGTATCTTAATGCAGAGATAAGTAAACGTAACCTTTTAGATATTTGGAGGACATTCAACCCATCAAGAAGACAATACACGTATAGGCAAAAACACCTCTTGTAAGAACAAGAATTGATTTTATTATTGTCAGCAACACTCTTGTAGATGTGATTAATTATTGTGATATTAAACCAAGTGTGCGGCGCTCGGATCATCAAGCTGTTTCCTTTAAATATCAAATCAATACCGAAAAAACAGGACCTGGTATTTGACAGTTTTAAATGATACTGTTTATGTTAAAGGTATACAAGATATCATATGTAATGTCAATGCAAAAGCAGAGTCTATTAATGATGACCACTTATTGTGGGAATACTGTAAGGTACAAATAAGAGAATTCTCTGTTTGATATTGTGTGACAAAACAGCAACATAAACAGCAGGTTGAAAATAATTTAGTGTCTTATCTAAAAGGTCTAAATGCTATCAATTTTCCTAACGCAAGTGTTGTAAATGAGATTGATAGAGTAAATGGTATACTTAACAAGATGTATGAAAATACAGTGAAAGGACAGATAGTGAGATCTCGAACAAGATGGTGCGAAGAAGGAGAAAAAAGTAGTGCGTATTTTCTTGGTCTCGAAAAATTTCACGCAATAAAAAAGTATATCACAAAACTCAAACTGCCTGACGATTCCTTGCTTACTAAGCAATCAGACATTATGAAGGAAGAGGAAAGGTTTTACACCGATCTAAACTGCTCAAAAAAACTATAGTTCCATTCTTTTTATTTTTCATTCATCTATATTCTATACATAGTTATATAAGGCTAAATTTAAAAAAATCATTTGTCTCAAAGCTCTTCAGTTTTTCAAAACCTAATGCGGAATGCGGGTTTTTTTAAGGTTTTTAAAAAATATATATATATATAAAATATTGAAATCCTTGTAAAAGTGACTTTTTGTATTTAAAATGATGCGATCAATGAAAATCTGAAAAATCGGTAACATTTTGGGATTTTTTTTGGGTTTTTTTGTTTTTTGAAAAAATAAATTAAAATTAAAAAAAAGGAGAAAATTTCTTTCTTTTTTAAGATTTTTGTTTTTATAATGCGCATCAATAAACTAACGCGCGCGGGAGCTTTGAGACAAATGATTTTTTTAATTTAGCCTAACATAATAACAATATATTAAACATACTGGTATTAATAAGTTACAAATATGAACAAAAACATGACTCTACCAGCGAACAGCAGGTACCGACAATTACCATTAGCATGAAGATAGATGGCTAATGATCATCAACGGCACATGATCTTCGCAGGGGAGTTGACAAACAAAGCAATATATAATATGGGCTGTCATGTACATGTACAGGAAACTTTTTTTAATCAAGTATAGTTGTATTATGTATTACCCTCATGTATTATGTTGCATATCAATGGAAAGCTGAAGTGTTCTTCTTTAAAATGATACCAAATGTGCAATGATGACATGTTGCTGGCCTTAGCCACTATAATGAGAATAAGACAAAGTCACAAATCAAATGTGCCAAAATTAGCAATTTGTGTTACTGTGTGAACATACAAATTGACACTGTAATGAAAACAAGCAAGACAACTTAATGAAAAATTTACAAGTTGTAGGCCTACACCTTTTATTACTTACCTTCATGACCTTCCACCTGTTAACCCAGTCTTGCAAATACCCAAACAATGGTTTTCTAAAGAGATGTATGTGTGTGTTGCGCTATCTGGTGCTAATCTTTGTGTTATCTTTCATGGTTCTCAAGCATGACCGGTTTGATTATTGATCAATACCTATTGAGCACAGATAACGGTAATTTTGGCACATTTGATTTGTTACTTTGCCTCATTCTCATTCATGTGGCCAAGTTCAGCAACATATCATCATCGCAAATGTGGTATATTTTAAAGAGGGACACTTCAGCTTTCCATTCATATATAACATATACAAAGAGGGTAATAAGGTTTATTGACGCATATTGAATGCAAAGAAGCACGCGGCCCTGATTTGGTAAAAGGGTGCATCTCAAAATACACCCTTTTTGAGTTTGAATAATTTTTTGGTAAATTGAGGGCACTATTTCCATTTATTAAAGTCTTAGAATCCCATGATGCTTTGTTTTAAAGATAGCAGGTGCTATCTAAACGTCATTTTATCATTTTACATTATATGTTTCAACTTTAACGGTCGTTTTCTCAAAATGCGATTTTTGTTGTTGAAGATACACCCTTTTCCCAGATCAGCTGCAGTAGTAGATCAGCTAAAACCGGGTAAAAGTCCAGGTTGTGATGGTATTCCAGCAGAATTTTATAAGGTGTTCTGGAATTGTATAAGTAGCTTAGTGGTTAACTCATTAAATTGCTGCTTCGAAAAAGGTCACATGTCATCCACTCAAAGAAGAGCAATTATCAGATTAATTTACAAAAAAGGCGACAAACTGCAATTAAAAAACTGGCGCCCAATAAGTATATTGAACACTGACTAAAATCATGTCAGTGGTTAGGCCCATAAGTTATAAGTTATAAGTAAAATCATACATACAGATCAAACCGGTTACATAAAAGGTATATATATTGGTACAAATATAAGATTAATTGATGATGTTATTAATTTAAGTATAAATGAGAATAAATCGGCTGCGATTTTGTTTGTAGATTTCGAAAAAGCTTTCGACACCGTCGAATGGCACTTTATAGTTCAAACATTACAGAATTTAATTTTGGACCATCGTTTATCAATTGTATGATAATATTGAGAGTTCTGTTTTAAATCTTTGTTGGAAATCAAAGTTCTTTAGATTGAACAGAGGTTTGCGTCAGGGCAGTCCGTTATCGCACTCTTGTTTGTTGTAGTCTCCGAAGTCTTAGCTTTGAACATAAGACAAGATAAAACGATCTGAAGTATTGTCATTGATGACAATGACGAAGAAAAATGTGAAGCTCGTATTAGCCAATTTGCTGACGATACAACTCTTTTCTGCTCAACAAAAGAATCTCTTGATAGCATGTTGAAAATCATTAATACATTTGGATTTTGTACAGGGAAAAAAAGTAATGTGGACAAAACTCAAGGTTTAGCTTTGGTTACTTAGTAAAACATAAATTTGTAAATGGCCAACTGAAAAGGTTCAATCTCTTGGTGTTTATTTTGGACACAATATGATAGTATGTTATAAGAGCATTTGGCAAGAGAAAAAAGATCGACTATTTCGAATCTTGAACTCATGGTATAGAAGAAAGCTAACGCTGTATGGTAAAGCATTTATTATAAAATGTCTTGGTATATCCAATTTAACATTTTTAATGTATTGTCTATTCGTTCCTGAAAAGTTCACGAATGAAGTGAACTCAATTATCTACAATTTCTTATTGAATAAAAAAGACTCTCATTCGAAATTACAATATGAGAGGAATAAGAATGTGTTATTTTAAATCTCAGTGTATAGCTTTGAAATGGATATGGTTAAAACGTTATATGTATGATGATGATAGTAAATGGAAATGCCTTTTTAAACGCTATTTAAATGCTCATGGTCCACACTTTTTAATTTTAAATATGAATTTTGTGGAAGCAAGAATGCCCCATCGTTAATTGGTCTACCAAAATTTTATTCAGATCTGGTTATAGCATGGCATAATCTAGATAATGATTATAGAAACTTACCAATCAACGACTCATTAAGGGTCAAAAGTCATATTATATGGGGAAATGAACTGATCATGCACAATGGCAAGACCTTGCATTTCAAAAATTTGATTGATAGTGATATAATATATATCAATGACCTTATAAATAATGATGGTATCTTTTCCACTACATATATACTTGACAAGCTTAAAAATAAGCACAACTGGATTGCAGCAGAGCTATTTATTATTTTCAAATCAATTCCAAAGAATTGGTTTGCTTTATTAAACGCCAAATATATGCCTATTGAAATAAGTATTCGTTTAAGAACCTCGTGTATATATGTAAATAAAAAACGTGTAAATATAATGTATTGGCAATCAAGGTATATTTACGTTTATGTAGTTAAAAAGTGTACAGTCGTGCCAATAATTCAGAACAGTTGGGCACAGGAACTGACATTGTCACCAAAATGGGACGATATTTGGACTATGAAAACTATTCTTGAAAAAGAGAGAAAATTGGCAGAGTTCAATTACAAATTATTATAGAATCATCGCTACCAAAGCAAACTTATATAAGGGTCCATATCCAAACTCTCAGTGCTTTTAAAGCATTTTTCTAGCGATTTAAAAGCGCTTTTCCAACGGTATTTCGTTCTATTGTTAAAAGCATCGGAAAAAGATCGGTGATTAACTAGAAACCTCTCTACTTATCTGGCGTTAACAATATAACTATTGTAGTACTCTCGATGGCTGCATTAGTGAAGCAGACAGATCAAAGGCGCAAGGAAGGTTGTGTTATATTCTTTAATATAGTATTTCTTAAAGAATATAACACAACCTTCCTTGCGCCTTTGATCTGTCTGCTTCACTAATGCAGCCATCGAGAGTACTACAATAGTTATATTGTTAACGCCAGATAAGTAGAGAGGTTTCTAGTTAATCACCGATCTTTTTCCGATGCTTTTAACAATAGAACGAAATACCGTTGGAAAAGCGCTTTTAAATCGCTAGAAAAATGCTTTAAAAGCACTGAGAGTTTGGATATGGACCCTAAATGGTATAAGGCGAACTCACCCAATTGTTTTGAGTGCAACACGTCAGATGATTATCTACATTCGTTTATTGCCTGTCCTTTGTCAAAAAGCTTTTGGGTTCCTTTTAAAAGATTTATTATTTCTAACAATATTCCATGTCCAGAGATATCGTTAAAAATCATTGTACTTGGTTATAAACCAGATAATCAAAATGTATTGAATGTAATGCTAAATAAAATGAATAGTCTGGCGTCGTTCACTCTGTTTAGATCCAGACATATCAAGATCACTGATAATAAAAGCGTTGATGCATTTAAATGGTTTCTATACGAATTAAGATGGAGAATTAATATCTTGAGACATTATATCGGCAATAAACCCAGCAGAAACAGAAAGGTGATTATTAGCGGTTTGCGCCGTGAACCGTGTCACGCTGGGTTATACACATTATTGTGAAGCAATCTTTTTAAGGTGCGGTGGCATTGTTTGGGATTACAAAAGGTCACGTGTCGTGGCCCTCGACTAGGATCGATATACTTAGCGGTAACTTTTCGCGAGTAGAAACAGGGGGGATTAAAAACTGACCGATTGAAACTTAGCGTTTATTAGCGTTTACTTTTTGCAGTGCCCCAGCAGAAGTACGCTCTATAGTGAACATATGAGCGTGTTTCTGCTGGGCAAGTTACCGCTAATAAACGCTAAGTTTGCCCAGTAGAAACAGGCAGAACCGGGCCATAATCGGTATTTTTGGTAATCCCAAAAACCTTCACAAAGCAGGTTTGGATCCAGCAATAATCGGCAATAATCGGCAATAAACCCAGCAGAAACAGAAAGGTGATTCTTAGCGGTTTGCGCCGTGAACCGTGTCACGCTGGGTTATACATATTATTGTGAAGCAATCTTTTTCAGGTGCGGTGGCATTGTTTGGTTTTACAAAAGGTCAAATGTTGTGGCCCATCGACTAGGATCGATAAACTTAGCGGTAACTTTTCGCGAGTAGAAACAGGGGGGATTAAAAACTGACCTATTGAAATTTAGCGTTTATTAGCGCTAACTTTTTGCAGTGTCCCAGCAGAAACACGATCTATGAGCGTGTTTCTGCTGGGGAACTGCAAAAAGATTCTTGCCGATTATTGCTGATTCTTGCCGATTATTGCCGGGTTCTGCCTGTTTCTGCTGGGCAAACTTAGCGTTTATTAGCGGTTTCTTCCCCAGCAGAAACACGCTGTAAGTGGCATAAGATTGGCAAAAGCCTACATAGCACGGAGTAAATAGTAGGTTTTGATATTCTTCATGTAAAACATGCATGTACATGACAGCCCATATTATATATTGCTTTGTTTGTCAACTCGCCTGCGAAGATCATGTACCGTTGATGATCATTTTAGCCATCTATTTTCATGCTAATGATAATTGTTGGTACATGCTGTTCGCTGGTAGAGTCATGTTTTGTTCATATTTGTAACTTATTGATACCAGTATGTTTAATATATTGTTATTATGTTATATAACTATGCATAGAATATAGATGAATGAAAAATAAAAAGAATAGAGAAAGAAAAAAAACATTTCTCATTCTTGTATTGCGCTGAAATTGAAGAGGAGAAATCTATAATTTCGCAATTTAATCATTTTAGTTGGAATTAACTATAGTTTTAGAGTTATGAGCATATTTATAACCTGGCAAGTAACTTGTTTAAGAACTGTATTTGAACAATATTTTGGAGTGGACAGCAGCGTTAGAAATAAGAACAATTATATCGTTGTCCAACGGATAACCTATTTTTGGTTATCCTAAACTGACCATTAACAACTATTCAACTATTTAGTGTCAAAATCTTAGTTATCCGTCGGGAACACTGCAAGGACAATCTGATTATCCATCACCAAACTTACTGTGTTTAGTTAGTTCAGACAACCGGATAACCACTCATTTTGATCGCTGGTTGACAGGCTCCACATCATGGAGGACAAAATAACAGGTTGGCATCTGATTAAACACCTCTCACACTGTCCAAGAAAACTTTTTGAACATCACTATAACACCAATTACATATTATGAGTGCAATCCTCCAAACTACTTTATTTTCTAAAAAGAATTGACAAGACAAGAATATAAAGATTTCTAAGCATTCCTTCCTAATGACATACAGGGTGAGTAAAAAAAAGTGTACTCAAAAGAAAATAGTTATTTAAAATATTTGTTATCAGAATATGAAGGCAACCAATGTATGCGACAATAGATGCATTTATTCACTATCATCAACAAAAAGAATCATGACATTTCATGGTACCGTTGACCAAAACTATTTTGGTAAAGTTACTGCATTTTGTATACGAACACGTACAATATTGAATATTTTCTCAATATATACTCAATAATGCTTAATACTATTGAACAAGTGGATTCATGTACGGTACACAATAGCTAACTAATAAACACAAATAACATATTCTCAGTTATTTTCTCAAACATTAAATGCGAAATAATGACAAAACAATGTCATTATTACACAAATTTAGCAACAACAACACAAAAGGGATAGTCGGACTCAGCTCGGACTAGAGTGTGGACCGTTTTAATAGTGTAATTCAATAGATGTTATAAGAGAAAATATCGCAAATCTTGTTCGGTTTATATAATGTTCACTCTGACGCAAATGAGCATCAAATATGTTTACCACAATCAATTTTAACCAACTAAAATTCTTTAGAAAGCTAATGAGATAACCCGACGGTACCAGTAAAAAATCCGTGAAATTGTGGTACATATTTTAAGATATAAAATCCCAAAGTTGAGTGCACTTTTGTTACTCACCCTGTAGGGCCTTTTAGAAAATGTATTTACACAATATGTGTACCAGCACATCAAGCGCATAAAACAAATTTCGCATTTACATACATCAAACGATTTTCATATAGGGTCACGCGTTATAAACTCGCCTCCCAATAGGGTGGTGCTGTTACACTTTTTAGTTTCATGCTGTAATATTCCTTAAATATTATTAAAACAACAAAAGCTATGTCAACAAATTTGGTATCATTTTAAAGCCCTAATGACAAGCTATCTGCCTGCAAAATGGCATTGGTATAGCTAATACAGAAGCGGAGATATAGCTGTTTGAGGTTTGGGGACCAGGGGTGGTGCCGCTGGAAGGGTGCCGCCTGTACAAACTCAATGGGGATAATCCCAAGCTTTGTTCTTTTTACAATAACTAGTCATCCCCTAATGTTACAAACGCCATTCTGGTCCCATTGTAAAGGATATTTAGTAGTCTTTAAGTATGTGATTCAACAGACTTATCAACTATTTGTAACAACTAATTAATTATGGATAAGACAATGATCATCAGCTTTCTTCCTATTCGCTACACAGTCAACATGAATAATCAGCCTCAATTTACCTGATTTTTTAAAATGAATATAACAGAAAAAGTTTTCAACCTATGATAGCAAAAGTATACATTTTTGGAAAGCTTGGAACTAGAGGTATTCAGAGATGCCGTTTAGATCAAGGAAGAGTACATCCTTAAAAAATATTTCTGAAAATTCTAAAAATATGTAAAATAAAAATTGGAGTTATTCACTAGCCGGTACAATTACCTTACCGACGTAGAAATATTTGACAATTATATATCATCTGATGGGTAATTTCACGAGAAATTCAAATATGTAAAGTAAATATTGATAGGGGTAGGTATAAAAATTATATGGATCTCAAATTAAAAATTAAAAATTCTGATATTTTTCCGAACATTGTGAATCATACCATTTTAGTTCTTGGCGTACTATAATTTCAATGGCATATTTGGTTTTCTCATGCAATTTCCCTTCAAAACGAGAGGGAGAATTGTGTCATATAGCAACCAGCTTTGATGGAAGGCGAATATTTAAATTTGTTGCCGGTTTTTAGGGCACCAATTTATAGCGCTACTAAGCGGGCCTTGTAGCGTAATGTAATTGATCGCAACTTTCAAAAGTAATTATCAACATACAATAAAAAGCTATAAAATATAAAGTGCAGTGCAAATTATCTCACTATATCCGGGTGAAAATTAAATGGGTTCAGTACTTTGGAGAACTGAGCGAAAATGTAAAATTTAAATATACGTGTATCTCAATGCTGCCCAGTTTCGTCGGTACCCTACGCTACACAGTTTCGTCGGTACCCCACGATACACATTCTCGACGGTATCCCCTCGCTACCCAGTTTCGTCGGTATATTGAGTGTCAGCTGCTGGACGAACGATCACCATTCGAACCTGTTCAAAATAATCAAGTCATTAAATAATTGACTTAAAAGCAGGGATAGCATATTATATCCATTATATTAATCCACCACCACCACCACTATGGGCGGCTATTTAGGTCAAAAAGGTGTCAAATAATAAGAAAGAGGCCAAGTTATTAAAATAGGTGTCAAATGCGGAAAAAGGTGTCAAATGTTGATAAAGGAGTCAAATACAGAAAATGGATGTTAATAAAAGGGTCAAATACATGTACAAATAAGGTCTCAAATGTTGATAACGGATTCAAGTACAGATAAAGGTCTCAAATGTTGACAAAGGAGTCAAATACAGAAAACGGTCTCATATTGTTGATAAAGGGGTGAAATACCGGTAAAGCCCTCAAACATTGATAAAAGCCTCAAATATTGATAAAGGACTCAAATACTGATAAAAATCTCAAAATCAGATAAAGACGTGAAAAACACATTAAGATCTTAAATACAGAGAAAGGTGTCAAAACATGAAAAAGGTCAAAAATACAATAAGGAGTCAAAAACACGCCAAAAGGTCAAAAAGGTAAAGAAACACGCCATTAAGACATTTTTGACCCTTTGGTGCGCCAAAAGAGTCCAAATAGTCTCAAACAGTCTCGTTAATGTCCTATATAAGTAACTCCTCCAATTTGTACTAAATTATTCATCAATAAATTATATTGATGACCCAGGTTATCCCTACTAACCCGCACATCCCTACTATCACACGCATCCCTACTATCCCTAGCATCTCTAGCATCCCTACTATCCCTAGCATTCCTACTATCCCAAGCATCCTACTATCCCTATCATCCCTATCATCCCTACTATCCCTACTATCCAAAGCATCCCTAATATCCCACGCATCCCTAATACCCCAAGCATCCCTACTACCCCTAGCATTCCTACTGTCCCTAGCATCCCTGCTAATCTAGCATCCCTACTATCCCAAGCATCCATTAAATCCTACAAAGCCCAGCAGTGGGGATAGTAGGGATAGTAATAATACTATCCCCATCCCCAGCATCCCTACTATCCTTACTATCCCTACTATAATAGAAGTGTCTCGAAAAAACCGTGCATGTGTTTACCCAACTTATTGACCATGAAGTTCTAAAATATGGTGCAATATCTTTATACATATTGAAACACCAAACGCTTGGCTTTCAGATGTCGTTTATTTCATTTTATTTGGTTTTGTCAATCCCGAGATATGACCAATAACCTAAAGCTACCTATAATCGACGTTGTGCCACTTTATAGTTTGCAATGAATAGAGATACAAATCTTCCACCTGTTGGAGTGGTCTCAGTGGTCTTAGCAAATGGTATGCAATTATCCTTTTTTGGTATTGCGATTTAATAGGTTTAAATAATAGAATGCCGTGTCTGTGTAGTCCGAATGCCTCCACCCTCCCCAAAGTTTGAAGACGGATTGATGCCCATTGGAAGAACAAGTTAGTATCTGTTTGACGCTTATACGCATTATTTCTGTAAAACGGGCACAACTTTAGTTAATTGATCATATCTCAGGATTGGCAAAACCAAATCAGATAAAATAGACGGCATCTGAAAGCTTAGCGTTTGGACTTTCAATATGTATAGAAATGTTACACCAACTTTTAGAACTTCATGATCAATAAGCAAGGTAAACACGTGCACGTGGTGTTTTTTGGGACACCCTGTAAGTGCCTTGACTGACTTCTCTGATAAGGTATCAGACGGGCAAGGACTCAAATTATTCACCGGTGTGGAATCTAAACTCCTCACAAAAAGTATCGAGACACTTTAAAATGAGCCAATAATTACAATCATCCCTATAGATAATGATCAGGTTTATGCTTTACACACGTGTACAAAAAATGGCTCATTTTTAAGTGCCTCGATACTTTTTGTGATGAGTATATAAACTCACGTTGACTGGATCAACCCGCCCTCTACATCTATGCCATTCCCGCTGCACTGCTTCACGAACCTAGAACAATTGAAATAATCTTATATTGTAAAGATTCGTTGCATTATTCAAATGTGACGAATAGTTGATTCGACTTTTGTCATTTATTGTGACAATAAAAAATAATGGTATGTTGAATGGCACGGAACCATTATAATAACTTATAATAAGAGTTGTGATTTTCTCTCAATTCTTGGTATATTTAAAGGGTATTCAGGGATATAATTGGCATTGCGCCCCCAATTTTGATGAATTTCAAGATGTTTGCATTTTTGTAGAATATTACATAAGGGCAATAAGGAAAAACCCAACTTGTTTCCCTTTGTGCAACAAAATCCCGTCTAATTATTCTTTCCCGTGGACATGAATGTATTTCTAACAGTCGCATGGCTTTAGTCTAAATCACTCGATCAGCTGTTATATCCGGGGTGATATCATTTCAACCGTTGCGGCACAATATAGCCAAATGAGCCCAAATTATGTAATGTCTTTTAACATAGATCGTCTTGATTATCTATGCATTTAAGCTCCTAAAATTTGCATTTTTCTACGGATGCATATATTTTTCTCACATGCAAATGGTTTATTTAGATACACAACTTTAATCATATTTGAAGAGGTATTTTGCAAAAGGGCTATGGTGCATTTTTTCAAAAAATGAGTTTGATATAGAAATGTATAGGGAAAAATCATATGTTTCAAGGGAACAAAGTCATTTTTTTCAAAAAGACCTACATCTTATTGTAAACAGCCATTGAAATTGTTGTTTTGTTGCAAAAGGGCCTGTATCCAGAATTACATCGGGATACAGGCCCTTTTGCAACAAAACAACAACTTCAATGGCTGTTTACAATGAGATGTAGGTATTTTTGAAAAAAATGACTTTATTTCCTTGAAACATATGATTGTGACCTATACATTTCAATATCAAACTTATTTATTTTCAATGATTAAAATAAATGATTTTTTGTGTGTGGTATTTTTTCTTTATGTACAAACAGATGGAGTTTTGTTGCAAAAGGGCCTACATCCAAATTTTCAAAAAATGTAAACATGATTTTAAAAAAACAAAAAACTAGCACATTTAAAATGTATATCAATTTCAATTAGTATGTAGTGTACCTCTTTCATAATCCATTCAGTTTTTCAATTGCTCAACTTGAATATTTAGAAACAGTTTTTTGACTTTTTCTCAATAAGAGCCAAAGTGGATGTAGGCCCTTTTGCAAAATACCTCTTCATTTGTTGATTGTGATATTAAACACATATGACTGCAAGGGTTGCTGTTGTGAACTATTAACTTCATGTTTACATGTCACGCATGATGTATCACGTACCTCAGTGTTGATAATACAGGTGATGATCACCAAATACAGGCCCTGTAATCAAATTCAAATGAAATGTTGGTAAAATTAGTATTTATGAAATATATTTCGACTTTAATATTTATAGAATATCATTATAGATCATTGAATGGCTTAGAGTGATACACCAATTGCAGGAAAAGTAATTACTTGAAAATATCTTTTTTAGGGAGCGTTTATAAATACTTTGGTGGGGAGCTGGAATATTTCATTTTTGATACGTCAACACTTGTTTGACCCTCCCCTCTCAGTATGCTTAAACAATTATAATTTTGACCCCCCTCAAATTTGCCAGCCCCACACCAAAGTGTTTATGAACGCTCCCCCTTAGTATGAAAATAAAGAATAACAACTATCCCAGAGATGCTTTCCTTTGAAATAAGTAATGTTGACGGTATATGATGGACTTCAAAGGGTTGAAGCAACATATCTTGCGTCCATGTATTTAATTTAAGCTCCCAAGTAAATAGCGCACTATTCAAACGTGCTATATTAACAAGTGACACACATTAATCAATATTTTTTATAGAGTTTTAATCCTTCTTGTATAGATGAGAATCAAATAAGAGAGAATTGGACAACAGCACGAGAAAACTTTGTCATTAGTCTGGATATGAACAACGATGTGATTCAAGACACTGGGAGGCATAAATCCATAATTTGTCAATGATCCGATTAAAATTGAAAATCACTGCCTCTCCCTCAATAGATGAGGTGACCGTTGTTTACATTGGTCTAAAGACATGCTAGAGGTACTAGTCCATGACTACTGCGTACATCATACTATTTGAAAGCAAAACATAGATCACTGAGCGCCAATTTTAAAAGCACATGCCCTTATGGTGCGTACGCATACTGCCGGGCAACCAGATTTAGTACCTGGTCTCTTATTGTGTTTAGGGATGCAGACCATGACTACTGCACTATTACACCGTAAGCATGGTAAGTAATGATCAATCAAGTGTGAATTAAAGCACATTCCCTGTAGGTGCGCACGCATACTGCCGGGCACTACGTCCCCGGTCACACCATCTATAGGAAGATGTTATCTAAACTGAAATGGTGCATTACACGACCGCCAAAGTCTGTGAATCTATGTTGAATTCCCCATTGGTTTTAATGTAAATATGAAATTTGATATGATTCCAATAAATCCCTCACATGTTAAAACTAAGTTATTCCTTTATGAAACTGTCGGAATTGAAAATTTAACTTCAGTGTAAGTATCAATTATTTTTAAAACTTTTCAAATCAGTTGATAACATAGCTTCGAACTCATATTCGTGAACGAAACTAATTCCGCCGTCGTCATCTGATAAAACAAGACTTTTTAAGTCTCGTTCACGAATGTTCAGAGTTATATTGTGCGTAGGAGGTTTTGTAAGTCAAACAATTACGAGTTAAATTATGAGAAAAGTTTAAAAAAGAAGGTTTTCACTGGGTTTGGTTTTCCAATTTAAGGATGAATAATTTAGTTTCAAATTTAATCTATTTTTACGTTAAACCCAATCATGAGGATTCAAAATTCACGACCAGCCATGTCCAGCATCATCTGACAAAAGTAGATGAAGTACTAGGCATGGTTGATTTCTGCAATGTTTGGTAAATTCCCTACAGTGACATTAAACGTTAAACTCAATCATTTCGGAAATGGTCTTAAACTGGAATTAAATTCTTACGGTATAAGAATCTAAAAGTAAGTTATATCTTTGCTTGACATAGATTTGTTGATTTGAAATGCATACGAACATACCGATGCCATGACGACACCGTCTGCTTAAAAACTACCTTATGCAGTTAAGGTGCTTGTAAGTGAACGCTAAACCAGACGACACTAATGACTACTTTGTCTAACCTGAATAGAACTCAGTATGTCAAAGAAATATATCAACCCATTGTTGTTGATGTTGGTAACCAGACCACATATCCAAGTCACACCCACCATAGGGAGCAGCAAAAAGGCACTTCGGAGGCCAGTTCTGTGGAAAGTATGGTAAAGTCAATGTGAGATCGTTATCGAACTAAATTATTCTTTCTATGATTACCGTCTATGGAATTGTCACCATGTAATCAAACTGATTATTGTTTCAAAAGTTGGGTAAGACAAGTCTTTATCCTCTTAACTGCATATTCTGGTAATACGTTTCTGCTTTTCCTTATAATTATTTGACTGAAACATATGAACAAAATGGCTTCACAATCCTTGATAATATTTGACCGTCTCTGGGCTTTGTTGTTAGTTATACAGCGTGTATCAAAAAGAACGCAACACTTTTTGTCGAGAGCTGTACGGTCACAGTAAAAGACAAACTTATATATACTGTTAGGTCTACTTATTGGCTACCACATAGTCAAATTACAACGATCTCGATTATTTATTCGCTGAGATATTAAAGGTATAAGTAAAGAAGTGCAAAATACGTTTTACATCGTTCGTTCTAAAAACTTGGATTTTCCGGTACGATTAGTGTTATGGGTTAACAGTTTAATAACTATGTAACTTTAATGTCTGGAATGGTTTATCTTAATTTCCTTTGTTTGAGTAAGGTGGTACATAAAATCATTGAATCGTGTAATCTGATAATCATTCGAGCATTTGAATAGGTCAATCACCCTTTTAAAGTTCTGAAGCACCGATTGCTATGATAGCACATAATGTCTATGGTACGTTCTTTCATAAATTAAAGTTCATAATCGAATCATCTTAAAACAAGGACAGCATTTTGAGGGTCGAGCAGCACCATAATGTCCCATTCCCATTCACAACAGACTAACAATGACTGATTCATACAAGACAATTACTACCTTCACTGGACTATTCCATTTGTTTATCTTTTGAATAATGTGCCATACTGTTTTATTTATGACATTAACGAGAGAAAAAGAGAGAGGATTTGCAAACAGACTTTGTAATCTGGATTTTCAAATTGTGTCATTAACTATCAACTAATTTATTGCCAGATTTAATTAATATTGATATGATACTGTAATAGCCAGACATTTGATACCTTTAACATGTCATTTTCTTTTCAGAATGATGAGTTTGATTCTAATTATTTAAGTACAATGAGTTATTAAAGTGTCTTGCTAATAATAATATTCACCTGACAAGAAAATCAGGCATACAGGATAAACGATGTAAAACGTGTTTTGCACTTGTCTACGTGTATCGTTGATATCTCAGCGAATCAATAATCGATATCGCTGTAATTTGACTATGTGATAGCCAATAAGTACACCTAACAGAATATATAAATTTCAGAGTGATTTGTGATTTGCCGTAATCGGAGAGCTCGCGAAAAAAAGTGTTGCGTTTTTTTTGATACACCCTGTATACTTACCTGACTAGCTGAATATTGTCGTGGTTATGTGTCGCTGTGGCTGAAATTAACTTGTAGATCACATGTCCTAAGATGGCTCCGTTTATCTAGAATGTAATGGTGATACAAATTATTACATACATCATTAGGAACACACATACACACCACTATTTTGTTTATATTAGCCGACAGCCTACATGTCCGGAGAATGATTATAAGCTGCTGTCACACACAACGGTTGCTAGCGTTCTACTTGATTGAACATCCTTCTATGATATACTCCTCCCCCAGTGTCCCTATGACCTCATAGTATAGTCAAGCGGTGCAATAGTGCACGTAGAGCTCGCCCTGATATTGGCATCACATCACAGTATATGTACAACTAGGATAACAATACAGTGTTACAGGCCTTCGATATGATGAACAGTAGCCACTGAGAGCATATTTGAGCAAATTAGTGGTGTGGTGTTTTGTTACGATGTACGGTTTAATAATATAAATGACGGTTTGAGACAATCGAAAGATGATTCTGACATATTCTTTTCCTATCTTCAGATACTGACATATTCTTTCCTAATACCGACATAATCTTTTCCTATCTTAATCTTTTTCTATCTTCAGATACTGACTTCAGATGATACCGACATAATCTTTTCCTATCTTCAGAAGATATTGACATATTCTTTTACTTTCTTCAGATGATAGTGACATTTTAATTTCCTATCTTCATATGATACTGAAAAACGATTTCTTATCTTTGTTCTTACCTAGAACCCGATACTTAAGGTATCGCTAAATTATAAGAACATATGGACCTATGAAAAGCCAAACAATATTGTAATGATCTAAACAATTAAAATTATGAAGGCTTTGTGTTATATTAAGACAAATCGTAATCGTAGTACTGTGATACAAAAATTGGACATACAGGCTGTAACAAAAAAAAGTTATACAGTTTTGAAAAAAATATTAAAAATATCTCCTGTAGAAATTCTGTTTCGAGTTTTAATGGCCTGCAAGGGGAATTTTCTTAGCTTTCGAATAAGCTTTGTTTCATGACAATCGATGGTCGGTAAGCAGAGATATGATCAATTTTCGAAAGTAGTTATGAAATCACCTGGGCCACTTTGGTTTAATCAATGGGTAAAATCACTGGGATGAATATGAATGGAATCGAACCAGGAACATAGCAGTAGAGCGCCCTTGTTAGACAACAATGGTTCGTTTCAAGTGGTTAAAAGTATTACAAAGAAGGTTAGGTCTTTACAAATATAATTTATTTATTTTATGAATTTATTTATTCAAATGAAATAAAACTATTTGAAAAAAGAATTATATTGTTCTCCCTAATGTTCCTTGCATGATACCCTAACCATTTAATTTATACAAGCAAGATTGTATGATATTTTTGTGAAAGTGGCCCAACCCGATTTCAAGACGACTTAGTAGATTGGTCATAACTTTTAAACGCAAGTAGTTAAAAAGACCAAATAAAATGATTCTGGTAGCCAAAACGGAACTTCACACAGAGTGTAAGAGATTTTGACATTGCATTATTTTAACATTGAATTAAAAATAAAATTGCGATTGTATAACTTTTTTTGTTACAGTCTGTACAAAGAACCAAGTTATCCAAACTTACCGTGACGATAAGAACAACTGGACCAATGAATGCCCACACATATTCAGCACTCAACCAACACCTACAGAGTGTAACGAAAGATTTGCATGTTTAAATAGCAAGTAACATGACTGAAATGATAAGAACAACATGACCGATGAATGCCCAGACAAATTCAACACTCAACCAGCACATATAATTATTATATAGATCATTATAATGTGTACAAATATAAATATATAGACTGGTTTATCAATCTTATGTATGATAATAGATAGGTTCAATGAAGCCAGGGCCAAAAATCGATTCAGACGCCGCTTGCTAAAAAATCAAAAATCTCATGACTACAAGAATTGTTGTCGTTGAGATTTCTGCGCATCGACCCTTATTTGATGCTTATACCATTTTTTGGGGGTAGGGGAGATATGTTTGCGCCTTATGTCAGTGTCATCTGAGGCATGTGCACCCCGTGTCATAGTCAATAGTCATGCTAAGCCACTGGTGTCCTGAAATATATACAACTTGCCAGGTATTCACCTGACCTTCATCGTGGTGTTCACTTTTCATCTCTAAACCGTTCACACGAGTTATGAGACATATTCCCACTCAAAAACTACTTTAATACATTAAATGTGACATACCTTGGTTTATCGATGTCATTCAGGTTTTCTCTGCCGATTGCCACCGTTATACCAGATATAATTACCGGTATTCCTACAGCAGTAAATTAAAAGTAAGTAATAATCATACAATTAGAATATTTGACGAAAAGATCCTCTCAGTCGGGCAGAAAGACCACACAGGTTGAGTCGGTGGTATAATACTTAAAATTATACGAACAATCACAAAATTCTGCAAAATATTTTGATACATTTGGACAAACTTTTAAAAAAAAATCCCAAAATTTCCGAAATTTGGGTCAGTATTCATTTGTACGGGAAAATTATATTTTAAACAATGGGTCCGACGTCTTAAGGGTTGTATAAAGACCAATAAGGGTTTATCTTCTCCTTATTTCATCTTCTGTGTAGAACAATTAAAAACCATACACATTGAATGTACAGCAACAGTCAGATTTGACGTCCAACACGTTCTTTGAATGTCTTTATAAATGATAGAGGACAACGGATCAATTGTTACTCTAGTCTATTTATCTATCACGAGACAGTGATATTACTGCGTCATTTACCATATTTACTTGGCCGAACTGTGAAATTAGTACGCTGGGTTCAGAGTAAGAGTGACTTATACTACGCGGATGCTAGGGTACTTATTATTGCATCTCATAAATATTCATGAACTTATCGTGCCATTTCATTTGCTAATTCCAACTAAACGCACTATTTCCAATGGGAGAAAGTGCGTCATAATATCCATAACTTCATCCACAGAGTCACAGTGAGGTGTTATAAAACAAATTCTACATGGTTTATATTTGTGTTTAAACTTGTATATATTCGGCCGATTTAAATTTCCAAAACTGCGATATTATACTAAACACTTCAGTTCATTTAGTGATATGATCAGATTTTGAATCCTTTGTTTGAGTGCATAATGTGAATAAAAGACTGAGAATTTAAATATCGGTATCTAAGAAATGGAAAAGCTTGTAATTTCTAATTTCTATTTGTCAATCAAATTGGGTATACATGTTATGCTTATTTGCATACTAATGACTTGAATAGATAATTAGCTAATTCGCATATTTAATGAGCGTATGAAACTGAATTATAGTTTAAAAGATTGGGTTTCATACAGTTAGTCAGTATACCAATTTTGATTGCAATACACCATTCACATCTGGATTTACATCTGATTTATAACATTAACGCTAAAATATAACATTTACGACAACAAATTGTCGGACATTGCTCATTTGCATATTAATGACTTGAATAGATAAATAGCTAATTCGCATTATTTAATGATCTTATGAAACTGAATTATACTTTAAAAAGATTGGGTTTCATACAGTTAGTCAGTATAAGAGGATTGTTTTTAAAATTATGTTATTTGTATATAAATGCCTCAACCATATGGCACCCAGTTACATCGCTTCAACGCTCACCATCTATCACCCTGCTCGACCTAACCTGCGTTCAGCATTAGACACCACCCGTCTAACTGTTCATAAAACCACCAAGCTCCTACAGTCTGCTGAACGTAGGACATTTTATTACACTGCCCCCTCCATCTGGAATGACCTCCCAATTCACATCAGAGAGTCTCCATCTGTAGCCATTTTTAAAAAAGCTCTTAAAACCCATTTGTACAGTAATTAGTTTTGTTTTGTTGAGTATGCTTATTTTTGTTTTGTCATAAAGCGCTACGATCTCGATGTAGCAGCGCTATATAAATACCAATAATGTATGTATGTATGTATACCAATTTTTTGACCGTTTCTTTGATTGCGGTCAGTAAAACTGGTCAAAATGACCAATTTCACTAGGTTATTTTAGCTTAATGCAATATATTTTACCATATGTTTTAATTTAACATGGTATATAGATATTCAATGTTTTTTTGAATGTTACATTATTAACGAATTGAGCTCTCTAAATCCTGAAAAAATCTATTTTGGGGCATTTTTACTGTTTTAGCAGGTTTTTGGCAATTTTTGAAGTATTTCAAAACACCGTAACACAATAACGCATTAAACGATTGTCATAATTCTTTTTGACACCAATTTTGTACATGTCTCAATTATTTGAATTTTATGTGTGCTATGCCTACTAAATAACTCAATGGGCCTTATTTTTGAGTTGGCCTAAATGTGTTCAACCTTACCCCATCCGATAAATAGATACAGTCGTTTGAGATCACGTTCTGCTCCAAACACTATCATTATCATCCGATAAAGATGAAGCGCTTCAATAGACATCCACGCGAAGACACTTAGAAAGGCATCGTGTAGTATCACAGTGACCACTATGCAGGCAATCTAAGGCAAATGTCAAACAAAAACATCGAGATATTGTTCTTATGAGGAGAAAATACAATCTATATAAATCTATGAATGTGATTTAAATTACTGGAAACCAATCCAATAACCAGTTGGTAGTAGCCCCAAAACCTCTAAATTCGACGGTTCAGCCATCTTTAAGCAAAGTGTCATTTTTAAGATGGGTACGTTGCATATCTTCAAGTTAAAAAAATTGAACGTTAGACTCTCTTGCGAAATTCTGTAATAATGATGAAAAACATGCATTGTTGGTACTTCTTTAGTATGACATCAAAGAACGTCATACACTTCTTACAGTATATAGATGGCTATCAAATGGTTAAAATGACACCAATTGACAAAGTCGTTCAACTCTCGTTTCCAAAATTATCATCAGGCTTAATTTTTTATAAGACATATTCCAGTGAGAGGTTCAACTTACGCGATTATTCTTTGCTCCATCTCCAACGAGGAACCACAGGTACGCCCAAAGCATAGCAACCACTAAGTTAGCGTGAATCATCGCACGTTCTTTGTTAAATCCAGATCTTTTCCTTTATAGCAATAATTATATATAATGAAACAATAAGAACAAGTACAACGATATTTTACAGATCAGTAACAGTTAACATCTAACTGATCTTCCTTCATTTAATAACCCTTAATTTCAGTATGGTCAAACATTATAAATTAGTTTTTGTTTCAAGAACAGGACAAATAGGTTGGTATGGTGTTTTCCGCTAGAACAACAATATTTATAACGTTGAAGCTGAATACAAACTGCTTATCCACAAAAAAGCTAGTGTAAGTTAATGTAATAAATATGAGAGGACGTTTCGATCATAACAGAATCTTTATTAGAAGACTGTCATTTCGACGATAGTGACTTACCACAATATTCCAAACATGACTAATGCAGACGATAAAGCTGCAATTGAAATGCCCGATCCAAGGCTAGATATTGTCTTCACCACCTGTGAGTACTTGCTGACCTGGTCCTAAAAGGAAGGATATTCATTACAAATCATTAGGCCTAATGAAAGTATAATAGTACACATATATTGAATGCCTAAAGGTGTGATAGTAAAAACTATATCACGCCTAGTTTAATGAAACAAACCACATTGGACCGAGCGAAATAGTTTGCGCAAACATTAGGCCATATTTAAACAATATCCTACGGACATCGGATAAAGACCATAACAAATGATAACAAATGTAATTCGATTGTATTATCTCCTGTAAATAAAATCCCATAACAATAACAATGCATAAGTTTTCTACTTCAAGCAAAATTATCAGATCTGTATATTTTGTATGTAAGAAGGTCAATTTAAAACATTATTGCTTACCACATCTCATTGAAACTATTTTGAAATATGGGCTACCAAAAAGAGCAAATGGTGACTAAACAGATTTTGACGAACTTGATCAAATGCCGCACTCTAGTACAAAGATGTATAGGCCTATTTGGATGAGATTAACAAGCTGATATCTGAGACTAATAGGCCTATACCTAAATATTATATTATAGTCTCCGGTGATATACATATTAAAATGTTGCCAATGCAGAGCAATACATGTATGTATTAAATGCTATTAACTAGTTTTCACTTACATCTTTTCTAAATCGAAACAGTGCGGCGAAAGATGTCAGGTGATTAAACTCGCAAGTTTGATGAGTATCATTCGAATCATCTTTCGAAACCTTGCCTCCTTTTTCAGACCAAAATCTGTACATGGAAGAATTATTAACGGAACTCATTTTATGTTTTTGTGTTACCTTTAAATTTACTTGTAAATAGTCACTTTTATCACAGTAACGTCAATATACCACAAACAACCACAAGCATAAATAATGCGAAATTATAACACTTACTCGTCTACATTCCAAAATGCACAAGCGCGACGTTTTGACGGGACTAAACTCAGATCTGGATCGTTATCCTTCTAAATAGAATATATACACGGAAAAATAAAGTGCAACATTAATATATTTTATATAACCATTTGGAATCACTTTAGAATACAATTATGCCATTTTTAGAAAATGAATCATGATATTAAACGACCCCCTCACTGCGCCCGCTCAAACCTACTTTAATTATCGGGTACCTTAACCATTGGAGACGTCAGGTTCATAAAGATAAATTATTAGCTTCATCTAGGAATTTTCACCGCTACATTATCGGTGTGCCGCTATCACTACAATCCATATCTGACAATGATTTGGAGTTTAGACTTTGTGAACAACTTTTACAAGACATACGGTATCATTGATAAAAAGCATTATTGTATGCTGACCGGTAAGTTCACAAGATTAAAGGGAACGGTACAATTCATTGAGCGGGATAACGCTAGTCATAACGGCGGGGTGAAGATAAGTTTACCTTTAATTTGAAAGTAATTTTGAATGCTACATCTCGAACCTCGAACAGGGTACTATTAGCATTGAAGAGGCTGATAGAGACAATATCACTGCCAAGCACATACGTAACACCCGGGACTTCTCCTGGGAACGCGATGCTGTCATCTTTCAGTTTTAGTACACCGATAATCAAAGAACCTGGAGAAGAGAAGAAAAAAATAAGGAATTCATCATCAACGTCATTCTCAGAAAGGTGGTAGCCATTTAATTCCGGGTACTTACGTCTACCAAATAAATGCACAACGTTACCCACCCATACGTTTACGTACTATAAGGTAGTCTCCATCACATCTAATACATTTACCTTTCGCCCTTCCTCCTTTACCTTAGTTTATTTTATTGTTTTGTTTTGTGTTTTGTTTTGTTTATTTATAGGGTTGTTTGTTTGTTTGCTTGTTATTTTGGTTGGTTTGTGGTTGGTTTTTTGTTGTTTTCCCTATAGTCTCCGGTGGTGATTCCATGCAAATAGTCATTTTACGTTTTGTCCAAATACTCTGAAACGAAACTATGTGAGGCTAACTGTGTAAGAAATACTATACTTTTTATTAATCCTTGAGCTCAGACGAGCAATAATGTAGGTTTTGTATCTATCTAAATTCCCGCCAAAATGAATCCGTGGATCATTTCATATCCTTTCGTTACTTACCGCCAGCAATACCAGCAAATGCATCCGAAGGAGCTTGTACCTCATACAAGATGTTATTAAACTCAATAGTCAGAGCTTCATTGAGATTAGCCTTATTGATTCCAAACCGTTGTATTTCTAAAAGGTAGAAAAAGAAACAAAACGAGCGTGTATACGTGCGAGGCACTGTTGCGAGTAATTTCAATGCTCGTTAAAGGAAGGGTCCCGCAAGCACAACATTGAGCATTGTTTGTTAGAAACATAATTATCGGGTCGAAGTTACGTAATTATATAGAACAAAACACCGTACTAGTCACAAAAATGAATAAAAACTGCCATCACTCAATATGCACTTTTTAAAATTCGCGGCGATTGAAAGTCCCGGTGTCGATGACGTCATGGGTATCGGTGCTCAAATTTGCGCATGTGCATTGTACAACTATGACATCATCGACACTGGGACTTTCGATCGCCGCGAATTTTAAAAAGGGCATGTTGAGAGATTGCGCTTTTTATTTGTTTTTGTCATAAGTTTGGTGTTTTCTTCTATATAATTACAAAAGTTGGGCTCGATAGTTATATTTCTAACATATAATGCGCACTTTTATGCTTGCGGGATACCTCCTTTAATATAACTTGGTTACCTTGTAGGTCTACTCGCAATGAAATGAAAAAAGATCCTAAAAAGTACCACGGTCATAGTGTTCCACAAAGGTAGCGTCGTATGAAAACCTGATTCAAAATATTTGTTTTATTTCCAATTCCAGCAATTAACTGTATGTGACAATCGTTAGTATTATAAGAAGCTATGGTCAAAAGAGTCGAGCAAAGTACACATTAATTTTGCACTAGATTATACCACCACAAAGGTGGTGCGATGGAATACATACGAATTATTGATATCGATAAGAAATGGCGCGTAAGGCCTTACCCTGCGATGTAGAGTAGACCTAGTTTCATTCCCGCGATACCGAATGATGAACGCGTAAACAGTTATTGAATTTACACTTTGCTATGCTTCTTGAAAATGCTCCTCAATCAACTTAGCTACGCTATATTTCGTTCATTGTACTCCCAGGTCAGTTTAACTTACTTAAGACGTCCTCAACAATGAAGGTGTTTCCGACTGGTAAGTGTGACGTCAAGTTGTCCCATGCGGTAATCACTTTCTGCTGCGATAGCGTTGTTGCCTATAAATGTTATAATATTGTACTAATTATGTTGCATTATATACTATCATCAAGTTTACATCTTATACGGGATTTTGAAAGTACAAGAACTATTTATTTTGGTCGGCCTATCCCAAACTTTTTACTTTCTCAATTAATGGCAATGAAGATTTGGGCTACCCTTACCACACTATAACACTGCCAAATCCAACAGAAGTACAACGCCGGTGGGCCCCCACCTCCCAGTCTCAATCTCATCGCGCAATTTCTACGGAAAGGTAAATAAAGCTCCGAAAAAGCAGGGAGCGAGACCCCCTGGTGCGCGATCACCTGGACTCCAACCGCAGCAGCCTGGGTTCGAGCCTCGGGGCGGCACACCCCAGTCTCCCCCTGTTCGCTTTAAGGTGCGTTCATACTCCCGTCGTTGCGCATCGGCCGACGTCGATGGACATCGGCGCGCGAGTTGAAGCAATGTCAACTTTTATCCATCGACGTCGGTCGATGCGCAACGACGGGAGTATGAACGCACCTTTAGTCCTACGAACCGCCTGTCGGGTAAGGGTTAATTAATTTACCAAGGAGAATATTTTTCGAAGAATTAGGGCTGAAATTGAGATGCATCTTACGTATTTAGTTCTAGGACGCAGACTAAGCAAAGTGTAATGTTTACCGGTGGTATCTGTTTAAGGTCTGGCCTAGGTGATAACACTATAATATGCCATTTGCTACTTACATTTGTTTGCAGATAATCCTCAAAGGTTCTTGCGAAATCTTCAACCTCTGACAAAGAAAGTAACAGGAAAATTGTAATTTACAATAATATTTGCCAAACACGATATAAAAATTAGGAAATATCGATTGATAGAGCTCATAATTCAATGCATGACCTCTGAACTCAAGAATAAGATCACGTGTTCCTGTGTTTATAGGTTCATGCATGCATGTATGCATGTTTACCCGATGAAGACATTTGACAGTCTCACATCTCTGAGCTTCCATAGACTCATACGGATAATCCGCGACCTTGTTAATTAAGTTGATAAATTACTGATGCGTGCAGTATTACGAGGGCGGATCATAAGGGTTTTGTCACTTGGTCCATGTTTTTCTGAAGATGGCCATACAATTTCAAAAAACTACTAACACATTCCCTTGACGTCTATACACTGTTGCATCCTCATCCTTCACTTCTCGAAGCATTGGCGGTACTCCAAAGTAGGATTATTTCGTATCGGAGATATAAACGGAAATACCTGTATGTCATGTCAATTACTTACCGGGAATTTTGACTTCAACTCCAATAGTTTCCATTTCTGCGCTGGTGATTGTACCAACTGCAGTACTTGGTACTGTGGTGGTTGTACGAACTGTAGTGTTGGGTACAGATGGGTTAGTCCCGGTTAAATCTCCCACGTACATCGTTATAGCATCTGGTTCCACTGTTAAGAATAGAAAAATCTGAGTGTTTTAGATAAAATTCTGATAAAAAAACTTCTATACTGTTTCAAGGTTCAAGCAATTCAAAGTTCTAAAGTAACTTATATTGACATGGTCAACATTGCGCGCATCATTGACGTTCGGTTCGCGGAGTGCCGGTTTAGTCTGTTTTGTCAGAACAACCAAGCGAGAGGGTATGTGTTGTTGATTGCGCGTTCAATCCGGATCCATCACTGGTGATTGGTCGGTAAGTATATTATCCTTAGCGGACTGTCCGATTAGTCACAGGAAAATAAAACGGAAATAATGAAGAAAAAACACCCAATAACAATATTTGTGATGTTTTCAAGTTCAAACTAAGTTCGTCGTCGTCGTCGTTCTATGGATCATGGCTGATTCTTTGTGACCCTATTGATGATGGAGCGCCACCGTTGTCTATTTTGTGACATGCGATGTGCAGAGATAAGAGAAAGACCAGTTGCTTCTTTAATGCCATCAGTCCAACGAAGCTTTGGTCTGCCACGTTTACGTCTTCCTTCGATAGCTCCTTGTATTATCACCTTTTCTAGATTGTCACCCTCTCGTCTAGCAATATGTCCAAAGTATTGTAGCTTGTTGCGCATGATCTTTGTATACAGAGAAGTTTGGTTCCCAATCTGGCTTCTGACAAATTCATTTGTCTTATGCTCTTTCCAGATATTCCTAGCATCTTGCGCCAACACCACATTTCAAAAGCTGATATTTTCTTTGAATCTGCTATTCCGACTGACCATGTTTCAGCTCCATATGTTGCGACCGGAAAGATAAATGCCTTCATAATCCGTATTTTTGTGGCCTTTGTGATTCCTCTATCCTTCCAAATGGTTGATAGGGCATTTGCTGATGTTTTAGCCATTGCCAGACGTCTTTTAATTTCTCCAGAGCTTCCACCATCTTTAAGAATTAGTGATCCAAGAAAATTATCTACACAATCTACTGTATCATTATCGACCTTCACTTGTTGGTTGCTGTTTCCTCCGCAAATCATACCTTTTTCACTGGCTGCTTTCACTCTATACACAACTTGAAGTTCAGCTCCAGTTCTAGCTATCAGGGTGGTATCGTCAGCATATCGGAGATTGGTTATGGTGCGACCTCCTACTGAAATTTGGCTTTCCACTCCATCAAAAGCTTGCCTCATGATGTACTCTGCATAAATGTTGAATAGGTAAGGTGACAGGATACATCCTTGACGAACGCCTTGTCCTATAGAGAACCACTCACAATTGCCATTATCTGTTCTTACTGTAGCCTCTTGATCTTTGTAGAGGGATTTGATCAGCTCAATGATGTGAAGAGAGAAACCCATTTCTTGCATTACCAACCATTATAGCTTCAAATGTTGAACGCAGTCAAATGCCTTAGAGTAATCAATGAAGCATATATATAGGGGTTGTTGAAATTCCAAGCTCTTTTCCATCAGGTTTCTTAGGTTACCTATTTGGTTTCTTGTACCTCGTCCTTTCCTGAAACCTACCTGTTCAGGTGGTAACTCATACTCCAGGTGTTGTCGGATCCTTTCTGCAATTATATGTAGTAGAACCTTACTGCTATGTGAAATTAAGGCTATCGTGCGGTTGTTAATGTTAGCACACTCTCTGGTGTCCCCTTTCTTTGGGAGAGGGAGGAACACTGCTTTCTTCCAGTCCGTAGGCCATTTAGTTGAACTCCAGATCTTGGTGCATAGTCTGTGGATCACTTCAATGCCTTCTTTATCACTTTCCTTTAGGAGTTCTGCTGGAATATTATCATCTCCAGGAGATTTACCAATCTTTAATTTCTTCATAGCTTGTTCCACTTCACTCTTCAGAATATCTGGTTCAGACATGTCATTGTTGAGAGTGTTATCGTCAACTTGAATCCCATCTTGTGATGCATATAACTTTTGGCAGTACTCTTTCCATCTGGCTTTGATTTCGGAATCTTCAGTAAGAATTTTACCATCTGCATCCTTCAAACATTAAGTCTGGGAACTGGTTTCTTTGTCAGGAGTTTGATGTTCTTGTACACGTCCTTGGTGTTGTTGGCTGTACTGTCCTTTTCAACTTGAGAACAAATCTGGGTGATGAAAGTTGTTTTGTCGTTTCTAAGTTGTAGTTGGACTTTCCTGTTCAGTTCCCGGTATTCTTTCAGGTTGTTCTTATTTTCCAGACCTTTCGTTTTAATCTTTCGACGTTGATCTGCCAGATTGAAAACTTGCTCTGTGATCCAGGGTTTCTTCTTATGCCTGCACTTGGGCATTGATTTTTGTGCTGTTTCTGTCACTGCCTTTTTAATCTCCTGCCATAGCTCTTCGGGTGAGGACTCTTCTGGATCATTTTCAAACAGTGTCTGGAATTGGTTTTTTATTTCCACTCTGTATTTTGCACTGATTTGAGTCATATCAAGTCTGGCTGGCTTACTTTGGCGATTTATTCTTCTTAGCTTCAACCTCATGCATGATACTAGAAGTTGGTGGTTAGATCCGCAATCCGCCCCTGGATAGGTCTTTGCATACATAAAGCTAGATTTCCATCGTTTCTTCACAAGAATGTAGTCAGTCTGATTTCTGATCTTCTGATTTGGTGACGACCAGGTATAAAGTGGGTATTCATGATCACAAATCCATTTTCGTCACAGAATTCAATGAGACGTTCTCCTCTTCCGTTTTGCTCACCTAGACCGTTGTTTCCTATCACATTGCTATTGGTACTTTTATCTCCAACTTTGGCATTTAAATCGCCTGTTATAACAAGGATGTCTCTTTTAGGGATGTTGTCTATGGTCTGTTGCAAATCTTCATAGAAGTTTTCGATGATGTCATCTTCATCTGCTGCAGAGGTAGGAGCGTACACTTGTATCACCGAAATGTTTGCTGGTTTGCCTTGGATGCGAAGTGTTATAATCCTCTCACTTACAGGATTATACCCAAGCACACATTTAGTAATTCGAGAGTTAGCAACAAATGCGACTCCATGTTCTCTTCTGCTCTCTTTACCTGAATAGTAAACAACATGTTTGCTATCTGTGGTAAAATGTCCTTTCCCTGTCCATCTCATTTCCGAAATCCCAGTAAGATCAAGTTTGGTTCTATCTAATTCTTCTGTTACAATGTCAAGGTTTCCATGATTCATTGTTCTAACATTCCATGTGCCAATCTTAAGCGTGGATTTCCAGAGGTCACGTCTAACGTCGCGATCCTTGGGAGTGTCAGCCCCCACACGTCCTAATGGCTTTAGTGTGACGGCGTCATTGATGCCCAGGATGGAGTTATCAGTCCTCTCTTCCCCAGTAACTTTTGAGACACCTTCAGGTCTGAGGGACTCACTATCCAGTGTCATATCTCTATTTACATTAGTTGTACTCATCATCATAGGTTTTCTTGGCAGGTAGTCGGTAGTGGGTTGCCGTTGACTTCTACCATTGCGCAGTTGAAAAGAAACCATTCACCAACTGTTGGTTACTAGCTTTCTCCTGCAAAGAAAACAAGCCAATCTGCCCTTACATTAGGCTATGCCCTGAAAGCTCTACTAGGAACGGCTGCTGCCCCGCCCTAGGCTAGAACGACTGTCACTTGTATAGACAATAGACATCCCCTGGTTTTCTAGCAAACTCAAAATGATTTTATCAAATTACAAGAGGGGGAGATGCAGGTACAAAATACCTGACTTACAGGTGAGTTCAAAGAGAGAACTGGAAAGAAAGGAAGAGGAAGTGAGAACACCTAAACCAGCCCCCTACACCGCAGTGTGAGGTTACGCCGTTCCCGCCAACTGGAGATCTGTGTATATGTACTCCAGTTGACATCAGTGATTGTCTTGGTCTTTCCCGGGGGCAGGCGCCTCTAAACCCTAAACTAAGTTAAAACATATCAATCTGCAGTTTACTTACTTCTGACTATTAATATTGTCTTAGCTGTATGTTGAGGAGCGTTGTTTGTGGCGAGATGTTCTGAGGTGCACGACAAAGACATGTTATAGTCTTTTACATTAAATGTCAGCGTAGCGAATGTGTCAGTAAGATTATCTGCTGTGTCAAGCCATTCGATTTCAGTGTCATCAGGTAAGATGCCGCTTCCCTCAAGGTCCCATCTAATACTTGCTGCTGGATGAGCGTTTGTTGCAACACATGTGAATACAATTTCTTCCCCAACATATACGATGGTGGTTGCGCCCACTGTATTACCGGGTGCAGGTGGATTAGTCCCATGTACACTTCCTATGTACATCGTAATTGCTTCTGGTGCCACTGTTAAGAATAAAAGTTGTATCGTTTTAGAAACAATTAAAAAAATGTTTAAGAATTTCTTTAGAAAAACGAGCACCTAACTTAGATTGACAATATCATCAAAGGATTTAGTATTTTGTGGACAGCTCCGGGAATAGGTTCATTTATTAATGCAAGGATCGATTTAAGTATTCTTTTTTTCTCATATGAATGAATATTCTCTTCAAAACGTACTTCATGTTTGTCAAATTTGTTTGGTCTTTTTGGAAACAAATATTAATTCACGTACAACGTCTTTTTTACTCACACTGTATATTCGATAATGTCTTGGGTCTGCTAATCAGCAAACGTTGTTTGTACAAACTATTGATATGGTTCTAGTAATTATTAACCAATGCAATATAAATTCATCTAATCAATGCTTTTCATGTATATATTTTGATGTAGTTCCCATACGTCATACAAATTAAACTGCTTTCCAATTAATATACAAATAAAATTCTTTTCTAGCTCTTTTCATTGTTAATGGCGGATTCAACTAATCTATTACTTTCTGTACCTACCATTGCAAATGACACCAACATCTTGAGAATGATCACAGTTCTGATCTCCCCACCCCCATCCTCCGTGTGGACAGTGGGTCATGTTGTATTCAGTTCCTCCACAAGCAACACCACCTAGCCATATTGGTCCAGATCCTTGTCCAAACGTTAGATTCGTTGTTTGGGCATTATCAAACGGTAGCTGAAGGTGACGGCATACCACTGTTGCATCACTTGTATCCCAGTATTTATTACAAATTGTACCCCATGTATCGCTATGATATACTTCCACTCGTCCTTCGTTTGTATTGCTCCCATTGACTAATCGTAACTGGACAGGTCCTGCAGGGATTCACATTTGAGATCGATACATTATAACAATACATATATTTGATTAAAAATTACTAGACACTACAATATTTTAGAGTACATTTTTAACGAGTGTATGAGGATATTATACCATGAATGGGAATATCCTGTGATTCAACCAAATCTTATAAAGGTTGCATGTATTTTACACCAATCACATCTTGATAGTAATTAAGCATCACATGTACATTTACATCAAAACCATAGACCGTTCCATAAAGAATGTACCTCATTTTTTTGACATTTTGATGAATTCACATACCATCTCTGCACACGACACCGACATCATTTTTATGATCGCTGCAGTCTGCATTCGTCGTCCAACTCCATTTCCATTTCTTACGTTGGCAATCAGTTAAACTAAGCTCAGATCCTGTGCAATAAACCTTATTTAGCCAAACTTCTCCCGATCCTTTTCCATAATGGGACTCAAAGTACTGCCAATCTGGATTTATTATAGCTTGAGCATTGTCAAAAGGTAGTCCGAGCTGACGGCATACCACTGTAGCACCCCAGGTATCCCAACCGTCATTGCAAATGGTACCCCAACTATCTTCATGGTATACTTCCACTCGTCCTTCGTTTGCATTGTTCCCATTGACTAGTCGTATCTCAGCAGGCTCTGTTGCGAGTTTTAAAAATACATTTTCTGTTTCTTATGTCTTGAATTGCTGATAAAATAACGACGTAAATTGAGGACCCTAGATCTAAAAGGGGGTTAAGTCAGGAGGAGGATATCTGCATCCTCTGTTCAAATGTTACAGTTAGGGGAGATGCGGGAGAGTTGAGCCACCGGGAGAGTTGAACCACCCCCTATAACTCGAAAAGTAGTAACTTACTAAAATTTATATTGGCATATATTGTTATATAGCATCAATACGACATTCTTAGTGTTAAACTCTACTGTCATGTGTGCTCAGTATCAAAGATACCTAAACAAAATCATTTTTTTTCACTTTTGAGTGAAAAATAGAAAAATAAATGTTTTGTCTTTTTTCCCACAGCAAGACTTAGAATATAATAGCGGTAATTTGTTTATTGAAGGGGGTATATTTTATATTGTCTTATGCTTATATTGTCTTGTAAACTACCAAAAGTTCTACACCAGACAGGATTTGGGTTATTTACAAAATGGTCACCATGAGGAGAGTTGAGCCATTGGTCATGGGGAGAGTTGAGCATAGGGAAAACATTTTGATTTTGGGACTAAAGGTGAAAAATGTATAATAAATGAGAGAAGATGTTATTTTGTGCCACGATAATAACAATTGAGCACCATATTTACTTTAAGGATTAATAAATCAAAAGTTGAAAAAATATGATTTTTTTTTTTCACCAGCCATTGACTTATCATGCTGGCTCAACTCTCCTGTAACGGTGGCTCAACTCTCCTATACTGTAGGGAGAGTTGAGCCACTTTACCAATTTTTTTCAAACCTTTTGTATAAATAAGCCTTAACTGCTATCCCAACTGTTATTGTTTCACAACGAAAACAACACTCTAAAGTTTATCTTACACTAATTTTTTACAGGTTTGTACTTTTCTTCCGCATATGGTGACACAAAATATAAAAAATGGCTCAACTCTCCCGCATCTCCCCTAAGCCATGTGGTAAAGCTGTGTAAGAGTCCATGGGAGGTACAACCCGAGTGGGTCAAGTCCACACATGGACACAATGAAACCCAGTTTTTGCCATTTTTCTCAATGTGACTTAACCCCTTTTTAGATCTAGGGTCCTCAATTGTTGACATATTGAGATGGTATGAACGGTTAACTGGGACAATTGCACATTTTAGGGCACAATGTACATTGCTATCGTTATGTTGAGACTGAAAAGGCCCTTTCTTGTAAATCCCTTAAGAACTCCACAAAAATACACATAATGTGGATAAAAAATAAAGTCGTTGAGGAAAATTCATGATTTATTGAATCAGTGAAAAACTAAAAACATATAATAACTCTAGCAAACAATATTTAATTTAAAATATCTTATCTAGATTTTTAAAGCAGTTTAATGATCCTGACATGATATTGGATCCCCTAACTTTCAAAAAAAAATATATATATAGCCAATCCTATATATATTTGGGCACTAAACACACAAACGACGCAATCCCTCATAGTTATTAGATTCATTTTTGAAACATCCATTTTTGAACTTGAACCAATAATAATTATCAACTTTGAACCCTCTCAACTCATTCTTTTGCAAATTTGAACCAAGATGAAATCGTTAACCTTGAACGTTGAACCGCTCATTCAGGGACCCATTTGACCTTGAACCCAGCCCACCTCCCACCTCAAACCGCACCGTTGGGGTACGTAAAATACTACTAGATTGGAAATACGTTTGGATATTCATTTGAACAATCTATTTATTAAGTTAAATCGTTTCACCTTTTATTTGAAAATTCGGATATTCGTTTGGGCATTCGTGTGCTCGTAATGCCAAAGAGATAGATTAGGTTGCCTAGTCCCGTTTGCTTAAAGTAGGCCTAATATTCTAAAAACTGGGTGTGCAAGAATTAATGACCGGCCTTTAAAGGAATTGTCTTACGCATAAGTGTTATGGGTTCGGTCCGTAAGGATTAAGAACATTTTTTTTCTTCAACTTTTTAGTCGACCCGTTTAACATGTTTCCCTTTTGAAAAGATTTAAAATTGGGTGTTTATGAATAATAATTGCAAATAAGGTTCCAATCTGTCCATGGCGGGAAAGCCTAACTTCGATGCAAATCATTTCTTTGTGCACCTCGTGCAATTCGGCCGTAACTACTTGCGAAAATATGAATAACGAAAATCAAAATGGATATAAATATTCAAATGAATATTCAGATTTATGTCCAATCTCCAATGTCAGGCCAGAATGATCGATCTGTTACAGCAGAACTTGAACCGTTATTTTGTATATTTATGTGTATGTTTTGTGCAACAACATTTAGCCTTCACAACTACCCAGATATTTGACAGATTCTATGTACCTACCACTACAAATGACACCTGCATCTTCAGAATGATCACAGTACGTATCTCCCCAACCCCATCCAGCGTGCTTACAACGTGTCAGCTTGCCTTCATATCCTGTGCAATCAACACCACCTAGCCATATCGGTCCAGATCCTTTCCCGAATTCGAGATGTATAGATGCTTCGCCATTTCCGAAATCGAGTCCACGATGACGGCATACTACAGTAGCATCATTTGAATCCCATTTTTTATTGCAAACAGTACCCCATACGCCGTTATGATAAACTTCCACTCGTCCTTCGTTTGCATTGTTCCCGTCGACTAAACGAAGCTCCTCGAATATCTCTGTTTATTTTCAAACAAGTAGGAAAGAACTTGCATTTGTTTATTTTGTATTTCCTCTTTATAATACAATCCTGAACAAAAGTCTTAGAACACTTACTAACATCCCTCTCCCCCGCCCATGCAATGTTGAGAAATGTCAATGTCTGAAGCAGTTATTCAAGGTGTCTCAAAGTTGATTGATGGAAGGTAAAATTGTTATTTAAGATGTCCTCTTCAGCTCTTAACAAAATAAACGTCAAGATAAACATTTACATTTTTGTAGGGTCATCTTTAGTGATCCCGTGACCATGGAGAGCGAAGGTCCGTTTCTCTGTTTGTCTTCTAGGAAGGTCATTTAACAAATTTAGCGGGGTGTCCTTGTGCTCAGACGAACAATTTGGTATGCTTTTTAGCTTAATTGAAGCAGTTTCAATTTTTGATCCCTGTATGGCGTCCATTTTGGATTCTAGGCCCTCACGGATTCCGCCCACATTTTCATGAGGGACACCCCCGCTAAATGTTGTTAAATGACCTTCCTAGAAGACAAATAAAATCTTAAAATAGGCCAAATGTAGCACTTTAGGGATGGCATCCAGATTCATAAGGATTGTAGCTTGGAACCTCGGCTACAAATTCATTGTGAATTGATCTGAGTAATGGTTGAAATTTTCTGGAGATCGGAGAGGGTAAACGCACTGGGATAAACGGACAGTTTTGTGTAGATAAACGGAACGCGGTTAAATAATGACCAACCAATACGTGTTTAGCCATGCTTAGCGAACGCATTGAACAACTCCCGTGAACGGACGGCCAGTGCGTTTACCCTCTCCGATCTACGGTTTTCAATCCGTACGAATCTGGATGCCATCCCTTAGCGATATTTTGATGTTTATCGTCCGTTTCCGTTTACACTAAATTTAATAGAAGTTTGATTTTCACTGCATCTCCATAAAATTTCAACCATTACTCAGATCAATTTACAATGAATTTGTAGCCGAGGTTCCAAGCTACAATTGTGTAATATTTCACAAGACTGGCTTGTAAAATAACAAAATTATGAGGTAGAGGGTAGAACTTTTTGTTTGACCCACGTATATCCTGGCTAACTCCTACGGCTTTTTAAACGACTACGAGTTGAGTGGGATGAAATACCCGCTATGTATCCTGTTTTCCCCGTATCTATTTCTTTGGGATCAGACCTTCAATAATAGCAATTTAGGGCTTCATATCTAGGCCTAATGAATGACAAATTCTATTCTCTGTTGCGTTCAAGCAAAGACATTGATTCTGAAATCATACTTAATGAATCAGTGGCGTACAAACGTTTGCTCTTCATCGTCAAGCAATGACTGAATTTGACCCAACTGTATTTTGTTTTGTTATACGTACCGCTACAAATGACACCAGCATCTTTCTTATGATTACACCAGTCACCCCATCCACTGTGCTTACACTCCTCAATGTCTTCTTCAGATCCTGTACAGACAACTTTATTAAGCCATACCTGCCCTGATCCTTGTCCAAAGTGAGGCTCATAGTTCTGCCAATCTGGATTTACGATAGCTTGGGCGTTAGAAGAAGGTAGTCCAAGTTGATTACAGACTACAATAGCGTCTTTTCTAATCCAACCGTCACCACAAACAGTACCCCATTGGCCGTTGTAGTATACTTCCACTCTTCCTTCAGAAGAATCGCTCCCGCCGACTAATCGTAATTGAGTTGCCGCTGGTAAAAAGTTAATAGAGAGATTGAACATTAATCATGGAATATGATATGGGATGGTTGTATACGCAAGTGAAGTTTCTTTTAGTTTCTTCGTAAAAATTACGTTGTTGCTTTCTGTTTTATAGAAGCCTTCCACTCGTTCCCCCACTCACTCTCCACCCCCCCCCCCCCCCCCCCCCCCATCACTCCCCACTCACCTTCCCTCCCACAGTGGCGTAGCTCCGTTTTTCGTTTTTCATGGCGAAGGGGGATGATAACTAAGTGAACCGACCAGACTCTACCGACTAAACAAATGCACTTTTACACTAATTTTGCCATGATATTTTTGGACTAGGGACACATGCGCGCGTAGCGTACGAAAATTAGTATCTTTGTACTAATTTGACCGTCATATGACTGATGACTCCCCTTGTCAAATGTACCGACAGTGCCAATCTCATCTCAACCTACAAGACAATGACCGACAGACTCAAACATTGGGGCAAACATTGGGGCAATCGCCCTTTCCCCACTGCTCTGGCCACGCGGCCGGCTACACCACTTCCTTCCACTCACTCGCTCCCACTAGTTTTCAATCCCCTCCAAAAATAACAAATTGATCAATAAAAAGAGCCAATTATTAATATATAGATAGAAAGGTTTTTTTTAAATGGTTGTCATTTTTCAAATCCATTTTGAATTAAAATCTTACCTGATGCTTTATTGATCCCAAATGCAGAAAACGCTATCACCCAAAACACAAGATATACCCAATTCAATGGGATATCCATGGCTATAACGGCAAACTTAGTCTTATCTTGCTAACATTATGTAGTCAAATTCAACCAAAAAGCTCAATACGCCAAAAAAACCATGTTGTGTTCGAGAGAGAATATTTAAACGGTATAGCAATTATCATAGTCGGTAAACCTCTGGATAGGGGCCTAAGTGTTTACTTGAAATATGCCTATTATTTCTTTTACAGAGTAATCAAAGTAATTGCAACTCCTACTCATTTATTCTCATACATATATTATTATTATGCTTATCCTGGTGCAATGGACCATTTGAAATAATAATTGATGTCAATTTCATATCATGATATTTTATTGTTAATAACTAAATACATTGTATGGGTAACTGCGATCTAATAAATCGGTTCCAAAACCGTGGCAAAGGTTGCTTGAAACTCAGCACGTGTAGTAGAGAGCTCTTCCAGTCAGTCGAGAGGCTGTGGGTTCGATTCCTATGCTAATATAATGTCAGTCAGGGCTCCAATCACTTAGTTATGCAGATTCGTCTATATCGCCGAATTCGCATCCTGTAAAAAAATATGGCATTCAGACAGTCCAATCAGATAACATTTACGTAAAGATGGATGTTCCGATCACTTTAGCTTTTTTGTTGTTGACCATCAACATATCTTCTTTCTTTCTTCAAATCCTCCTACAAAATGCTTCTTCTCCTACAGATTACTTTGTAAGTAGGACCCCCCCCCCCCCCCCCCCCCCCCACACCTGAACTCCGTATAGGGCGTTTTCACTTAAAACGCTCTTGCAATTTAGTGAAATGACGGGTCGTTTGGTTTTTAAAATGAAACATTATTTGGGGTCACTAGGGGTCCAAATGTAAATTTTCAATTCGTTCACTTAAAATACTTCTTGTCTCAGAGCAAATGACTGATGACCTTCAAATTGGTCAAAAGATTCCTTGAATCCATGTTCATATAAGGGTGTTCAGCGATTAAAAGTGACATGTCGTTTGGGTCACTAGGGGTCATTGACCTATACAGGGGGAAAATTGAAGACATGCTCTGATTTGGACCGGACTTGTTTCATCCTGTTTGGTTTTATCAGACATGAAAAAAGTCAATCATCATAACCAGGTCAAAGGTCAAGAAGGGGTCACTAGCGGTCAAAATGTTAATCTTAAATCCATTCACTTAAAATGCTTCTTGTCTCAGAAGAAAGACTGCATGACCGTCAGAATTGGTAAAAAGATTCTTTTCGTTCATTATAAGTGACATGTCATATGGAGGTCATTACGGGTCATTGACCTACACAAAGGGAAAATTGAAGACATGATCCGATCTTGTTTGATTTGATAAGGCAAGAAAAATCATCAATCATCATAATCAGGTCAAAGGTCAAAAAGGGGTTACTAGGGGTCAAAATGTGAATTTTCAGCCCGTTCACTTAAAATTGCTTCTTGCCTCAGAGTAAATCACTGATGACCATCACAATTGGTCAAAAGATTCTCTGGGTCCATGCACATAATTATAGGGTGTTCAGCGATTAAAAGTAAAAATGTTATATGGGGTCACTAGGGGTCATTGACCTAAATACAGGGAAAAAATTGAAGGCATGCTCTGATTTTGATCACAATTATCGCATCGTATGTCTTTTGATTAGAAAAGAAACAATGACCTTGAGGTCAAAGGTCACACAGGGTCACTAGGGGTCAAAACGTGATTTTCACTTAAAACGCCCTTGCAATGTAGGATCGTCAGAATCGGTCAACATATTCCTTATGACCTTACGCAGATATAATAGTTCGGATTTTAAAATGACAAATTATTTGGGGTCACCATAGGGGTCAAAATGTAAATTTCAATCCGGTCACTTAAAATGCTAATTCTTATCCCAGAGGTAATGACTGATGACCGTCAGAATTAGTCAAAAGATACCTTTCGTCCATGCACATAATTATAGGGTGTTCAGCGATTAAAAGGGACGTGTCATATGTCTCAGAGGAAATCACTGATGACCGTCACAATCGGTCAAAAGATTCCTTGGGTCCATGCACACAGGGTGTTCAGCGATTTAAAAGTGACATGTCATAATCCAAACCGGCCTGGAAAAAATGCTTTACACAATGGGGAAGGGGGTGCGTTTTCCAAAAACGGGGGTAGGGAGGGGGCGTTTTCCGAAAACTGGGGTATGGGGGGGGCATTTTCCAAAAAAGGTACATTAGAACGTCCGCCCCCCCCCCCCCCCCCCCTGGTTACGGGCCTGCTAGGGGTCATTGACCTATACACGGGTAAAATTTAAGACATGCTCCGATGTTGATCTGACTTGATGCATCTTATCTCTTTTTATAAGCTCGAAGAAAAGTCAATCATGACCTTGGGCTCAAATGTCAGGAACGAGAAAAAATCAAGGTGGGCTTGGTCTTTGACCAGAGCAAGATCTAGGTTTCGTTATTTCTGTAAAACGTCTGATGCAAGATAAATGTTAACCACCCGATCAGTTTGTGTACTACTCAAAGGGCAAACATACCACCTGTGCTTCTAATATAAGAACCATAGTTTTGCAACTCAAACTTTGGAATACAACTATTTTAAGGATGACCATGTTGACCCTTCATGTAGAATAGAAAACATTAAGTTGAAAATCGGACCAGCAATTGGAACACCTACCTTTAATTAAACAAAACTAAGTTATCAAAGATAAGGGCCGGGACACTGAAAATCCATAGCAGCAAAATTAAAAATCCTTGCACGCCATGTAATAATTTTAATTTTACTCTTTTGTCATTAAATCAACACTCTGCTCAGAGGTTGCTTCAATGCAATCCCAGCATGCAGTAGAAAAGCACTGTGCACTGTGATAAGGCCAAAAACATGTGTACACGGTTGTCCTCGACCGCCCGCTCGTCAGATATAGGGCCGCTCCGATTTTCTTTTTTCTCCAGTTTTTTTTCCAGATTTGTTTCAGATTTGTTTTCTTCTTCAGATTCTTATTTTTATTTAATAGTTGAATACAGTTTAATGGCATTGAATATTAAATTAAGTGTTTATAACATACATTATATGTGCGACTCTTAGAGTGATTACAACTTCTTGTTGGCTGAACTTTGAGCTTCCGCTGGTATATATAAGAAGAAGAAAAAAAATTAACAAATTAACAAATCGCCCGCCCACCCGCCCCTCCTCTCTGAAAGCTGTGGAGGACAACATTACCTTCTTTTTTTGGCCTAATGGGGACAGTTCAACACCTGATTTACATTGAAATGTACAGAAACATCATGGTCCATTAGTGGAACTAATCATTGAGACTTTTCACATTGTTTGGTATCATTGTATTGAGAAATAGAAGTCCCAATACTTTTTTATTTATTTATAACAATTGGCAAAACAGCCAGGACAAACCCAATAGTGACATAAGCACTAAATTAAAGGGATGCCCAAACAATACATATATTCATACAGATATGAAATCTCAATTATTAGTTCCTCTGATGGACCATGATATTTCTGTACATTTCAATGCAAATCAGGTGTTGAATTATCTCAGTGCAGAGTGCTTTTCTACTGCATGCTGGGATTACATTGAATCAACCTCTGCACTTAGCTTTGGATAGATGATGAATAAAGAATATTGATAGGTAACTATGCTGCTGCCCGGATTGTCTTTTTATTTATATTATGCCAGCTTCATATTAATAGTTAATGAAAAAACCACTCAATATGATTGGGAGTATTCTCGATATGGTTACGGTAGTGATGGATGGCAAATGTTGCTCCGTCCATTGTATGGCAGCATTGAAATGTATAAGATAATATGTTGCTATAGCAATACTACTAGTCTGCGCACAAATGAAGAAAACTGTGTTTTTTGCGAGTGCTCGTATCGGTGATGTATGGTATATTAATTAATTCAACTTAGTATATGTTGCTGTAGAGTGTAGATGCTATTTTGAGGTCGTAAACATATTTTCACCCACATTATCCATGACAACCAATAGAATATGTGAATTAGATGTATTTTAAACGATACGTTGATATCCTAGTCTCAAATGCAGGGTTTTTCAGTTGAAAGTCCAATTATAATTAAAATTTTAGAATTTTTTTGTGCAATCAATAAATAAATGTATCTTATTATTGTTATATTTATGAAAGTGTGTGGGAGTGGTGGGGTGGGGGTGTGGGGTGTGTGTGTGGGGGGGGGGGGGGGTACGTGTGGGTAAGGCTGTTTGAGGGTATATGTATCATGTTCATCTCGTGAGAGGATCTTTTTATTGTTAAATTTATGAAAGTGTGTGGGAGAGGTCTGGTGTGGTGTGTGTAGGCCTAGGGGGTGGGGTGGGTAAGGCTGTTTGAGGGTATGTGTATGTTCATCTCGTGTGAGGATCTTTTTATTGTTAAATTTATGAAAGTGTGTGGGAGAGTCTGGTGTGTGGGGGAGGGGGTACGTGTGGGTAAGGCTGTTTGAGGGTATGTGTATGTTCATCTCGTGAGAGTGTTATTGGTATCACATGTTTTATATAAATGTGTCTTTGTATTTTATATTTATATTTTAATGTATCTCTTTGAATGTATTTAAATGTTTTCATAATATTGTAAGTGCAATGCAATTTGGCTTTTAAGCCACGATTTTGTATTTTCAATAAACCAATCTATAAAAGTGGCCAGTGGGATTCACACTCTCGTTGAATTGATCATATCTCGGAAGTTAGGAGATCAAATTTAATGGGATGAAAAGCATTTGAATAAGGACCAATAGAGCTCACCAACCGTTTCTTTTTAGAATCAAAAAACATGGGCTGTATTTATAATTATTTATGGGACACTTTTTTGACACGCCCTGTAGCTTTTGTCTTTGCACCTCATAAGAGTTTGGCGGCAGGGGTGGATGGAGATTAATTATTTGCTTCAAATTAGGAATTTTGTGCAATATATTAGAAAATATTTTATCAACTCAAGATTGATAATTAATATAATTAATAATTAAGGTGGGTGACCCAATTTTGGCCTAATTTTTTCACACGGTGTTACATGTAGACTTATCATAATACATTAACATTCCCAAAATGGCTCCAGTAGTTTTAATGATTCAAGCAAAAATACACCTCACATTTACCCATTGAATAGTACACAACTTCGAGGAGGGATACCACTTTTCAAAATCAGAAGGAAACATATCTCAGGGCTTCATAGGCCTATTGTAGGGGTGATGAGAATGTTGTGCACTTTCTTCTGATACCACAAAATCTCTACTTTAATGGGGAAATGAATTTGATCGGGTCACCCAACTTTAATTCTTAAACAGCTAAGAGAATTTAAGCAATCCCATTGGTTCTCAGAGAAATCGGCGACATTTAGATGAGACAATTGAACACGGGGAGGTGGGGCTTACGCTTTTAACAGTGCTTCCGACATTCACAATGTGTGGTTTGCTCCATAACGCGCACTTCTGCAGTGCGTCTTTGGCGGTACTCATCGCATGGGATTGGATGGAATGTGTGTGGATTATTCGATCCTTCTACATGTACATGTATATGAGTGACTGATTGAAAATTCACAGATAGTATGGGCGATTTTATGAAGATGAGTTTAGGTCACGTGTAATGTACTTTATATGATTGATAGATATGCAACAGTATACTTGCAGTATTCATCTTAAGATATCTTTATTATATTTTGAATGGTGTCTGTAAAGATATTTGCAATGACAAAATACCATGATTTATGCATTGTTTCACTGCTTTTTGTGTATATAAAGCATTGGGTCATCATTGATTGACTTACTTCCCTGACATGGAAAGCTTGCTTATTATCAAGATAGTTTATCATAAGTATTTTTGATGATTATAATTACTAGCGGCGTACCCTCGCTACGCTCGGGTCCCCGCTAGATGGTTCACATTAACTACCTCTGAAACCACATAAACCCTCTACAACACCCCCTAAACCAGGTTGATTTATAACCATATCCCTTCTAAAGGCATTATAAACCCCCTATAACCCCCCCCCCCCCCCCCCCCCAATCAGAATCAGAATCAGGTCGATTTATAACCATGTCCCTGCTAAACCATTTACCGTGGCTACTTTATTAACCCTGTATACCTCTCAAACAGCATCAAGTTAACCCTCGGTACTTTTAAAACCACATAAACCCCATACAACCACCCCCCCCCCTCCCCCCCCACTGCAACTACACCAACCAGGTGGATTTATAATCTTAACCCTCCTAACTATTTCCCGCGGCTACTTCATCCGCTAGATGATTATGCCATATTACCTACCTCTGAAACCCCATAAACCCCCTACAACACCCCCCCCCCCCAAAAACAGGTTGATTTATAACCATATCCCTCCTAACGGCATTATAAACCCGCAACCCCCACCCCCAATCAGGTTGATTTATAACCATATCCCTCCTAAACCATTTACCATGCATAGCTACTTTATAACCCCTATATAAAACCTCTCAAACCGCATCAAGTTGACCCTCGGTACATTTAAAACCACATAAACCCCCTACAATCGCCCCCCTCCCCCACCCCCACTGCAACTACACCAACCAACCATTTCCCGCGGCTACTTCATTAACTCTTAACCCTATCCTAAAACATTTCCCGTGGTTTTCCCCCCTCCCATGCACACACCCAAACCAGATTGATTTATAATCCCTTAGATTAATTGTTGTTAAAGTAAAGAAATCAGGTTGCTTCATTAACCCCCGCAAAACGCTAATTGTACCATTATAACCCTAGGCTTATCCTAAACCATTTCCTGTGGTTTTACACCGCCCCCTCCCTCCCCCCCCCCCCCCCCCCCCCCCCCGCCCCCCTCCCCAACATGACAGGCCGCTGTACACAGGCCTGTAACCATTTTCCGTGGCTTCTGCGCCATGTGTAGGAGTGCGTGTGCCGCGGCAGTGAGCCCTTGCGCAAACATGCACGCGACGCGTTACCACGGTAAGACTATGCTGTGTAGTACGCGCAACGCACAATGTTGTTCAATTCTAGTGGCATTTATGAGCCAAATCTGAGAGGTTTTTTGCTGTTTTTGGAGCCAATTGTTAACCAATTTCAGTGGAATAAACTTTAACACCCTTCCCGTCATTTCCTCTATCTTTCATGCAAATTAGGCGCCACTTTGATTATAAGCAACGGAGAAATAAGGATAACAAACAAACACATAAACACATACACACACAAACACACACCGTTTCCAGATTTATAGTAAGATGAAGTAATTAAAATCACTAAAAATAGACAAATATATGGGGTATCTCAACATCACAACCCAGTAGCCATTAACTAGGTTCATACTGTGTTATCTAAAAAAGTGCAGTCGAAAAATTCGCTTGCTTTATACACTATTGGTATAACTGCTATTAACACGTTATACATGAACACTGTATAAAACATGGGTTTCATGAGACATGAATCGTTTTTACAAGGTAAATAATATGCAAATGTCTTTGTAAAGAAACTACTGCCTGGTTTCCGTGTTGTCATTCACTGATTTGTGTGTATTCTAACCATTGGAACATATTGGACCAGTTGCCCCAATGATGGGGTAACTGGTCCACGCCAAGTAAAATTCTCAATTAGAGGTAATTGACTTTTTCTTTAAATATTTCTTCACATTGATTATATGTAATATGTTAACAGTTACATGGGTGATATTTTCATAGCAATTCGATAAATATTTACATGTGCTTTATAATCTTTTATATCATGAAATATGCTTAACCGGACCAGTTGCCCCATCCTCACCTATATAGGTTTTTTAAACCAAACCTATATATTTTATTGCATATTGAATAGGTTCTCTTAAATTGAGTTAATGCCACACAAGCCTTTTTTAATGCACAGAATGATTAATAATTGCTTCATTGCTTTCACTTTAAACATGATTTTTGTTGAGATGCATCTGACCTGAACAGTGTAATACATCTTAAATTGTATTGCTTTATATGACAATAGCTTGGCGTACGTAGGTAATAATTCACCCTGTCATTTTTTCATCTCTAGGTAATAAATGGTATAGTTTATGCGATTAGTTTTTCGTGCTATAACAATTTTTACTGATATTTATAAAATCGCTATTTTAAAATTTCCTATAGACCTACACACTATATAAACATTTTTGCAGGTTCTTAATTTTGCACTAGAGCGTGAAAATTAATGTAGCCTGAACATTTCAAGGTAAACAGTATTCATTGGAAAAAATTAAGTAAAAAGTAACTTACCCGGTAATAAATGCTTAAAACTCCAAAACTATACGTAAACATATTAAATGATAAATTTGTAAATACATTTTTTCTCTTTAATTTGGGATATTACATGTATAGATTGATTGAATATTAACAGAACTGTGTCCAAAACCAAAACCAAGTCCGTTTTTCATTTTATCATTTGGTTCTTCTACATGCAGCAGAGTATTGATTAACTGGTAGCAACAACTCTCCAATCGATAGTAAGATTAGGATCGTGGATGCTTCAATTGATCAATGCAGCCCAAACACATACCTGTCACACTATCCTGCGTGCTCAAAAACAAATTGTGAAAATGAAAATTGCAACATGTCTCATTCTTGTACAGTTAAGCCCACAATTATTCATACCCCTTGAAAAATATGTGTTTATTGCGTTTTTCTCATATCTATACCAGCTGGAGTGGTGAAACTTTTGCTTTACACTAAAGACAATTAGTTTGCAAGTACAAATCAATATATTTGGGCTCAGCATTTTTTGCATAACAATAGAATTGAACACGAATTGTGTTTTCATGCCTGTCCAAAATTATTCATACCCCATACCAAGTCTCAGGATTGAGGCCACATTTTTTGATAATACACGTTTTTGACATTCCAAACATTCTTTATATTGTGTGATAGGCTTTTATATTGTTATGCAATTATTCCATACAATGTGGATGCATTACAAATGTGTCCTATTGAATGTACACTGAGGGCTATTATAGGACAACACTCTAGCTCTTTGACAGCATGGCGAAGGGGATCAAATAACTCAGTGAGGACCTTTTTTGTGCATTGTGAATGCTCACAAAGAGGGGAAAGGCTACAAAGCTATTTCGAAGCAATTTCAAGTTCCAAATTCCACCATAAAAAGCAAAATAAGGAAGAACAAGACAGTTAAAATCAGTTAAAAACCTTGAAGAACACGGTCGGAAGCCAACAGTGTCCTCTTGTTTGACAAGAAAAGTATGGTGAAAGGCCAACAACAATCCACATATCACCGTCAATGCTCTCCTGAACAACCTTGGTGAGTCTTGGACCAAGATATTAAGGCAGACACTCCAGCAGACATAGTACACAAGAGTTCTCCACGGACTCCGACCAAGAAAGACTCTACTCCTGAAAAGAGACAATGAGAAACTCATCTAGCATTTGCAAGAGCACTTCTGGACAAAGATCCAAGTGTTTGGTCTTCAGTGTTGGGGTTGCTTAAGATGCAAGACAAATTTCTCTGTGTCTCTTTTAAGGAGTAGAGTCTTTCTTTGTCAGCCATGATATCTTGGTTCAATAATTGCCAGGGTTGTTCAGGAGAGCATTGATGGTGATCTGTGGATTGTTGTTGGCCTTTCGCAATACTTTTCTTGCCAAACAAGGGGACACCACTGGCTTCCGAATGCATCCTTCAATGTTTTTTAGTGAGTTGAACGTCTTGTTCTTCCTAATTATGCTTTGTGTGGTGGATTCTTGCACTTGGAATCGTTTCGAAATAGCTCTGTAGCCTTTCCCCTCTTTGTGAGCATTCGCAATATGCACAAAAAAGTTATTTGATCTTCTTCGCCATGCTGTCAAAGAGCTAGAGTGTTGTTCTATAATATCCCTCACTGTACATTCAATAGGACACATTTATAATGCATCCACATTGTATGCACACATCATGGGATAATTACATAACAATATTAAAGCCTATCACACAATATAAAGAATGTTTGGAATGTCAAAAACATGTGTATTATCACAAAAAGTGGCCTTAATCCTTAGACTTGGTATGGGGTATGAATAATTTTGGACAGGCATAAAAACATCATTCTTGTTCAATTCTATTGTTATGCAAAAAATGTTGAGCCCAAAGATATTGATTTGTACTTGCAAACTAATTGTCTTTAGTGTAAAGCGAAAGTTCCACCACTCCAGCTGGTATAGATATGAGAAAAACGCAAAAAACTCATATTTTCCAAGGGGTATGAATAATTGTGGGCTTAACTGTAAGTGTTGCGCTTTTATTTGTTAACCGATCTTTGTGAACAATATCTCAAATTGAAGAGGAGAAATCTATAATTTAGCAATTTCATAATTTTAAGTTGGAACTATAGTTTCAGAGTTATGAGCATATTATTTATAACCTGGCAAGTAACTGTTTCTATATTTGAACAATATTTTGGAATTGGCAGTTGACAGCAGCGTTAGAAATAAGAACAATTATATCGTTGTGCAAAACGAATAACCTACCAGGAGATTCCTTTACTATTTTTGGTTATCCTAAACTGACCATTAACAACTATTCAACTATTAAGTTTCAAAACCTTAGTTGTCTTAGTTATCCGTTGGAAAAACTGCAAGGACAATATGGTTATCCATCAGCAAATTGAACTTACTAAACTTAAGTTAGTTCAGACAACCGGATAACCACTCATTTTGATCGCTGGTTTACAGGCTCCTCATCATGGAGTACTATACTAAAAAACAGGTTGACATCTGATTATAACCTCTCACATTGTCCAAACAAACTTTTTGAACATCACCATAACACCAATTCCAAACTACTTTATTTTCTAAAAGAATTGACAAGAATAACAAGATCTCTAAGCATCCTTGCTGATGACATATGGCCTTTTAGAAAATTTATTTACACAATATGTATACCAGCACATCAAGCACAGGTAAATATACAGTATATTACAATATAAAACAAATTTCACATTTACATACATCAAACGATTTTCATAGAGTTATTTACTACAAATATAATACAAGAGTTTTCTCTTTCGGATCATAGTCACGCAGCAGAGAATATCAGGCAGCATAAAATATATAACATGATCAGAACACAATAGTTTAATCAGTTCCAAATTGGCGAGAAATATTTGTTTTTTATCTCTCTGCGTGCAAAAATAATCCAAGCTTACGCTCGCGATTATGGCCACACGCAGGCGTTTTTTGCGGCACGAACATGATACACCGTGCGCTTGTTGTCTTCATGCACGCCCGCTTACTTCTGTATTCATTCGCTGGTGTAAGGAGGCTTTGCCAATTTGGAACTGATCAAACTAAAGCATGGTACACAATGTGGATTGCTATTATTTAAGAAGCTCTAAATACAGCCATTTCTGTAGTAAAAAAGGTTTTGTAACCTTATGCATATTGTAAAGGAAAAAAGCCAAACTGCACAATATAATCTATATCTTTGGATCATCTCATTTAACAAGAATTTGTGTTAATGACAGGGTGTCTCAAAAAAGTGTCCCATGTAAACCATGATTTTTTGGCAAGCTACAAATCAGAGTATTCCTTGGACCATGTAACATGGCTGAATGTAGTTGATGAGAACGGTGTAATTGAGGTAGGCCTCGGGCCTTTCATTCCGTTCAGTAACGCAGGGCAGAGAAAAAATAATATCTTTCTATTGAAAGATAGATTTTCTGCGAATACAGGATGACCTAGACTCAGAACTGGGTATTCTATGAATGTTTAGTACCATGTCTTCCATTGGAATTTCATATATGGTCATATTAGAAAATGTGATGAGTAGATATACCATTTTCAATCAAATTGCTGTGTTTCAGTTTGCAAATGGAATTTGATTGCCATTCTTTTTAATAACTACACTACCATGACAGATAAATTGATTTTTTTTTAATGGACGTGATAACTACACTACCGTGACTAATAGATGGAAATTTGCTATTACACCGCTTAAGCTTAATGAAATGAATTAATGGATTTCGTAGCCCTGCAGTAAGGGGTTTTTTTGCTTTTGTAACCATGACGTTACCTTAGATACATACAACGTCCTACAGTAATAGATGGATACACAGTGCGCTTGTTGTCTTCACGCACATCTATGTCATTCTGTATTCATTTGCTCCTAAGGAGGCTTTGCCAATTTGGAACTGATATAGCATGGTACACAATGTGGATTACTATTATTTAAGAAGCTCTAAATACAGCCATTTCTGTAGTAAAAAAAGGTGTTATAACCTGATGCATATGGTTTAAATGAGAAAGCCAAACCACACAATATATTCTATATCTGTGGATCATCTCATTTAACAAGAATTTGTGTTAATGACTGTACAGGGTGTCTCAAAAAAAGTGTCCCATGTGAACCATGATTTTTTTTTGGCGATGAAAATTATGAAAATTGTTCACGAAATACTAATAATCATGTTCAGTGGTTCAGCAATCTTTAAAATGCCATAAGATTTTTGTTTCTATCCATTTTGGATTTCCGTTATCAAATTATGGCAAATCTATTCGGGCATGTTCAAATTCAGCTTTGGCCACTTTTCATGTAAAGAGAGCTCTTTTATTAGAATAGTCATTCAGTGTGTCATTGAACATATCAATAAAATCAATAATAATCTACCTACTAAATGTTGATAGTTAGTTGAATTGAACAGAAAAATATATTTTCATCCATATTATCCATGACATACCACAAATTATTTTAATTCTAGATGGTATTTTAAACAATACATTTGACATATTCTTAAATCATCATCGTAATCACACGCATTTTTTTCAGTTGAAAGTCATTTTCTTGTTCCAAAGTGGCCAAAGTGGGATTTGCACTCTTGTTACTGAATTGATAGGGGGAATCAAATAAATATGATCATAATGATTTATGCGCCACAGTATCAACTCGAAAGTTTTAAAATGTTCTTCACTATAAGATGGCTCGTCTGATCGTACCACGAGATAAGACTTGGGAGCATGTGGTACCAGCTCCTAGTAGTGTAGTGATTTGTAGTGATGAGGAAGGTTAGGGTTAACCCCCTGGGGTCTACCTGTCTATCTTACAGTGGTTCTGATTGGTTTATTGCAAGATATACTCATTTGAATAGCTAATTAAAATGCAGCTTGTAAAATATTTCACTCCAATCATTATCAGGGATGCAATTATTCTAACACTGTCTCTGATTGGTGCAATAAATGATATATCTAGCTTTCTGACCAATCGGCCGGTAGTTCTCAGGGGGTTAAAGGAAAATGAAAACTGTCTGTCTCTAAGTCTAAAGGTGTGGGGTTTTTTAAAATAACATTATCGGGGGATAAAAGGGGTCATAAATCATTCAACACATAGCTGGGTACTGCAAGACCATCACCAGTGCTTAATGACTTAATGGGAATTTAACAAAATATTAATGGTGAAATCAATCCAGAAACAAAGAAAATAAATACAGATTTTTGGCAGTTGAGCTTCATTAATTTCAATCAACTGTGAAAAGGCTTTTTGGCAGTTAAAAAAGAAGGAAAGGGTTCAATCTGATGTTCAGTTTGTAAGCCTTGTTTATATAGAACCACAATCTTAGACAGTTACAACAGATACACCACCCGTATTCGAACCATGACCATCAAAAAATACTGCAAACTACTAACAGATTTAAAGCGTAGTGTAAAAGTTGTAGATTATGAGCGTTTTGCGCTTTGCAAATTTTGAACCATTTTGAGTGTTCTTTACTCTCATTCTTTACATAGATTTATTCCACAAAAGAAATATGTTTGCATGCTCCAAGTACAAAAAGAGCAAAAATGAACGCTGCACAAACATTTTGAAGTTCACAGCATACAGCACGAGGTTATTATCATAGAGAAATGTGAAAACTTATCAAAATATTTTGAACTTTAACGTCAGCTATACACCATGTACTGAGAAAAGTAATGCAATTTTAGAGGTGAATATTCCTCAGTTATATTAAAGAACACTTTATGAAAATGAAAACAGAGAAAGATAAAACCTTGATACATCGCAAGTAAGAGATTCTGACCCTCTTACATGCTCCTGGAGCAGCTTTACGGTAAGAATTTTGACACTGAATGGATATATGCAGAAATTGGGGAATTACCTTTTTACTGTCTAAGGTAAATTAAAGAAATCCGGGGTTGGTGGATGGGGGCTGGAAATGCAAGGCTAATCCATATTGGATAGTTTACTGGCTTAAAGGCATATTATGCAATATTTTCCATGGGACGCCCTCTATCCTTGATTTTCTTTTGAAAGCAAATTTTCTTGCAGATTTACATTTCTGATCATAAATCATAAACACATTCTGAGTTACACGGGTGATACAATTCCTAATTACTTCAAAATCATGGCTTTAGAGAGAACTTAGAATGAAAATAAACTGTCCTGGAGGCAGGACAATCTATTTTCAACCTCTTTAAACCATGATTTTGAAATAATTTGGAATCGTATCGCTCTGTAACTCAGAATTTATTTATGATTTATGATCAGAAAATCTGTTTTCAAAAAAAGATCAAGGATAGAGGGCGTCCCATGGAAAAGATCTCATAATATGCCTTTAAACGTAAAACAGAATAAAGCTAATATTGCGCTTTATTCTGTAAGCTGCTGCTGCTCCATTAGTATGAATCTTTAAGCTGCTCCAGGAGCGTGAAAGACGGCCAGAATCTCAGTACGTCTAATACATCACTCACTAATCAGTAGGTACATTACAAGACTGTATAAGACACTGTTTACAACCAATCAATTTCAACAAGAAGTTAACTAGTTACCAAACAACTATATCTTCTACACAGAGAATCTGTATCTTCTTATTCATGTATAAAATCAACTATGTGCATGTTTGCCCTATGGAAGTTTGCTACAGGGCAATACTGAAACAGGTTTCTGATATGGAATACCGCTTAAAGCAGCCATCAGCTCACAATGAAAAACAACTGTAATACAATTGCTGTTTCAGTGATGAATGATCCTAATTAGATTTGACAAAAATTGGCAATCTTGTAACGATTCGACAACAAGTATATTTCAAGGGATCTTTTTCTCAATTTTTGATTTTTACTATTGAAGCAGATTTTCTTGCAGATTTGCATTTTTGATCATACATCGTAAAGATCTTGTAAGTTACAGAGCCAGGGTTGTAGCTAGGCCAACTTTTGTACCAAGTGGCAAAAATGGCGAACGGATGGAGCGAAGCGACCAGACGGGCTCAATATTTTGCTATTGGGTCACATAACTCTCGCGGCTCAGGGGCCGGGATGTTTTTAGGCTTTTTTAATGCACTTTGAGGGTTCCTGCCACACCATTTCTTGTTGTATGAGGCAGTTAAATGATTTTATCCACAAATAGTTTTTAAAAAAAATTAAGAGTGCCAGGCGGCCAGCCCAATAGGCAGGCGGGCCCGCCCGGCGCCGCCTGGCGTAGCTACAACCCTGTACAGAGCAATACGATTCCTAATTACTTCAAAATAATTGTTTGACAAGGTGGAAGTAAACTGTAAGGGTCTGCGCCCGACAACTTATTTTCTGAGTGTTTTTGGTTCGTAAATAGAATCCCATGGTTTGACACCGTGTTAACGCTGTTTACAGTGTTTCTGGCTATGATCGCAACTGTGCACAAGTAAACACAATAGTACAGAATGCTTTTTAATGATGAATAATGATCATCATCAGAGAAAAAAATAATATGTGTAAACATTTGACAAAAATCACATAATATTCCTTTAAAAAATCCACTAACAATTATTTCAAATAGGACTACAATGTGACAATACTTAATTTCTGTGTTCTTACAGCTAGTACACCTAAAGTCTGTGTCATAATCTTTTGGGTTCATGCAATATTTTTTTGAATTGGAATTATGCCCATTTGTTTATGACAGCAATCATGATATTGATATCGTCGCTCTTCTGTCAAAACCTTTTATGTTTTTCTGGCCCTTCAGCATGTATAAAGTAAAACTGCCCAACGGTTATGCAGAGGAAGTGTTGCTTTTAACATGTTCAGGGGCAAGAACACTTACAAGGTGTTAATAGATGTGTTTTTGGCCCTTGAACATGCTTAGAGCAGACTGCCCAAAGACAAGTATTACTTTACACATGCTGAAGAGCCATATGGTTTTGACAAGACAGCGATGGTATGCTTTTTTTCTACACACTCATTTTTGATGATGTGAATCGCATAACATTTTTCTATACGTATGTACAGCCCGTACATATTCTTACATACAACCTATTCATATTGTCATTGGGCATAAAAAACATGTGTAATTTGGCCCCTGCATGTTATGCTTAATGCAATACCGCCTATTTAACTGTAGCCATTTTTGGTTACACATGTTCAAGGTATATAAATACACATAATTTAGTTTAGTCTGTTCCAAATTAGCAAACCTGCTTACAGCACCGAACAAATTCAGATGAGCGTGGGTGTGCAAAACGCTCGCATGGTGCAACATGGCGTATTATGTAAAAATAGCATGTGTATGCTTGGATTACTTTTGTGCGCGGAGAGATATAAAACGCATATTTCTTGCCAATTTGAAAATGATTAAATCAAACTTTATTTGAATCATTTCCAAATTGGCAAGTCTCTTTACAGCAGTGGTTTAATACAGATGAGTGTGGGCAAAATCACACATGTACAATTCATTTAGCGCGTGGACACATAAACAAATGCATACTTCTCACAAATTTTGGAACTTACTAAATTATATAAGGCTTCTCTGGCACAGTGACGCCATGATATATAATCCACTCCCATAACATCTGGTACAAATTGCATTTCACAACACGCCATTTTCCCTTGAAACAAAAGTTTCAGATATTCATGAGGGCCACTGTACAAATCCATTTCAATAAATGTTGATTTTTTTTTATTGTTGTTCCTGGTGTTGTAAATGCTTCTACAACACCAGGAACAAACAAACAAAAAAATCAAAATTTAGTCCTATAATTTCCTTTTTATGTTTTATACATAGTTCATTTGAAAGTACATATTCACAGATATTCTAATGTGCCTGCTTTAAAAACTTACTTCTCAGATAACTGTACATCCGTTTGATAATTTTAAAAACTGGAACTTGTATTTGATACTAAAAAGAACCTTAAAACAGCAACTTTAAAAAAATGTAACTTGAAAATGACATTATCAAAACATCCCTCATCACAGCAGCTTGGCTAATAACAGCAAGATATACAAAGACAAATTCTTCAAATCAAAATATGTCTGAATTTTTCCGATGGTTCAAGGAATAAAGTGGAGTATAAGATCCCGTTGACAAGTAGATATTTACTATGGCAACTAAATATGTGTATAGAATATGTAATCCCATATTTTAGATGAGATCCTTTTTCTTCTTTCACACAACATCTGAACACTGCTTACACTTAGTTGTTAAAATGAGCACCATGATACACAGTGCACTACCAGACATATTACACTAATCATTTTCAATACCTTATTAGGCCACTTTAAAAAAAAAAGTTTCTCGTAGTAGCCCTCAATCATCACTTTCTGGGATAAGGTCAACTTTTTTTTAATGTTTCAACTTTCATAAATTATTGAGTTTCTCTGAAATGTAATAGTTGATCGGCCTGGGTAAGCTTTAGAATACCCTACTATTTGTTTTTCTCACTGTGTAAGTGTATGGGTCGTTTTTTAATTAATTCATTGAAGACATGCAGTGGTAGGGTATACTAAAGGAACTCCACTGGCTGTTTACCTGATGCTGCTGAGAGAGGATGGCAATATAAATTGTGCATGAAAACAGCAGTATTTAGTAAAACTAAAAACCGCCCTCCCTCCTCATTTTTCGAAGGCCAGTGCTACGAGAAACTAATAATTAATTTTAACTGTCCTTAAATATTCCATGATATCTCATTTTCAATGTAATCAAATCATGCCTTAGTGCAGAGTTATAATAAATGGTAAGAATATATGGAATGTTTATTCCACTTTCTACTAATTTAAAAACTTGATTTGCTGAAAACTAATTGTGAATGTTTCCAACAAGTACGCAAATTATGGCCAATGTTTAAATAATTTAGGATGTGTATTGTTAAGATTTTGTCCAAATCTAAAATTTGTATTGCTTTAACAGGTAGGTAATTGCAAATACCAGTCATGTCATGTCTGAAATCTCAACCAAAGTCAATGGGAATGGGAAAATCGACTCTGGTGTAATAAGTATTACTTTTGAATTTTCTCTGTGATAATCCTCAAATTGTATTTTCAAATTGTTCAAAAATCAGGCTCATAGGCAGTGTTGTTGTCATACAGAAATATATACGGCCGCCATTCTGTCTACAGGGGAAATATTGAAGTACTGTAAAACCACTTAATTTTGCGATGGATTTAATATCGCTAGGGTTGTGGATTTGCAAAATTAAATACCCGTGAAACTGACATTTTTGCATTGAAAGTAACAGTAACATTTCCAGATCCGCAAAATTAAATGCCCACTAAAATAGCGGTAATTTTAAATTCGTGAAATAAAGTATCTGCGAAATTATAGTGTTTTACAGTATTGTTATTCAATGGAATATCTGCAGTAAAGAAATCTCTATAATGTCATACCACCTGATCTAATGCAGGATCCTGTCTATAGAAACACCAACATTCCGGACTATAAACTGCCCATATGACTAGGTTCCTTAAAAGCTTCCTCCAACTTCATTACAAAGGAGCAAGAGGGCGCTGCGGTGTCACGAATCTATACTCGTCTCCAAATGTTCAACTTCGTTACACACATCTAACAAGGCCCTATCAAGTTCATCCATTTCTGATGGGATGGAATGACTGTACGGCCCCATATCGGCGGCCATTGTGGAGGACGTAGAAGCCTCACTAGGCGTTCTCTGTGACCTACGACCTCCTCCTGGTGGCCCGTAACCATAGATACTGTTGCCTTGGTCATGGAGACCATGCCTTTCTAGGAATGTTTCAAAAAAGTCAATGTCCTTCTCTGGAATGTATGGTCTCATGCCTGGATAGTAAATAATATAGAAGGTGTTGGTTAGTCATTTAATTATTGGTAATTATATCTTTTATTTATTGCACATGTTAGTCCTTCATTGCGTACCTCTGAAATGAAAGCTGTGATTAGTATGTCTCAACTATCCCTGAACCAAATTCAATTTAATTTACTGCAAAGGAATCTCTACTACATATCTGTATATACCAGTTCTGAATGCTGAGAATACATTGAATATTGAAATCGTGATCCATTACATGGAAACCAACCAGTTGTTGGCTAGCCTCATTTACAGATTTTTAAAAAAGTAGTAAAGAAAATATTAATAATTGATTAATTTTAAAAAAATGAAGAGAAAAATTCAATTTTGAAGTTGATCGAAACCTGTTTTTTTGTATGTCCACTGAATTTGAAATTTGATTTTTCAATCCTAGAAGCAACTGGTGGGTTTTGATGTGATGGGTCATATCTACAAAAATTATCATTAAAATAGACATGTGAAGTTCAGACATGTTGGTTCCCTACAGTTATAACCAACAACCCAAGTTAATAGACATTGGTATTTTGAATATTCTGTTTCCATGACAACTGTGAAAGTATTTATGATGATGCACAATAATGATATAAAATTTGATAGATTGAGCCCATATGTATTGGTCAAGCTTTGAGTTTTTAAAATATTGGGCGAGATGCAGTTGAGCCCAATATTTTAAAACTCATAGCGAGACCAATACATATTGGGCGTAAATCATCCAATTTTATCATTATTATGTTTTGGATCCAATATTATCCCACACTTGGACACCTCAAAACATAATAATGCTCAAATATGTTTATTTCGTATATATCAGTTCATGAAGGAATATTTTGCAGTATAAAACTGAAAACATATTTGGATAGAGAAGACTTGTAGAATTATTTTGATACTAAACTTACAATAACAGCTATCTGTGTTGCCCAAAGTAACAAAGAAAGTTTTCAGAATTTTAAACTGCACTTTTACATACGATCAATTTTCCATAAGAAATCCTTTTAGCTAAGTCTTTTCTTTGGGCCTACACATCACATGTTTATGACTATGCACACCTGTTGTCCTGCACGTTGAACAAATTATGACATTGTGCGTTATGTGACCGAACCTTTCAGCAATATTAAATATTAAGAAGCCACAGAAAATGGTAAAGATTTGGTATCATAATAATTCTAGAAATTTTCTCTATCAATTTTCATTTTATACTGTGAATTATTTTACTGAGGATTTATTAAGTGTTTTAAAAAAGGTATCACAACTTTGGGACACCCTGTACAATCAATATTAAAGTGATATGGTTTTTAATGTCAAATTAGTTGCAATTAGTGGAGAGTAATTAGTCATCCATTTGCAGTGCCGTTCCCGCAGATAAGTTCTGAAAGCAAGATGAAGGGGTATTAAGTTGTAATTTTTGCGATGTTATTGTTTTTGTGTGGTTTCTACATGAATTATAATGTAACTCTTTTGCAAAAGAATATTTGCCTGTGTTCATATTTTCATGTCCACTCGCAAAATTCGCAAAATATAACCCTCATGAAAATGACTTCATATAAACAGTACAGTTTGACCAAAACAGATAGGCAGAAAATATTTATGTACAATTACCTTTAACAATTTTCTTAATTTTGATTGGAATAAACTATTGACGAAATAAACTTGCTATTCCATGACTGCTCTATATCACTACTGTCTGGTCTGTGCTCCGTTTATCGGAGACGGCCGGGTAGCTCAGTGGTAAGAGCATTCGACTTATGTTCGAAAGGTCACGGGTTCGATTCCCGCACAAGCTCACGTCCTTGCTTTTTAAGTTGGGATATGAGTCGAGGCTTGTTTAATGTTTGTTTGAGTTGTGGAACTTGCGGTAGTTATCTGCCTCGCTGTTAAATTATTTCATGAAAACCTGAATATTTGGCTTTGATCAAACTGGGCTATTTGTAGGACTCTATCATTATTGCCGCTACTCCAACAAAGCTTCTAAGCATCCATAACACGCACATGTGAGGTTAAACCACGCCGCCATTTTATATGCACTTTATCTACATTTGCTATTTTATAAGAGAGGAAGGAAAAACAGATGTGTTAAAAGAAAATTGTTAGACAAAGCTTAAAAAAGAAAATGTATTATACCACACTATTAGTTTGACTTGGAAGAGAACTGGTGAAAAATGCTGGTGAAAATGCTGGAGTGCTTCCTCGGCTTCTAGAAGCCGATGATTCCGATGTGGTGGCGCTGTTGAATGTAGTAACGGAGGAGGTATCGCTCTCCGTGACGCCTATACTCATATCAATGCTCCGCGATCGATGATAGGAATAGATATCTTCTTGGATATTATGATGAAACAGAAATGTCTGGAATTCTCTCAGATCCTGGTGTGGCACAAAGTTTATCATTCCTGAAAAGTGTGGGTTTCAGAATTGGATTTGTGCTTTTGTTTTCTTTTATTTACAAAAATAAAATCACATATAGTAGGCCAATAAAATCAATAAGTCATCAACCTTGATATATGCTTTAAGCAGAAATAACAAGACAATTATGAAGAATTTGTTGTCTTGTTTTTCATTATAAAAATGGATTTCTCCCAATTTTGATACCAGATTTTGGAACATCTAAGTTGAGAGCAATATAACATTATCTTTAATTTATGTATTTTCCACCAACAAGTGACATTTTATGTGCATTGGTGCGTGTTTATGTGCATATTTGAGGACGAAGTTTACCACCCTTTTCTATTTTCATCAAAAGTATAGGCAAGTTGGTAAGTTTAGGTGCAGATTTGGGTGCAGGTTTCAAAATTCTACTCTTTCTGCTAGACATTTTGGTAATGGTAAATTTTCAGACCACCTTCAAAATGTGTTTTGATACCCATTGATCATTTCCACAAATTTTGGCAGTAACATTTTTGATAAGTTTGTTCAGAATTGTTGCTGATGGAATATCCATGACAGTTAGCTTGGATATCTTTTCCTGGAATTATGGTCAAAAGTGTGATTTTGATGTACGATAAATAATAAAGTATGTTATATAAAGAGCTATCAATAATATTTACAGGCAATTGATGTATATTTTATGATATTTCTATACATTTAGGTATACAGTTGGCTAATCCGAAAATAAATAAATTCAAATATGGTATTTAAGCTTTTTTTTTATGTCCTATTAGATTTATATTCTGAAAGTTATCCAAACAGCCTATTCAAAATTTGTATCTAAAATATATCATTACTTCTCGACCGTTTTCCCGATTTACACCATTCAAAGACCAAAATGATTTAATAACTTGGATCTTTCAAATAATGACAGATTAGATACGCATGAATTATTTATAATTAGTGAATAAATAATGACATCATATAAAGACACTGGTTGTAATCAAATAGCGGGTAGGTAGGGGGGTAATAGAAGTAGGGGCACAAACTAGAAGCTCTTGCTTGGGTACTGTAAAAGTGCTCATTTTCACGCGATAATTTTTTGCGCCTTGCAGATTTTCAACTGTTGTGTGCGTTTTTAAATTGTGTGATTTGAAGTGACATTATACACAAAAGAAATATATTCATGTGCCATTATTTTTGCGCAAGCTGGTTTGAGCGTGAAATGTGAGAAAATAAATGTAGCGCAACAATTTTCACTTTTACAGTAATGGGGAAGAAGCAATTAGGGAGCTTGTAAGGTCTTACTGGCAGACAGCGGGGAAATGTGTTTTGGGAGTCTATATTGTTTTCTAGCATATATACACAAATATGGTTTTCTAGCAATATACACAAATTTAGTTTTCTAGCATATATTATATACACAAATATGGTTTTCTAGCATATATACACAAATATAGTTTTCTAGAATATATCGTCAGCCTGCTTCGATAATTGGCTAACTCACTTTTCAGCGAAATTTAGCTTTTTGTATAAATCATGACTTAATTACATTATGCACATGCTGTAATAATACCCAAGTCATTGACCAGTCTAAAGTGTTGATAAATGCACAGTTTCAATTCTGCCTAAGTCAGATTGTAATAATGACATGTAAAATGTTTAAAATGGGTCATATTAACTCGTATATTAGGCCTATAACAGGCCACATTTGACTTAAAGGTATATCTCCAACCTAATTCTATCCAACAGTTGCTGCTCCTATTCAACATATTGTCAGCCTGCTTCGATAATTGCCTACTCACTTTTCATATTTTTGTTGTTTTCTAAGAACTAGAAAAAATGAATTAGGCAATTATCGAAGCAGGCTGGCGATATACACAAATATGGTTTTCTATCATATACACAAATATTTTACAGTGTACAATTGAAGCACCATTTCTTTTACAGCTCTGGAATTATTTGAATTATGTTTAGGATTTAGGGTAAGCTTTATTTATTGAATATTTGCGAATTCTGCTCTTACCGGGAAATAAATTGGTCCTACCAGGGCCATATAGCTGCTGTAATCGGGTGCAAAATTCTGTGATTGACCCCGTCTGACGATATTCCCTTAAGATGGCTGCAAATTGCTGCAGTTCTTCTGAGTTGAGTTGCTTGCGTAACTGCAAATAAAAGTAGACAAACATTGTTAGGGACGTTCATATACACAGTTCAACAAAAAATAAGTTCCCCTTTAGATTATGCCTGATGTTTTAAAATGAGTTACTCCATCGAACCGATTTTTGGCACACATAATGTAGGGGTGTTCAGCAACACTAGGACGGGGTTACAACTACGCAGGTGTTGTAATGCTTGAATGAGCACACATTGAATGGAGGAATACCTCAATTCAAAAGTTGCCAAATAATGTATTGAAGGAGGATGGTTAAGCAGCTTTGGAGCTACTAGATCCAAAGAGCTTTTAGTACCAAATTATATGCAAAAAAAAATAGTGTCATTTTAAAAATCATACTTCCGAGAAAAAGGACTGTAACATTGAATTACCATACAAATTTAAGAGAACATAATGATGACTTGGATCTCATCGTTGATGAAGCCAAGAGCGTCCGCCATTGCAGCCGCACGCCTAGGTTTTGACATTACAGTGAGCACTGAACTTATTATCTGTGGTTAAGCTTAATTTTTGAATAATTTTGTGCCACAAATTTAGCAAAATATGACGACGATGCAGTCCAAAACACTCCAACAAAGCGACGATTATTCAGAACAACAACCGGGTGATTTTGCACAATACGCATTGAATGCTGATCAGCAATATATGGACCTCTTACAGCGACCCCAGCAATATATGTACGGCTTACAGCAACCCCAGCTAAATATGGACCGCTTACAGCGACCCCAGCAATATATGTACGGCTTACAGCGACCCCAGCAATATATGGACCGCTTACAGCGACCCCAGCAATATATGTACGGCTTACAGCGACCCCAGCAATATATGTACGGCTTACAGCGACCCCAGCAATATATGTATGGCTTACAGCGACCCCATCTTGACCTGATCTTGTAAACAAGAGGGAGACGTTGTGACTGTCAGAGGTGAAACTTATGAATATTCATAATTCATAATTAAGCGTGAAACAGCCAATGAGCAGTGCTAATCGTACTCATGTGACCTTCTTTATAGCAACAAGAGCTGTTTGTTTACATCAGATATGAGTTCAGAACAATTAAAACATGAATATTCAGTGAAAATTGGAGGCAGCTTGAAGAAGGTAAGGTCAACCGGAAGAATTTGATACCAAACACAGACTCATAACGTGACGATAAACATGGATAATGTGTATCGGAATAGAAGCAATATTCGCCGTATAACAATAACTAGTGCAAGCAATTCCAACAAAAACTGGAATAAGGATGGTTAATTAATTTATAACACTTTAAAGAACACATTTTTGGACCATTAGAAAAATCTACCTTGGACCAGTTTTGTTATTTTCAACTTTAGCATCGAATTACACAAAATGACTTCGGCCGAGAAGATGTGACACGTCACAATTATACACATTGATTTAAGCACTTTTCAATGATTCTGATATATTTTGAAGGCACAGTAAGCTTTAATGTCTGGTAAATTTCATTTTTGGTCCAGTTCAAAATGATCTGTCGTCTGCACATATGCATATTTTTTTGTAGGTTTCAGATAATTAGTTAACTTTCCTATTAAATCACCCCGACTGGAACATTTCTGGCATTTTTCTGGATGTTTTGATTTTCTGCAAAATTAGTGATTCACTGACTGGGCAATTTTCAATGAAAATGGGCTATTTGAAATACTGTTATTTTTACACTTCTCCTTACTTTTCCCTCTTATAAACACAACAACAAAAGTAAGTTCCCCTCTCAACAGTTAGTCATAACATTGCAAGGTCAAAAACAGTTTACCAATAAAACTTAGTTAGATATAATCCTATGATGACTGTTTCCTAAGTTTTGTTTGAAAGTGAACGATGTCCATGACTTCATAGCTGAATGAGCTCAAATGGAAGACAAAAACTGCCCTTCTCAAAAGTTTATCAAATCTGCAGGTCAGAAACAACTCAATGTGCAAAGCTCTGAGCCAAGAAGGGGATTTACATGGCTGAATGATCATGTATTGATTACACTTTAGAGAAATGTTCACTTGGTAGGTAATTTAAACTGCACTTTTGTGACTTTTAAAAAGGGCAGTTTTTGTCTTCTTTTTGAGCTCATTCAGCCATGACGTCATGGACTAGACATGGACATCTTTCATTTTCAAACAACACTTAGGAAACAGTCATAGGATTATTTCTAACTATAAGTTTTATTGGTAAAATGTTTTACCTTACGATGTTATGACAAACTGTTGAGAGGGGGACCTACTTTTGTTGATGTGTTTATTACAGATTTCAAATTACACAGGAATTAAATTAATTGTCTTAGGTATCATAATTATGTGTGCGAAGTCCGACGCTATTGTGGGTGCAGTGTATTATGTGTCAATCAGCAAATTTGTTTATTATGTTCATTGTTCAAATTTGTTTTATAGTAATTTCATGCATTTTGCATGAATGTTATGCCAGCAAATCAAGGTGATCACATGATTTACACATACCGGCATCTATGGATGAGTTGTGTAGAGCCCATTGATGCAGGGAACCAGCATATCTTAACTTATGATACTCACATCTTGGATGTACGTCTGCAACAACGTAGCTACCACATGGCTACCTTCCTGACTCGTTTCCCGCGTAGACCCGCTGCCAATTGGTCTAGATAGATAAGAAATGAAAAATAATTTAGACTTACCACTTCTATATACTCTTGAAGTAATACTTTTGCCGTAGTACTAAGCTCATCCGTGCTAGTTCCTGGGCCTCGCTTACCCCTAGTAAAGGAAACATGCGGGATGTTAGGGGGGTCACTATCTACAGAAATGTCAAAAGAATCTGTTTGAATCGGATAGTGTTGGAAAACATTAACTTGAAAATATCCAACCCATATAAACAGCATCATGCTCTTGCTTACGCACATATTCCTTCTTTTATTATTATTATTTTGATTTGGCTCTGCATTCACGCACACACTGTCCACTCAGTGATCAAGGTCACTCGACTAAAACGTCAGATATTTTATGGTATAATAAAATATTGTGCATCTTAATACAAGAACACTTGACTACACTGTAGTATTTTATTTTTATCATGTAAAGAGATGCTAGAGGGTATCGTAAAAATTTCTGAAAATAATCACTTGGACATGAACAGTACCTCAGACAGGAGGGATAGGAAAGATGTTCTAGAACACAATTTTGTAAGATTTCATTCAGGAAACTACACAGAAATCACTAGTATGGGTGGTAAGCCATGGATTACAAATAATACTTGCGCATGCAGCATAGCCCATGGATTTCAAAGGGTAGAGATTAAAACATGCTTCAATATCAATGCATAGAAACATGTTCCTTGCATATTAAAATGCTACACAATTGTCTTACTTTTTATGTTTCATGATTACGTCAGGAAGTAAACTATCAAATTTACATTTTTATTTGATTTATGTAAAGTAAAGATATGTTTTTCTGATCACTGGAATTCAAGCAAATGTACTTTCAATCATATTTGGTATCAGTGGACCAAGTGGTGGTAATATATTGGCACAATACATAAACAGAATTGAAATAAATCATAAATGCGAATACCTGTGACCAAAAATCAAAACATTAACCAAATCAAGATGTTCATTCTTGATCAATTCCCAGAGTAGGCCAGTGGAAATAAACACTGAAAAAACCTATGTGCTTCTGACTGGATTTGAACCGGCAACCCTCGCATCAGATTCGCAATGCTATTACCAATTGTGCTACAGAGGCACGTGTCAGAGAAGTGTAAGATTACAATCTATAGGTATTAAGTTTGAAGTTGTCCATCAATTTCCTAGTGGAAGTAATAATATTACATGAATACTACATGTAAGTCACACTGATTTGAGAAATTGTTATTTCTGGGTTACTAGAATGACCAATTATTTATATAATCAAGTAAATATTTCTATGTTCATTCTTGTTTGAATGCATTCAGCAGGTTTAGAAATTCTGCAAGAATCATGGCAAATAGGAAACAAATTTATCTGTGGCCATTTATATGAATTTTGTTAATTAGATAGGATCGAAATCGAAATTATGTGAAATACCCAACTTTTGAAACAATTAGGGCTTCCTCCTTGGAGGACCTTTCTTTATGTCCCATCTCATTACTTAAGCAATATTGCAACCATTTTGTCATGTGAGTAACTTACGGAGACGGAGGGAAGGGCTGTAAAGTTGATGTACTACCATCTGCAAAATGAAACAACGAATTAACTTGTTAAGCAAATATCTTCATTAGGAGTGTAAGATTATCACACACAGAATTACCAATCAAGAGCCTACATGTTTCTCGGGGTATACTATAGTCTGATCAGCTCCAAATTGGCGAAAGCATCTTTACAGCAGCGAATGAATACACAGGGATGTGGGCACGCATTAAAGCAACAAACGTACTGTGCAATGTGCATCATATGCGTAGTGTGTGCGTGAGACCAAAACCGTGCATATGTTATCATAACCGCGCACATACTCTTGGATTACTTTTGCAAGCCTTCATACACTCCCACATCCTTCTGTATTCATTTGCTGCTGTAAGGAGGTTTTACCAATTTGGAACTGATCAAACTATAGAAAGTATGCCATCTACATACCAAAACATGGCTGAAGGAGACCTGTTTGTACGTGCACATCATATTTTACCTACAACTAGGGGACAATGAAGGCATGATTCAAGAACGACAGATAGTCACTCTTTCTAAAGACAGCCGGGCATGGAGAAAACTTGTGGTTGTCTGCTCTGAAGCCGAAGGATGACAGCAACAACAAATATTCATAAATCATCAATTTTGGATGATTTATCATGTTTTGAAACCAACTCAGTATCTAAATGTAGCTAACAAAATTCTCCACAGGTCTGTGTCAACTAGAGTACTATAGTATAATTAGATTCAAATGTATGACCTTTCTAATGAGTGTGGACTTTTTTATTTGCCAGTATTAACATGTGAAAACAAGCATTCGAATAGGATGGAATACAGTTATTGACTTACTACTACTCGGTAATGACCGTGGATGAGCATTAATCTCCCGATTGAAGAAATTTAAGGTGAGCTCCTGGTACACCAGGTCAAATATTTGGTGTATCAATGAGCATATCTCATCAGCTCTATCCTGTAATATAAAAGAAACAGATAACAGTTTAGACCAAGTGGAGATCTTTTGGAATTTAACAACCATTGACCCTTAAACCCCTTGAAACCCTTTTAAAAACTATGTTGGCAGTCTGACATCTTCCCGGGTGATATGGTGGGTGATAGAATATGGACAGAAAGGTTCTTTTTTGGGGAGAATGACTCCATGAAGAAGTTGACTGACACACAGACTCCTGTGCTGATTGACCCAGGTTTGAATCCTGCTGCTGGTGCTGCCGGTTTTCCCCCTAATTTCGCCCATTTCATTCTCCTGATATTTGTATCCCTGATTCCACCTGGGACGTTAAGATTAGGAATTAAAACTAAAGCTTTCATTGTATATTCTTTTCATGACCCAATTGAGCTATAGTTTAGAGCGATGCTCTATTAGGCTCTATCGACTTGTGAGCATGAAATAGTGGTGATTTTGGCACATTCAGAAAGAGACCTTCTCATATTCTCAAGCAAGTCGCTGAACACTGAACGAAGTGATTGCTAGTTGCTACAAATGTTGGTATCATTGAAAAGATAAACACATCAGCTTTCCATGGATGTGCAAAACATTATTAACAAAGTGTTCCTATCCTACCATCATATAATACCACCTACCTTGTTTTCACATTCACAGATGACAAGATTACAAGTTTCCTGAGTTCCTGGGCCCTCTGCGGCTGTGGTGAAAACAACACATACAAACATAGGTGATAGAATGTCCTCAAATTTGAGGTGAAACATTTCCCCTCACTTTTCAAGATGGGCTGCAGCTCCTATATACCGGTGGGGGGGGGGGCAATTTGTACTTATCCAATAACTTAAATTTGAAGAACTTGTATTGCAATTGTGTACTAGACTCGCAAGTTCTATAGCAATAGGCACATTTGGGGGTGCAAATTGTGACGAAATGTGGTGCATGTATAATTGCTTGAAATATGTAGTAAAAATATACTAAAGAAACAATTATTGATTGATTACACTTAATTTCATGCACCTAATCAAAGTTCTGGCACAAAAGATGTACAGTTGATCCAAAGTAATAGATTAAGTATGACTTTAAAAACAGCGAGGAAGCAGAGAAGTAACTGGCCTTCAAATTTATTTCCTGAAAATGCAAACAACTTCATGAAAATGACATATTTTGAATCCTTTTCTTATGATAGCCAATGAAAACTGATTTCCTGAAACTGATTTCCTGAAACTGGAAATCAATCAATCCTGATTTCAGGCACCGCTAAATGTGTATTTCCTCTGAAATTCACCATAAAATGAGGATTGTGTGTGTTTTCATCCTATTTTTAGTTCATAAAGAATAATAGGCCTATCTGATTCTAAATCAGTTTTGCAGCCAAGCTAGAGAGGGTCAGAAGTACCAGAGGGTTTGATTGAAGTATCTGTTAATTTGTTTGATTAACTTAAACCATATATAGCCAACTGAAGTTATGATACATGTAGATTTGATACGACTTGTTACATACAATATACAGAATGATTAGAAGATACATTGGATCAGGGCTCAAGCTCAAAATACATGGGGGCAAAGGGTGATTAGCCCCCAGTTTTCACAAAATAGCCCCCTGAGAAAATGTTGGCCTATGGTAAAATGTACTAAAGGGGTGATTTTGGCAGAATTTGCTCCAAATAGCCCTCATAGCCAAAAAGGTATTTTAACCCCTGCATTGGATGATTGAGAGAGTTCAAATAACTTACCAGTTTTAAAAGCAAGAATGTGTTGGTCGTCATCACGTACATAACTCACAACGGCTATGTTGTGTATTTGAAATCTTTCGAGCAGCTCCTGCAATATACAAAATTAAAAGGAATTTATTGAATTTCTGGAAAGGGTAAAAGCATCACTCAAATCAAGATTAAGCCTAACCTTAATCTGACTCTAGTATTTGTATTAAGCTCACTATTAATTTTGTGTTAGAGCACCTTTTTTAAATGTGTACTTATTTTGTCAGGCTGTGATGTCGCCAGGGTGTTTCATAATAATGGGAGAGGAAATTTGAGCCGCGAAAGTCGAGCTTTTCATATACTGGCATATACGTGCAAAGTGACTCTAAGCATAGCAACCAGGAGTGGTGCTATTCTTCGCAAGAGATGTGACTCTAATGAACTGCTTATCAACTATTGGCAAACATAAGGGTTTTTTTGCAATGAAATTGAGGACATACCTCTCCATCTCGTTTAAGTAACTTGACTTGTCGAACAGACAACGTTATAATGGCGTCATGTTCCCTTCCTCTTGTGTTCCGTGGTAATTTATGCTGCCTCTGTGGGGGAAAATTATAACAAATGTTTGACTCAAAATGAAATTGATTGTGCAGTTCCAGAATTGGTTTGTATCTGACTACACAGGGTCTTTAAAGCATCCATCAAACAGTTTCATCTGCCTACTCTCTTTTTGGAGACTTGTTTACAGGAAAATTACGATTTTAGTGGTAAGAATTATTCACACATGTACAGTTCCCTCATTTATTACATTCAAATTTGCAATCTTTTACACTATTCTCAAGTGATGAGGCAAACTTTTACCAAATCCAATGGGCGCACGTCCCTTGAGGTTGACCTCACTAAGTATGCATGGTCAACCTCAATCCTTGTGCGCATCCGTGGCTGAGCTATATGTTAGCACAAACTTACGGGCTGATTTGGTTACTGGATTTCTGTGAATTTTCAAGCATGCGCGATGAGCTGATCATGAATGTGCCCACTTGCATTTAGCTACGACCTGAAAGAGATGTGACGTTTATCCAATATTACATGTACATCTAGTTTAACCAAATGAATGCTCTTTTAAATTGTCTTTGTTGGGCGATCAACATTAAACAATTTAGTTTGAAATTCTTCTTTCTGAGTATAATACAGATATGTTATAAAACTCCAAACTTGATGGCATAACCCTATAGAGATGTAAGAAGTTTTATCATCCAAGGGTCAACTCCAAGCACCCTGTGAATCTCCTACAATGTAAAAATACAGGCAGAGAATAAAGGATAGAACCCATTGACATGTGTTAAAAATATTTATGATGTGATCAAGCAAATGAGTCGAAAGTCGGCAATACTGATGTGAGATATAGGCAAACAAAGGATTGATTTGTTTTCTATTGATTTGAAAACCATTAATTTACATATCTTTGGATTTAATTGTCCATTTATTGGGTTTTCTGTAAATTATAGCTTTGAAAATAACCAATACTATTAAGTAGAAAACTGAAAATGTGATATTGTCGACTTGTGACTCATATTGCTTGATCGCATCGCATTTTATATTTTGAAGAATAACTTACCCTGCCTTGGTCTACACATCTTAATAGTTCTGTACGTTTGGTTGCATCTAATGCAAAAGGTACCTTTGTGATGATACCCAAGTACTGAAAGTAAAATAATGAACAAATTATGGTCAAAAATATAAAACAATATTTATGTGGACTTGTCTTATATTTCTACGAAAACAGATGTGCATAATATATAATGTCTAGTCTGAAAAGTCAATAATAAAAGCATGGTTCAATATAGGATACTGTTTACTGTCTGTAGAGTACAAAGTTCAAAAGAAGTAAGTCACGCCACCTTCCCCCCCCCCCCCAAAAAAAAAAGTAAACAAATAAATTAAATCATGTTTGTTTGCATAACTCCACACAGAAATAGACGTTTTGGAGAGATTGAAACATTTATGAAAAGAGAAAACGCTTTGCTAGCCACACAAAGTTTTCCCTATTTAACATCATGTTAACTTTTCCAAGATAGTCACATTTGCACAAAATGACGTTTTCAGACAAAGTGGCACTATTCAAGATCCCATACAAGTTTGTTTGCGTAACTCCACACATAATTGGACATTTGGAGCGATTGAAACATTTATGAAAACCTGTTCCCTGTTTTATAGATGATTTTTTAAATTAGTATTATATTTTGATCATTTACCTTAATTGGTATTTCTATATAGCTCTCAATGAGTATTTCTTGTTCTACTTTATATGCTGGTGGGCTGAGTTCCACTGTTTTAAGTGACCTCCTAGGCGGCAATGACATTGTGCGTAAACTGTTTTCTCTCGGAGTCTGTTGTTTCCGTTCTACTGTTCCTGGTCGGTTGAAGAGCGATGATATAATTCCCCCCTAAAACGAAGAACAATAACAAGATGTAACAATCAATTCATTGAGTGCTTGCAGGGATCAGTAGTATTTTGGCTGTGGAATTGGGGGGTTGGGGGGTAAGCACCTATGTGAATGCATTTTCAGAAACCTGACCCTTAGCCCAGATTGCTTAGTGCAAAGAGCTTTAAATATACAGTTTGCTGATTTTATAATGTGTTGACTTTGATGAGCCCACATGCTGAACAGCTACAATACATGTATGTTCTCCTTGTTAAAAGCACCATATTAATCCCAGGGTTTAAAATACTTTTGTGGCTATGAGGGCTAGTATTTTGAGCAAATTCTGCCCAAAAATCGCCCCTTTAGTACATTTTACCATCTGGTCAGGTTTTTTAAGTTGGGCACCCCCAAAAATGTGGAATATGCACATTTTCGGTAGCATTTGACATTGGTTTTCGAAATAAAGTTCTGTTATAAGCATAGCAGATATATATGCAAATTTGGGCATATATGAAAGCCCAATTATCCTCTATCAGTATCAAGAAAAATAATATCAAATATGCATACCAATAAATTACTACAGCTAATAAACACAATTAATCCGGGTTGAAGGGGTGGTTGTTGCAGGGGGTGGTTGTTGCGTGTGTATTTCCAATGGAGATAGCATTTGTAAACGATTCTAAAAGATTCAAATGCTTGTATCTCTGGGTTTAGTACAACATGGAATTGCAAGTTTGGTCTTATTTTACAGAGAATTTAATGCTTTAATCATACAAATTAGGTAAAACATTTAAATGAAGCTTAATCAATTCATGTAACTCGTTAAACATCATTAGTCGGCATGGTGGAGGTGGGGATGATAAGGTTGCAAATGATATTCAAAATGAGCTTTTAGTAGAAATTGCATAGAGAACCCACATTTTCTGTAAAAATAGTCATGATGTTGAAGTTTACAGTCACTATCATTCTATCATGTCTGTATTTAGTGTAAAAAGACACTTTTTAATGAAATAAACGCTAATTAATTAAAAACTAATTAAATCTTATAAACGGATATGATTAGGGTAATCCTGGATAGGCACATTGACCTATAATAGGGTTTTGCATTTCAAAATGTATGATTTATGAATTTCATAAAGTTGATAAGGGTTGTCATCTTCAACCTCCGTTAAATTGTCCAATAGGGGAGATGCAGGAGAGAGTTGAGCCACACAGAGAGTTGAGCCATCCCCTATAACTCGAAAGGTAGCAACTTACTAAAATTTATATTGGCATATATATTGTTATAGCATCAATAAGACATTATTAGTGTTAAACTCTACTGTAAGGCAAAGAATTTTTTTTTTTGCCCTTTCAGGGTCAAAGTCAGGGTCGGACGGTCGGATTATTATTATTTATTTTTTCTTCAAAATTTATTGCACAAAAACACGTTTTTTTGATATTTGTTTTGATTTTGATTTTTAAACAAGCAGATACTACTCAAAAAAACGTTTTCATCTTTCTTTATTGTTATGTGCTTCTTTCAATTTTTTTTTCAATTTTTTTTTTCTTCAATTTTTTTATTTTTCAAAAAAAAATATTTAAAAAAAATAGCTACCCTAGATTTCCAAAAATTCGGGTCGGTCGGAAAGGGCAAGTCAACTCTTTTTTTGTTGCCTAATGTGTGCTCAGTATCAAAGATACCTAAACAAACAAACAAAAAATTCACTTTTGAGTGAAAAATTAAATTAAAAAAATTGTTGGTCGATCAACATTAACATTTTGTGCCATGATAATAACAATTGAGCACCATATTTACTTTTTAAATTTAAGGATTAATAAATCAAAAGTTCAAAAAATATGATTTTGGGTTTTTTCACCATTGACTTATCATGCTGGCTCAACTCTCCTGAAATGGTGGCTCATCTCTCCCATACTGTAGGGAGAGTTGAGCCACTTTACCAATTTTGTTCAAACCTTTTATATAAATAAGCCTTAACTGCTATCCCAACTGTTATTGTTTCACAACGAAAACAACACTCTAAAGTTTTACTTACACTAATTTTTTACAGGTTTGTACTTTTCTTCCGCATATGGTGACACAAAATATAAAAATTGGCTCAACTCTCCTACATCTCCCCTACACTGTACAATCAATCAATCTAATATAATGTTACAATGAAATGAATCAATGCATTTTAAACCTATGAAGATTACATTGTTTAATGTTTACCACCCTGTATACTAGCCTGCTGTGTAACAGTTCAAACTAAATATTATTTAGCCTTTTATTCCCTGGAATAAAGGTCTAACACATGCTTGAAACACAGGCCTACTTCTATAGCATTTTCATTCTGTATACAGTCTAACCAACCAAGTCAATAACACATTGACAGTGACTTCATTTAAATTTTAAAACACCCTGTACAATCTTTAAAAAATAACTCCTAATTTTGAGGTATTTTGATGGAAATAACAATCCTTAATCAAATTTCAGATTCTGACAAGTTATTGATATGTTTTGATGTATTTTGAGCTACTTTGAATATAGTTAGCTATTTTCTATAATTAATGAGTGTAATAATTTTTACTTTTTGCACTCCCTGTTTAGTATTATTGTAACTAAGAACCCCCCCCCCCCCCCCCCCCCCCACAAATTATACATTTTTGGAAAGGGAAAATCATATGCTTTCTCAGTTAAGTTAGATTTTAATTTCTACATACTGGGAAAAATGTGAGTCCTTTTAAAAAGTTAAGTATTTCATGTAGGCCTATATTTCTTTTGTTACACCCTATATGATTTGTTGGCCATCCTGAATATCAGGTTAAAATTAGTGCCATTAAAATCCTTAGTATAATCAGCTTTCCAAAAATGTATGGTTTACATACTTTAGATGAACTATGCTTGTGATACAGTTAAAAAGGTGCCAAGAGAGGTGATTTTCACCAAATTGCTAAATGTGCACCAATTGTGTAGCAACTTAAAAAATGTGACCACCTGCACATGTAGGCCACCATTTTTAGGGGGCTATTTTGTGAAAACTGGGGGCTAATCTCCTTTCGCCCTGGTGTATTTTGAGCCCTGATTAATTCTCATTTGCATTCAAATCGATGCGTACAACTTTTATCTGAGTGGCCCCCACAGTGATGTATCACGGACCTAACAAGGGAGGAGGAGTGAATGAAAGGGATTGAATGCAGAAAGAATTTTGAGAATTTTGGTTAAAATAAGAATCATAATTTGTATTTTGACAAAGTGATAAACTTTTACAAACATAGTACAGACATCATGAATCAGGATATTTGGTTGATAGAAACAAGACTCACAAACATAGCTGTTTGTCTGTGTCTTGTTCTCAGGGTTCATCTCTCCTCACAAAGTAGACCTCCTTGAACAATAATGCAGACCATTCCCCTTCTCCACCAGAAATATGTGGACTATTTTGAGATAACTTTCACTTCATCCCCTCTGACCAGGAAAACACTAAGTATGCAAGAACTCATCCTAGACCAGTTCCGTTCACTCCTCCCCACCAGCTTGGAGACCGCTGGACTAATTATGAGAAAATATGTGACCAGTCGCGTCAAAAAGGACATGTTGTCAGCAAACACAGTTGTGAGATAGAGGGCAATATATTTGGTGAAACATAAAGAAAATAATAGACAAAAATATGCTTCTTCAATTCATATCTTGTGATTACAAAGTCCGATTACATTCAACATGGTATCATTTCAAAGCTTAAAATGTTCTCTTTCAAATGATACCAATAACTCAGAATTGACTCGGGCCTCCAACATGTCCATTTTGATGTGACGGGTCACATATTTGGTTCTAAACTTCTTTCCTGTATGGCCCCACCAAGAAGGTGCCTGGGACTAATCCTAGACAAATTATGTTAACAGTAGAATCCCCCCTCTATTGACATGAACTTTGACTGGCTTTCAAGCCTTCATTGCATTTGTAGCCCAGACTGTATCTAAAGCGTATCGCTACATGTCTTTGTACATTTTACAGTATGTACAGTGTACCAATAAGAAGTGACAGTGTGTATACATGTACATGATTGTACCTATACTAACCCTAAACCAGGTTTTTAACCAACATATTGGAGATAGGCTTAGCCATAGTAAACTGTAGTACTCAGTTAGGTTAGGGTTTAATGAAATGTTTAAAAAAATCGCTATAAAACTAACCCTAAACCCCAAAACCAGGTTTGTAACCGATATCACATTTTTTTGAAGAAAAAAAAACAGCAAAATAAATTGATACAACCCAACCGGGGATCAATCAATAATCATTGATTCAATTTTCTAATTTTTAGCTAGACCTAATTCACCTTTTTGGGAGAAATATCAGAGCTGTACCAGAGTATAGAATAGATATCAAATTAGTAAAAAAAATTAATACAGATTACATCCAATATAAATTTTATTCTGGGTTACTAGCCACATCCTGTTCTCTTGGGAAGTTGACAAGGTTACAATTTCTCCATGTTAACTCTCTACACTTTACAGTCTGTCATCAAGTGAACAGGTGCAGGGCCGTCAGAAGGGGGGTGCGTTGGGTGCGGACGCACCCCCCTTGAAAATCTCTTCTTTTTTTTCTTCTTTTTTTTAGGGTAACATGTTGTTTTATGAATGGAAAATGGGGTCAACGATGGCAAGATACATGAAAATCGTGTCCTAAATTCGCTGTAATGCTCAGAGCTTCCGGGGGCTTCGCACCCTGGACCCCCACCAGGGGCCCTAAGGCGGGCATCTGGACCCCACCCGTTATTGGCTTCGCGCCAGATGCGCTCGCTGCATCGCGCTCGCATCGTCAGCGTGCTGCAGCACTAACACTCTGACGTCATACTACTACTTCCGGTAAAAAAATCGGTGAAAACCGGTGAAAACGCACCCCCCTTAGGCAAAAGTTGCTGACGGCCCTGAGGTGTGTGATCAGTTCGTCTGTGGTGAACCATAGATCCTTGAGAAGGATCTATGGGTGAACTCACAAAGTGGTAGGCCAGCTCATGAACTTTGTTTTTTGTTTGTTTGTTTGTTTATTGGGTTGCAAATTGGGTTTTTTTTTCGTCTTTCATTTTGTTGTTGGGTTTTTTTCTCTTTTTTGTTGTTGTTTGGTGTTGTTGTTCAGCTTGTTTTGGGGGGATGCACTGGGGCAGGGCAACGAAAAAACATTTTCTTTCTGGGAACTTTATGATTAGCAAGATTATTCTGATCACAGCTTTATAATGTTTCATTAAACAGAGTTGCCTTACCCTAGGGGCTACCTGTTACTAGTGGAAAAGGCATGGGCAAAGACCCTCCACCCCGCCCTGACAATACTGGTGGGATTTAGCCTTTTGACAGTTCGCAATCTAAGGCACTCTAAATGATGTTTTTAACATTGGAACATTTAGAAAATATTGGCACCTTATTGCACATAAAATCTTGGAGATGTTTAGTAAATCTAATAAATTCATTTGTCACATCCTTACAATATATACAACACAACGTTACAATACAAGAAAATATTCTACATTAATTTATATATCATAGGCAAAGGCAAAATATGTCCAAAAGTCAATTTGTAACATTCAATTGTTATCTTTATGTTGGATTATTGTAACTCCCAATACCCAGCGCAGCAGGCATGATATTGCAGGGGAAGTTTTGTCATTCATCCGATGTTTAATTTAGCATTGTTTAGAACATGATGATAACAAATTTTAATCACATTTAAAAAAAAAATCTTGCTTATAAAACACCTAAAGTTCAAAACAAATGGATAGGGCCTCCTACATTGCATAAGCATTGGAAAATCATGACAAAAGTTTAAACAATGCAATGATCACTTGAGCTTCCTTCCATTCGTGCAGAATCTCCTGTCAGTCAATGTCAGGCACTAGTTTCAGTGTGGTTAAACCTGTGCATGCAACGCGTTCATTTGGGCTGTTCATTGTAACCGTGGGTGTGGTCGATTTATATGCAAATTTGTTCAAACGAAAAGTCAAATAAATAACATCAGACGATTGTATGGACATTTGGCAAGACAATTGAACAATTTTAATCCAAATCGTAACTTTACTTTTAGAGATAGCAGCCTACTTTTGAAAAGACCCCTCACGCGAAAATCGAGTCTGTCAAAACTAGATCCGATAGACTACGAAACGAACAGTAAATAAACACTGCACACACACGAGCGCTATGATTATGAACAGAACAACTATTATATCTAATCATATTATTACTTTGTAAATTTGAGGAGATATCAAACAGTCACCAAGTAAACCTTGACATAGGGTTAGATAAGAAATAGATACCGAAAAGGGGAAATAACGGGACAAAGTTCTTGGTCAACGGCAGCATATTATAACAATAAAACTGTACGGTTAAAAAAACGATACCTTTTTTGAAGGGTTCCTGGTCAGCGTATCTGGATCTGGATCCATCCCCATCTCATGCGTTTATCATTTGTGAAAGCGATCTTATCCTTATCTTACACAAAAGCGTAAAACCACAGATTTCCATCTGTTTATAAGCAAAAACATGACATGTTCAGTTGCTTGACTTGACGGGACGATGTGATAAATCGGGACTTGGGAGCATAAATGTTGTGTGGCAGTCAATGAGTACCGTGCGTGATCTCGCTCTCTCTATCCTCTCACATACAATTTTCGTGTTTTTAAAAGAAAAGGAAAACCAGCTAATTGATTGATATATCTTTTACAGATCTATATTGAGAGAATTGATATTCAGACCTGTCTAACAGCGTAATAGCAGTTGTGTATCAGAGATGGATCTATTAATCAGCTGGTGCAGGACATCCCCGGAAGTACTCCACACATTTTATAATCCACTAAAACCGCCGTCAATCAGCAACACAACTCACAAACCATCAACAATTAAGAGTTCAGAGAAGGGCTCTATTTGAGATTATTATTGAAAATACAGGCTCGTTAACTTTAAAACGCTGGTATTGTTTTTATATTCATCTCATGATTGTTGTAGTGTATTTTAAGCTTTTGTCTAGTAAAGACTAAAGACAGGGCAGGCCCGAGGGCAGGCCCAACCTGCCAACTGAGTGAACTGAAAGTGAAATATTACAATTTTAAAATTAAATAAGCTTATTATTTTTAAATTAAAATAAGCTTGTTATTATTTTTTATAATGTAAAAGCTGAATGCAAACTACTATTTTTTATTAAAATATTATTGATTTATAGTTTTTATGAGTTATATTATTAATAATAATACTGTAGGGTAAGCCTTATTTTGTAATAATTATGCCATGATGAATGATCATATATGATGTGAAATGCATATTATAATTATATACACTACACATTTACTAAAAAAAAGTAAATGTTTATATCGTTTTTCACTGCCCTGATACTGTATAGTCAGATTTCATTGAAACAGCGTATAATACGCCATACGGTGAGTGTCAGTTCGCTGTGATTCGGAGATTCACGTTAAGCTGTTGGTCCCGTGTATTCAGACGTTCACCCTGAACATGTTTAATAGGATGGGGACAGATAGTGAAACATGCAAAATACCCTATGATGAATAATACCAACTGATGACAAATATCACTAAGTATGATTTGTTGTACTAGTTGCAGACCTCATCGTAAAGAGTAGGGGATCTACAACTAACTACATTTGGTTGGATCTATGATTCAACCAAATGAAATAGCCCCTGGTTTCAAAGCCGATAAAACTGTGTCACAGCAGCGAATAGTTCACATAAAAATATTTCTTGAACACCGCAAAGGTAAAACGTTTGCAAATAAGATTATCAGTAATACGTTTTCCTACAGAGCATTTCTACCTACCTTATTTTTAAAACCGAAAAACGGAAGCAGAAAAACAGCGCATTATCTGAGGTGCGAAAATGAAAATTCGTGAAAACATGTCGTCTAAACGGATTAAGATATCGACTTCCTTTGTGTGTAC
>CM069445.1:71651440-71906289 GCA_035610835.1 Ophiura sarsii | reverse complement strand
CATATGATGGGAGACTATGTCAATCAGCTACTTGTATGGGTGGAGGACCATCTTGGCATTCCTATACCAGATTGGTTTCAGCAAGTCCTTACAGACATTGACTTTGACCTTCTCTTGTGGTTGCTGAGGCTATTTGCCCCCATCATTGTCACATTTTTATTACCATTTCTAATTGGCATCTTTGTCTATGGATCGGTGCTATTCTTACACATCTATAAAAGACGTCGTCGCTTGGTTGATGCTTACAGCAAAGGAGTCTGGGATGGAGCCAGAACAACACTGGGAACATTTTGGGAAGGTCATGGCAAAATTTGGCATGGTAGGTACATTAATTTTGCTGTCTTATTTGGCTATCTTCATAGCAAACATGTAAAAAAAGTGTTGTGTGTATTTGTTTTAAGCATCAGTTCTTTAGCTATATGATGGAAAGAACATGTTTTAGGTGGGGTGGGGGATTGTACTTATTTCTTGACAGGGTGAGGTTGAGTGCCTCCTGTTAGTTTGAAATCTGACCCCGTTGTAGCCTGTGAGTGTAGGTGTGATTTTACCTCCAAAAAATGGCGAATTTGAATGTGTGGTTTTTTTCTGCAATTTTGGACCCATGTTTTGGGGGGGATTCTTCTTTTTCTGCAGTTGGGACCCATGTTTATACAGATTTAATTGGTTTATTGAAAAATACAAAATCGTGGCTTACAAGCCAAATTGCATTGCACTTACAATATTGTATATATTATTATTAGGTCCCGCAAAGTTGATTTCTAGTTTCCCGTCAACCGCAGCGCTTCATTTTCATGCCCGCGTTTGAATTCATTATTGAATTTCGGAGAAAAAAATATGAAAATATGAAAAAGTTGCCTCGCTAATTTTGAAAACAAATGTTACGGGAATTAAAAAAATCAACTTGGTGGGGCCTTATGGGTTTCAGCACAAATCATACCCATGTTTATGGAATTATTTGCAAAAAGGTGACCCATTAGGGTGGCACACCTGTATACCACCAGGGCTTGAGCCATATCATTTTATTGGCAAAAAAGATCTGCTCATTTTCAAATAATCTTGAATTTTGATTGATAATATAAAAGAAAAGTGCACATCAGGACATATCATATTTCCTGACGTTTTGAGACAACAACAAAAACCTCTGGAACCAGTATTTTGTGATGTCAAAATGTCTGCAATTTTGATTTATTTTCAGCCCATTTTGAGGTATTTTTGTCCAATTGTACATGCTTTTTCCAGCTGTTTTTGACCATTTCCAGACTTTTTCATTAAGGTGTTATCTCACTTTTTTTAGAAATCTTTTCCCCGCAGCGAAAAGTGACCCAAAATATCTCCGAGACCCCCCCCCCCCCCCCCCCCCGCCCCCCCACCGGTATTTGAACCACAGACCTCCGGCACACGGGGCAAGGGATTTTCCACTACACCACAGATATCAATGCCAGGTTATACAAACAGGCTGGGTCGATGGATTTGTCAGGGTTAGGATTATAGGAGTAACTTTTCTTATTAATATCGTATGCTTTGATTTGTCAACAACAGGTTATGAAATTGTGGGCTTAGATAGAATACCACGAGAGGGGCCAGGACTACTTGTGTACTACCATGGGGCACTACCGATGGATATGTACTACATAATAGCAAAGACTATTCTACACACAGGCCGTACTATACATATAGTGGGGGATAGGTTTCTGTTCAAAGTTCCTGGTAAGTAGTAGAGGATGGGATCAATGGATTCTCATAAAATTGATGAATAATACTAGTGTAGCCGGAGCTAACGTCTAGGTTCTTTGGTTTGCGAGATCACCGCTATTCTTCCGTTACTCATTGAAAACACACGAATCACAACTAATGCGATATCCCAGAACTTTTAACTTGATTTTCTTATTTATTGTATCTTGTTGTATACAGTAAAGTTCTTCCTTTCTTGAAGTAAAAGTTGAGGGTCTAAGGTGGTTGACAAAGGTAGAAAAACTGTTCAAATCAATGATCCGTCAAACCGTAATCGTAGAATGCAAATGTCAAGAAAGGCAGCCATCTTGACAAGAGGACGTAAACACGAGAGGGCAGCATGACAGGCCATAGTCCAAAATTGTGGGTACTTGGCAGTAACAACTAGGGTCGAGAATTCAACTATAACATTCGCGCAAAGTTTCTTGCCAGTAGAGTTGTGAGAATCCAAGTTGATTTAGGAGAGTTAAACTGCATTATCGAATTGAGGAAAATCCAAAGATTATCGCAAAATCCTTTACAAATTAAGTATCAAAACAGATTTCCTGACACAACTATTCAAAACAACATAATAATTTTTGCTCATATATTATATAGAGCCATAAGTTGATTACCATCATTAATCAGTGTTAATTAATCCCATACATTTTTAGGATGGAAGTGTCAAAAACTATTCGGAAACACATTTCCCCAAATATGTTGTAATAATTATGGTGAAGTGACAGCTGTTCATGAAACTGACCAATCTCCATCCAGATCAGCTTTGAGTGCCTTTCAGGCGGTCATCCAGAATTTAAATTGTTATATGTTGTTGAGTACCAAGCCCTGTGTGGGGAAAACTGAATTTGAGAGCACACGGGTAATAATAACGTATATGGTGAGATTTCTAGTGCCCAACTGCGCCAAGTTTCTGGTTCACGGATGGGCATGCAACTGTATCAATGACTTTACAGCATGCACAGATGTAATATGGGACACTTTTCGGGGCTTATTAAAAGCATAATTGTTTTCGTTTCCTGGAAAAATAACATTATGGGTTGGCATTTATCCTAAAAGCTATTGTTGAATTTGATGAAATGAAATGTCCAAAAAAATGATTCCAATATAACTCATCTCTTATTTCAGGTTTCAAGTTGCTTCTTCAAGTTTTCAAAGTAACCCCGGGCTCTGTAGAAGAAATCAGCCAGTTACTACAGGATGGCAAGTTGGTATCTGTCGCACCTGGTGGTGTCAGGGAGGCTCTGTTTAGCAGCCCAAATTATGAACTTTTATGGGGTAAACGCTGTGGATTTGCGAAGAGTGCGATAGCTGCAAAAGTGGTTAGTTCTTTAATAATTGTGTGCTTATGTTTTTGTTATTGTTGACAAGTTATTGATAAATAAACAGACATTTGCTCATGCTGAAAGGAGATGACATCCTAAAACAGTATATCAATGTAACTGATTAATACGGTTTGTAATGATTGTATCAATGTAACTCATTAATACGGTTTGTAATGATTGTATCAATGTAACTGATTAATACGGTTTGTAATGATTGTATCAATGTAACTGATTAATACGGTTTGTAATGATTGTATCAATGTAACTGATTAATACGGTTTGTAATGATTGTATCAATGTAACTGATTAATACGGTTTGTAATGATTGTATCAATGTAACTGATTAATACGGTTTGTAATGATTGTATCAATGTAACTGATTAATACGGTGTGTAATGATTGTATTGGCATTGAATGTGTTAGTCATCTCTTAGTCTAAGTCACTTTGCTCTTCGTTTCTTTGTTCTATTTCTGCCATCTTATCAGTTTATCAACATCTATTTGCGTAGTAGCTCTGTTAAATAGGATGCACCGATGAATGGGTAGATCGATGTGCCTTGCATGACATCAACATTCTTAACCTCGTTTTGAATATTTTTTCGCAAGGCATTTTGTAAGGGGGGGGGGCGGGTCTGTGCTTTCAAATTTTAATTGCCTATTGCTCTTTTCAAGTTTATTATTTTCAAGTGATATTTAAAGGATCGTTTTCTATACAATCTAAGCTTTCCATTGATACCATACCTGTTTTCAATGAGTAGCACCTTTAGTTGAACGGATGTCATGAACCATTGTAAAAAGTGAAAATATCTCAGATCATTACTATTGTATAAACGAAACAAAAAAATGAAAATAAAATAAAAACATAATAACATGAACAATTGTCTCAAATTATGTGCAAACAAAATAATACTATTACCTCGGGCACCATTAATGATTTTCTTTTCATTACTTTTTTGCAGCCAATCATTCCTGTGTTCACACAGAATCTTCGTGAAGCTTTTCGTACCATGGAATTCGGGAAGACCTACCTGCGAGATTTGTATGAGAGAACACGTTTGCCATTAGTGCCCTTATATGGAGGTTTACCTGTTAAATTAAGGTACATTCATACACAAAACACATTTCTGTTTGTCTGTTTTCCCCAGGGGATACTGACATTGGGGAAAAAGAATGTATTTCCCACTTGTAGCCTACTACAGTTTGTATTGAACCCCTCTGATACTGAAGCTTGAAGTGTTTTGGAAATGTTTGCATTTTGACACACAAATCTGGAAAAAATAGTCATTAAAACCAGTCACTTCTTTACAAAATAGTTCCGAACCATCTACTTTACATGCAGGCCAAGGGGGGAAATCCTGGTCTACAGATCAAACTGATCTATATATTTTTGAATTTGACAATTTGTTTACACATTAAAAAACAAATTAAAAACTTGTGACAAATTTTGGGGAAAATTTTATTTAAATTTTTGATTTTTTTAAAAATAGTTGAAGATTCTCCAAACTTCTTACAAAAATGTTGAAGGGAAAGCCACCTGACACACTAACCCTACATGACACTGAGAGGTCCGAAAATCCGTAGAACCAGGATTTCATTAAAGTTTTGTGTCTTTACAGAGAATGTGTATGCATAATATGTTTCTTTGCAAGCAGTGTATTCGTTCTGACCATTTGACATATTGGTAAACACAGCGTGAGTTTAGAGGCCAATAAATGAGAAGAAAATGACAAGAAATGAGAAGAGAACATGTGGAACATTCATGTTCTAGCATCATATTCTGTAATTTGAAAGTCCAATATCTTTTATTAAAAGCATACTTGGTTAATAAAAGTGCCAAAAAAGAACAATATAACATATAACATGGCTAATATTGTGTATGATTTGTCTCCATCACAGGACATTTGTGGGCGATCCAATACCGTATGATCCAGACATCTCACCAGAGGATTTGGCCAAAAAGGTAAGATGTTACAAATGGAGTTGCACTCCCACCCCCACTTCAGTAGTGTAGTATTGTCTTGGCTCCTCAAAATTTACTCCTCAAATCTACCGGTCGGGTACATACAACACTATTTACTACCCTTATCCCTCAACATAAAATGACTATAATGTTGGAAACATGCTTTGCCAAAACAGCCAATCTCCCACACAGGAATCCCGGGTTCAAACCTACGCAGCTCCTTTATATATATATAATTATATATGGCTGTTTTCTGTAACTTACACATTCCTGCAACATTCATAGTTTACCTTTGCCGGATCTGAACAAAAGATAATCCCCTATCTATATTATATATTTCCCTATCTATTATATATTTTGGTAGTATTATGGGTTAAATGCTTATGCTGCTGTGAGAGCGGCTAGAGGATGAAATGGTACTGTACTAACTTTTGGTCTTCAAATGGGGTCTTGTGAACTGACTGACAATGCAAACACACACATGAGCTGATTTTTTTTAAATCAAAAATATAAACAAAAATGCAGAATTTCACTCAAATTTGACTGAAAAACGGTTTAAAAGAGCAGCATTTTTGCCATAAGAACAGGCTGAACTGGGGGTCATAATGAGTGGCCGAGGTATGAAAGTATATCTTAGAGAAATGACAACAATGTGAGTCCTCCCCCATCCCCACTTCAAGGGCACCAGGCTAGGCTAATTAACATATCTATAGTTTGATCAGTTCCGAAATGGAGAAGCCTTGTTACAGCAGCAAATGAATACAGAAGGATGCGGGCACGCATGAAGGCATCAAGCGCACTGTGCATCATATGTGTGACGCATCCGTGCGACCAAAACTGCATGCGTCTAGACATAAACGCACGAGTGCACCTGGATAACTTTTGCACGCGGAGAGATAAAAAAAAAGAATATTTCTCGCCAATTTGGAACTGATTAAACTATAGTCTAGGCTAATTAACATATCTAGCCTACATATTATGAACTCCTCTGGATTATAACTGATATCATACTAATTAAGGTTGAAAAATAATTATACCTATTTGTATTTGTTTTCATTACAGACTCAACATGCAATAGAGGACTTAATAAAGAAACATCAGCGCATTCCAGGAAGTATATTCTGGGCAGTTCTCGACAGATTTTCTCCTAAAATTAGCTGACGGTAACTGATGCCAACCTATCAATCTTCTATAACTTTCCTATAAATCTTCTATAACTTTCCTATTATAAAAAAATAAAATAATATCATAGTTGTCCTCAAATATTATTATATGGCATTAGAACCTATAACCTTTTGACCTTCTACAATCCATGAACAATGCAAATCTTGTATTAAGTTTCTTTGTGCCATTAATGTATATAAAGCTCACCTTTCATTTTCTGAATGAATATTCATTGATGTAGTGTATGTTAGTAAATCATAGTTACTGGTTCAAACATAGGCCCATACATATTATCCAAATTATAATACTGCCATAGGCTTTGTGTTATGATCAATATGAGTATTGGTTCGTAACAAAGTTAGCGTGATGCAGTTGACCAGGCAACAGTTATATTCTAAGTTGTGCTACGCCAGCGAAAACCTTAATGTTAATTAATCCTACATCAACTGTCAACACAACACATGTCCAAAACATACATCTGGGTCAGTGAAAAGATCAATTAGGTTTGTAGAGATAAATGTAGATGACATTTTTGTTTGTCAAAACCGGGTTTTTGCTCACATAAATTTATATTTTGTCCTAATACAATGCATATAGACTGCATATCGACAGCATATCCTAGAGGACAAATATCAATTTACGTAAGTAGAACCTGATTTTGTCAAAAATAAATGTCATCTACATGTATGTACATCTGGGTACTAAATATCAGTATAATGAACCTTTCATGAAAATACAATATGATATTGACACCCTGTTATTGCTGATGTCTTGGAATGGAAGTATGTCTGCAAACCAAGATTGATATGCATTTGTCATGGATTGTAGGAGATCCAGTTTCAAGTTATTAAGATGACAAAAAAAACCTGTTCTATTATCTATGATCCCGACTGACCCTTTTTAGTGTGTTTTTTTCGCCAACAAAAATGGAATTCCTCAAAATGTCCCCGAAATGTTTGGAAAGAAAGAAACAAACAAAAAACACTCCACTGACCGACCCTACCTGAGAGGTCCGTTTGCCAGTAGAACCTACTATACGTATTTCTGCATTAGAACTTTTTTTAAATTTATTGTTTATGTTATTGTTTGCCCACATTTTACATACACACTCCGTTGATATGCATTATAACTAAAAGAGTACTATTGTTAGACTTACTTAACACTTTAGCCGTATTCTTGTACATATCTAAACACAGTTTTAAGCTAAACGTGTGATTAACTTTGACTTTAACCACATCGATTAATTAAACACAATTCTCAAAAATATGTTAAACTTAAATTTATACTGTTCAAAAAGTGTGTAACATGTGTATGGGGGTAGTTTTACACGCCTTTAGCTAAAAACATTTGCACCACATGCTTGTTGTGATTTTCTTTTCCTAACATCATGCCATGTATGTTGGATGCATTTGAAGTTGAACATTAGAGACATACATATGATGCATTCCTTTCATTTCTATGGCAACCCATTTCAATCGCTCTGTATGGCAACCCATTTCAATCGCTCTGTATTGAATAAATACTATTCCATACAATGGCACATTTCAACGACTTTTCTGGGGACGATGTTCATTGTGTTTGAAAATGTGTTTTGTTAAAATGTCCTGTCTGAAAAGTATAATTTAGTTGAACTTAAACATGTGTTTAGTTAGCAGGGATTTTAGGTTAAACCCGCGCTTAGTACAAGAATACGGCACTTGCTGTTAAACTCAATAATTGTGTGTGATTTTGTTCTTACACGGCACTATTTGTATTGAATTGTATATGTCATTTTAACCATTTCAAATGAGTTTGTGCTGTCGCAGTAATATACAGTCCTCAATCATTAACTGACCAGGTAATAAATATGCTCTTAACTCCAACACAATAGCTCCTACATAAAAATATTAAATTATAAAGTTTTAAGGATTTTTTTTTCTTTGTGAAGATTTAATGAATATTAATTCAGTTATGTGCCCAAAACCAAGACAAAGTCAGTATTTCATTTTAACATTTTGTTTATCTACACGCAGCCTCGGACTAGCAACAGGCAGATTATTGTTTAACTGGTAGTGACAACTTAAAAGTCGATAGTAAGATGAGGATTGGGGATGTTTCAATTGATCAATGCAGCCCATACACATACCTCACACGGTCCTGCGTGTTCAAAACCCAAGTGTGAAAACGTAAACTGCACTTTGTTCTACCCAATTCAATGTAGTGTTCTTAATTATTAACCGATCTTCGTGAACAATGTCTCAAATGAAAGAGAAGAATTTTCTTTACAACTGTATTAATATGTTTTCTTAGGAGCTATAGTTTTAGAGTTAAGATGTATTACCTGGTCAGTTACTTATTTTAAGGACTGTAGAAAAATAGGAACTTATTGCAGTAGGCTGACATTAGACAGCCTTATATAATAGATCTTGCTATATTTCTGAACTCGTTACATTGAGTTATGATATGGGAAGATCTACAGGCTTTTACCTTTGGGCAATTATGGAAGCAAGGGTTTTTAAATATAAGATATTGATTTTTCATTACATGAGACCTATGGTTTTGCATGACTGTAGCAACACATGATAATTCTGATCACTGATCATATAAAATTCATACTAAATACTTTTTTTAAAAATCTTATCATGTTCTGTATTTGATGTATTTTAATCATGTTTTGTAACTACAACAAGTAAATTAATTATTAGTATAACATTAACAAAGATATTTAATCTGCTATTTGCCAATATAAAAGTGATAAGAATATCTACAATATTAATGTCACATATACACTCATTAATAGTATAATATTGTTTATTTTACAACCAGCTCTTTCATGTATATATTTTAAAAGCAATGCATAACACAAGTAAGATTACAATTGTGTTGAGCAAATACAAGATATTTACTCACATTTTAAACAGGTTTGTCCTCCTCAGTAATGGCTTGATCGACTTGCTTTTTCCATGAGAGATATTCTTCTTATTCCCAAGATGAATTGGTATGATGAATGGATCAAACACATGGATTAGAGAATAAATGCCCTCAGCGCGGTTGATTATGCTAGGCCCCTGTCAGTGAGTTAAATATCTTGAATTCGCTCAATACAATTACAATCCTATTGTCAACGTACAATCCTGATGAACTTATTCAAAAAAATCTAACACAAATATCATTTGTTACCAGGGGTCACAGCGCCACCAAAAGTCCAGCAAGCCATCAAGAAAGTTCACTCTCTCCCGAGAGCCACAGTCCTTCAGGAGAAGCCCAGAAACCAAGGCCCCACCACTAAGATTCCCCTTGTTACCACATTTCATCCTAACCTTCCTCCTCTGCGTCACATCACCAACACTAACCACCACATTCTCCACACATCAGACCGTCTTCGTCGTGCAGTTCCTGACATACCAATCCTGGCCTACAGACGCCCTCGCAACCTACGAGATATGTTAGTACGGGCTACCATCCCCCCGGTAACTGATGATTCTCTCCCCACGCAGCATGGCACTTCTAAGTGCTAGTCGACCAGCAGGTGCGTCGTTTGCCGGGAACACATCAAGGAAGGCGATTCCTTCACCAGCCACACCACCCATGCCACCTACAAGACGAAGGGTCACATCACTTGCACCACATCTAATGTCATTTACCTCTTATCATGTAGAGTGTGTGGAGTCCAGTATGTTGGTGAGACTAAAAACTCACTGAAGAAGCGCTTCTATGGACACAGATCGACGGTTAACACCAACAAGCCACCTGTCGGACACCACTTCAACCTTCCCAACCACACTATGTCTGATATGATCTTACAGGGCATTGAATCTTTAGGTAGCCGTTCAGAAGTGGTACGTCTCAGTAGAGAGAAGTTATGGATGAAGCGTCTTCTCACTATTCAGCCCCATGGCCTAAACATCCAGGAAGGGAATGATTAGACTCAACCCCCCGCCCCCACCCCCACCCCCCCCCCCCCCCCCCCCCCACCTCCTCCATTTGTATCTGATTAACCTATCATTTGTATTTTTACCCATTTGTTTTTCTCCACTTTTTCTTCACTCCATTTTTCATTTTTTACTTCTTGATTTATGTGATACTTTGTTTTCATTTTCTACATTGTCTCCTATGCACAGTAATTTTCATTACTTGTTCCAGTGCATTTCCATTATTTGTTACCATAGGCCTAGTCCCACTTTGTTTTTTCTTGTTTTCTCATGCATTCTCTCAGTCCTTTTACATTTCCATCCATTTTATTATCTATTTGTAGTCATCAATCACCATTATTGATTTCACTCACCCATTATTTTCATATCCCATTTGCCTTTTACTTTTTAATCTCCCCTTTGTCTATGTCATCCTTTTGTTATTTTATCCACTTCATCTATCAGCTGTCTAGCTTGATATCTTCCCCTATTCATTCATCTGTCACTTTGACTTCCTGCCCATTGTTCCTCTGTCTATATATATGTTGTGTTATGTTGTATTCTGTCATTTTACCTTCGATAAAGATTCTGTTAGAATCGAAACGTCAGGTCCTCTTATATTTATTACATTTACTTACACAGGCTATTTTTGTGGATAAGCAGTTTGCATTCAGCTTTTACATTATATTACAAATATCATTATTTAGTTGATATACGGTACATTTATAATGAAGGTTCTATAATCTGTATCAACGTCAGCGGATTCTATGATCAGCAAGATCTCCCTTGCAAAACTAGAATAATGTAACATTATGATTTTTTTATGACATCAAATGTACAAAATACTAAGATCATGAAGAAGAAAAAAGTGAGGGCAATTACAATTAGGCCAACAACAAAAAAGAAGTTGACTTGCCCTTTCCGACCGACCCGAATTTTAATAATAAAGAAAGATGAAAACGTGTTTTTGAGTAGTATCTGCTTGTTTAAAAAAAATTAAAAATCAAAAAAAAAAATCAAAAAAAAAAATCTTTAAAACGTGTTTTTGTGTGTATCTCCCTGTTTAGATTTTCCAAAATTATCTCCCTGTTTAGATTTTCCAAAATTAAAAAAAAAAAAAATCAAAAAAAAAAATCAAAAACAAATCTGACCGTCCGACCCACACTCTGGCCCTGAAATGGCAAGTCATCTTCTTCTTTTTTTTTGCCTTATACTCTGCGTCAGCTCATGTTGGGAGATGACGTCAGCGCATAATCTCATCATAGGTGCAGAACACAAGCAACTTTTGTTGTGCTGTTGTCCAAATTGGATTTTCTTTCTCATTTAATCCTCATTTATTCAAGAAAGATTAAAACTCTAAGAAGAAATGATGACCAATATGTGTCACTTGTTGAGATAGCATGTTTGTAAGGGCACTATTTGCTTGGGAAGTTTAAAATGCATGGACGCATAACATTTGGGGTTAAGTTGCTTGAACGCTTTGAGGTCCATATCGTAGCAAAACCAATGACATCTAAATGATGCCGCTATCGTTGTGATTGGTCCATTGCGGTTCCTCTGATGTTAAATGGAATAGGTTCAAATGTATGAATCTACTGTAGTATACGAACTGATGTCTCTTCCAACATGAGGTAACACAAAGTATAGCTTAGAAGATGTCTTATTAAGTTAGTACATGTGTAGCAAACTACCGTTTGTGAGGTAGTATGATTATAACTATGTACGATAATATGTGTAGTTAGGGAAAATATTAATCCGCCATTGTTACAGAATCTTTTAAAAAACAATGGATTTATGCAAGTTTTGTATTTCTATCACATATATCTATATATTTTTCTTCTGTATCAATTTATGTAGTTGCTAACTATTAGGCTGGACCCCTTTTAGGGTCAGCTACTTAAGATCTGATTGGCCCTGGGGTGAGGCTTGCGTATTGGGCTTTTTGTAGGGTCAGCTAGTTTGGATCCGGTAACTAGGCTATGGAATAAGGGTTGTGTCTTTGAGAGGTGGTCACTGGCTCTGCTGGCAAAGGCAGTGCACATCTCTGAGATATTGCTGTTATCAGGGACATACAGTCTGTTAGATCGAAACCTGTGTAATATAAGTATATATATCCACATTTTTGCATGCTTTACACTTATTGAAGTAAATAAACATATCACCGTTTTGCAGCTTAGGCAACATTGATTGCTATTTACTATCCTATTTTAAAACAATCTGCCTACTTCTCACCAAAGTTATTTTGACAAAATAGACCTGCGCACTAAGGTATTTATGTTAAACAGAAATATCTTCTATTTTATAACTATAAGTTGTCTCTGTGTAGTTTTATATTATCATTCATTAAACTATTGTAAACATTTTTATTATGTAGAAATAATAATACCCACAATTCTTAAACAGCTAAGAAAGTTTAAGCAATCCCTATCATGGTTCTCAGACAAATCAGTGACATTTATATGAGACAATATAAATCTGGTAGGCGAAGCTTAAATTTATTAGAATGACCACTCTCGCGCAGTGCGAGGTAACCATATTTTTGTTCCATAACGCACACTTGAACAGCTTGCGCTTCTCCTGCATGCTTATGTGGCGCAATACACCTTCTCCTGCATGCTTAAGCGGCGCAATACACCTTCTCCTGCATGCTTAAGCGGCGCAATACGCCTTCTCCTGCATGCTTATGCAGCGTAATACACCTTCTCCTGCATACTTATGCGGCGCAATACACCTTCTCTTGCATGCTTAAGCGGCGCAATACGCCTTCTCCTGCATGCTTAAGCAGCGTAATACACCTTCTCCTGCATACTTAAGCGGCGCAATACACCTTCTCCTGCATGCTTATGCGGCGCAATACGCCTTCTCCTGCATGCTTAAGCGGCGCAATACGCCTTCTCCTGCATGCTTAAGCAGCGTAATACACCTTCTCCTGCATACTTAAGCGGCGCAATACACCTTCTCCTGCATGCTTATGCGGCGCAATACGCCTTCTCCTGCATACTTAAGCGGCGCAATACACCTTCTCCTGCATGCTTATGTGGCGCAATACACCTTCTCCTGCATGCTTATGTGGCGCAATACACCTTCTCTTGCATGCTTATGCGGCGCAATACGCCTTCTCCTGCATACTTAAGCGGCGCAATACACCTTCTCCTGCATGCTTATGTGGCGCAATACATTTTCTCCTGCATACATAAGCGGCGCAATACACCTTCTCTTGCATGCTTATGCGGCGCAATACGCCTTCTCCTGCATACTTAAGCGGCGCAATACACCTTCTCCTGCATGCTTATGTGGCGCAATACACCTTCTCCTGCATGCTTAAGCGGCGCAATACACCTTCTCTTGCATGCTTATGCGGTGCAATACGCCTTCTCCTGCATGCTTATGTGGCGCAATACACCTTCTCCTACATGCTTAAGCGGCGCAATACACCTTCTTCAGCATACTTATGTGGCGCAATACACCTTCTCCTGCATACTTAAGCGGCGCAATACACCTTCTCCTGCATGCTTATGCGGCGCAATACACCTTCTCCTGCATACTTAAGCGGCGCAATACGCCTTCTCCTGCATGCTTATGTGGCGCAATACACCTTCTCCTGCATGCTTAAGCGGCGCAATACACCTTCTCCTGCATGCTTATGTGGCGCAATACACCTTCTCCTGCATGCTTATGTGGCGCAATACACCTTCTCCTGCATACTTAAGCGGCGTAATACACCTTCTCCTGCATGCTTATGTGGCGCAATACGCCTTCTCCTGCATGCTTATGTGGCGCAATACACCTTCTCCTGCATACTTAAGCGGCGTAATACACCTTCTCCTGCATGCTTATGTGGCGCAATACACCTTCTCCTGCATACTTAAGCGGCGCAATACGCCTTCTCCTGTATACTTAAGCGGCGCAATACGCCTTCTCCTGCATGCTTATGTGGCGCAATACACCTTCTCCTGCATACTTAAGCGGCGCAATACGCCTTCTCCTGCATGCTTATGCGGCGCAATACACCTTCTCCTGCATGCTTATGCGGTGCAATACGCCTTCTCCTGCATGCTTATGCGGCGCCTTCTCCTGCATGCTTATGCTGCGCAATACGCCTTCTCCTGCATGCTTATGCGGCGCAATACACCAACATATATCATTCTCACCAGACAGGATGGATGGAATGTTTGTGGGTTATTCAATATTAACAGGGGGAACAGTTAACAAATGTGGACAAGTAAAGGTACTCATTTTATTAGATTATTGTCTAAAGTATGACTGTTTAAGAATGAGAATAAATGTATTGTTTTTTAGACCGTATCCGTCTTATTTTATCTAACATAAATGCGTTTAGTAATAATGAGAATAAAGGTATTGTTTTTTAGACCGTACCCGTCTTATTTTATCTAACATAAATGCGTTTAGTAATTATCATAACAACACTGCCACTTAAAATAATACTACTGCCCGCATTTATGTCGGACAATATAATACGGGTACGGTCTAACAACAATACCTTAATATTCTCTATTTGCAATTGTGTGCACTGTTAAAGAAAGGACATTGAGAAATCTATACCTATAGATTATGATGTTGCACTCCTCTGCCAGTTGTCTCTGTAGCTCAATTGGTAAGAGAGTGCTGCGGATCTGTTGCAAATATTGCTGGTTCTAATCTGGTCAGAACACATGGGTGGTTTTTTTCAGATCTTATAGGCACTAGCCTACTCTGGCGAAAGGTACATACATGTATTACAATAGATCGTGTTAAAAGAAATCATTTTGAATCATATATTATTGATTTGTATTTTGAACAGTTCATATGAGATGTGTATTAATATAATCAAAACAAAAATTTGTCGATCACAGCGTCTGATCCGAGCGCTCGCGATCATTACAAAGGTTGGCGTCGATTTAGGGCCCGGGATTGATCAATTACCTATTTGTTTACACGTACGTCTCATCTTCCGGCTATACTGCGCCCTTGCCATCGCGAATAACGCAGATACGAACGATACGCACCAGTCGCATGGGACGCTGGAATCGTATAAGCTGTGATCGACCAATTGTTGTTTTGATTATAGTTATTCAATTAATGATAGCATGGCATCTATGATAGATATTTTTCACCAAAATATATTGATTTTGATTGTGCATTTATGTATTTCAAAAATAGTTTTTTGTTTTTGTAACTTACGCAAGTAAATTTTGGCAAAGTTGTTTTTCACTTGATAGCATTTTTGATAGAACCAAACCATGAGATATATGAGTTTATATGAAAAGTGACAGTTATGATTACCTGCCACTTAGGTGTTGTTTGTTTAAGAGAATCCACGAAAATCCTATAAAGCAAAAGTTTGTCTCAGAAAAAACCTGAAAAGGTCTATGCAAAATAGTTAAAAATGCTTTTCGAAATGCGTTTTTGGGGTTGTTTTTATAAACATGAGACGATGGGTCTCTGAAATGTATGTTTTAACACTACCATAGTAGAAACAAATCTATTTACCTTCTATTTGTATGTGGCAATTTTACTCTTGTAAGCAAGAAAATGAAGCTGATATGGTTCGTCACCATGTGAAATTAAAATTTTGAAGAAGCATATTTTCAAAAGTTCCAAGAAAAAGAAAAAAAAAAAAAAAGTTATGCGCTGAAATGCTAATTTTAGAAGCTACACATGCGGTCTTCTGAGACAACCGTGGGTTATTTTGGGCCTAATGTTGTTCACATCCTGTTTGGATGCAGTTAAAAATAAATAAATCAAAACAACTGTCCTGACAGGATGCGAAATGACACCCACATTAAATTGATTTTCTTAGATTTTTATAAAAACCCATAATTTATTATTCTTTTCAAATCCTAGTGAATTTATTCATTAATATTATCATTAATATTGTGAAATGACATGAATTGCCTTTCCAGACACTTTTAGTTTGTTAAGTTGACATTGAGGCAAAGAATGCTATGCAAAATTACTCTATCAGACATGCAGCCCTCAACTTTACTACAGGATTATAATGCCTAACCGCTCATGTTGGGATGTAACATTAGCGTATAACACAGGCGGTGTATTGTAGTTACGTATCCAATGCTATTACTTGTGCAGCCACGCAATCAAAGACGGTCGTGACGCAGATCACCAGAGTACTACTCACTGACGTTACCTTGCAACTTGAGCAGACATTGGGTAGGACTTTTTCACATACATGTATCCCTAGTACATAGAGATGGTCAAAATAGTTGATTCATTTTAAAGGAAGAATTGTATGCATATTCCATGGAAAACAAAGTAAACCATAATTGGACCACTTTTGTTTAACACTTTCCATGTGGCTATTATTTTTACCATACACAAAACAGATTTTTCAGAAACATTGCCAACTTTCATAGTCTATCTCAAGGGTTATTGAACCAATACTAGGAATGTTGGTACTTATATTAATGCATTTCTCATATGGTGATACTAAATATGGTGTTGAACTTCAATAATGTTGACATTTTTGAAACATTTTGTGACATTTCGGAATGTCGTCTGCCGATGCCTGCCATGTGGAAAGTGTTAAGACTTTATAGTAGCTTTATCAGACACTAGATAAATTATGACAAGGAGGCAATCATACATGTTAAGTATATGTATAAAGTATTTATTAATAGACAATTGGCAAACCAATGTAATTTGGTTAAATATAACCCTTTGAGCAATATCTTGTAGAGTAATATATTTCTGACAATACTTGGTACTCTTTTGTATTAAACATTACCAGGGTGCATTATTACGCCATATGCAACTCATGGGCACAAATGTACTACATCAGCCCATAGATTTTATTATAGAATATATATATGATATATAACTTATGATAGGACAAACTATACTTCATGTATGATATATAACTTAAATAAGTGACCCATCAATATCGAAAAGGACAAATTAGCTGCAAGAATCAAATTTGAGTTATCATATCACAAATGAGCAAATTTGTAGCTTTTAACGGCAGCATGTAAACGACAATAAGAAAGTAGATTGACAAGGTATGATTACATACGTATACTGTAAAAGTAGAAATTTTCACGAGGTTTTTATTTTCGCGAATTTCGCTAATGAATCCTCATCCGCAATTATTGACTTCCGTTGACTTTTGTTGACAAATGTTGAAAATCACGAAAATAAAAAAATCGTGAAATGCCTGTTATGACCATTTTCGTGAAAATATCTTATCGCGAAAATATTGACTTTTACATTAGTTTGTCCTATCATTTTTTGTATAACTTAGTCTCAAATCTGCATTTTCTGACATGTCCTTTTGACTAGACAGGTCACATGCCTTGTCTCTTTGTGTAATATCTGTTTTGGCATATGGAAAATATGAAGTTGTATGTCCGTATTGTATATGCATACACAAAATGATCAATTCAGCCAAAAAAATAGTCATTTGTGTATTAAAGATATATGATCTATGCTGAAAATGTGAAGCTTTCTCTGACACATAGATGCATTACACAAAATATTGACACATTAACCGTAAATATTTGTGAGTGCAACAAATAATCTGATTCTGCACATAATCTCCAATTTTAATTCTGCGATGAAGTCATATGTAATGTGATCAAGCAAAATGTGTAGGAAGTCACAAATATTGATTTTGAGGTATAACCAAAACAAAGACAAGAGTTTCTTTTGTTTTCTATGCTTTGAAAACTTTTCAATTGATCAAATCTTTCAAAAGTCGCCAATTTTGATAGGGATTTCTGCAAAATGTATCATTGAAAACAATTAATACCATTAAACAGAAAAATGTGCTATTTTTGACTTCAGACTCAGTTTGCTTGATTGCATTACATGCCTCTTATTATTTACAAATAAACATTGAGACTGCCTTTAACTGTATTAACTGTAGGTCTAACAGACCTCACATAATGTATTTAAGCTTCTATAAATGCACCTTAATTTAAGAAATGTTTTGGTATGTATTCAATTTGAAAACATAAGACACAGACATAATGTCAGTTATTGAGCTCTCTATTTGTCACCAAATATTGAGTGTGCAACTTTAAAGCTGATTCTTAAACAGCTAAGAGATTTTAAGCAATCCCATTGGTTCTCAGAGAAATCGGCGACATTTAGATGAGACAATTGAACATGGGAAGGTGGGGCTTACATTTTGACAGTGCATCCGACCTTCACAATGCGTGGTTTGCTCCATAACGCGCACATCTGCAGTACGTATTTGGCGCCTTTCCTGCGCTTATGCCGGCGACGCTTACGCATAGTGTACTCATCGCATGGATTGGATTGAATGTTTTTGGGTTATTCGATCCTAGCAGGGGTAAAAGTTGTCAAATGTGGACAATAAAACTTACTTATTTCTTTGATAAATGTCTCAATATGATTGTTTAAGAATGAGAATAAAGGTATTAAAGGTTTTAGACCGTACCCATGATATATTGTCTGATATAAATGCGTTCTGTAGTACTATTTTTTGCGTAGAACAACGACGCCGATCGTCCGCATTTATGTCAGACAATATAATATGGGTACGGTCTAAAAACAATACCTTTATTCTCTAATTGTTTGTGTGGTAGGTCATATTGAGATGTATAATGATAGAAAAAAGCAATAAATCTTTATTAATCATTATAAATTACTGCACAAGAAATTCCAGAATACGGAGAGGAGAGGTCCATTCCATGCAGGAATTGGCCACTGCCTGTGTTTAATAGTCATTTATTGCTTTAACTGCTTTTAAGTCCAGGTTGTTTTTTATTGAAAGATGTGGAAGAAGTATCAACATGTTGATATATATCTAAAACATAGTTTATTCTATGTAGAAATATTGCTAACGCAAATAACAGTTATAAAATCATGGATGGATGCATTTATAGAGGCTTAATCATTCATGGGGGTTTGTGTATTGTAACGTAGTTCATATTTATTTAAATATTTAAAAAAAATAATCCTGCTGGCTGCTGTAAAAAAGTCTTAATACATTTCATATTGTTTGAAATATTAAAAATATATACGCCGGAATTTTATATAATACTTGAGTGATATGCAATATATAAAATATTAAAAATTAACTTAAAAACAAGTATTTGTTCTATTGTTGGTGTGTATTTGATTCTTCAAATCTGTCATAATTATATGAATATAATTTGACCAATATTTGAAATAAATTAGTAGTTTTGAAATAAATAGTAATATGTGTAAAGTGTATTGCTATCTTCAGTAGATAGCTATTGCTATCTTCAGTAGATAGCTATTGCTATCTTCAGTAGATAGCTATTGCTATCTTCAGTAGATAGCAGGTATGATACCTCAGGTCTAATGCTATCTTCAATAATCAATATATAATTAATAGATCCATAATTTGACCAATACTTGCAATAAATAGTAATGCTATTGTTTATACTGTATTGCGTAATTGCAATCATCAGTAATAGTAATAATCCCTTTTAATTTATTGCTATCTCCAATAGATAGTAATAATGACTATTTTCAGTAGATAGTTATATGCCTGAAGTGTATTGCTATTTTCAGTAGATAGTTAAATGTCTAAAGTGAATTACTATCTTCAGAAGATAGTAATAATCCCTTAAAATATATTTCTTTCTTCATTAGATGCTAATGTCTACAGTGTATTGCTATTTTCAGTAGATAGCAATTATCCCTTTAAATATATTGTTATCTTCTGTAGATAGGTATATTCCTAAAGCGTATTGCTATCTTCAGTAGATAGTAATACACCCAACATGCATTGCTATCTTCAGTGGCTAACAATATGGACATGCACACTAATAATATGTGAATGTGAATAATGGCACGACCCTGCAGGGGGAGCGCTATTGTGAGTATATCAACATTTGCGCAAGTGAATTGATTTGTCTAATTTTTCGAGAAACAAAACATACTCATGTATTGACCTAATTCATACACGACACTATACAAATCAAAATTCACAATTTAAGCATCATTTTGATCTATTTAATAACAAATAAAAACAGTGTTAACAAGTTTGCTAACACCCGCAGTGAAAATCAGCGAACCTGTGATAACTTAACAACGAATCAAAACAAATCGTGTGGTGCGTGCATTGAGCGGCGCGCATGCGGAGTGCATTAGACACTTTCAATGCACTCAGCGTATTTAAGTTTCTTGCATTCTGATTGGTTTAACAATACTAAGACTGTATGGATAAATAACAATAAACTGTTATCTTCTCAAATAAATATGTTCACATTATTGTTATCTTCAGGAGATAGGAATATTCCTTAATAAGTGTTTTGCTATCTTCAGTAGTTAGTAATAATATAGTGATATAAACACCTGGAAAAAATTCAGATATTTCATCGCCAATTTGTTGATTATTTTGTGATTTAAATTGTGTTACATTTTATCAATAAAAAGCTGATGTGTTTCTCTTTCCAATGATATCAAATGTATTTCAATCACTTGTTTCAGTACTCAGCCTTATTAGCTTGAGAATGTGGGCAGGTCTCAATCAAAATGGGCTAAATTTACCCCTTTGTGATGCTCTATTGACTTTTGAGCACAAAATAATGATAATTGTTGAATCATTCAGATTGAGACCTCTCCATACTCTCAAGCAAGTGGCTCAGTATTGAAAAAGTAATTGCTATTGATTTGGTTTATCAGTAGAAACATGAACATTTCGGCTTTCCATTTATGCAACACATAAACATATCACATAAAATCGGCATTTGGAAAATAAATCTGAACTTTTTTGATGGGTTTACATTGTGATCTTTGGAAGATAGTAATGAGATTGTAACATACCAAACCATGTGCGCTCCAAATCAATTAATGAACCATGTAATAAACATTAAGTTTTACAGCCATTATAGAAATACAGAATAAGTTTCAGCCTGTGCAAAATAAATACACTCTTTCAAATAATCATGTGATATGCTGCATTGCTATCCTCAGAAGATAAATAATAGATTTATACATCGATATGATACATTTATTTGTGTTTGGGTAGATAGTAATATTCATAAAGAAGTTCATTACTATCTTCAGTAGATAGCAATATGGATGTATATTGTTATCTTCAATAAATAATAACAATAATAATGCCTAAATTGTGTTGCTACCTTCAGTAGCTTTCAGTAGTGAGCAATATGAACATTGTCATCTTCAGTAGATAGCAATGGTAGGTTGTGATAAAATCCTGATGTGCATTGCTATCTTCAGTAGATAGTAATATGGACATCATGGTTATCTGTATTTGATAAAAATATGCTTGCTATCTTCTATAGATAGTGATACATTCTTACATTACTGTTTGGATACCCCCTCCCATCCGAATGATGATTGATGATAAACTTCCTTTCATTTGCCAGAGAGGTTTTAGCAGCAGAGAGAAACAACCTCCTCAGTGGATAGGATATTTACATAAACTCTTACACCCGCATGTGAAAAAAGGAGGAAAAAAAAAATTGGTCGGAACCAGGGTCACCACTGGTCTGCCGGTGGTATTGCAGCATGGGATAGACCTCGTGCGCGTGCGCAAACAGGAGCTGCTGGCCGCATGATTTTGTATGGCATAGTGGTGCTAGGGTTGTGAGTCCTAAAAGTAAAAAACAAGTAATCAATACTATAAAAACCATCAAACAAATAACAGGTTTTTTGTAAATCTGTTACTTATTTAGAACATCTTAAACAAATGTGTGATACTTTATACACACACTATACTTAGTTTAAAATAAATATGTATAGGTGCTGTAAAAAACATACTAATAAACAATAATTAACATAAAACTTACAAATAAACAATTCATATAAACATAATTTAAAAATAAACTTCTTGAAGCAATCAAAATTCAGCAAACACCGAGAAAAAGTTAGGGGCTTAGAAATCCAAGCACTCATCTTAAAACAAAGTTTTGTTAAAATGGTGTAGATTTGAGTTTCAAATTTATCAGAAAGAAAAAAAATCTTACCAATAAAAAAACCTCCATTGCACACTACCAGTTATGTTATAAGCTGGTATGAGAATAAGGCAGCAACCAAAGGCTGCAGTCAAGGAAGTTATGTTTTCTGAAATGGTGAAAAAGGAGATAAACTTGAAATTCTAAGCCCTCAAATTCTTTTGGTGTACAGAAATTGAGTTACACAAGAGATGTTTCAAGGAAAGCATGTCCTTCTCCCGTTCTATGTCCCATATCAGCTTGAGATATTGGCTGTGTTCTTGGGATTTCCACCACTCTATGTAATGAGTATTCCCAATATAGATGACGCCTTCCTGAATGTGAAAACAAATTGCCTTCAAGTTTCTTACTTTTCTTTTTAATTCCTTTTGATAATTGTGATGGTGCCGTGCCATCGATTGTGGTAAAAACATCTGTTGAGGCATAGGTGTGTTCCCCACCATCAGGGACATCAGTGTCTTTATTGCACTGGAAACAAGATGATATTGGAATGGGACCATCAGGATGACAAAATCTGTAATAGAACAGCATGATTGCGATGCCGATAAAGAAGCCACCCCAAACAAAAATCAGAGCTGGTAATCCATACACCGTATCCTTTCCAATAAGTTTATACCACAAGGCAAACATGACTGTGTTCTCCACAAACACAAGGGTGTAGTACCCCAAGGCTCGATACCGGGTCCTCCCTGGTTTCATATTGAAGAAACAGAATATGTGCACAATACCGATGATAACATCGAACATCACTTCTTCGCAACGGCTTCCACAGAACTGTGTCTTCTGCAAGATTAGCCATGTTGTCATAAGAAGCCAGTGGGCACCTGCTACAACAAATACCCACCAATTGAAGTAAGCCGCAAATAATGCCAGGGACACCACCCGTGTGGTTATCAGTAGGCTCTGTGCCATCATACGGATACCCATACCAATCCAACCAATGTTATTGACGGTTGGTTCTGCTTCTCTCAGTGCTTTGTGATAGGCCTCTAAAGACCAGGATAACGATGCAAGGGATGAAAAGGCGGATGCAGCTGTAATGGAGGAAAGGAAGAACACATGTTAAGATTTTAATCAAAATGTAAACAAAACATATTTTTGTCAGAGACATAAAGACAGGCAGGTGTAGCGTTTAAAGAGAAGGAATAAATGTATTAAAGGGATAGTCAGAAATTTCAGAGCAAATGCATTTTGTATACATTTGTTTCAACAACAAACAGACACATATAATCTGAGATGATATCTTAAAAAATGACCCAACAAATGAACCATTTTGCCAACACATGAACCCAGCTGCTCAGATCCACGCTATACAACTAAATTGTATTGTCAAGATCCCTTTGTTAGTGGCATACATAACAGTAATATTCACACTTTCTCACTAATAACGCACCTGACTGGCCGAATGATAAGAGGGGGGAAAACTGGATCCTGAGGCCCAGATTGCTATCACTGCTATATGCCACAGGGTCTTATATGACAACCTAAGTTTTCTGAATGTATTACTAGCTTTCGATTATTGCACAATGAGACTACCAGGGCAGCATAGAATTGCTGTAGTAATTTGTAGTATTTTTCAATAGCTTATAACATATTATAGTATTTCTATCACTGCCAACAGATCTTTAAGGCAACAATATTCATAAAACAGATGGAGTACTATTGATATTCTTTTATTGTATAAGAATGAATTTTTGGTCAGGAATTTGCCACTAATTCAACAACAAAAAAGACAATCAGTCCACCTTTTACCAGCTGCCCTTAACATTTTCCATGCGGCAGACGTCTGCAGAGGACTTCCAAAATTGCACAATATGTTTCAAAAATGTCAAAATAATTAACTGTCATTACCATATTTGGAATCACGGTGAGAAGTGCATTAGAATAAGTACAAACATTCCTAGTATCATTTTAGTAATTCTTGAGAAAGGATTTGAAAGTTGGGAAAGGTTTCTAAAGAAATCTGTTTTGAAATGGTAAAAGTAAAATCCGCGTGGAAAGTGTTAACATACAGTCCTATCATCATCTACCTACCAATAAGCCAATGGATATCATTAAGCTGTGTCATGATGTAGAGTTGTAGTACAAGTTGTGGTGCAGATTCCATGAATGCTTCCAACAGTCGTAACATTGTAGCATCGCGGTACTCGCATACCATGTTATTGTAGTCTGATTTAGCTTTATCATCTCCACTTCGACTACGCCAACCAAACGTTAATGTACGCCAATATCTATAAGATGTGAATAGAAAAGAGTATGCCATGAGAGGGAAAACAGGCTCCAGGATTGAAACACTTATCAATTGTGTGATTTAGAAAATATGTCACTCAGTCAATTCAAATCCTATATTTCTACTCTGTCATAATTGAATAATGTCATAATTTGTATATATTTAACAACTGTAACATTTGTTAATTGTATGTACATGTATGTGGGTATGTACATATGTATTGAAATGAGGGCTGCTTGGAAAGCAGTGCAAGTCACTGAAGCATATTACCCTCAATAAAGAAAGCATAAATAAACATTTCTAAGGGTCATTTTATCATGAACCGGTACCCATATCTAAGTATTTTTATCAAAATATATGTTTATGCTCGAACTTGCACCCCACATTGCTTTAGTCTCAGAAGAAGGGTGTAAAATGTTTAAAAAAAACTAATTTATTTAAGACTTTTCCCCTCATTTGCTCCTCCACACTTTGAAACCACAGCACCAGGTGCTGCACCACTACTGACGGACACAAACATTTATAAATGTTGGGGTTAACCCCCTGGGGTCTACCTGTCTATCTTACAGTGGTTCTGATTGGTGTATTACAAGATGTACTCATATGAATAGCCAATTAAAATGCAGCTTGTAAAATGTTTCACTCCCATCTTTATCAGGGATACAATTATTCTAACAATGTCTCTCATTGGTGCAATAAATGATGTATCCATATTTTTAACCAATCGGCCAGTAGTTCTCAGGGGGTTAAAAAGGAACAAGGAATCACATGAATATCTAAGTGGCCAAACTTCCCCTTACTTTGCAAAAAATTATGTTAAAAAAACTTGCCACCAATTAAAGTATAAATAACACACCATATTGGTTATGGTGCACCACAACAACAGTAATTGATACAAAACAGGAAGGAAGTGAATGAAATACAATTCTTTGTTGCACCTGTTTTCAAAGTCAAAGTCATTATGCAATTACCTACAATAACAATTATCTCTCTAGTACAAATTTGTAATTTTCTGCCCACTTGATGATCATGTTGCAATTACCCACTGTCCTAGTTGTAAGAGATGATAATTGCTCACTGAATTGAATAATATTTTTTAAAGAGCAAACTGCATCAACTTTGAAACACACATTGGTTGATGGATATGGAAGAGTGATGAGTATGATATTTGTTCAACGGGAGGGCAAACCCCAGTGGGGGGGGGGGGGGGGGGGGGGGGGGGGGAGGACACTCAACTAAGTATTCTTGTTGGGTAAGGGTGTGCCATCCAGGGTCCCATATATGGGGGCTTCGGAGCAGATTTATGATGAAAAGTAGGGTCTTAAGAACTGATTCCCCCAAATGTGGTTAGTAAGAATGCTGATTTTTGCATTTTCAATAAAATGGGGGTCTTAAGAACCGATGCATGTTTAAGGGAGGGTCTTTAAAGAGAGGAGAAGAGGGTGAAAAGGATGTCTTCATGGTGGCACATACCTATAGCCCTTTTCAATGTCAGTGCCCCCCCCCCCCCCCCCCCCCCCAAACCAACCAACAAATGCTGTTGAAATATGAAGCTAGAAATTGATCCTATTATTGTTTCATAATAGTAAAAATGGGCTAGTGTATAAGTTTCAGATGCAGGATTATAATTTCATTGCACAGTGAAGGGTCAAACCAGATGTAATTGTTACTTACACTAATCAATTATTTCTTGCCAAAACTTTTCTGTGTAAACCATTTAAATACAAGAATCAATTTGCAGATTCTTGTCAAATTGTGAGAAAGGTGCAGGATTGTTTCTTATTTCCCCATTCAAAGGCAATGACACACTAGATACAATACTACACCTTAATGTTGTCCTGTAGATGCCCTTCTACGAATGCATTACAGTATTTATGATAGCACAGAGATGCTGATGTTAAAGGATTGGAGGGTAGGCTATCACTATCAATAGATATATGCCTATTGTTGTTCATTGCTCCTTACCTGTTTAGAGCACCAAGCTGAAGTACATGTGTTATTATCCAAGCAAAGACGGTGCAGAACTTTACCTTCACACGGCTTCTCAAAGTGTTGTCATCCTGTCAAATTAAGAGAGTTTCAAAATAGAGGTTTTTTATGTATCTTAGTCTTTTCATTTGATTGTCTTTCCATGTACCAAACAAAAAATATTAATTGGTCAAAATAATGTGTGGTAGCAATGCATTGAGCATTATTCTAATTAATTTCATGTTATAGTTAGTTTGTTTCATATCAACAGGACTTTATTTATTCTGAAGACTATATAAAATGATTGAAAGTGCATCTGTACGGGAATTTAAATACAAAAAGGTTAATTTTAAAAATGGGTTTTTTAATCAACAAGCATATTATTTACTTGTAAATCGTTTTTATCCTAAACCAGGCCTGTGATTGAAGCTTCTAGAGTGCTAGCACCCCATTTTGTGAGTCACAACACACGTCTCAATGACCTTATAAGGCCTTGCTTGCTGTCAATCATAGGCGTTGTCAAGATAATAGCGCCCTCATTTCATGAGTCACATCATGCATACTCACGTCCATAGGAGGCTCTTGTTTTGCGATTCAAATTTCCTCTCCCATGATATACTCTCCCTGCCCAGACTATTAATGCCCCTTTCAAAATTGATATTGATTGCCTCACTAACCTGATGCTTCTTCTGCATTCCAAAGGAATCTGCCCAATGCCACCTGAGGCTGAAATACTGCAACGTTATGGATGGGATAATGGTGAAGGCCATGGTCATACCACTATACCAAGGCTGATCTGAACGGAAATATTGCAAGGCTACTAAGATATCCATGACGATATCTACAATGTACATGACCATACTGCCAAGAAGGAACAAGGCATCTAAGATGGTGAAATATCCGGGGACTTTCTTAGAGTCTGATGACTGCACCAATTGGTGGTCCAGTTGTCGCTCTGGAGTGCTTGCATGAGGTAGCATTTGATGGTGTGATTCTATTTGGAATTGCTTCTGTGGGGTACTGGTCGAATAGGGAACAAATCTCCTAGAGGGTTTCCCTTTTTGTTGCAGAGGGGTGCTGGTGGAATAGGGGAGAAAATGTGTGACTGTTTTCCCCTTTTCTTGTTCCTGTACCACATGATCATCCTTATGATATGAATACAGAATTGGTTTCCGCTTTATACTGTCCAATGGGAAGGTACAGTGCAAAGTCTCTGCTGATTTGGATACCCGTGGATTGATAGAGGTATAAAGGGGATCTGTGTTAGATCTTGGTGGTTTAGCAGGACTATCAGTTGTGTCCTTACTGGCGTCATTTGCATTTGGTTTTAAATAACTCTGAGATAGACCACCATCTGCATTGTCAGCATTGTTATTTCTATGCGGGCTATCATCACCCTCGATATCATAGTTTGATGTCTTTGGTTTAGCAGGATCAGCAAGGATATTGTCATTGGGTTTACCACCATTGTTATTCTTGAACTCTTTTACATTGCAATCAAGTACAAAGATAGCCCCCTTGTCGTACCTTGGTGGTTTAACAGGTGGAATTTTCTTAAGACTAACGTCCTTACAGACTGTACATTGTTGAGTTTTTTCTGTGATGTCTGCAGCACTAGGTGTATAAAAGTCTGAATCTATGTTGGATTCTATCAGTGGTGTGCTCCTAGTATCAGGGGTGTAGAAGTACTCTTTCGGTTGACTGTCATCAAGTTCAACACTAGAATCTGTCCTTTCAGGGGTTGACATACGAGGTGCGTAATCACCCCACGCATCTCTGTCTTCAGGATTACGAGCATATGGAGAGAGGATTGGGGCATAACGTTTGGGTTTGTAAGGAGTCTCTGGTTTGGCGTGACCAGGAGATGGGTTCACCACATATCTGCCTTGCTTTGAGGAGGCTGCACCCATGATGCTTCACAGGAGGACGAATGCTTCAAAATGCTGCAACCTTCAGTGCCATAATCTGTATGATTGAAAGATTTGGTAAATATGGTTAGATGATGGCCATTTTTGGTACAGTTAATATGTTTTATCAGTAAAATATCAATACCAGCAGTTTGGCAACAGGGGGGGGGGACCTGTTTTCATTTTGGTCAAATTGTCAACATTTTTTTAATTTTAATGTTTGACATTTTCACAAATTGGACATCATCACAATGTTCATCCAACAGCCAGAATTGTGTGAAGAACAATACAGTTTTAATTGTCATCATGATCAAGTCAAAATAAAACACATCACTTTGAATTCTGGTGTTTTTTTTGTGCACCATGGTCAAATAATAAAAAAAATCTCTCCTATGATACCCTACTCATCTACAGGGTTATTATTTGTTCAGATTAGAAGGATGTCCATTAGTCCTTTATGCGTGTCCGTTTTCTCATTATTCATCTCTGTGATGCACTTTCACCATTTCTTCTTTGTCAAAACCTTCCACATATGTGTAAATGCTTAAATATCTGTATATTTTATTATGAAAACAAACTTGTAAGACGAACGCATGTGCCTGTTCCTGTTTATCAAGACCCTTTTCTATAGAATACTGTAAAAGCCAATATTTTCGCGTACAGATATTTTCGCGCATTTTGATAGCATAGACATTTCGCAAATTGTCTTTTTTTGCAGGCGACCTTCTGGATGCACTGTATGAATCTTGAGAACAATATTTTTGTGTGTTATAATTTTTGAGGAAAAATATTCTCCGCAAAAAAACGCCAAAAAATAAAACCACCGCGAAAAATGTCAGCTTTTACAGTACACACATGCCTGCCAGTTTGCCTTGTCATTGGTCAAGTGTGCCTGATGATAAAAGCAGCAAGTAACATGTCCTTACAATTCAAAACAACAAAAAGCAAAGAAACATCTGTTCCCATTTATACTGGTATCGGTATAAATGAGTCTTAGTTTTGATGATAAATACATGTATCAAATATTGTTAGATGTCCACCACTTGCCTATTGTTAAGTATTAATGATGTGTGTATTTAATAGAGCGTGTCGCTTATCTACAAAAATATATTCCATACAAGCAATAAAAAAGATAATGGAAAACTCAACAATTAATACCAGCATTTTTTCATCGGTCAAATATGCTTCGAAGTTGTCCTCACACTACCTCCATATAGCGGAGAGAAAAATCAGTGACAGTTAAGATTAACTGTCACTGGAAAAATACACTTCAATTAGTATTCTGTAGATCAAGGCAAGGTCAAATAAAACACAAAAGTTTCACTGATTGTGGTTTGGTGATGTACCGGCCATTATCATATCAAATATGAATAATTTTTAGCTAATTGGTGTTCATTCTTTGTTCAGATGAGATGGATGTCTGTTATTTATATTTCCTTCATTTGTGTCTGTTTTATTCATTATAATTCATCTTTGTAATGCACTTCTGATCTTTCATTTTATATCAGTAACATAAATGATTGATGTTAATACTTTCCATGCGGCAGGCGGCTGCCGAGGACATTCCAAAATGTCACAAAATGTTTCAAAAATGTCAAAATTATTGAATTTCATTACCATATTTGGAATCATGATGGGAAATGCATTAACATAAGTACAAACATGCCTGGTATTGGTTCAGTAATCCTTGAGATAGACTTTGAAAATTGTGAAAGGCTTCTGAAAAATCTGTTTTGTAAATGGTAAAAATAATAGCCGCGTGGAAAGTGTTAAAAAACAAACTTGTGAGTCACATGCCCTGGTACCATGTTTGGACTGAAAAGGGTGACTTGCCCTCTGCGAGCGACCCAAAAGTCTGAAAATCTAAAGTCATGGTTTTTTAATATCATATTTGTTTAATTAATAGCAAAATGTGTTCTGTTAAGTTTTAAAGTTAAACTGTTCTTGTGTATTATCTGTTCGTTCCCTAAAAAAATTAAACAAATGGACTGACAGACCCAGTTGTTGAAACTTATAAAGGGCAGGTCTTATCAAGATCTATCTTTTGAAAACGGAGGCCTACCAGCAACACTAGCACATAGGGCTATTGTGCAGAATATACCAAGCAACTCAATCGTAATTCAACTTACATCTGTTGCCATACATAAGCTGCTAGCATACAATGTATCTTGGTATTAAATTTGATAGAAGTACACCCATATCTACAGTATATGTTTATAGTGTTTACTGTGTATGGCATTTGACCCTCAGGCGACAAAAATAAAAATAAACCCTGTTGGCCGACTGACCCATTTTTTTAGAAATCATCAAAATACGGCAACATTTTCCCATTTTGTTCTTGATTTTTATGGTCATTTTGAAGGGTAAAAAAGACAAACAAAAAAGAAAAAAAGTGGAAAAAGACCGACCTACCACTAGGTCCGTTTGCTTGTAAAACAGTTCTTTTTTTGTTGCCTAATCGATAAAAAATATATAAAGATGGAAAACTTACCATGGATACAATCCTATTCAATGTCAATATAGTCTTCAAAGATGTGCTCCAACTTCCAGTCCTGTGTAAGAAATGAGATACACTTTAACTGTCACTATCTGTAAACCATGATCAAGTCAATGCTACAACTACCAGCCCTGTATAAAGAAATAGATATACTTTAACTGTCACTCTGTAAATGTGTACTGTACACCACCATGATCAATTCAATATACAAACACATCAATGTCAATTGTGGTTTTGGATATCACTTTGAAGTAAATGAAACGGGCGAAACAACAACTGCTGACAAAAATTGGCTGTACCTTGTTTGCCAAGACCTTTGTTTCGAATTCACAAACTCCTGTCAGCATGGTCAGCGACACTTGCAATTGTCAAGTGTATTTAGAATAAAAGCAGTATGATAATAGGAGTAGCACAACCAAAACCCAAGTAACATCTGTCACCGCCGAGTATATTACAACATTGGTTCCGATGTGTGCAGCCATAATGTTTAAACTTGTTAGAAGTCTACCATTAACCCATTGTTGGGTGTATATTTACTGGCGTGTGACCATTGTTATTGTGTTTTGTGCCTCACTACAACCGAGTTGTCTACTAATTGCCCACGGGTTATAAGTGCTCTTAGTGGCTTTGACTTGACTTGAGGTTTATCCACACGAGCAGGTTAATTAAATCTTAAAATAAATTTATTCCAAGATTAGATCTTTAGTTGTGGTAAGATTGAAAAGTGTGAATGAAACTTGATTGTGATTATAGATATGAGATGTTACATTAAGAGATGCTTGTAATTCATAACCTTAATTATCAATTTTAATACTATTACTTATTCATTAATGCAGAAAGGGCTTAAAACTTATCCTAAGTGAGTGGTAATTTCCATTGTTATTCTGCTTATGATTATAGATTTTGCATTACAACTTTTTGTTTGTAATATATAACTATTATACTTTAAGAGATAAATTGATAAGTTTTGTGATATTCATATAAATTATTCCACTATAACAATTCCTTTGTCATCTACGGTGCTTATCCAGGGTGAATAAAAAAATATTGCATGGATTGTGACTGCCTTGACCTTGCTGTGTGCAAGCCATGCACAATTATTTTATTAACCCTGTATACTAAATTTTGTGGTGTCAATTTCGAACATTTATAAACAAATAGGCATTTTGTCATTTAGGAGGAGGTGTATATAAGCACTGCTTGTGTGGAATTCATTTAAAAAGTTCTTGTTTTGTCAATTACAATACAAAGATATCGTTAATTATTCATTAATCCATTTACATTATAATTATGATTTATCAAATTTATATCATAATAATTGTAAAACACATTTGTAAGGTAATACATTTTCCTGATCTTTTTACAATTTGTTTTCTAGGTAAACATTTTAGAGAGTAATTGCAGCAAAAATAATACTCTAAAACTAGGTGGGAGAAGTTGATTTACTCTAAAAATTGGTAAATGGTCAAGTCCCTTTTTACTTGATGCAGTAGACATATCGAGGGCTCATAAACAAAAGGCCTCATCTCCATTTTTTCAAAAATGAGATTTGATATAAAAATGTTCAGAAAGAAATTCTCTTTCCCGTAACACACAGCCATCTCCATAACACAACCCTTTCAAAGTTATAGCCAGTATCACAAGGCCTCATCTCTATCTCCCCAATGTAAAATATCTTCAATGTAGGCTTTTTTCAAAAAGTGGTCAAAATGGAGATAAGGCCTTTTGTTTCTGAGCCCTCGATATGCTTGTTAAAATGGATTTACTCGGAGTGTGGGGGGGGGGGGGGGGGGGCTTCTCAAATGATTTATTACCTGAGTGGGTGACTGGAGGTTTGGATACCCTCATTCACATTTAAGGTTTTCCACTCAAAATACGTTGTCTTTTTTCTTCTTTATTTTCTCTTTGTCTTGTTTAGTTCTGCTAATGTTTGTTTGGGTTTTTTTGGGAGGGGGGATATTTACATGTTTGTTTGGGTGTGCATTTGTTTGTTGGTGTGCATTTAATTGTTCCTTGCCCAAAAGTTATCCTGTTAGTAGTGTTACTTAAGCGGCATACCCATAAAACATACTCCATCCCTCTTTTGAAATCCCTCCCTCCCTCCCTCCACCCCCTCCCCGGGAGGAAAATCCATATGTGATGGTTCACAAATGATATGTCTATCGGAATGCACACGTACTCCACAAACATCTGCACCTGTATGCCATGATGATTACTAACGGTCATACGCAGGAAAACAATGAGTACAATGCTCTAGTGAGCAGGTGTGCCATGGTCGTATCATTTTTTGCAAAAGTTTTAAAAATTGTGAATTTAAAACCCCTTTTGTTTATGTGTTTCAGTCCACTGATTCTTCCGACATGTGCTTGCAGAAATATTAAGCTAGATGTATTACTGCTTGCATCTGCCAGCCAAAATTAAGGGACCATGAAATGACTTTTTAAATTATTTAAAAAAACTTTATTTAAATGTTGTTGGTACTTTAAACCATGAAGCCACGTGCCATGACATTCTTTTTGTTAGCAACTATCATCGTAGGCCTTGCAAATACACATAGCAATAAATGTTGGTTATCTTTTAAAATACCCTTTAAACTTTTATTGTGTGTATGGGACACTATGGGTCATACTTTAAAAATCTCTATAAAACATGGTAGTACCGCATTTGACTGATTTTACACATTATATTCAAAGAATAATGATAAATCACTACAAACAAGTATTTTTCCATATTTGTCACCCAATTTTATAACAAAAAGAAAATTATTAGAATAAACATCAAATATCAGAAAAACAATTGCAATTCAAAAGATAATTGATTGCATCTTCTGGATATCAAAATAATGGTGCACTTGCATTGTAGTTGTTTTACCAAACTATAAAGACTTTGGCACAAACTTTTAAATTTCAAAATGTCATAAACCAACATTTTGGCAGACGCACGGCATATACACATCCATCACCATATATTTTCTGCTAGCACAAATAACGAGGTAAATCACTGAACTGAGACCAATAACAAAAAGAAAAAAGTTTTTAAATCTATATTTTCCAACCTTTGCAGCTGCCGCCCAGACAATACACCTGCCAGCTCTTGTACCTCTTTGTATTCTTGCATTAGCATAATTAATCCGGTATACAGGTGCATGCAGGTAGGTAGGTTCCTTATAAGGTAGGACTCTCTGTGCACTGCATACCCATAGTCAAATATAAGTACTTTAGAAGATTCAAATAATCACAATGCAAAAGTATACAAACTTTATGCTAATTAAGTACAGAGGAGTTTAGCGCAAAGTTGTTATCATTATCATTTCAAGACCCAAACTTAGTTAAAGAGATATGCTTTGTTTTCTTGCACATTAATAATGGCTTACAGATGCAGGCTAGTGGCTGAGTGTTTTGAAGACCCCATGTGTATACTTTCAGTATAAAATAGTGCTTATAATACTCAATCCTTTTTTGCACATAGTTGTTATTGTTAGTACATTGTTATTAAAGGAACAGGCTTTGTATAATGTATTCTTATATGACCACAATTCATTTGACTTAATGTGCATGAAGGCAAGGCAGGTACGTCTAGGTCTGCTATGACCTGAGACTAGTATACTAGTCTCAGGCTATGACCCTTTGTGTATTCCTACATTCATTTAGAATATTCAAATCATCACAAAACACTGTATAAACTTCATGCTATTAATTAAGCAATACAAAATTGTTATCATCATCATACCTAATTAAATGAACATGCTTTGTATTCCTGCATCCCCATAATTAATATGTCTTACAGGTGCACACAGGTCTTGCCTGGGTATTGGTAAGACATTGTATGCATACCGCTAGTCAAATATAATAGCACTTATCTTTCTTAAAATCCAATGATCACATACTATGCATACACACTTTAGAAGTACAACAAAGTTTTCATTATCATTATTAATAATTGGACCCCCAATTAAAGATATAGGCTTTGTATGTGTGCATAATCTATAAGTAATATGAGGTACAGGTGTATGAATGAAGGCAATTTAAGTCTAGGTCTAACTGACCCTTTGTGCATACCCAGCGTAGTAAAAGAATATCACAATAATCATGGTTATTATTAAAAAACCAGAATTAAAGGGACAGGCTTTGTATTCATGCATCACCATAATTAATTTGGCAAACAGGTGCAGGCAGGTATTGGTAGGACCCTATATGCATACCTTTAGTTAAATCAAATATTCAAATCATCACAAACAATCTACTGTGCATACACATTTTATGCCAACGAAAGAGGTACCCAACAAAGTTATTATTATTATTAAAACAGAAAACCCTTAAGGGAATACGGTCAATCCCTTTCAGACATAGTCAGCGTACAAAGTTAGTCCATTATTTGGTTTAAAAGATTCTTTTCAACTAAGCATGCCCTGTTGTCATCCAAACCACGCTCAGTATTTTCAAGCAAAACAGCCTCATCTCACCCAGAGACCCATAATTCCCCATTAATCCAAGGATCTATTTTCAGGGAAAACAATCTTTTACACGAATGCATATAAAATTTAAAAGCTATTGTTAGTAGTTGGCTGTCACCTGCCCCATGATCCACATGGTTTAAGGCAACCAAAAACACCCTGCTCTACTGGCCCGACAGACCATTTTCTTCTCAAATTTTCAACAACAACAAATTTACAAAATCGTTTTAAAATTATTTTGAAATTAAACGAAATTTCAATTTTCTAGACAAAGTTGACATTTCTGGACAATTATCGAAATTGTCATAAATAAAAGCCTGACCAACAGGCACTACCTGAAAGGTCAGTTTGCCCGTAGAGCGGGTGATGGGGGGGGGGGCGTAAAGTTTAAAAGTGTTGTTCCCTTTAAAACATTTTTCTTGCAAATTAAAAAATTAAAGAAATGAAAAATCTTCAAATCTCAAGAGTAAGATAAATAAATGTATGTAATATTTTATACAATATAAAAATAATGGGGCAAAATATCCTCAAAATTGTTTACTTTTAAAATTTAAATGTCCAACTCCACCAAATCAAATATACCCAAATTCCTTTCCATTTTTAATTATATGTTGTTGTGGAGTTAGGGTATGACACCTTGCCCATTGTTTGTACTATTTCAAAGCTTAACAATTCAATTCCAAAGTGACTAATTCAAATGGTGGATTTTTTTAATTTTAAAAATGCATGACCCCTCCCATCTTATGCAAACACACACTATCAAATTATTCAACTTTTGACAATTATGCTGAAATCCTTTATCTATATCAGAATTAATGTTCATAACAAAATTCAATCCTCATATCATAAATCTATTCAAGAAGAAAGGGTGTATTTACATTTGTATATAAATAATAATAATAATAATAACAACATCTTTATATAGCACCACAAATGTGAGTCCCTGGGCGCTTTACAAGCAAAACTACATTAAAAGAGAAAACTATTAATAATTATCAAAGCCTAAACCATAAAGAACCCGGTAAAGAAATGCAGAATCGGGATATCCTATGCTAGCTTTAGTGCCAACCTTTTTTTGTCAACATAAACACACAGCAATGTTCAGCACAGCATCCCTGCACTATAAACTTTACATTTAACTTTATTCCCCCTACCATAATATCACAAAACTTAATAAAGAAAAATGAATACTTACAAGTTCGAACTGTCAGCTACATAGAATCTTCTCTACAAAAAGTGTCTTCAGAAATGCTGGACTGTGTATCCCAAGTACTGCCTTGCTGGGCTAGGGCTATACAATTCATGCATATAACTTTCAGTCTATATGGTAGAATAATTGTATTCCAGTAAATTCCAAAAATTCCTGGCAATTATCATGATTATTGGTTTCCTCAATTCTTCTATTTAGTTGAATATTCAGTACGCATCACAAAGCACCATCAGCTGCCATTACAACTGCTCAACAAATCTGTGTGTCCTCTCCCTATGAATTCCGATACAGTTTTGGTAAAGTCATTACAGCTACTGTCATTAATAATCGCAAACTACCCAAAACAGTCTTTGTGTACAAAGTACTGTCATAAAACTTGCACTTGATGGAACCGCTGGTCGACTGGAACTTGAGTAATAAAACATGGGAATGAAATGAAGCATGGTACCGGCCACTGGGTGTCATAAAGGCGAATAAAGTACATGGAAACTGGAGGTCGTTTCTTTTGTTCACCCAAAGCATTGTGATACAGTATAGGAGCGTGCAGGTGATGCATATTAACAATGAATTTGTGCGTTGGTTTAAACTAAAAATATATATGTGACAAAAATTAGGGTTCTGATGAGTAATTCGTGTATCATGATGTACTTAGCTTTATCTAAATATGATTTTTTTTTGCTACTATTGAATAGGGTTGCACTTCCTTAACATTAATCATTTTGAATATATCAACTGATTGATCTTTGTGTTTGAACTTGGCAGATTGGTTACACGGGATCACTTACAATGGATGGTTAAGCAATTACTGGAGGGTAACCATGTATTGTTTCAGAATGCAAATCTTATAGACAAAAAATAACAAAGCATCGGTCACTTTATTCGATAATAACCTGGTTAGTAATTAATCAGGGTATACCAGTGTTTTTACAGGGGAGGAATACCTAATTGAGCAGTTACCGCAGTTTTTCTGAAACAATATGTGCACTTGGTCAAGCCATGGAAGTTCCATGGTCAAGCTGGATTGTTGTCCATGGATAAACACAAAAGACATAAGATTGGGTTAAGTTGATGAAAATTAAAAGTTGGTTGATTGATTGATTGATTGAACGAATGTAAATGTAAATTAACTAATATGATCAAATCAATGATCTCACTACACAAGAGCAACATTTTTTTTAATTTTTTTAAATCAATGTAAAATCAGCCTAGCCGCTTATAACTCGATAGCAGATGCCTCAATCCTAGATCACAAGATTTGTTACCTAGTAATAAGATTAATTTAATAAAGTAAAATATAAAATCTAGACAAGAATAAATGAATATGAAAATAAATAAATAAATAGATAACCAAACAAACGAATAAATATTTATTTAATGAATGAATTGGTTAATTAATAAATGAATTGATTAAATAATTATAATTAATTAAATAATCATAATTAATTAAATAATTAAATAATCAATCAATCAATCAATTAATTGAATTAAAAATTAAATTAATTAAATTAATTATAAATTTAATTTAATTAAATAATTAATCAATGAATGAATGAATGAATTAATTAATTAAATAATTAAATAATTGATTAATTAATTAAATAAATAAATAAATATTGTAAATAAATTTTCATTCATTTATTTATTTATTATCATATTTTCATAATAATCAATTCATTTATTAATTCATTTAGTCATAAATAAATCAATAAATCAATCATTTTTATTTAAAGGTAGATGACCCGATCACATTTTCGTAACACAGAATTATTTCAAACATACGGAGATTTTCATATCATATGAAAGCTCGTATTTTTCTCATCATCATACTGAAATTTGACGGCCTAAATCGGTATAATTACGGAGAAATCGATGAAATAACGTTGAATTACCGCGAATGGTGGTATACCACCGATATAGTTTGTGTACTACTCAATGGGTACAGTTCACAGCATCTTGTGCGTGTAAAATAAGAACCATTAGAGCTATGCAACTCAAACTTTGGAACACGACTTTTTTAAGGATGACCTTTCATGTAGAATAGAAAACTTCAAGTTGAAAATCGAAATGTGATCGGGTCATCTACCTTTAAAAGAAGGACGGAAAAATAGACGGGAAGAAAAAATGGAATGAAAGAACTTAAATAATAAAATAATAAAAACAAATCATAAATAAATAAATAAATAAATCATTTTTATTTAAAAGAAGGAAGAAAAAATGGACGGGAAGAAAAAATGGAATGAAAGAACTGATATGATAAAAACAAATACAAAATAATCAGACCAAGAATTGTATTTGTTTTGACATTTATTGACAGTTGTTATATAAGCATACACAGCTTCAATCTTATAGGCACCATATCTTTATTTGGTTGACATAAAAAATTATACAAAATGTATGAAAAATAATAATGACATACTATAACCCAACAGAATGCCTCCTGAACTATAATAAAGTAATAAGTTATCTAAAATGTTGCAATTAAAAATATGATAATGTACACATAAATATGCAGAACAAACATCCCTGATATGGGTTTAAATGACAGAATTAAAATGAAGGAGGAGGGACCCTATCACTGCTGTTTACCCTTGTTCTTCGATGAGGTGAGAGGTACTCCAGGGGAGAGGGACTCATTATTTTATTGGTAAAGGTGTGCCGCCAAGGATTTTGAACTATGACCAAAACATTTACCACTTAATTATCATTATGTGACCCATACTTTTACCACTAATGACCTTTTCTATCATTAACAACATTTTAAGGCCCCATTGACGAATATTGAATCCATAAATTTAACAGAAAATAAGAAAAATAAGGGGTCATCCATTTACAAGACAGGTGCAAATGTGACCCTATTTGGCGGCACATCCCCGTAACCTCAGAGTCACTGAGTACCCACCCCCTCCCCCAATGGGTACCTCATATACTTTATTCAGCAGTGATACAACTCTCAAATAACTCACTGTATGACTGCAGGTAATAATGGTTTCTTAAAGTTACCAGCCCATCAACTGTCCAAATTTGCTTATGAATTTACAAGTAGATCGGTGAGAGATTGAGGAATCTTTTTGTATACTTTGATTTTGGAAACACATTTTTCCTGCCAGCCGGACATGGACTTTCGCCTGCCAATGCAAACATTAACCGCCATGGGCAGGTGGGCGGCTGCTAAAGTCTAGTTCAGGCACAAAGGATGGTCTAATAAGAGCTCTTCCTTCTCCATTTAATTCTATCATTTAGATGCAACCAATATTTACACCACTCAGCTAAAGTTGAGTGGGGAAACAAAACAAATACTAAAAATACTCCCAAAATAACCAATCGATGTATGTTTCTTTTCGGTAAATAGAACACAGAAAAACATAGCACACAAAAAAAAAACCACTACATTATCTGATTTGAGAACCTGACGATAAATATTTGCATGATTGGATAATCTTTCCTAAGTGCAATAACAGTCACTATGTTGATTGGTCATCAAAAAGGGACTAGACTTATGTGCAAAGACAATCAAATCATGCATAACACACATGTTTTAAAAACATGAATTAAACCCCTATTGACAGTGATCACTTTTAACAAGAATTAATCTTTGGAAAAGTGTAAAAAGACTTATTATTTAGAAGTGGAATGTAGCTCAATGAAATGATTGATACAAAACCTGTATAATATCTAGACATCTTCCAGACTTGTATCTCAGTCTAAACTTACTCAACCCTGTTCTATACCTTGGTCTAGGAATAAGTCACAATTCATCAAAAACTTTTGTACAATAAAACCAGGAATGATTTTATTACCCTGCATACAGAATGATCATTATCATTTATGTCACATTAACTTTTGAAGTTCACAATGCCATAAACCTAGCAGATGTTGGAACACTGTTATTTTTTATTGCAAGATTTTTAAAGTTTCTACAGAATTATAAAGTTCTCAAGCTATCAATATTTCTTGCTGACTCTCAACCAACCCACAGTCCAGAAAAGTAAAACAATATTGATCATTTCACCATTGTGAACCCCTAAAACCCTGCTGAAATGTTTGGCTCCAACAGTTTTTTTGTTTGATTCATTTCTGGATATTAGATATTGAACCTATTTTTTAAGTACTCAAGAAAACAAAGAGATGTATTTGATTGGTTAATTACATGATTATTTCAGATCTCAAACCAATCAAAGACACTCTTAGTAAAGCTGAAGTGCCTGAGGGATTACCGTGCCTGAGGGATTACTGTTACACATAATGTTTCACACATCAATGGATACTGCCAGCCTACCCTTTTTGAACATTGTAAAGGTGGTAATTTTCATGCGATTATTTGTTTGCACTACAACAATTTTAAACACTCTTAACTTGTGTCTAAATTCGATATTTTCAGATTTCCTAAACACTTTTAATAGCTTGTGTTTAATCCACTTTTTTTAGATTTCCTTTATAGCCCCTACACAAATTGTCATGCATTCTGAATTTCGTGCTAGCTCAGAAGTGTGTGAAAGGCGCAAAAATTAATATACTTTTACAGTACTTGCTACATTGATCTTGAAATGCATCCCAACACTTATCAAATAATAGAAGTGCAAATAGTGTGAGGTCAGATCACATAAAAATAGTAAGTGATATCAACAAAATTACAGTACAGACAAAAGTAACAAATTTGTCTGTGCTTTAGTTGGTAGATATTTGTGAAAATGATACCAAATTTGTCTGTGCTTTTAGTTGGTAGACATTCGTGAAAATGATACCAAATTTTATGAATAAACCAAATTGATATAATCTTTTACTTATCAACAACGAATTATAAAGGAGCATACACACCCTTTACATTCATTAATACAACAGGTTTAGTTAAATTTTAACTGAATGTTGCCATGGAAACCCATCCTGAAACAGTCAGCGTAAAATGTCAACATTATTGATTATCTAAGAACAAGTGCTGAGCACAGTTCACTGTAAACTGAAGGGTAATTTTTAAAGGCTTTTATATTTTACCTTTTCAGTGGAATTTGCACTTGACGCTAAATGGTCACTATAAAAAGTCTTAAAAATAAATATGATCATAAAGGTTTATTTTTGTCCATACAGTACTGCTAATAACTGATTAAAATAAGTAAAATTGCAAAAATAAGTACTGCTTTAAAAAGTACAGTATTTTTGTCATTTAAAATTATAGCATTGTTCAATCAACTGAATAAATATTATAAGGCTAAATTAAAAAAAATCTTTTGTCTCAAAGCTCTTCAGTTTTTCAAAACCTAATGCGGAGCGGAATGCGGGTTTTTTTTAAGGTTTTGTTTTTTTAAATATAAAATATTGAAATCCTTGTAAAAGTGACCATTTGTATTTAAAATGATGTGATCAATGAAAATCTGAAAAATCTGTGAAATTTTGGGATTTTTTTTAAATTTTTATTTTTTAAATAAATTAAGATTTTTGTTTAAAAATTCTAATGCGCATCAATTAACTAACGCGCATGGGAGCTTTGAGACAAATGATTTTTTAAATTTAGCCTAAGAGAATCCACTTTGGAACATTCAATGTCAAATTTAAAACACATGGTGAATTTAATGACATTTGATGTGCCCGGATCCCGGAATAGGGATTATAATCATATCATTTGAATCCAAAGGTTACTGAACTGTAGAGCCTGTTTTTACCTGTAAAAAAGGTATACCTAACTCATCATTAGAATTTTTTAAAATAATAATGATACAACATTGTATACTAATCTTTATACATTATATGTATGTTCTGTAGGCATGTAATCTTTATGCACAATTTATCAAGTAAGGCAACGGAAAAACCTGCTCTGCAGGCCCAATGTTTTAGAATTTTTAAAACAAAATTTTTGAGAACATTTTTTGAAAAATTTTGATGGTTGAGTTTTTTTTAAAAATTGTGACATTCTGTTGAACTTTTAGAAATCAATTTCAAAAATAGTGGAAAATTCACTAAGAAAATCCCTACATTTTTTAGGGAAAAAACAACAACATAAAACACCCGACCGAACGACCGTACCTGAGAGGTCTGGTTGACTGTAACAGGGTTTTTTTTGGCGCCTTAGTAATATGCAATATTAATAAATCATTTAAAATATTATTAAACATAATATCAATATGCAGCAATGGAAATACCCACATTATTGACTGTCTACCGGGATTGTCTAGGTAGGAACTACACACTTTGTGGACTTAAAATTTCCATTACTACGTATCAATATGTCCAAACCAAATGATACACATGATCCTACACTGTACACAGATGACACCCCTAGTATAATGCAGTGTGACTTTGTGTGGGTGTTTCCAATCTCTATTTCAAGTCATTTATAATTATTGTTTCAGAATACAACCATCATAATCAACTATCATAAGCCTATAGTAGTAAAGATATTTAATAAAGGCGAAATGTCCCGGCTGTCGAGGGTGATGAGCTGCGATACTAGGGTACAAAATATTGTGCCCCGCCCTGTCAGGTGACAAGATTGTAGCAGGGACGTCACACTGGTGATTTGTAAGTCCCATTCCAAGTCCCCGTGAGTCCCCCGGGGGCGAGGTTGCAATTGATAAGTACATTATTTTGAATTGTATGCTATTTAAAATGTCACATAAAAGAGATAAATTTGACACGATTTTAAACAAAATCTATGAACAAGCAATTTATCAACCAATTATTACAATTATCAATGAAAATAGTCCAGTGGTTTATTTATTTATACATATATTATACATGTACTATATTACTTACTACAGCACACACTAAAGTACACACCCCTACACAAATACACACACTATCTTCTACAATACAAGTATCTTCAATTTACTACAATTATGTACTACAGTACTAGCTACATGTATGTTTGGTTAACTATCATCAGTTAACCTTATGTTTTGTCTGATTTTGTATAATGTTTAACATTTTAGCCATTTTCGTATAATAACATCAGTTACTAAATCATGACCCTACATTGTACAGGATCTAAGGTAGAAGCTCAAGATACAGCCATTAGAAATGCCTGAATCACATGAGAGAGCCATCTTACCAATACCCATGTAATGCAAGTCATATCATCAATGTTTGAGTCAAGGGTATAATTGTAAAGGGCAGTCACATACATACCCCAAAACAAGATCGCTTGACTTTGATACAAAATCTGACAAAAAGTAAGGAATTCTTTTATTTATAATACTACTTTTATTCTGCTTGCTTCCAATAAATAAGTCTATACTCTATATAGTCTATATCTATTTACAACATTCACACTAATTTGGATACAACATTCACACTAATTTGGATAATGCCAATTGCATTTTGTTTTTGAAAGAGGACTGGCTGTCAGTCTGCGACATATTCATAGTGAAAATAATAACCAGCTAATGTTATATAAATTACAACATAGTTTCAAATTCAATAAATACCCTGAATAGATGTTACTGGTTCAAATCTCACTAATTGAAAAGGAGTACCGTTAATGTTCACCAGTTGACAGTGTGCAGCCAGGATATAATGGAAGAGGGCACTTTTTGTCTGAAGTAACTTTTATCCCAAAAGGTGAACCTTTTTGCCATAAGGTAGGGGGTAATAATGGCAAAAGTGAACATGTTACCCCTATTTTCCAGAAATGCACAAGTTAGGCTTATTTTTTTTTAAATGACACATTTGCAAAGAGTGAATCGTAGAAAAATGTGAAATTTCTTTTCCATATTTGTTTTATTAAAAATTACAGAACCTAAAATGGCAAAAATAAAGGATATAATGTGGTTGACATTTAAACACAAATAACATCAAAGACTTATCATATATTTTTTATTATAGTTACCATACCATGGTTACTAATTTCCCAAATTCAATTTTCTATTAAATCAATATAAACAATATTTTGATTAAGTTTTACAACAATATTTTCAACTTATATTGCTAAAGTATTCTGAATTGCTTCAATTTCATTCCCCCCAATTAATACCACAAATAATGAGGCCCAATATATTATACACTAAAATATTTATTTTCTAGTGTAAAAGGTTATTATAATGGTCGCATGGTTATAATGGACACATGGTTATACTAATCTAATAAAACCAAATAAAATATGAGCTCTGCAAAATATCTTCATTAATCTAAAATCCTACGGGAATTTATAAACACGACATGAACGTCATGACATGAATAATCAACCTACATGTATAAATTATTAATACACGACTTTTATCTTGATCAATGAGTCTTAAAATTGATCAGCCCCTTTGGAGCCGTTGCAATTTCGCAACATTAAAATACCCATATGGGATTCCCAAACGCACATGGCACTGCTGACGAGCGAGCGTGAATTTCGTAACTGTCAATCTATGAATCACGATCACGTTTTTATCATGGTGCATCTACAACCTTCCCACGCATGCACACTCACTATGGATATAATGTGCATAATTAAAATATTCAGGTTGGTAGCTATGAGTCATCATCGTTGGATCGCTCCTCAAGACACCGGTTAGTAAACAAGTGTGCTACATATCTTCATCTGTGTTGGATAGGTATTTCCCACAGATTCAAGATTTATGCACATCAAAGTGAAAATTTACACACTACTGTAGGAGGTATTCATTTTTGTGGGATTAATTGTTCAGTGCTTTGCTCATTTTGAACCATTTTGGGGTTTTCCTAATTAGAAATTTCATAATAAAATAATAATAATAAAATAATACAACCCATTCTCTTTCTATTCTTGTTTTTAAATTTAACATATTTTTTATTATTCTAATTTTTTTATAAGCTGCTTGAAGTGAAAACATCATAAAAATGTGTAGGCCAAACTTATCATGTGCACAGATTACTACCAGAGGGCAAATGGCTGAGATAAATGTTCACGCTTTCACAAGGATCTGTATTTGTTCAGTTTTATTCTTCCTCTACTTTCATTTTTTAAACACAATATCTAAAATTCAAAAACACTGCCGAGTAATGAGAATATGGAATGTTGTGAAAAATTATAGAAGCAAAAATCATTTTCATTGATTCTTTGATTACATTTGAATAGTTTAAAACAGGATGGTGAGATTTGATGTATTACAAGATTTAATTGTTGGCCTTTTTAATTATACCAACACCTCATCAGTATTAGTCTCATTTACATATCTGATAACGTTATTATTTTCACATGTTCAGTAGGCTTTTATTATATCACAATCACAATGATTCAAGAAAATCATAAAATACTGATACCGAATTGATCTCAGGATGTATTTCTGATAAATTTGGATATTATGGTATTATTATTATGCACATAGTCAGATATAAATCATTTTTTGAACTATTTTGTGCACTTTCTACAAAACCAATAGACAAATTTACATTTAATCTCCACAAATGTAATGTTTACTATGAGTTTATGATATGACTAAAACAAGCATCTAAATGTAATACATCCCACTAATCTATTTCAATTATATTTCAAGGTCTTTCTAATATATTCCATCATGTCTGAATATAATCAATTCATCACCATTAATTGTTTCTTCAGTATACATGTAGGTAAACCCAATCCCTGTATCAATAAATGAAGAATCAATCTTTATGGAACATTCCAAGATACATACGGCCATGAGCCACACCGACTCATATTTTCCAAATGTGAGAAATATGTTGATTTCAAATTGTTTTTAAATGCTGTTTTTCAAACAAATTGTTTATATTTTTTATTTAAAATTAAAAAATTTGACCAACCAATATTTTCACAAACTGTTTTTAAAAAGAACTTTGACAGACCAATCAAATCTACCTGATGAGAGGCCCGAGAATCCATAGAACAATTATTTATTTTACCACCTAATAGTAGTAGTTTTATTATAGATTTTCAATTGAATTATTAATTTACTCTTGGTTCTTTAAACAATGGTTTACTTTCAATTGGCAATGTACTGAAAATTTAACAAAATGTTAATTTTGAGTAAAAATGGGTAATTATAATTCGAGTCCGTGTTTTTTTAAGGTCTTTGTTACTTAAATTCACGTAAGTTTGTCAGAGTCTATATATTTAAAAAATTTAAATAACAAAATATTCATTATTTGTAGCTTGTTCCATTAGCTAAGAAACTATTATGAATTTAATTTGATTTTTGAATTTGACTAATCTGAAAATTACTGAACATAAAAAAATGGATCATAGTAGACTTATCTTCATGAGCAGATTAAACATAAAATTGCTTATAATCAGGACACAAAAATAAGGAATCTTATTTAAATAGAGATATCAGGCCTGAATAATACGAGAGAGAATCCCCAAGCCTCCAGTGAATTTGTAATGCTCCTTTCTTACAGACAGCACGTATACCTGTTGATGTCTGATGTGTCATGGCTAGACTGATTATCATCAGGAATTTAATCGTCCGCTGAGCAGTATATATATTATCTTCGCAATGTCCGACTCTAATGAGTTTTGTGTTATACAGGGATGATATTAGCCCTTAAAACAAAACTGAAAATTTACTTTCAGAAAAAGAAGAAAAAAATTCAAACAAAAATTGCTTGGTTATTAAGACCAAAATCAGGCATGCAAATTCTGTAGAAAAAACAGTGTTTGTCATCTAAGAGCAGGATTCCTGAATAAGTTTTGTCACCAAAATATCACATTACTTTCAGATTTTGATCTACAAAATATCATGCCTGGTTATATACCGAAATCAGGCATAAGAATTCTGTAGGAAAAACAGTGTTTGTCATCTAAGAGCAGGATTCCTGAACATGTTTTGTCACCAAAATATCACATAATACTGCCTGTTTTTAGTCTCTTTCATTTTCAAAAGTTCAGTTTGATTTTTTTTCCAGAAATCATAAATGGCCCAATAAACCTGTGCGTATTCCATTACATGCAATTTATACCTAGCATATACAATAGCCAATTTTGTTGTTGTTGTATGATTTGATGATGATAGGTTTAGGTTTCTAAATGTCACAATAATATACGGTCAATTATGCTATGGTACCTGCATAATTGATGAAAAATATAATAGGTTCACGTTAGGATTGTTGTGAACATTTGGTCAAATGTGAATAGAATGTGTTAGAAATCGTATAGCAAATTATTTGTTCCCACTTCTAAAATTTATATGAAAATATCTTGGTCATTAAAAAGCCAATATCTGGTTAGATATGATATACTTGTGTATCCTTGCTATAAAATGTTTGTTCCTATGGCTAATTTTTTATTTGATATATTAATAGAGCTTGCTGAGCTCCACAATAATCTGATGTCAATCTAGATATGACAATTTTATTTTCAAAAATCCATTTTGAATTCTTTTGTTTTGTATTGTTTTTGGGACAACAGAGGGCAGTTTATTTTCTTTTGTTTATATTGTTTTTTTGACTCCCTAGGTAAAATTTTTGTTTTTGCTCTAATTTTTTATTGAAAACTCCATTAGATTCCCGCAGCACAGGAATTAAGGAGAGTTGTATAGCCAACATATACAGCAAGTGGCATTACATTTAGTAAAGTGCATGAACTTGAAAAAATTAATTAAGTGCATTAATTAGCCTAATTTTATTTTATTTTTTGATAATTAAGTATAATTAATTTTGCAGATGTCTTACAGTCTCCCGCAGCACAGTAAACTTTTTAAAAACTATAATTAACAAGCTCCCAAAATTTCAGCTTTGTAGCATTTATACTTTTCTTGTAAAAAATAATTAAACATTTTGGCATAGATTAACTATATTGCTAGGTCAGCTAGGGGGTCAAAAAAACATTAAGAAACAAAAGAAATGAACGCTTCAATTTTGCTTTATTTTTGACAATAAAATTGCCATATCTAGAAAACCGTACCTCCGATCAATTTCAAATTTCAGATTATTGTGCAGCTCAGCAAGCTCTATTAAAATATCAAATACAAAATTAGCCATAGGAACAACCTAAATATACTCACATGAATATTTTCCATACCTTTATAATTTAGTTTAGTGTATGTTGTCAAAATTTTCAAATATCATCAGCTTTTTTCTAAGACCTGTTTTAAGTTGGACAAAAGCTTCTGTCCTAGCTTCTTGGTATGCTTTGCTTATAAAATAAATATTAATTTAAATTCAATTGTATTGTCTATAAGGCGCCAAAAATACTCCACCCTGTTCTACGGGCAAACAGACTCATAGGGTCGGTCAGGCATTTGTTGTTGTTTTGTTTTTTCAAAATGGACGTGGACATGTTGGTGAATTTCAACAATTTTTGAAATATTTCAAACATTTAAAAAAATTAAGAATGTTTAAAAAGAAAAAATTTAAAAAAAAAGAAAATTGTAAAAAGAAATAAGAAAATTGTAAAAATAAATTGGGTCGGTCCGGACCGGAGAACAGTTTGTGGGGTTTTTCGTTGCCTAATTTCTATTACAATGAAAATAAATGTATACAAATATCTGCATAGCTCAAAAGGTCTCGTCAAGATAGCAGATAATTTGACAGAATATATGCATATATTTATAGTGAGGTCACTGGTGCTACATAAACCATATATTATTTTTTCATTAACGTATAAACCACAAACTAAAACCGCATGGAATCAGCCAACTGTTGTGATTTTTATCTGTCTCATTAATTAACAATTTTCTGATTTTAACCGTAATACCATTTTGTGTTAAATGACCAGTGTGATTTCAAACCACAATGATTTAATAAAATATCAACTCTAGATAGATACAAAGGACCGGTCAAAGGCGCTAATTGTAAAATAATAACTTGTATTTTTATTAACAAATGTTTAATAAATTCAAAAATTGAAGGTCAAGTTAGAATTTTTGGATAAATCACAAAGATCGAGACACAATGGAATGTGATATTCTCTTAAATATTGCTTGCTTAAAAATAGAAAGAATCACAAGTAAACAAAGAAGCAGTCAAATGTGCAACCCTTTCATTTATTATTTAGATTATATAACATGGTTAATTGCAATATCAAACGAGATTTGCTTGCATCTAATTCAAATATTTAAATTCATGGCATCACTCAACCAAGTTGGAGTGGACGCCAAAAAGTAAGTAAAGTAAGTAAATTCATAGCATGATTTTATTTTTGTTTAAATCATAGATAAACGGACACAAATGTCCATTTATTTATTTTCAACTGTATAACAGTTGACTTATTTAAATGTTTTTATCTAATTTTGTGTTAAAACTTATTCTAAGAATATTTTCAAAAATGTTAACTGACACTGCATGTCTTGTGCCAGGTATGTATATATATTCGCATAATATAATTACACTGACCACAAGTCATTGAATATCATGCAATTTTTGTAATGATTAAATTTCACCCACCCTCATAAAATAATTGTGCTGAATTTGTTGCATTAAAAAAACATGGAGAACTCTTGAAATATCCTGTTTTAAGATTGTAACTCATGATAAGTCTTCAGAAAAAATGTTATCCACAAATCGTGAAATTTGTAAAATATTAAGCACACAAAAATGTATCATTATTTCAGCAGACCAAGACGAACATAAGTGGCGACGCGACGATATCAGCGTCCAAGCCACATCCGTCCGTCCTCCTACGAAATAGTCAGGATGACTAAAATCTAACCTTTTCTGTCATATGAGATGATTCTCGTTTCTGTCATTCAATGATTCACTGGTGTGTAAAAACAAGAAAAAAGGAGCGTGTGTATATATGCATGGTGTCTGTGTGTATATAGTTTTGCATTACAATAGACAATCTAAATGCTTCCTTCGCTAAATAATTATGACAAGCTAGTATGAAATTTCATAACCACAGGTTTCGGTTCACTGATCTGGAGCTGATTATTGGATTCATTAACTAACTTTTTTCTGGGTATCATAATTAGAACCATAACAACGCCAGGTTGCATTTTAGTATATTGGTGTACATAAATTATACCATAATATATAATGCTAAAATTGCATAAAAGGGACAATTGAATGATAATATTGAAAACAAGTTTGTTAGTGTTTGTTATTGCATCAAATAAATCAGAAAATGGTCTGGAATTTAAGACAGAAGACCAGTTAGCAGAAGTATGAGAATTGGGTGAATATTACCAATAAAATCGAATTTCATATCACAATTAGGAATTAAACCTTGATGAGAAACTTTTGAGGGATGAATAATCATCATTTTTGATGCATCATCTAATGGCAATAATTAATAAGCATAGTCATCAAGGTAAAAGTACACAATTACAAGTATGACACAGGTTATGCTTAATGCTTTCACTTTTTTAATATGACAATTTTGTTTTATTTATAAAATCAAACAACAGCACAGATTATTAGAAATCTGAAGTTGGGGTTGAATTTTGATTCATTTATCATAGTTTATCACAAGTTGCAGAACGTAATTTTTATACCAATTTTTATAAAAGCCGTCTTTTAATTGAAATAAAAATATCAGAATAATTAGATGATAAATAAGTCAATGATTGGGCAATGATACTATTTTCTTTTTCCCAGTACTTTTTCTGCAACCAAGCAACCTGCTAAATAAAGTCAATGGTTTCAACTGAGTGGGCGGGCTATACAATGTTATTCTCTTTTTATATTTGTGAATTATATGCATTTTGTATAATATTTACAAAACCATAACTAAAACGGATTAAGAATTAGAGTAAATATCAATTGTAGTACGTAAGAGGGGGGAGGTTGGGGAAAATAATATTGGGTTTTTTTCTCTTGAAATTGTGAAATTGTTAATGTTTTCGGACGATGATGAATGTGTTGATTTCACAGACAAATATAACATTTATAATGGTTTTGGTCCATCCATGGGTTGGGATCCCCCACAAGAAGGGGCCTTTCTAGGGGCGTAAAAGGTGTACACAACACTTATGTATTGCTCTGGTCACCAACATTAGGTGATGGCACAATATTGCTGAATATACATTTTCTGGCATCAAACTATTATACATTTTGTATGCATTTTTACGTAGAAATCCCCAGTGTACCAAACACAAAGCAAGTAAACAAGCCATTCTTGGGTAACCAAGCAATGGATACCACATGCGATGATTCATTAATTTACCTTATTTATATTTTATCTTTAAATCGATCAATTTGATTTTAAATGTCAACCACATAACCTGGGGTAGATTTTACAATGATCATGGATGGAAAATGGAGAAACTGGGAAGCTCTGCAACAGGCAATTCTCACAATTGGGAGGAAATGTTGGCATTTCAAGAGAAACTTTGACAATTTTGAGGTATATTCACATAGCTGTTTTAACATTGTATTAAAAAAGGGTAATTTGACTTGCATCTCAGGAAATTACAATTTTTGCGTGCCCTGAAAATGAGGTTTTAGAACGATTTGAATTGATCAAATTGATTTTGAATATCAATTACATTGTACATAACACGGTGGTCTCTCTTCGTATTCAGAGGGGTAACACATGATCGGTCCAGGATCTTTTTGGGACATCGCGGACATAAATCCGCGGACATGGTACGGAAAACCCTCTTTTCCGCGATTTTTGGACCAATCATGCATACCCGAAGTCATTGTAGACTGAAACCACCGGGTCACATGACCTCAGATAGCACACAAGGTTTTAAAGGAAGGATTTTTCTTAGTTTAGAACCCATTTGAGAAATGGTGGGAAAATAATTGATAATAAAACAATTGATGTACCAGAATATAAAAACGCTGACACCAGAGCATCAAAACCAAGCTTAACAATAACACCATATATTATGATTAATTGATGTCAATTTATTGTAAATCAAACTGTAAATTCAGAGTAAAAATCTCATTAACGGGGGTGTTAACCCTAATTATAAGGAAATTATCAAGCGCTGTAACTTTTGAACTATTATGTGATGTATTTAAAAGTATGCATATTTTAGAATGGATATGAGTCGGAGAATCAATTTTTGGTATCAAATTTCACTAAAAATACGGACTTTTGAATTTGGACAAAAACACTTTTTTGGCTCAAAATATGTTGTAGCAAAATCAGTTTTTGATAAAAAAAAATGCCAAAATTACACCAAAATCATCTAAAGACACTTTTCTAGGAAATTCTTTTCGGTTTTGACATAAAATTGTTTAGTTTTTAAAATGTTGACCAAAAAAGCATTTTTGGCACTTTTTGGTCAACATTTTAAAAACTAAACATTTTTATGTCAAGCCAAAAAAGTGATTTCTAATACAAACCTTTCCAAAAATGAATATTTGTATATCACATTTGTAGTTCAAAAGTTACAATGCTTGATAAATATATTATTATTAAGGTTACCACCCCCCTTAAAGTCAACCTTGATCTTTTGAAAGATTATGCTTATATTGTACACTCCACCCACATGTCACTCTACAGTATTTATGTATGGGTACAGTTTAAATTGTGGTGCATCATAGTAAAAACACCACATTTACTACAAAATACAAATAAATTGCACACAACAAAGAACAGAAACAGAAACAAATAGATATAACATAACCCTGATATTGATGTATCCTTTCAGTAAAATGAATACTTAAAAATATTACAGCAGCTATTTTGATCAATGGAACAAGGTACCAACATCTGACCATGGTGTCATTTATGATGTAACCTACTTTATACAATCCATCACATATTGAATATAGCACTTATCAAATGGAAATATGGAAATAATTTTTTTCAACGGACTACATTGGTGTATTGAACTGCCTGTAGAGAGAAAGGGGGATAATATACATGTACACTTGTTTTGATACATCATGAATGATCCTGTGGTCAGATGTTGGTACCTCGTTCCATTGATCAAAAGGGTGCTAGCAGCCATACTAAAACTGGCCAATTGAGTCAATAGTACTACATATATTAGATATGCCTACCAGTACAATGTACACTGCTACATAGTCTAACTTAAAATACTAGAAAATAATACAACATTGATAAAAATACAAGCAATTTGTTTGTAAATACAGCATATACACAATGGATAAAAGTAAAAATAAAATGAATACAGATTCATTAGAGGCAGAAATGAACCAATATATTTGTAGAATAAGTACATATTGTTTTTAACACAGCAAAGCAGATGAGATTGGAAAACATGATGGTTACATGTATATGACTAGCTTTTTAAAAGAGAACAGGATTTGTTATCTGCTAACCCCTTCATTGGGCTACAGTGGCGTAGCTAGGATTTTTTTCAGGGGGGGCAAGATTTCTAAAATTTTCGTAAAAGGTTGCCCCTCAAAAAATTCTAGTCACTTATCTCGTGAATTTCACGTAAGTGGGGGGGGGGCTCAAAAATTTTCGCAAAGTCCACAAAAAAATCGCACAGTCACAAAAAATCGCATAGTAAATGTACTACATGTACAATTTTGCCTTCTATTTGGCTAATAACCTTCGTCTTTTTTCTCATTTTTTTTTCTTTTTCCTTTTTTTCTCACCCCTTTTTTTTTTTTTAGGTGGTGGGGGGCGGGGGCACAAATGGGTTTTTTTCGTCAGGGGGGGCATTTTCCCCCCTGCCCCCCCCCCCCCCCCGAGCTACGCCACTGTTGGGCTACTGTTAAAATCCATACACCCCTATGGAAGACATACCATTAATCTTCCACACACAATGTGTAGATTTCAAATGGAGTCACCCATGCAGGTAAACCCGATTAAGATTCACACCCTGCATGAGGACATTTACGGTATGTCTTCCATAGAGGGTTATATGGATTTTAAATGGAATTGTTGCTGTATCATACAAGACATGTCAATGTCCATCCATCCATGATTAGTTTGGTCTCAACTAAAAGGCAGCCACATAACATTTCCATGACAACTCGTAACGTTAAACAATTTTAGATCTGCTACAGACCACGAGTCAGGGTATGGGGTGGGGGCAAGGACTACATGTAGCAGAGTAGAGATCTTTGAAATTCCAACAAGGGAAATACATTGGTAGAAGTGAACTATGGGTGACACAAAATGAATGTATTTCTGTGTATTGAATAACTTCATTCAACCTGCCCCTCTTAACTCATCGCCACAACCCAAACACCTCTATACCCAAATGTGACCAGCTCACACAAAACCCGGACAAAGTCGCCAGGGTCGATATGGGCCAGCAAAAATAATTTGAAACATAACATTTTCAAGTGAAGTATTGATTTTTGAAGTTTAAAAAGAACAAACATTCTCAAGTGTATAAGCTTGAAACATAAGAAATTCAAATCTGAAATCAATTCCAGAATAATGTTTCCAATTCTATCCTGGTTTCCTGGTGGGAGAAGGTCTCAAATTATCCCATAGACCACATATATAATTTCAAAAAGTTCAACATTACAGACTCACTGCATATTATAATAAACCCTGTTTTAACACTGACAAAGACTTAACTTTTAATATATCAATTTTCTGACATCAATTTTCTCTATAGACAGATAGAGAGGGTAAAATGTTTCAGTATTTCTGCCAACCAGTAACTTTCCAGTAACTTTCGGACAACACCCTGTTTATGAAAACAAATACTTTAGTATACATATACAATATAATCAGATTTTTTTAAGATTTGTTCCATCCTTTGCATTTAATTGCATACACAAGGCCAACAAAATAATTGTTTGTTTGTCCACAGATCCCCTCAAAAAAATTGGGTTGGTCAATCGGATTTTTTTTTACAAATCACATTCAAAAGATGTATAATTAACTTTAAAAATAATTGCTAAATAAGATGTGAATGGGAATATTTTACTTTTAAATCAACTCATTAATGTTCTAAAACAGTTTAGAGGAGTAAAAAAACTAGTTTTTCTGGGATTTCCCAAATAAGGGTTTGTATTCATTTGTACAGTAAAAATGCTTTTGTCAGTTTTCAAAATTAGGGTAGTCAGAAATGGACAAACAAACATTTTTGGTGCTTAACCAACATATCAAGACAACCCATCTTATCAGGCATGTAGCCAGAAGTGTACACACATCAAAATACTGAAGGTTTTTTCTGTTGAGTGTAGATGGTTTTATAGGAAAAAGAGTTTAGTTCTATTTCTGCTATAACCACCTGCACATCAAGCCTGACCTGCTTCCCACTCACTTCGACAGGCACTATTTCATGTCAAATGCTTCAATTCATCAGTCAATTTCTATTGAGTTTCAGTCTCACACATTTTTTACACTGTCAAATATCACAAATATGGGCTTTCTCTTTAATTTTACAAATCCACGATAGATTTATAAGCTTTAATAATTTAACTTTAAATGTAGTCCTGCATATGGTACATGTAGGTATTATTAAAGGTTCCCCTATCTTAGCCCAAGAACTCCTCCTAATCTGAAAACCGGTATAACCAGAGAAACGCCTTACGGGGTATTTCTACTACTAGGAGACTCTGTCAATCTATAGTGTGACGCGATCAAGCGGAATGAGTTGGATGCCGGGAATATTGACTTTGATTCTTATGTTTTACTATGTTTTCTCATATATCCGGGGTTGGAGGAGGGTCTAATAATAAATTGAGCATTGTAATTTTGGGTGTCAGTATCCAACGTAGAGAGTATGCAATAGTGTTTTAAGCCAGGGGTGAGTAGGAAGTAATATGTAATAAACTCTTATGTTTTACTTTAAATAATGGACAAATATCAAAATTAAAAACTGCCAGCATGTGACTCATTTTGCTTGATCATATTCAATCTTAGTATTTCACTGGATAGGCTTATTTCTGTTTTAAATAGCAGCGCTGAGGAGGGGTTAAATAGATATGTATTAGTCATTGTTTAATCTGATCTAGTGCTTGTAAAGGTGGTAAATCTAGTTTCATAGTTTTCGCTCACTTGTTGCATCAAAAAGCACTACATTGCAATGAATAAACAATACATGTGTTGATTCAGTATATCGTGCACATACAACACTTATTATACGGTCAATACACATGTAATGCAATGCGCTAATGGTTCCTGGCTTGAATTTTGAGGAAGTGAAGTACATGTAGATATTTTTACATTCAAAATGTCATATCGAAAACCAGTGCATACATTTGTACTTACCAACTTCGAAATGTCTTTTTCTAATAGTAAATCTGCATTTACTTAACAAATGTATGTATTTTTTTATATAATCAAGTCAATGAAACTGAGAAGAGTATTTTTAGTTAAGCGATACATGACTGGCAGTTGGGTCTAGGTCAATATATGTACATGGTCTGCTCTCAATTATTATCACTTTTTATTTTTTAGCTGATATACCTTGCATTATTCAGACATTCGGCACTTAGTTGAACAAATATGAATACATTCAACATGAATTAACCATTTTACAAACTTACAGTAAAACTTGACGATGGGATTTTGCAGGACAACGAACCATTCATAATAGTCTTGGTAAAGAGTTGTATGCATTTTATTTGGCAGCACTTTAGGGACCATTCATTATTTATGGTGGAGGGGGGATTGGGACAAATTCGAGACTCGTATGTCAAAATTACCTAACCCCCTACAGCTGAAACTGAAAATTACATGACCCCCCCTACTAACCAATAGATTTTTACACAACCCCCCCCCCCCCCTCAAAATCAACTTGTCATATACTTAGGGGATGTATTTTTCTTTTGCCCATGGATTCGTTGGTTGTGCCCTCTGAACGGCCAATAATTTAATGACTTACTACATTGCGAGCGTAGCGAGGCGGAACATTTTGTCATATATTTATACATTTTGGGTGTTTTATGAGTCTTTATAACCCGAAAAAAGTTAGAACATCCAGACAAAAACGTATGAAATATTCTTGTGAGCTTTGGTGCAGAGCTGAGAGTGAGACGAGGTGAAAAGCATGCAAGAAATTACCGTTTTTAATCAAATTGGATTTTGAAACATAGGCCTAGGCTATTAACATGTTTTTATATATACACCTCATGGCTCTAATGTTTTCAACCATTGATGATTATATAGGTGTTTTTCTCCAACAGATCGTCCGAGCAGGGCGTGCACAAAAAAATTGCTGTACGAAAGTAGTCTCATCATAAGTAGCCTACATGTTTTGAAGTTGAAAGGTCGCACAAAAAATGGCATTTACACTCCAAAATAGCCTCTAAAATCACCCCAATCACCACCATCTTTATAGTTAAAAAAAGTTACACAACCCCCCCTGTTTAAGAATAAAAAGTTACATAACCCCCCCTATTTCAACATTTAAAAGTTACATGACCCCCCCTATATTTTACCCAACCCCCCCCCCCCCCCCCTCCACCATAAATAATGAACGGTCCCTTATCCTTCTCATTACTTTTTGTGCAAATCTTTTGACCCTATAATTTGCAATGTGCATTGCAGCAGTAAAGTGATCATGAGATGTAACATTGTACCATAATTAACTATAGAGAAACGGATATGACTTCACGCCAACATGCCCATATTTATTTCTATACAATAGCACTGATAACCAGTTGCAAATTTCCCAACCGGCTTTGCTGCCTTTGCAACTCTATATGACAGGGATCTACTGGGGATCACTTATTTAGATCCTTTTTTGGTAGGGATGTACCACCAGCAAAATGAAAATTGACCCAAACATTTACATTTACCAATTTACCAAACATTTACCAATTTTCAGGGGGATGGACCCATATGTTTACCAGAGACCCATAATTTTCCGCAATATTTGACAGAATTTGCTCAAATTTCTGTGAAAAACAGCCAATTTAAGGATTTTAGACCCATAAAATTACCAAAAAAGGGGTTATTCATTTACTAGACGGGTGAAAAATGGGACCCTATTTGGTGGCACATCCCCTTAACCTCATATCCACTATTAAAGTCCCCCCCCCCCCCCCCCCGGCCCATCAACTTCAGTTTGCCCCCCCCCCCCCGGCACTCGCGTCAACTTCAGTTTTCCTCCCACACCGACCAGCGCAATCAGCTTCAGTTTGAATGCTTTTTCAGCAACCCTTAATAGCAATTGTATCAATTTAGTAATCCCATCCCATTTCTCTTATTTACCATAATACTCCATCATATGGTCAATACCCAATTTCACCCTTTGTTTAGGTATTCAGTGGTGGGACAATGAGCACATAAAACACATTGCCTTGGGAGGATACATGTAATAATGTAATAAATATATTTCACAGTCACAAATATGGAAACAATTTCAATTATATTTTGGTCTTTGAATCATACTCTGTGTTTTATATATTGCACACATATAGACATCAGACCATAGAAAGGCCACTTGTCATTTTGTTCAGTAAGCTGCATGGCTTACACATTAGCTAGCTTTAAGGGCTGACATCCTCTTTGGCCATGATATGCCAAAATGTGCCAAACCTGGCATAATATAATACCACTGTACATGTTTAACACACAACTTGGTATACATTAGTACTTACAATGTATAATTAGTCAGGTATGGTCTTACCTACACTTCCTCGGCGCCTTCTCTGTATACCTTGTCATGTATAGCATGATGAAGACCGTTCTCCTTTACACGTATCTGCGACAGTTCGATATCATGTTTCATGCTTTTACCAGGACACTTGCACACGTCTGGACATCTACATTTACGCCACGTATTGGTACTACCATTCGGTAACTGTAAATCGGACTCTTGGCACTTGTCTCCATCCCAGTAACAAAACCTTCTTCCTTTGTACGTGAACAGGTTGCCTTCTTTATCATCTCGAATATCTAGTGCTCTTGCGACGACAAATGCTCCTCTACCTCGTCCCAATGTACCATACCCATCTACCGCATCGTGACCTTGTACAGAACCATTTTGCTGTGTCTGCGGCACTGGAGAGTTCTTGACATCCTCCTGTTTCTTACAAAGGCGGATTCCTCCGTTGGGGTGAAGGAAACGGTAGTACATCAACATGATGAAGATCCCGATGAAGAACCCACCCCACACAAAACATACAGCCGGTATGCCATATGTAGTATCTCTACCCGATGCTATGTACCACATTGCCATTAAGACTGTGTTCTCAGCAAATATGAGGATGTAGAAGATGAGAGCTCGGTAACGTGTGCGTCCTTCTTTCAAGTTGAAGAAACAGAAGATGTGAATGGCTCCCATGACGCAATCAAAGAGGACTTCCTCGACACGTGTCGTACAGAAGTCTGTATCCTGCCATACAAGCCACACCGTCATCAGCAACCAATGGCCTCCGATGACAGCAAACACCCGCCATTTATACTGGGATGCAAACAGCGCCAATGCAATCACACGCGCAGTGATGGTAAAGGTACGCCACAATATGCGACAGGCTACTCCAAAGTAGTTGATCTTGTTCTTATGGCTGCAGGAATCTCTAAGAGCTTTGTGGTAGGCCTCTAAAGACCATGCCAGGGATGATAGTGAAACTATTGCAGCTACAGCTAAATGGACAAAGCAAACAAATTATCGCTAGAAAAATAATGCACTATTTAGGTTTTTTGATGATTGTGAAGTGAGAATTCTATGGGTGATATTGTTGTTCACTTTTACATCATAATAACAACAATAAATCATTTAATCAATATCTAAACACATGACTGGTTAGCTTGATTTATATTATGCCTAAATCAAAATTACCGGTACCCTACTTCTCCAGCCTAGGGATACCTTGAGCTCACACAGATACCCCCTGAGCACTACCTGTCTATCTAACAGTGTTTCTTTTTTAAGTTTAATAACAAAATGTATTCATTTGAATAACCAATTAAAATACAGCTTGTGAAATATTTCACCCCAAATTATATCACATTGTAACAATGATTATAGTCAGCATTATAATGCTATGGACATAAATCCAACAGTGCATGCGTAGGTGCGTGTGTGCGTAAACCTGGAAGTGCGTACCAGACGCTTCAAATAACTGTGTGTCATCATTGGTCAATCCTGAAATTGTCATGCGCATGCATGCACAGTTGTTCCCGCATTACATGCATCTTGATGCAGCTCTGCGAACAACTACAAAACACGCATGCGTGAAATAGCTTGAATTTCGTCCATAGCATTATGACAGTGACTGTAGTGTATGTCCATCATTCTCACCAATCTGCCGGTTCTCAGGGGGTTAAACCGATACCCAACTTCTTTTATTTACATATAACCTTACCTGTAAGCCAGAACACCTGGGGCATCTGAGTCATGATGTAAACCTGAAGCACAAGCTGTGGAGCGGACTCCAAAAATGACTCTAAGAGACGTAACATGGTAAGATCCCTCCACTCATATGCCATGCTATTCTGGTATTTCTCCGGTCTACTTCTACTTTTCCAGCCATATCGCAAACAGAGAATGTACCTGATGATGAGAACAGGGACAGGCCAACAAAAAATTAAGTTAAGAAATAACAAAGGAATAATAATATAAAGACTTGGATAAACTGGTGTTTGAATGAAATTAACAAAGACCTTAAAAATGCACAGTCCCGAACTCGGTCCCTCTCGCTATCGCGCCAAAGGTTTACCCACTGAACCACAAAGGCTGTGTTTACGTGGGTGGGTACCAGAAATACAAGAGCTAATGTTTAAGCCTAAGATAAATCATCATGTATACACTGAAATCTCTTTACCAATCAAACAAGTACCCCTTAAAAAGAGTACTGTCAAGGCTTTTATAATAAGTGAAATACCCTTCACTTTTCATTTTCACTCAAAATGTTACTCAAGGGTAAAAAATGTGTGAGGTTACATTGTTTTACTGCATGGAACCCTTCGCTGACTCAATTTTAAGCAAAACTTTTGGTTTTTTATTACCCTCAAGAATTTTACATGAAGAAAGTGTTGTTTAATATCTTCTATTCCATGCTGACGTCATAAGCTAACAGATTGATAAGGCAAAAAAAAAAAAGTTTGTCTCAAATGACATGAGAGACTGAAAATCCAATGCAGTCTGCAGATTTTTTGATTTTTTTTCTTCAATTCAGACCTGGTTGTTATTTGTAGTTGCCTCGGAAGGTATTTTGAAACACGGATTTCTCCCTACAGCAGTTTTCCGGCCACATCTGACAGCGTGTTGTTCCTATCTGTTCTGTGTAAGAACCATCCAATTGACCACTTTACATGTAAAACTTTGATTTTTAATTTCATATCGCCGCCGTTATCAGACGGATTAACTACATGTAGCGATGTACCATCCGCCGCCATTTTAAACCCCCGGACAATCTGAGATGAGAACTACCTTCTGATTGGTCAGAACAGAACGATGAATATATAATATTTTGCACCAATCACAGATACTGTACAGTATTTGTTTCTCTATCAAAGTACAGCCAATATAATATAAAAAACGTCAATAGAGTGAATAAATGCATATTTTTTTATTTTATCAAAAGTGTAAAAAGTTTGACTTTTGACAGACTTTTTGGGGAAATAGAAATAGAAAAAAATTGAAAAATTGAAAAAAGAAAAAAAAATTGAAAAAAAAACCAAAAAAACCTGATATTCTATGGAGTAAACGTGGGCGGTTTTGTGAATGCGCGCGGTCATTTGAGACAAACTTTTCTTCTTTTTTTTGGCCTAAGCATTTTCACACTGGCCCAACATTCAATCTTTAGATGATTGATTGTCATTATTGTCCTTTCGTAGAAGCAATAACAATCGCTATGATAATCAATCGCCAAAATGGGCCACTTCTCTTGCTGGTTGTCAGTGTATTATGTAAACAGTGTCCCAAAATGTCTTATCAATACTAACCAGGTATTTTTTACTCTTGTGGCATTTAATACCATTACACCTACCTATTAAGTGTTCCGAGCTGTAATATGTGAGTCAGAAGCCAATAGAACCAATGGCACACTTTACGTAATATTCCCGGGCGTGGCTGATGCAGATTGCCTTCATCTGTCTGTGAATCCGCAACAAACCATCGGAAACTGAAATATTGTAGCGTGATGGAGGAGACGACCACAAAACTAAGGGTAAGCCCTGACCACCAATAGTCTTCTGTGAAGAAATACTGCATGCCAACTACGATATCCGTGCCCATATCGGCGATGTATGTCACCATACCACCCAGGAGAAATATGGCATCAAACCATGAGAAAGGGAGCTTCTTAGGTTTGGTTTTGGGAGACTCACTTGTAGGGGAAACAACAGAGCCATTTGGAGCTTGAGGAGATGGTATTCTTGCGTCTGTTGTCATGATGACTAAAGTAGTCGCTGGTCAAAGAATGGATGGCTATGTAGGGTGTGTGACGACTCAATGATTTGAGCAAGTTGTCAGTTAAAAGCTAATCATGAATCTGTCCAGACATTACGACCTGTAAAATTAAATTAAAAAATTTGTCAGAAATTGTTGTGTTTGTTAGTAGTTGTTGTTGTTTGGTCTTTTGGGGGTGTTTTTTTTTTGGGGGGGGGGGGGGGGGGGGGTTGATGGTTGTTTGTTTGTTTTGTGTTTGGTTGTTTGATGTTGTTGTTGTGGGTTGGTGTGTTGTTGTTGCCTCAAAATAACATTTGATACTGTGCCTGTTTGGAGGGTCCAAGGCAAGGAATTTAAGCTAAATCTGTTCAGAGTTCAATTATGATTGCCTCCAATACATAATCAAAATAATGTCTGTGAATTTTCAGAGACTAAAACACTTAAATCTTATTTCATCGAGTATTTTCTGCCACTAAATCAAGAGAAGAACTTGCAATGACCAGGTAATTCACTAAAATGGTAAGATTCATGTATTTTGTAGTGTAAAATGGACTAATGGAGCCTTTCTTAGTAATTCTCTAAAACAGTAATAAACACCACAGCACTGAGCACCAAGGATCATTAATTCACTGAATACGTTGACCAAGTTTGGTTGTAAAAAACGATCATACTGGAAATAGATTACAAATAATATGTTATTGGTCACAAAACCAACATGTTATAACCATCAGTTTTTTCTTGAGTTCTTGAGTTTAATAACCCTACCTTTATAGTGAATTTTAAAAAGGACATAATGAAACATTGAATCTTATTCATGAGTGACATACCCAGGTGGGGGGGGGGAGTGAAAAAAGTCCCAGTATAAGATTTTCAGTCAAATTCTGCCGAGCTGGTCAAACAATGACAAACATTTTTGTTTTGCCTTCAATAATACTAACAATTAAGGCTGGTAATACACACCTACATGTAACATTCATTTAAATGTTAACGATACTTGCGTACCCCTTAAACTTAAATTCAACAAATGCAAACAACCCCACAGCTGCCACCAATATATATGTAATGTTGAATAATAACATTGTCTAAATAAGATTAAAATGACCCCTCCTCCTTCCAAAACAAATTCTACCCATTACCATGTGCAAGAAGTTTATTTTTTACAACTGCACTTTAACAAATGCAAACAATCCCACAGCTGCCACCAATATAATGTTAAATAACATTGTCTAAATAAGATTAAAATGACCCCTCCTCCTTCCAAAACAAATTCTACCCATTACCATGTGCAAGAAGTTTATTTTTTACAACTGCACTTTAACAAATGCAAACAATCCCACAGCTGCCACCAATATAATGTTAAATAACATTGTCTAAATAAGATTAAAATGACCCCTCCTCCTTCCAAAACAAATTCTACCCATTACCATGTGCAAGAAGTTTATTTTTTACAACTGCACTTTAACAAATGCAAACAATCCTACAGCTGCCACCAATATAATGTTAAATAACATTGTCTAAATAAGATTAAAATGACCCCTCCTCCTTCCAAAACAAATTCTACCCATTACCATGTGCAAGAAGTTTATTTTTTACAACTGCACTTTAACAAATGCAAACAATCCCACAGCTGCCACCAATATAATGTTAAATAACATTGTCTTAAATAAGATTAAAATGACCAATCCATTGGGTGATTTGACATGGAATGACCCCTAAATAAGATTAAAATGACCCCTCCTCCTTCCTAAACAAATTCTACCCATTACCATGTGCAGCCTTCCACTATCACTTTGAAAGGGTGCGCAGCTCCGCGCTAGCGCAGACAGGGATAGTGTGACGGTGGATCTGCTACTGCCCCCTGTAGGACTTAAGGTTAATTTAATTGAAAACATGTCCATGTTGCAAGCTGCGATCGGCAATAGTGAAAAGTGTACCTGTGTCTTGTTTTGCCTAAAAATCACAATGCATGTTTATAATATCGTGACAAGTTTTCACAAACAAGTAGACAGACACTCCTATTTACAAGAATATTTTGTTTTGTCAATCTTTATTCATTCAATTTCAGTTACTTATCACTTCTTCCAAATTAATACTTGATTTTACTCATGTGTACATGTCAACATTTAACATATTTTACATCCAAATTGTTCATGTATCCACCCAACCGTCGTTGGTCCCGACATGTTCCGATAACCGGGGTCTGACTGTAATAACAAGGGATCCCATTCCCACTGCTGCCACCAATTAATAACAACCTTCCTATCCTAAAAAAAATCTGGATGTGAATTTTGTTTACCCCTGCTATCGTGCCAAAAAGATGGGCAAAAAGTTAGGCTACCAGTGTATTTCTATGAGCTCACTGAACATTAAGACCTTTTGTTGTGGGTCGCGGCAGGGCACTTGCGCTGTTGTTTAGGACTAATTTCAGCTGGCAAGACTAGCCAAGACTGTCAGTGCAACGTCAGTGTTGGGGACAAGGTCGAACCCACATTGTATAATAGGCATAGCATGGGGGAAATTGTTGGGGAAATTACCGAGCCCGATAATTAACAGTGCTACTGCTAGACTGGCATGACTGGTAGTGTAGGTAGTGGACTGTGAAGTGATTTGAGTTGAGGTGAGGTGGTACGTAGGGTGCGTGGAACTGGAAGTGCGGAATAGGTGGAGAATTTGAACATCTTCAGAATATTCAGAATATTCATACTGCATGAAAACGCTTGGAATAGCTTTCTAAACACGCAGTATCGTACGTCATGCATGCTGCAGCAGCAGCACTAGCAGAACTAAAATGGTGAAGTGGGATTGACATTTGAAGTGAAGTGGACATCCACAAACCAATGATAACTCCTTGCACAAACGAACACAAATAAACGACTCACTTATCTCTTTAATCATTCATACTTACCACACCACAAGCATATTAAAGTATACGGGTGATCTATTTACGAAGAAAACCCAGATATCATCTCTTGTCCGTCAACTGTCAACAAAATGTTAGTTTCTCCCGGTGAAAATGTCATCATCTGCTATATTCTAGAAACTGGTAATAACATTACCTTTTTTACCTAAGCAAAGTAAACTGGACTCGCTTAAATCCAGCAAACAATGATGATGTAATATTTTTTTTATTTTCTAGTTATTATTATATATAGCTTCTCTCTATCTTATATTATATATTTAAACCTTCAAAATTATCCCAGATAATGATGTATTCAAAACTGTTTTAATAAACTTTTAAATTTGTTTAAAAACACACAAGTACTATCTTGCTGGTACCGCTACTTTATTGCATTCTTTTCTATTATATTGAGTCTGAATAATCTTTTCAACTATGAGAACCTCGTTTTTCTTTGTTTGTCGCTTTGCTGCCCTCATCGATTGCGAGAACAGAATTATCAGCAACTTCAGCAAGATTACATCTTTCCACTAAAATCAAATATCCAGTTGATGATAACAGATTTTCATCCATATTTTATATAATGTGCCTATACAAAGTGTTTTGAAAAAATGCTTATTTCACAAAATGAATCTGAAGACAAATTAATGGGATTAAAGGCATAGGCCCTATTGTGATCTTTTCCAGGAAGCGCCCTCTATTCATGATTTGTTTAGAAAAGATTTTCTTGCAGATTTACATTTTTGATCATAAATCATACATATATTCTGACTGAGTTACAGAGCGATGCAATTCCTAATGACTTCAAAATCATGGTTTAAGGTTGGTGTCAACCCTGTTTGGCGCCAAATTATCAAGCACTGTAACTTTTAAATTATAAATGTGATGTATATAAAAGTATACATTTTTTGTAATGAAATGAGTCAGAGAATCCATTTTTGGTATCAAATTTTACTAAAATTAGTGTTTTTTACATTTTTGCCCAAAAATCACCTTTTTGGCGTCAAAAATTTTCAGACAACCTAACAATATCAGTTTTTGATTAAAAATTCCAAAATTTCACCAAAATCATCTGAAGTCAATTATCTAGGAGCGAATTTTTTTTTTTGGCTTAAAATTTGTTTGTTTTGAAAATATTGACCATAAAGTGCCAAAAAAATGTTTTTTATCTCAAAAATCTCATTTTTGGCACTTTTTGGTCAATATTTTCAAAACAAACAAATTTTAAGCCCAAAAAAAAAATTCGCTCCTAGATAATTGACTTTAGATGATTTTGGTGAAATTTTGGAATTTTTAATCAAAAACTGATATTGTTAGGTTGTCTGAAAATGTTTGATGCCAAAAATGTGATTTTCGGGCAAAAATTGTAAAAATCACTAATTTTAGTAAAATTTGATACCAAAAATGGATTCTCTGACTCATTTCATTACAAAAAATGTATACTTTTATGTACATCACATTTATAATTTAAAAGTTACAGTGCTTGATAAATTTGGCGCCAAACAGGGTTGACACCAACCTTAAAGAGTTGAACAGTTTATTTCCACTCTAAATTCACCCTATGAAGGCTAAGGCAATAACAAAACACACTAATAGGAAGATCATTCCATAATTTAGATTTAAAGAGTGCCATGGAGAGGACATTTTATCTCAAATTTTCTACTTAGAGAATACGTTATGGCCCAACCCCCAACCCTATGAGCTCTGGGCCATTCTCAGTTAGTATTAAATTTGTCTTCAAGCTCATTTTTGTGAAATACTTAGGCTGTAATTAGAAAATAACTTGCCCAACTGTTTGAACACTTTCGAACATGACTGAAGTTTAATAATTTGATAAATCATAATAAAGTACTTTTCAAACACAATTTAAATAGGCACATTACATAAAATGTGGACGAACCGAAAATCTGTTATTAACAACTTGACATTCGATTTTAGTGGAAAAGATGTACGTATTGGATCTTGCTGATTTATGGCTGATGGTAATTGCCCGATCTGAACTTTACCATTCCACGCACTAACATTTTGCACAAAAAATGCCTTTTATTTAATATGATTCAGTGTGTCATTGTTTGGGAACTATTGTTGCATGTTACGATTAACGAGGTCACCACGCAAAGTGAACCACGAAACACGGAAGTCGTGTGAACTCCAAGTTGTGCCCATTTCTTTCCTACCAGGCACAACATGTACCATAATCAAAACAAGCAATGATAGGAATGATAGGATCATTTCCGTTTGGTTTCATTTCATCCTGTTCCTGTTATCTATGTTCCATACTTTAGGCACTGCGCTGGTTTGGTACTCTGCATGGAGGATGTGATAGTCTCAAATATTTCATTCTTCATAACGAAATCCAGCGATGATTTTGACTGCAAGAGTGACTTAGATTTTGTAAAATACACTTAAGGTTCTACACCGTCGAGTTATGTTCTATGAGCTACGTCAACCCCTCAACAATGGACACATCGCAACCTGTGTTTGTGTATTGTTAACAGCATGTTTCTGTACTCAACACGGTAAGTGCACTTTTCAAATAAATGTTGACTGATTAATGAATTAAATGATTCGTTCGTTACGGATTTGAATTAATTAATCAATCAACCTTAATTATATCACCGGTTTATAAATTAAATGGTGATTGATTGATTGATTGATTGATTGATTGATTGATTGATTGATTGATTGATTGATTGATTGATTGATTGATTGATTGATTGATTGATTGATTGATTGATTGATTGATTGATTGATTGATTGATTGATTGATTGATTGATTGATTGATTGATTGATTGATTGATTGATGGATGGATGGATGGATGGATGGATGGATGGATGGATGGATGGATGGATGGATGGATGGATGGATGGATGGATGGATGGATGGATGGATGGATGGATGGATGGATTGGTCGGTCGGTCGGTCGGTCGGTCGGTCCGTTCCGTTCCGTTCCATCGCAACGCATCACACATTCATCAAAACACATTTCATCACATTTCATCCCATCCATCAACATGATCCATCCAGCTCATCCCATCATATCCACCCAGAAGTCAGGCTCTGGGCCAACTAAAGGGTTCAAAAAAAGAAAGTATACCACTTTGTTTATGTCATTTTGAGTAACATTCAATTTTATTTTGACCAAACAGGCTAAATAGGCATTTAGATGAATCTTTTAGGCATAATTTGATACCAAATTTGCCCCCTAACAACAAGGATAAACCATGATAAGCACCATTTAAAGAAAATTGGTCACTTTTCAAAAGTCACATTTTCAACGCACGCTAGCCGCGAGAAAATGCTGTGCGTGGCACTTTGAATGACCGGGAATGAAATGGATATTGATCACACAGTGGGGATGGGTTGGGTTGTGCCTGGACGAGCGGGCTATTTGATATGGATAGGTAACATGTGGTCTTTTCTTCCCGCGGGTGTGTATTGAAAATGTGACTTTTAAAAAGTGACTCATTTGCTTTAAATGGTGCTAATCATGGTTTATCTTTGTTGTTAAGGGGCAAATTTGGTATCAATTTATCATCTTAAAAGATTCATCTAAATGTCTATTTAGCCTGTTTGGTCCAAAAAAAGTGAATGTTACTCAAAATGACATAAACAAAGTGGTATACTTTCTTTTATTGAACCCTTTATTACACAGTAAGCCTGTGAGACCAAAACACAAGTAATAAGGTGTTTTTGAGATCGTAGCGCGACTAATGCAAGAAAAGGGTAGGCCTACTCTTTTCAAGAAAAAAAGTGTTGTTGTTGGGCATTTTTCAAGATAAAGGGGTACTTTTTCACAATCCTGTCGAATTTTACACGTTTAAGGGGTTAAATTGGGGAGAAAAACGTACAAAATTCTACCTACAAAATCCGAATCGCATTGACTTTGGGTTTCAGAGGCAATACGCGTGTTCGGTGTGTACGTGTATGGAAATATCTTTAGTCACGCATGCGTATGTTAGACCCCCCCCCCCCCGACGATCAATCCATCCATCCATCCACCCACCCATGACCCTCAACCCTCCATCATCTATCCATCCATTCATCTATCCACCTTGTCCACCCATCCATCTATCCATAGTCACCCACCCATCAGATAAGCTCCCACTAACTTATTACAATTTCTTTGTGTTACCTTACTTTGCAGTATATTGTCAGTGTACTGACATTAGTGATGGTTTTGGATATCAGAATGTGAAAGAACTGGACAGTGCTAACAGTTTCCTGGCCTGGAGTCTTGTGTATGGCGATTCTACAGCCAACGGAGTAGGTCCGACCTCTGGGTATGATGAAGGAGGTTAGCCAAATCAAATATTTTCTTTTAATCCTAATCCAGCCATTACCACAAATCACCACAAGGAAAAGGTCAATGTTCTCGTCATTATTTATAACTTAAATTTATAAGCTTCCATAATGTGTATATGGCTCTATATGGCTCTAAGTATTGAGGGCACTGCTCTCTTCACACAACACTTGTCTTCATTCCGTGTATGTCTATGCCACGTCGGACTATAGCTCTAGGGCAGGGGTTCTCAACCTGGGGGTCGTGACCCCATGGGGGTCGTTTGAAGTTTTCCAGGGGGTCGTGGAGGGATCATAACTATAGCTTTTTGGGGAACCATTTTGCTCTAAAAAGGCTTAGAAAAAACTCAAAAGACACTTTCAAATGCTAAATTTCCTGCTCGCTACGCTCGCATCATATAACCAAGCAGTTTCAGTTTTAATAAATCGGGGTGGGTTTTTTTTAGTTTTCATTTTGTGGCGGGTGAGGGGGGGTCACGGTACCGACTTAGAATGTCAAAAGGGGTCGTGGCCAAAAAGGTTGAGAACAACTGCTCTAGGGCATTAAAATTAACCTTTTCAAGCAAGACTCGGTGGCGTTGCGGTCGCATTGCGCCATGACTCGTCTGCCGCGCAGAGGTCCCGGGTTCAATCCATCAGGACGCGGCTCAGTAATGCGATTTTCTTTGTCCTAACTTTCCTCGATTACTTCCTAACCCTCGTAATTTGAATAAAACCAGCCCTGAAAGTGTAGGTTAACCGTAATTTAGGCATGACAGATAAATGGTTAACATACTGACATCCTCAGTTAACACGCTCAAAAATTATGTTCTCTGATACTATTCGCGCTTTTTTCAATTCTCGGGCTACCTCGGTATAATTACTTAACTTTGACATGACTACCATGAATTAACTAATTAAGTGTTCTTCCTTAAACACGAACATATAAAATAAAACATAACGCAAATGTTGCGTGTTGTCAGTGTATTGCCGCACCGTAATGCAAATTACGTTGTCAATATAATTTGTGAATCAACATATTATAAGCAGAATCATAATTATTAAATATATATGTATCTCGTAGTTGTGAAAGTTACCCACGTGTGTAAGTCCTTTAATCTATCAAATGGGAGACCTACATTAATTTTGATACAACCTATAAGAATTCAATCTGATGGTAGCCGGCTGCGAAAAACCAAAAAACTCTATTTTTAGAGAAAAAGGGACATAGTACTTGGCTCCGGTGCTATCTATCGCGTGCCAAATCGATGACTGAAAATTTAATCAGGCCCGAAAATGTGGAACTACCATCCAAGGGTAAGCAGCGACAGAAATATCATAAATAGAAAATATTCACACAAACTTGAACAGTGATTTGGATATGGTGGGCAAACTGACCTGAATGATCCACTAATTCATGATAATATAACACGAAAAAAGCAAATATATTCTAATTTACTACGATCGTTTAACCGTTTATATTTTGATGTATCTTGTAATCATTGGGGGTATAAACGATAAAGTCATACATTGATATCCCTGTCTGAATTTTGTAGTATTTTGCCCTTAAATTGAAAATGTATAGTCTATACTATATTAAAAATAGTGGATTAATACCTCCTGGTTCAGCTGCAGGTTGGCACCAAACTTCATACATACACATTTTTACCCTTTTTAGAAAACGATTGCTATTTCCTGACGAGTGGAGGAACTACCGGTGATCGCGCATTCCTCCTATCGCCATGCTATGCTCAATTGACAGACCCAATAGAAGTCAACTTTGCATACTACTTATTTGGGGAGAACGCGGGAAATCTAAGCGTGTATGTACAAGTGGGTTGTGTGAAATCAGATGACCTTGTCCTACCAAAAGCGGATGATGCGACGATATTTACGAAAAGTGGAAGTCAAAGCGACCAATGGCAACTAGGTCTAGGGTCTCTCTACAGAGGGGTGCCGACGGAGTACTTACCATTTCAGGTAATAATTTGCTTTAAACCCTTGGATTGGAAGAGGAAAGTTAATGCAGACGCCTGGCGTCCCTCAAGGTTCTATTCTCAGTCCAAATATGTACATTATGTGATTTTTACCATCATGACATTACGGACCTAAGAAATCAGAAACTGTGTCCATATGTCACATATTCTAGTTTATTCTAATCACTTTCACGGTGATAAAGGATTTCAGCTTCTACTACAGAGTTTTATTAGAAACTTATATGGTTAAATTAGTAACATTCGCGTTGCGACGGTAACTCTCTTTGTTCTTCTGGGGAGCGTTTTATTCGTCTAAGATACACATTTGACATTACTAAATCAGGCCAGCATCGGAAGCAGACAGGGGGAGAGGCGAGGGTCTTAACCCCGTACATTTCCACACGTCCTCTATGCGACCCCTCTTAAAATTTGCCAGGTCACCCATATATAGAACAGGTATAATTAAATAAACACAACACAAAAAGAAAGTAACCAGTTTTTTCGAGACACTCTGTGTTTAATTCCTTGGGTCCTAAATTAATCCAAAATATGGAAATGAACAGAAATTGTCTTTCGCACATTTTGATACCTCATTTGTTACAATAGCACAGATATTGATGAAGCTGTGTCCATTTGAATACGAAATGATGCAGTTTCCATTGTTGCACTTAGCCCTATACCCATATGAAAAGATCGTAAACAAAACAGTAAATCTAAAGCGTACCACTTCCTTTTCTCCATGAAAAGAAAATCATAATCCGAACATCTCACTTCGTCAATTGTTTCCAACACCTGTAGGAGGAAGACACACACGATATTGATGGATTTGTGGTTAATTTTGACAATACTTTATAATTTTCATTTTTTGTTTTGATTAAACAAAGCCCATGAGCAAAACAAACCTTGCTTATCATCCTTATCATTTGCGTTTGTGAACTTATTCTTTATTTCATGGGTATAGGGTTAAGTGCAACAATGGAATCTGCATTATTTTGTATTCAAATGGACACTGCTTCATCAATATTGGTGCTATTGTGACAAACGAGGTGTCAAAATGCGCTGGAGAAAATTCCAGTTCTTGCCCATATTTTGAATTTATTTAGAGTCTTAGGAATTAAACACAGGGTGTCTCGAAAAAAGTAGTTACTTTCTTTTTGTGCGGAGTTTATGTCAGTTGTTACCCCCAGGCCCCACCCCACGTATATCGTCATATCGTCCCCGAACCCGCCCCCCCCCCTGTCCCTGACGCCTCCGTCACTACTGAATTAGGCGCATGTTCAGCAACATGTTAATGAGCACTCTTTAGGGTTCCCAGCCACTCAGGAAAATCAGGGAAATCAGGGAAAATCAAAATAACTTTTTCCAGACAGGGAAAACTCAGGGAATTTGAAAAAAAGACAGAAACTCAGGGAAAACTCAGGGAATTTGATGGCTCAAGTGGGTAATTATTTTGGTATTTTTCTGTCTAAGTTTTATCCATTGACTGACTGGCTATGGTGGCTTTTTTGTGTGCATATGTAGTGTGACTTAACACATTTCCAGGCAATGAATAGGTGTAAAGTCGAAAAATTTCGCGCGCTACGCGCGCATTTCTTCACAAAAGTCGTGTCGGTTCATTTTCATTTCTCCCCCCAATAGAAATAACCTACCTAATACACCACTGCTATTCAAGCTTAACAACATGGTTTCAGGAACGTTTTCTGGACCATTTTAGGGGGGAAAACTAATTTTTTTTGCTATATATGTTAATAACCAACCCACATAATTATTGCCTTCCCAACTTCCGATAAAGTGCAAATATTTTCTCAGGGAATAATATAAATTTGTCAGGGAAAAATCAGGGAAAACTCAGGGAATTTTGGTCTTGTGAAATGCCGGGAACCCTGAGTCTCGTATAAAAGATGATCGTCGGTGATATAGGCCCTATTACATTGATATTTGAACAGATTTTACTTCAACTGAATTTAAACATTTGGTATCTGGTGTCCTTTGCCCACTCATATCAATTGTTTGCAACACACGTCACAGTTTGTAGCATGTTCTCATTTCGGTATTTCAATGAGCTAAATTCTTCTGAAACATTTCAATATTTGATGCTTAGATTATTTTTGAAGCTACCGTGAAAGGAGAGACTAACAACACCATAGCATTGGACAGTATTTCAGTTGATAACGGTACGTCTTATAATTTTGGTTGATGCATGTGCATGCGTGCAATCATGCCTAACGATATGAATTGACATACATTTATTATGATATAATGTATGCCTTTACCATGACTTAATAGCTGCATATATATGCTTTGTGATTGTAAATATTACGTTATTTTTCTTTGCAGAATAAGCATTTCATACTGACCAATTTGACCCATCAATACATTGCTTTTTTTATTAATACCAATACCATGCATGAGTTTTAATTCATCTTTTTAATTGAGACCGCATGATTTAGTTTAAACCCCACCCTTGAGTACTCCAAATTACTACGATGTGGTGTGCTCGTTCCACCCAGCGCAGCAGTTTTTCGATGAAATAATGGCTCCAGGCTATATACTTGGCGAAGTATATTGAGGCACTAATTAATAGAGTTACGTTTTGAAATCATCATATTAATCATACATGTCATAATCATCAATACCACCTGTCATTAATTATACTTTAACCACACTAATTCCAGCTGTTGATTTTACCACCACAATTATGAGTTATTCACAACCTACGACCCCAGCCACTGCTCCCCAGCAAAGCAGCAATGAGGTGATGACGTCATCTGGATCAACTGATGAACAAGTTACAATAGGTATACCAAGTTTTTGCCTGTCCTGCCTACTAAAATTCTCAAACTTGCCATTTAGGACACTTATTTTGTTTTAATAGAATTAAATTTAAATACATATAGAACTACGCCCAATTTATTTTATGGCGCAACACTACAGAAACTTTTTCGCTCTGCCTATTAGAGGCCCTATGCCACACTAACGATAAAATACCGAAAATTACCAAGAATTGACCAATTTTACCAAAATTGTGCACACTTTATGATAATAGTCCAATGGAGGTTTTTAGGAAACTTGTGCGCACTTCATGACAACATCAGAAGGTTTTGCGATTTGTTTTCGACTTTTTTCTTCAACTTCAGATAGTTTTGCGCGTTTTAGGACAATGTCAGAAGATTTTGCCCATTCTCGGCATTTTGAGTTTTTTTGAAACGCTCATTTTTCGGCAATAATTATGTTTAATGCAACTTTAATATAATAGTCCAATAATGGTTTTTAGGAAACTTGTGCGCACTTCATGACAACATCAGAAAGTTTTGCGATTTGTTTTCGACTTTTTTCTTCAACTTCAGATAGTTTTGTGCGTTTTGGGACAATGTCAGAAGATTTTGCCACTTTTCGGCATTTTAAGTTTTAAAAATGCTCATTTTTCGGAAATAATTATGTTTAATTCAACTTTAATATAATAGTCAAATGGAGGGTTTTTAGGAACTTCGTGCAGTTTATTTAAACTTTGGATCATTTTAGGAAACTTAGGTGCAAGTTTTGGTATTTTTGGCAACTTATATATCAAGGCATTTTCCCTTGTGACACGGGGCCCGATGAGGTCGGATGACACCCGGATGACGGATTTAAATGTGGTGATTTTATTGTTGACCTTTTTGACACTCACTCACCCTGAAACAAATTATCTGGAGGCAGAGGCGGTTTTTAGTCGGCATGTTAGATTTTATTGTTGTCATGATGTGACTGGGTTGTTCCTGCCGTTGATGGCATAAACAAGGGGTTACAGTTCGTCACCCAACATGGAGCAGCTCGCCACCTATAACACGGAATGAGGGTATTCCAGGTATTACGGAACGAGGCATCAAATATTTGTGCTCCGTGCGTGGGTCTGTGATAAATAGACGGGCTGTAAGTAACCCATGTTTGCACCACCGATGTCAGGAAACGGCCAATTACAAATAACTTCTATAATATAAATTTAGGTCTGCAAACCCATGGCACCAGCCCGCCTGTCACTAGTCGAGAAAGATCTCGTTATAGTATATATAGTAGCCTACTATATGAACATAAGTGATGAGTTAGTAAAGTTTGAAACCGGTTATTTATGGTTTGACTCTTGCAAATGATTATATTAGACTAATAAGCTAACAGCTATCCACTGGATTTTGACATTTTATTAAATTATTAACATATTTGATGCATTCCATTACACAGCCACGGCAAGGGCACCAGGTGAATCTACACCTTCTCCAGAAATGTCTACCATGACCATGATGACTACCACTGCGGCGGAGGAGATAACCACATTTACTCCCTCGTCAGTCTTACTAGCCACCCTTACCAATATGTATAATACAAGGGCAGCGGGATTGAATGGATCCAGCGAAGAACCAGCGATGGAAAGGAATACTACCGCTAGACCCACTACCTGGTGTGACGAAAATGAAGTCGTAGGTAAGCACGGGCTCTAAAATGAAAAAGTCATCAAAATAATTACACCTACGTTTTCGTAGTATTACTTTTATGTGACTTCCGAATAGGGCATATCCATTGTAAAACGAACTCGATACGACTCGATGCAATTCAACTACTTGCGTATATTCTGGTCAGCATTGTAGTGTTCGAAAACATTCATAGTAAAATATAGAAGAAATACTAGCGATGGATCTCTGCCAAATAGTCATCCAGATACTCGTGAGTTAACAAAACTAGTATCATTTCTTTCTTTTTGAAATAAAGAAAACACGTACAAATATTCACTTTGAGATTTCATGTTTTCAGCTGGTCTCGACAACTGTACATTCATTGGATTAATGTTTGCCGCTGTTCCTCTTGGCTTCGTGTTCCTTCTCTGGTTGGTTTGCTACACCTACAACAGGTATGTCTATGCAATGAAGCTGTACAGATAATATTATATTCCAAATTCAAAACCACAACTGTGATCTGAGCACTCCCAACTCCCACGAGAACTACCGTATATTAACCCTAACCCTGCCAAATCCAACAGAGACCAACGAGCCAATCTCTATGTTCCACCCGGCGTGCAAGTCCGAGGATAAAATGGATCCAGGCTATATACTCGGCCAAGTAGCCTTGACACCCGTGTTGTATAGTGGGGAATCGTTCGCCGCTGGTGCCGTCGCGGTGACTTTTGGAGTCACTTTTCCCCGCGCAGAAAATAAATCTGAAAAAAGTGCCCGAATGGGTTAGGGTTAAAGATACACAAGAACATCCTATTAATATACCGTATTAGAGTTGCGGTAGAAATCAATCAGGACAAGTAATTAACTTAACATCAGCCTATATCTTTCATGATATAATATAAACTGTCATTGTGTCTCTATACATGTATGGCACTCAACTTCCAATAACAACAAAAGGGTTGTCAGCATTATGTTTAAATCTTGGCAAACAACTGCACTGATACAACGAACAACGACCAACTCTTGAACCCATCCCAGGATATGGCGAAGGATAACACATTTCTTGTGAACTGTCAAACAATTCTCTTACTCTCAGTGCGTTAAACTAGTATTTTTTATTTTCTGTTTTTACAGATATTGCACATGTTGCAAGAAACCGGAGGAGCCTGTCGATAGGTATGCCTACCAAGGAGACAGTAGCATGGCTAAAGACCAATTTGCATCTACCTCAGTTGGGACATGTTATGGGAACTACACAGATAGCAGTTTCGCTGCTTCAGTTCCACCTTCGACAAACACCGCCTTGGATAATACTGCAGGGATAGGCGCAACTGCGGCAGCAGAAGAAAACCACGAACTGGTTATTTTGCCGGAATCGAAAGAAGAGGATTGTCTCATCAATATTGGAGATGATGCTGACAAAAAGACACCGACACCTGTTGTGGAAAATGAATATGAACATAGTATACGTCGTAAAAATCCAGCAGACAATAGCACTGATGATGTAGCAGATGGTTACGACATCATTGCACAGAGCGGAGGGAATGGAATGAATGGAGCCGGCGTGCAGGTAGCTGATGACACGATTGCACAGGGTAAAGAGGGTGGAATGAACGGAGCCGAGGAACAAATCCCTGCCACACTAGACGTCTCGGGTGATTCAGAAGACCCTTCGTATGCCGTTTTAAACGGACCCGGGTCACCAGACGACTCCGCGATTCCCCCTACGTATGCCGTGTTAAATGGACCCGGGTCACCAGACGATTCCCCGATTCCCCCTAAGAGGAGTACGTCGGTAATGACGCAGCCATCAAATAAAACTAAACCCGACGTGGAGATACCGGACTACGAGACATTACGAGAAAACAATCCATCTCCGTCCTCAGCTAGTCCGCCAATGAGTGGACAACACAATGGTGGTGGCTGGGTGGACAATTCTGCTTACGCCACATTATTAGATGACACCTATGACACACTAGTTGGTGTAGATGGTAGTGAAGATACAAAACTGTAGATATGACATGTAATGATGGACTTCAGTTCGAAAGTCAACTTTTTGATGGTTCATTGATCGCGTACCAACGCGACACAGGGAATATGTTCCTATTTTGTCAATTGACGTTCTGGGCCATGTAACATTGTTGAGTTAAAAGGGTATCTGGAGTCCACACGTATCTTTGAGTTATAATTGTCTAACGTGGGCATATTTCTAAACGCATTCTAACGTTTAACAAACCGCAAATCCTTTCTTATCCGATGGCTTCACATACATGCCGACAAACCGACATCATTGTTGGACTGTTGCACGCGAGGGCAGGGAGTCATTGCTTATAGCAGCAGATAAGGTTATGGTAGTTGTTAATCGTAGGTATAAACTATAGCTAGTGGACGTTAAGGTTCAGTCACACAGCCGATTATTTGCTAGAAAACCACTTCAAGACTGGTCACGATTGGCAATTATTCGAAAATCGTGAGCAGTTTTCTTTTTTCATGTGAAGTTTCGGCAAGGTCTGGGACTGTCCTGTGCGCTCTTCTGCAGTCTTGTTTGGTCGGATCGGGAGCACGTGGCAAATTTGACAAAACCGCCACGATTTTTTCTCGCAGCCTAAAAAAATCGTGGCGGCGCCTTTTTTCAATCGGGAAGGTCGGCATGGACACATGAGCGGTTTGGAAGCGGTAGCCGATGAGTTGGCGCGCATCATGAGTGGTTGTGTGTAGTTTTGGAAAAGTGGTCGGCAATGAGTCTGCTCCAAACGGGAGAGAAGATGCAAGCCAACTTGACATGTTAAATCGGCGACTAAAGAAGATTAGTCGTCAACAACTCGGCGACAAATCGGCGAGCAGTCTTGACAGCAACATGTCACAACTTGTGCCGTCGTGTTAAAGGTATATTATGTGATCTTTCCAGAGAACGCCCTCAACATCGAAAAAAAAATAGAAAGCAGATTTCCTTGCAGATTTACATTTCTGATCATAAATCGTGCATACATTCCAAGTTACAGGGCGATACGATTCTTAATTACTTCAAAATCATGATTTTAGAGTGAAAATAAACTGTCGGATAACTCCGACAGTTTATATTTTCACTATAAATTCACTCTAAAACCATGATTTTGAGGTAATTAGGAATCGTATCGCTCTGTAACTTGGAATGTATGTATGATTTATGATCAGAAATGTAAATCTGCAAGAAAATCTACTTTCTAAAAAAAATAATGAATAGAGGGCGCTCTCTGGAAAAGATCACATAATATGCCTTTAAGGTCGGCGATTGATCGGGGACTGAACAAGTGGCGTCGCCGATTAACATGCTTGATCATGTTGATTTCATGATGCTGTCGTCTACTGGTAGGCGATTCAGCATCTCTTCTTGTCTTGTTGAAGGCGGGGAATATCGCATACTAATCATCCCTGGTCGGGCCGCGTATTTTCTTTATGCAACTATAACGGGATGCACAGACGACAGATCGCTACACGGAATAAAGCGTAGTAACACAATGGGATGCATCCCGTTATAGTTGCAGAAAGAAATTAAGCGGTCGGGCCATCCAAATTGTAAATTGTGCAAGTTTGAACAAGATTTCAGCCGATTTTGAAAAAAATTGTGGTCTTGTGTAGTTGGGAAGAGGTTGGGTCGGGAGCTGTCTTCTGTGTGACTAAACCTTTAGACACATCCCTTTTCATTGGCGTTCAGCCACGTCACGGACGCGATACCAAGGTGGCAACAGCGACTGAATTGAAGAAAGTTATGTTATAGGCCTAATTATTGATTTCCTGCTATGTAGATACTACTCTTCGAGCGTAATGGGCATGTACATATTTATTTTTAAATAGCAAAAAAGATTGTGTACATTTATGTATTTTATATATATGCAAAGTTGGTGTTAATATGGAGTATATGGTCGCGTTCCCACAATTATTTTTTCGGAGGCTTTGTACCATTTCGTGATTGTGCAATGAGATAGACTGGGGAACGGGGGTCCACCAGTGCGGACGTGCTTCTGTTGGATTTAGCAGGGTTAGGGTTAGTCAACCCCGACTTCTGACATTTATTTGTCTGTCTCCTCATCGTCATCGTCTTGTGGATTGCGGGTGCGATGTGTGGTGGTCGATTTGAGGTAGTGCAACGTCATGCCGCCAAATGATCTGCCTGCTGGACATATATTCTATTGTTATAATATTTGCCTGAAATTAGCTTAATTTGTTCTGAATTATAATTATATTTAAGACCGATTGAAGCTAATTTTGACATTAAAATCCACATTTTCGATAGTTGGGTGTGGGGTGTGGTGGGGGGGGGGGCAAAGGTTGTTTACTCCCCCCACCCCACCCCCGTTTAAGTGCCGCCATTGCACTGCCCTAGCCAGGAACGCTTTATATGTACGCGCCTTCAAAGAATTTAGATGTTATTGGTGTTCATGAGATTTTATTTTTGTTATTGCTGTTGATAAACATTGCTGTTAATTGATAATAAACAAATGCCTTAAAAACTTTACACTGAAAGTTTTTGTCTGATAAATTATTTGTTATTGTTGTTGATGATAAACAAATGCCAATGTTACTGTTATCTTGTTGATTAAAAACTCCTTAATTTACACTTATATAAATATATTAAAAATCCCTTTAACATATAGAATAAATGCCATTTTATTCACTAAGTGAATTTCTTTGCACTTGAAACTTAAAGAAATTAATACAATTTCCAAACTTTTTATGGGGATTGAAGGCTTTGATTTGATTATTCTCATAAAAATTCGAATTAGCCTCATACAGGGGAACTTACACGCATTGAACTCCTCGTGTTACCGGCGAGTTCGAAGTCAGTTTAAGGGTGAGGAAAGACTATACATTCCGTGTTTCGGGTTGGCGGTCATCTTGGAGGTAACCCTCAACTCTATTCAAGTAACTCTTGGCTAGAATGCACATTATTGTTTCAATCTTAACATTTCAAGTAACAGTTATACTACCATGTTTTATTGAATGGGAGGAGAGACGGAGGGTATGGGTCCGAGTATGATGCAAGCACTGTTGTGTTGGCAGCTAATCCAAACAGGGAAGGTCTATTCTTTTACTCAACGAATCAATGTTTGTTGTATATCTCAAACTAGATCTCAGTACATTTAGGAGATCGTGATTAACACATTTTTTCGTGTAACACTCCCGGTAAAGTTCAAACATCAACTTTGCGGCGCTCTGTGGCGAATTCTCGTTGTGTATAAATTCAATTTACCATTAGGAACTGTATAGGCCTAAATAATATAAATTCATTCGAATTAAAATTTTCAACGGTTAATTTATTTTTTCGTTAGAAAATTCCAATTAGGAAACTTACTTAATTTTCCATACGGGTTTCAACAACACATCGGTTGTCCCCGGCGGCGGTTGTCTTCCTCAGTGGATTGTGTTTGATCCAGAGCTAGTGTCTCTAGTCTGCCCTCTGGATCACTGAGTCGTAAAGATGACTGAGTTGGTAAGCCCCCTCGTCGCCATTCATTAGGTGCTTATGTTGGTCTGAGCCTCCTTTTCTCCGAATCCAAATTGATTCGCGTATCCATCTAGTATTTCTAGTATCATCTCTGGCAATGATCTTTGAGTCATCCCATTTAATGACGTGGTTCTCTTTCTCTTACCTTCTACAATCCAAAACATTTGGAACTTTAGGATATTTACACATGAGATTTTCTCCAGATCTTTGAAGCCAACTCCTTGAGTGACTGATTGAAAATTCACAGATAGTATAAGCGATATATGAAGATAGGTTTAGATCATGTTTAATGTACTTTATATGATTGACAGATATGCAACAGTAAATATATACATGCAGTACATACAGTCGTCTGAAGATATAACTAGGTGCATATTGCATTTGATGGGTGCTATATTGTAGTGTGCTTAGGGACTTTCCGAAACAATGATTAAAACCATAGGTTGTGGTTGAAATGACCGTAAAATGGCGCATATTGCTAATTTGGGACATTGGTGTTGGTTTGGATTTCCGATCAATACTATCATTTAAAACAATGCTTCAACTTAAATAATTATCACGGGTATTCATTTGGTATAGAGTTATTAGTTTATGAATTTGCAAATAACAAAGTACATCATTTCTTATTTTATCTAAAGACACTCGTCAGCTGCTCGTCTACTTGAAGGACCCGAACGCCGTAATATTTGCGAATTCAAAGATACTCGCTGGCTACAGAAATCTGTGTAATGGCTAAAAACAAAAATGCAGTTTTGCCTTTTTTCTGAAATGTATTGGAGTTATTGATTATTATGACAAATGGTGGTATGTTTTAAAACATTTTGGCGTAACATTTATTACGTCACAGGCGTGTTTTAATAATGTTTCATCTCGACAAAGTGCTACGTCATTTTGGGGCAAGTGGTCCGAAGGGGTGTGGGGCAACTGGTCCGCCTGCAAAAACTTAATCAGAATTGTAAAATTCATTTTGTAAATGAGTTGTAGGCCTATGATAGTGTCAATAAAACATGACTCGGTATTGAAATGTGAATAGAATATGAAATAATTCACATTCTTTCACGGTCTTAGACATTTTGGGGCATTTCGGGTCTAATACCACTATTTCTGATATTGAAGGATTACAATATGACATGAAATTGCTTTAGAATGGTTCAAAACCTCGGTATTATGAATTACATCTTTATTATATTTGAATGGTGTCTGTAAAGGTATTTTCTATGACGAAATATCATGATTTATGTATTTTATCCACTGCTTTTTGTGTATATTAACCGTTGGGTCATCATTGTCATATTGACTAACTTCCCCTGTAACATGAAAAGCTGGCTAAATATCAAGATGGTTTATTATAAGTACTAAATGATGATTATATGAAGTAAATAACATCATTAAAAAAGGGGTATATAGACAAATGTATGGGGCGTCTGAATGTCACAACTATGTATAACCATTTACCGTTTTATCTAATAAACGTGCAGTCGAAAATTTCGCTTGCTTTGTATACCCAAAGACTTTACACAGAATGCCTTGGTATACCCTTTAGTATTACTGCATTTTACACGTTAACCACGAAAACTGTATAAAACATGGGTTTCATGAGACCTGTATCCTTTTTACACGTTAAATAATATGGAAATGAGTTTGTAAAGAAAATACTGCCTAGTTACCGTGTTGTCAATCAATGATTTCTGTGTATTCTAACCGTTGGAACATATAGGACCAGTTGCCCCAATGATGGGTTAACTAATGCCTTGACTGGTCCGTGCCAAGTAAAGTTTTTAGTTAATGGTAATTGGCCTTTTATTTGGATATTTTTTAACATTGATTATATGTTATATGTAAACAGTTACATGGTTGATTTTTTAATAACAATTCCATAAATATTTACACGAGCTTTGAGCTTTTATATCATGAAATTTGCTTAACCGGACCAGTTGCCCCATCTTCCCCTACCCATGCTGGGTAGGCCTATATAAATGTTTTAATCGAAACTAAAAATGATGAAACTGTCCAAATTTAAATATTTGCAGAAATTAAAGGCATATTATGTGATCTTTTCCAGAGAGCGCCCTCTATTTTTTTTTTTTTAGAAATTAGATTTTCTTACAGATTTACATTTCAGATCATAAATCATACATACATTCAAAGTTACAGGGCGATACGATTCCTAATTACCTCAAAATCATGGTTTTAGAGTGAATTTAGAGTGAAAATATAAACTGTCGGAGTTATCCGACAGTTTATTTTCACTCTAAAATCAGGATTTTGAAGCAATTAAGAATCGTATCGCCCTGTAACTTGGAATGTATGTACGATTTATGATCAGAAATGTAAATCTGCAAGAATATCTTCTTTCAATTTTGTTTTGATGTTGAGGGCGTTCCCTGAAAAGATCACATAATATACCTTTAAGCTTAATCAATTTTGTTGTTTTAATTTGTATGGCTCACAGATGTTTATATGTCTGCCTGGCAAAATTTGTGTACTAACATTTGCCCAAATATAGCATCAGTATGATTCTATACCTTTTATTTCATGATAAATTCTGGTGTTGGATCAAAATGTATGCACATTTCATGCAAATTGGATAAATACTTTTACACACCCCAACCACTGCAGACTCTACTGAGATATGGAGGGAAGGTTTTTCTATCAATGTATTATCCAAATAGCTGGTAGTACTTCTATCAACTTCAAAAATCTGATCCTCCTTGCCTAACTATGATTATTCGCGGATCGTTTGAAACATTGTGAAGTTATGCATATATTTCCAATTTCAATGCAAAGTTAGGCATTTGTGCATTCGTCTGAAATCTGAACAAGTTCACATTTATAGTGTGAAGTTAGGCATTTGTATACCATTCCCAGTATCAAATTTCAATGTAAAGTTAGGAATTTGGTCGTTCGACAGTTTAGTGTGAAGTTTGGCATGTATTCGTATGTTGATACTCGATGTCATATCACCAATACAACTTTCAGAACAATTTTTATAGGTGAAGTTTGTTTAGGCATGTGCATATCGATCATCGTCAGTAGGGCCTAACAACAAAGGGTGAGGTTGGCAATCCTCAAATTTTAATGGAAACATTTAGTGTATATTTGTATACCAACAGCAATAATAACTTTCAATAAAGAAGTTACTACGATATCATCAACAACAGTGCCATGGGAATTGTAATTCAATAAACATTTACAATTCACTTTCATTTTAGCCTGCTCATCTTTGGAACGGCAGTGATGTTTGCGGGTAGCATCTTCACTGATCTCGGCCTTGTGTTATTGTGTTATTTGTATGAGGGTCATTCAATAAGTTCTACCTCCTACCCCATAACTTTGCTATTACTATTAGTTAAACCAGTCTTATGAAATATTCCACAATTGTAGCTTTGAATCTCGCGGCTACACATTCATTGTAAATTTATTCGAATATTATAGTTGTACTTTTCTGAAGCTGGAGTGAAAACCCAAACGTCCATTTAGTGTGCCGGAAACGGATGAATAACAGCAACATGTGCATAGTGCTTATCATTTCACCAATTCTAACAGACAAAACGTATCTATCGGTCAAGGTATAACCGTTCTAATGTCAGATCTCTCTTAAACAGACCATAAATAATAAAATGGACTGATTTGATCTGAATTAGCCAAAACCAGATCAGGACAACCATTAAACCCTCCCCTATGGAAACACTGCAAAAGTCACATTTGCTTGTAAATTATAGTACGAGATCTTCAATATAGGGCCTCGGCCCACAGGGCTAAATGGAGGATTCCAAGTCTTTCCAATTTGATTTTCTACTATTGACTATCTGATTCACTCTTCTGAAGGTTGCACAAGAAAACTTATAAAGTGATTAGACTATCATGTAAACGATTTTAAGAAGGAGGCATCACTGTGGCATTAATTGTAACAACGAATTTGACTGATTAGCATTATTCCAGTAGGCCTATATGCTAAAGGCATAGTCTAATGCATTTTGAGTCGATAGTATATACTATTTGCAAGCCTGCAAAACTTAATATTGCTTACAATCTTATTTATGATTAGCCTATACCGTAATATATTTAGATAAATCCATTGTTTTCTATTTTTCAACCTTACTCTATACCCATTCGGAGTATAAAAAAAGAAACAATTTTCCGTTTCCGTTGTCCAAAACCTCTCTCTAGGTTTGGCCGCATCAGAGCAAAAATATAATAAATGTGAAGCTACATGTATATTATTCTGAGCTAAATCATGTCAAATATCATGAGGCTGATATAGACTAGCGATGTTACGAGGGAGGCGGTAGAACTCATTGAATAACCCTCCGTATAATTAGAATCCTGGACTTGATTACTATCATGGTTTTGACTCTCGGTTAGCTCAGCTCAGCTTATGGTAGATCGTCAGTGTTAATCTCGGAGTCACGGGTTCGAGTCAGTCGACACTATATGAATATGAGATAGTGCTCTGCTTTTCAGTTGCCGTCGATTGTAGTTTGTTTGTTTGTTTGTTTACACGGTCGGTCCGTACGGACACACGCTTGGGTCCTGAAAGGACCAAGCTCAAGCAAAATGCTCGGGCCAGGCTTTAGTGTGTTTGAGTGCTTGTCATGTTGTGGGTTTTGCTGGCGGCTCAGTAGATGTGTTTTAAATATTAAGCATGTGTTCATACTGCAGTAAAACATGTAATTTTTCATTGGGTTTGACTTCCGAATCGATCTATCACTGTGACTTGCACAAAAATACTCATTACAAACCCCATTCCAGCCATTAGGCCAAACTAAAAATTAAAAATAGTTTCTCGTCCTAATGAATTTTCAAAAAAAGGAGATTATTTACCAAAAATGGGGTTTTTTTTGGCACTTCTTTGTCTATAACTCAAAAAATAAATAAGATTCTAAAAAATAAAAAAATACGCCTCCTAGGGAATTTTAGTAGGATTATAATAAAACTAGTATGACAAAATTTGACAAAATATATTTTGAGTTATCTTTGCAGAACCTAAAATGGGTCAAAAAACGTGTTTTTTATAATTTTTCTCAAAATGGTCAATTTCATTATCATGGTTGGATTCATTGAACCCTTTTATGCAAAAAACTGTATTCTTATATAAAGATTAAATGAATATTGAAGAAGTTACGGCAGTTTTACGGCGGCTGTACCTAGAGTCCACACCTACTATTGACTATCTGATTCACTCTTCTGAAGGTTGCACAAGAAAACTTATAAAGTGATTAGACTATCATGTAAACGATTTTAAGAAGGAGGCATCACTGTGGCATTAATTGTAACAACGAATTTGACTGATTAGCATTATTCCAGTAGGCCTATATGCTAAAGGCATAGTCTAATGCATTTTGAGTCGATAGTATATACTATTTGCAAGCCTGCAAAACTTAATATTGCTTACAATCTTATTTATGATTAGCCTATACCGTAATATATTTAGATAAATCCATTGTTTTCTATTTTTCAACCTTACTCTATACCCATTCGGAGTATAAAAAAAGAAACAATTTTCCGTTTCCGTTGTCCAAAACCTCTCTCTAGGTTTGGCCGCATCAGAGCAAAAATATAATAAATGTGAAGCTACATGTATATTATTCTGAGCTAAATCATGTCAAATATCATGAGGCTGATATAGACTAGCGATGTTACGAGGGAGGCGGTAGAACTCATTGAATAACCCTCCGTATAATTAGAATCCGGGACTTGATTACTATCATGGTTTTGACTCTCGGTTAGCTCAGCTCAGCTTATGGTAGATCGTCAGTGTTAATCTCGGAGTCACGGGTTCGAGTCAGTCGACACTATATGAATATGAGATAGTGCTCTGCTTTTCAGTTGCCGTCGATTGTAGTTTGTTTGTTTGTTTGTTTACACGGTCGGTCCGTACGGACACACGCTTGGGTCCTGAAAGGACCAAGCTCAAGCAAAATGCTCGGGCCAGGCTTTAGTGTGTTTGAGTGCTTGTCATGTTGTGGGTTTTGCTGGCGGCTCAGTAGATGTATTTTAAATATTAAGCATGTGTTCATACTGCAGTAAAACATGTAATTTTTCATTGGGTTTGACTTCCGAATCGATCTATCACTGTGACTTGCACAAAAATACTCATTACAAACCCCATTCCAGCCATTAGGCCAAACTAAAAATTAAAAATAGTTTCTCGTCCTAATGAATTTTCAAAAAAAGGAGATTATTTACCAAAAATGGGGTTTTTTTTGGCACTTCTTTGTCTATAACTCAAAAAATAAATAAGATTCTAAAAAATTAAAAAATACGCCTCCTAGGGAATTTTAGTAGGATTATAATAAAACTAGTATGACAAAATTTGACAAAATATATTTTGAGTTATCTTTGCAGAACCTAAAATGGGTCAAAAAACGTGTTTTTTATAATTTTTCTCAAAATGGTCAATTTCATTATCATGGTTGGATTCATTGAACCCTTTTATGCAAAAAACTGTATTCTTATATAAAGATTAAATGAATATTGAAGAAGTTACGGCAGTTTTACGGCGGCTGTACCTAGAGTCCACACCTCCCCCCCCCCCCCCCCCCCCCCCTTAAACACACAATACAATAAGACAACCCAAAGTACATTTTCACAAAGCTAATGTTTGAAAGCCTATTTAAAAATTACATTTTCTCTTTTTTTAATTTGTCCCATTTTGCCCCACGTGTTGGCGCATAATGGGACACGCTCAGAAACTGAATATAGGGTAAAATGGGACATTTTTTGGCATCAATAAATTATGTTTTAGGCATATTTTTCTGGATTATCTGGTGTTACATACATTTGTGTAAGTGTTAATTTAAATAATTAACTATGTAGTAAAACAACAATGATATAGGCCTAGCTATATTGCATGCTAACACAGAACGTGAACACAGTTTGTGTCAATACACTCAAAGCTATATAAAATATTCAACATGTGGGGAAAAATGGGATAAATTAAAACAAGGTATTTACAAAAAACTGGTCAACATCCTAAAATGATATTAACAGACGACACAAAGGAAATATGAAAAAGAAGATTTAGACAGTGTATGATGTATTTTAACAAAAACTCTTTGTTTTAATGCTGGGCCCACTTTTCTCTCTGAAACCCTCCATCGTCTGACTCATTTATTCTATCCCATGAGGCCCCACCTGTGTATCTCAACATTTGATGAGGTCGGGTTTTAAAATTAACCCGACTAAAAAAATTAAGAATGTTTTAAGGTAATTTATATGGACATGCAATAGAACAATAAGTACTGTAAATGGTCCCAAATCTGTCCAGAATTAAACGTTGAGACATTTTATTGGCTCCTACAATATAATGAGATCTACCAGTGACCCTTGCCATGAAACGACCTCGTGTGCCGGCCAGAACGCACGTGCATGTGTTGCATAATACCAATTACGACTGTTTCAAGTCCTTATGGTTACAGCGGTTTATGTTGGCGTATGATAGTCACAGCATGGTCACAGCGAGATCGCGCGCGACAAGATTGGATTGCTATAGGACCGTGCGCTGTACTGGTATCAAATGAATGGTGGTAGACAAGACGTGTGTGGTGGGGGAAGAAAATAAGGACTTGATTTCAAGTCTATAATCAATATAGTAAACACGACGAATGTCGCAGATTTTGCAAAACTCTATCATTTGTTTTATATTATTTAAACCGTTTCTCCACAATTGTAACAACATATGTGTTCATATTTTCATATCCAGATCTAATATACATTTTAAAGACATCTGTGTACAAATACTGATTCAAGATACATGAAACCAATTCATAGACTCTACCACAAGGTCTGAATCTGAATTCAAATGTCAACATCCCAGGATGTTGACAAAAAGAGAAAATGTAAAATATTCAATAATTAACTTTGTTGCAAATAATTATTTTATTCACATGTAAAGTCAGTCTTTATAACACCAATTTGATGAATTTATAACACCAATTAATTGTATATGAAATTCAATCCAATACAAGTGTCCCATTTTACCCCGTGGAAGAAGGAGAAGAAGAATTTACCCCCAGTGTACTCTAATCTGCACCAATAATGACAAAAGGTAGCACCCCTGATATTAACCAATCAGCAGCAGTCGACATTACGCACAGCTCGTATGACTAAATATATGTTGTGTACTGCGCATGCCACTTTCTCCACATGCTGTTGGTGACTGATGAGGTGATGTACATCGATGCATGCAAATGTTTGTAGCTTTTTCTCACCTTTCCGGCTGTCTGCAAAGTTTGGTTAATATTGTATGACTTTTGTGGTGAAACGTTAATTATTTACAGTAGATCGAACTTGCTCTCACTCTCAGGGGATTTCCAAGTTCATAAAAGTATACAGCGGATTGGTCACGTAAGCCACAGTGCAGCAGCCATCGGTAGTGCATGTGCAAACGCTTTCCCTTTCGACTTTTCGTGATCGTTCATCGATTGATACCTCGTGCAGAACTGCAGGAACCAAGATGGGTCGCCAAGTAATATATTTATGTCTTGCCTTCCTTGTTTGTTGCCAACCAAACATTGCTTCACAGAATGGTAAGTTAAGTTTGTTTAATAATTATTTATATTTCACCGTTTAGCCTTTTTAGTTAGCCTTTTTACCCGGGGGGGGGGGGGGGGGGGGGGGGGGCGGGGCACTCAACTTTTTTTTTGGGTAGGGATGTGCCGCCCAGGGTCTCAAAAAGGGGGCTACAGAACTGAACTGAGTGGATTTTATGACGAAAAATAGGGTCTTGGGAACTGATTTTTTCAAAAAAGTAGGTCTTGAGAACTGGCCTATACTAGTTCAATTTTGATTAGCAAGAATTGGGGCTTTGGAACGCAAAATGTCATGTTTTTTGAATTTTCAATAAAATTGGGGTCCTAAGAATTAACTGATGCAGGCTCAAAAGGGGGGTCATAAGAAAGAGCTAGCAGCAGAGGGTGAAAAAGGGGGTCTTCAGCACGGCTATACCTGACTTCACGTAGCTATTGCTTGCAATAGCTACCTGACATCTCCCCTGGTTTCAAAGCCGATAAAACTGAGTCACAGCAGCGAGTAGTTCACATAAAAATATTTCTTGAACACCGCAAAGGTTAGACGTTTGCAAATAAGATTATCAGTAATACGTTTTCCTACAGAGAATTCCTACCTACCTTATTTTTAAAACCGAAAAACGGAAGCAGAAAAACAGCGCATTATCTGAGGTGCGAAAATGAAAATTCGTGAAAACATGTCGTCTAAACGGATTAAGATAGCGGCTTCCTTTGTATGTACTTCTTTACGTTTACCGCGACCACCTGTGTGTCTTTACAACTGTCAAAGTTCTCGAATTCTACGACGTGTGATTAAATATAGAGTACGTCCTCGGAATCCTAAAATAACCGCTATCGCGTGTAGTAAAAATACTGACCACGCGGCGTAGCGATGCATGTTGAGGGCAGCGTACAAGTCAGTCTCTTTTTTCCCACGTGACAATGGCCGTTTCATTGCGTCATTTTAAGTCTCTTTGACTGTGGTTTCAGACGAACGCTGCACATGTACAAAGTGAATTGGAAACAGCAGCGTCGTAGGCGTTTTACGTAACAAATCTGCAGAGACTGATCACCGCACGTGATATTTTGTTGTTTACCACTATTCTTGAGTTCCACGCATCTCTTATAAATTTCAATAATTTTAACAGAAAAAACCCCCCGATGTCTGGGCATTGATCACGAAAGAGTACATAGGATGTACACCAAGCCCACAGTTGCAAAATAATTAAAAATCTATGTAATCTACAAAGGTAAGAATCATCGATAAAATCATGTTGATATGTACACGTGTTATCTGGACTAACGATTACAGCGCAAGTCTGCCTACAATTTGCGTGTACAGCACGGCACATACTGTACATTTGTACCTATACTATCATAGGCTATACCCTTTCCCATTGTCAATGCCCCCACCCCCTTTTATATAATAGGCGCTAGGCCAAATTATTCAATGCACGAAAAAAATATTCGCAATCATCGAAGCGTTAAATACAGGTTACAATTTTACTTCTGGGACAATTATAATTGAAGGAAACCCTATGTTTTATTGCAACTATTGCATTCTAGGACTAGTAGAAACAAGTGCATTCTGGGATATTGTTAAGATTTTGTCAAATGTACCAACCCCAAATTAACACTCCACCCTCTGCCACCTCCAGTCAAAACTCTTTGGAGTATTTTGGAGGAATTCCAACCAAGTACCAAATAACACATTTTTTTACATGCGAAACAGGCTGAATTTTCGCAATCTTCAAATTGCGATATATTTCGAGAACCAAGTAACGTATAGGCCTAGACTTCATTCAAACTGTTATTTTCTTCTTTCAATGAGATCTTTCAAATAAGCTGACTTAAGTTATTCTAAACAACATCTTTTTTTATATCAAAATATCATGATGTGAAAAAAAATCATAGCCCAAAAAAAGTGATCGGAACATACACCTTTAAAATAGGCAATGAAAAATAAATGTAACCCTGTTACAGGCCAATGGACCTGTTTGTTCTGTCAGTCAGGCTTTTTTTCCAAAATTATTTTCCCTTGTAAATGATTAAAAAATCTATAAAAAAAGAAAAATTCTGTTAAAGTTCAAACAAATCTGTACAAAAATGCTGTTTTTTGACAAGCAAACAATATAATATTTGGGTATTCATTTCCACATGAACATTTTTTTCACAGATTCAAAAAAAAGAAGGGTTGGTCACGAATGGTGGGGCCTGTGTACAACAGGGTTTCTCTTTTTTGTTGCCTTTGCTAGGCATGTTCATAAAATTTTGAAATAAAATTATCTCTTTGAAAATGGAATACATGGAAACAAAGTACTTTACATTACAATAAAAAATGATGGTTCAACCTGAATAATAAAAAAGTTATAACCAAAAGTAGTTTGCCTCATATTGCTGATAACTGGGCAAGTCATGGACATTTTAAACCATTTTAGGTAAAAAAAGTTTTACTTTCATGATGTCTAGTTGCTTGTGCAGGGTTATATAGACATCAGTGAATACATCCTAGCCACATCGTACTACATCGCTGTATTTAAAAGAGGTAAACATGGAGTTTTCTACATATTTTGACCAACTAATTTTCAAAAAAATGTCGCCCTCTGTAGTCAATGATATGAACATCCCTACCTTTGCCTTCTAAATGCATGAATTGAATGCCAGACAACTGAGACAATGCAGATGATGTTGCGCCTGCAATGATATGGTTTACAAATATATGAAAAAATAATTTATGTGTGACATCTCTACACACAAATGTGTGGGTATTGTGCATTGTGTATTGTGTATTGTGTATTGCACTTTTCAATGTTTACATTTTTTCAATTGTCAAAACCATAATTTTTAATTAAAAACTATCATTTTATATTCAAAACTAAATTCACACTGAACAAAGTGTAGAATAAAACTTCCACAGTTATGCAATTTGTTGGTAAATGGACATTGTTTTTTAAATTTACACAATTTGTGATGTACAATGTAACACCAAAGGCGACGAAACAAAAAAGGGTTGGTCATCGGGCATTTAAAAAAGTAAAATAAATAATTACCAGGCTGTCAACTTTTGAACAAAATTGCCCTAAGGTCACGAAGAAAGACAAAAAAAAACCTGTTCTATGCGAGAAAATTTCAAAAACTGTCTTAAATTGCCTTGGAAATAATAACCAAAATAAAACTATTTAATAAACTAGCTTTTTGAGGCGTGCGCTGGTATGAGAACACCCCCCCCCCCCTCTCAAAAACATTAATTTCAGCCCCCCCCCCCCCCCCCCAGCCCAGCCCCTGCTCTCAAACAACATTTTTGAAACAAACAAAAAACGCCCGACAAACTGCACTGCCTGAGAGGTCCGTTTACCTGTAGGACAGGGTCTCTTTTGTGGCCTAAGGGTGGGATCCCTTCAGGTGCAAAATGCACCTTATTGTTCAAGTTCAGATGCAATTATTTTTGGGTCCAATTAATTTAAACGAGAAAGACTTTTGAAAAACAAACAAAGAAACATAACCCCACACACTTGTCACCAGTTACAACAAGTTTAAATCCTGTGGATAATCAGTACAAAACAATCCATTTAGTCAAAAGAAATTTCGGTAATAGTGAATATGTTTGCCAAAAAGGAAACAATTATTAAGATTAAATCTTGGAATGTAGACATTTTAAATAGTATAGAGGATGGAAACTTTGCACAGGAAGGCTAAATGGTGAGTTGTGATTGGCTGAGTTGAGTTGTGGAGAAAGTTGTAGAATGCATGGAGTGGAAGTTCCTCAAATGTCGTTCCCCTAATTCTAGCTTGGGGGAAATTAAGTTTGACATTTTACACCCTAAATGAGTAGACAAATTTGCCAAAAAGGTGGAATTTTGTTCGTTTGTTAGAGGACTTTTTGATGCAGATTAAGTAAGGGATAAAATCATACTGTTTTTAAATCTCACCTGAATCATGTTTAGGGTTATGTGAAATGGCAAACTGCTCAAATTCCTTGATTACAGGATCTGTAATGAGATCTCGCCTATGTGAATTAATGATTAAATGTACTTTTCATAGCCATTTGTTAACTGTTACCAAAAATCTGTATGGGACACTTATGAGATGAGAAGTTGTTCAGTGGTCTTTCCTGCATGGAGGTGAACTCTTGTTTACTCTTGTTTGGAGCCCAAAGAAGATTTTATATAAAAGACACCACCACAATGCATTGCGTTTTTTGCAAAATGCCCTTATTCTAGTCTCCAATTTGTCTCGGTTCCCATAGACATGCACACAATCATGGCTTCATAGCGAGTTCATCGTTGGAGCTCTAAGGTTCTAGTTTACATCAATGAATAAATTCATTATCAGTGTTACTTCTTATTAAAAGCTCGACAAATTCATAGTGTGAAACAAGCTTTAGTTGGCTGGCATTCGTGCAATGCATTGTGGGAAGACCTTAACATTTTCTTTTTATGGAGCCCAACACTTTATGGACTTGACCGGGGGTGCTCCGTGGTCATTACAAGGGGTATCACGCGCGTCCAAGGACTTTCAAAAAGTACCCTAAATACGTAATCGTGTTAACGTGAAAAAGCACCCCCTAAACAAGTATGGCACAGTATTTTACATACCCTAAGCATTAGCAAGTAATATCAGTATTTCCAATACCCTAAACAAGTACTCAAAATATTTTGATACCCTAAACAAGTACTCAAAATATTTTGATACCATAAGCAAGTAATTTGTATAGTGTAAAAATTCTGTTATACCCTACACACCAACATCGGTTGTGTGCGTCGTTCTTAAAAATCATGCAGAATGAATACCCCTGTGAAGGGTATAACAGAATTACTCCTAAACCTCTTACCGCGTATGACACATTTCTAACCCTTTTTTTCCTTCCCTAATAAGCTAAAAGTATTATGAAACATGCCGAGCTGATCTATCAGATCACTTGCAAAGGATACAATTTGAGAAATATATCTTACCCTTGTATCATGGCTATTTATAATCCTCATGGAACAAATAAGGACCCTAAATACGAAAGCCAATGATGTAAAAAGTATACCCTTTTCTTAATTTGGCTTGTTTTGATACCCTTTTCACGTTACGTACATAACGTGCCCCACCTTGAAAAACTACCCTAATTACGTGATTTCTTGGACATGCATGATACCCCTCTTGTAATTATCACACATGAGCACCCCGGGGTACTTGATTTACACAACTTTATCAAGCCTGTGTAGCGTGTACATAATTCATGCTTGAGTTATACCCCTTTCTAGAACAGTCTGCAGCGGAACATTATTAAACATTGTTATTTGCATTTCGTGTCTAGATCAGTCTACACCGGAACATTATTAAACATTGTTATTTGCATTTCGTGTCTAGATCAGTCTACAGCGGAACATTATTAAACATTGTTATTTGCATTTCGTGTAGCCTTGGAACTTGGAAGTCATTCATTCAAGGAGGGCTGAATAGTAGTTTCAATTAAATTGGCAATCAGCATGATGCATCTATTATCAAGCATTGTTCCGAATTTGCTGGAAGGAAATTGGAATAATACAAAAATTACTAGGGACTTCCCCTAGCTGCACCCCTAACCTTGTTGATTATCAAAATGCTGTGTGTGGGTTGGAGAGAAATGGTATAGTAGGCCTAGTACATAGCTGGTTCTTGTGACGTTGCTTTTAGATTGAATAATCATACAATGCACTAGACACAAACCCATTTTTCGAAAAGTTCTGCACATTTTTTTCTCCATTCCCTTTTGATGATGAGCAAAAAATGTTTATTACAATTTACAAGTGAATATTGACACCTGGTTTGGACTGTGGGTTTGATGGAATAAAACTCTCAGCTGAAAAATTAATAAACCTTTTTTTCATACAAAAACAGAAAAAATATTTACAATGATTTTGATGATATGGTTTGCTGTAGATAAGAGAGACCCTGACCCACATGTTGAATCGTTTCAATCAATTACAACATCTTGAAATTCAAGGGGCTTTCCCTTGCTGTATTCCTAGATGGATTTGGAATGAACCCAAACCATGAGTCAGAGAAGCCTTCTGGGCTTATGTGCAGGATGAACAGCTAAAATGGGTGGTTTTATATTTATACAGTATCCAGGGGCAGGTTCAGGGTTCAAGTACAGGTTTAGCCTAGGATTTGTTGAAAGGAGAGAACAGCTGGTGATCAGGCTTTCATGGTATCAAACTATAACACATGTTCTAGTTCTGTGTGTACATGTCCTTAATATTTTTAGGGGGGAATTTTTTAGCTTCATGGTTTGAAGAACTCAGAAAAATAGAAGTAGCATTGGCTGTGTGTGTGAGACAACTCTTAGGCCCAAAAAAATAGTTGTGTTGCCCTCATCCGGCCGGGTCAAAATTCTGAGAATGTGGGCCGGGTTTTTTGGGTTTTTTTAAGATTTTTTTTTCTCTTCTTTTTCTCTGTTTTTAAGATTTTTTTTTTTTTTTTTTCCCCCAGATTTTTTTCAAGATTTTTTTTCCCCAAGATTTTTTTCTCTCAAGATCTTCCAATCTGTGAAAAGATATGGGTAAGAAACCAAAATATTCACCAGTGGGTTGAAAATACATCCAGTAAGCGTTTTCCTTAGTATCTTCACACATGTTGACTGAAATAATAGGTATAAAATCGTTGATTTGGTAAAAATAAAAAATAAAAAAAATAAAAAATCCGGCCGGCCGTCCTTCCCGATTTTAGGCTTCTGAGGGCAACACAACTTTTTTTTTTTGGCCTTATGCCAGGACAGGAAGTTAGCAAATTGAAAATAGAGAAAGTCAGTTAAAAAGCCTAATTTTATGAATTTCAATTGTTTTCTGATAATTTTTTTTTCAGTTCATCAAAAATTTAAGTTTTAAAAGAATGTAAAAATATGGCTTTTGTTGATTTTTAAAAGAAAAATTCAGCTAGAATCTTGGCATTGTCACGGTTTCAATTTGTTAATTCTGGCAGGACCAACTCAATATTATATAATTTATATTAAATGTTTAAATATTTGTTGATGCTTGAAGAATTCAGTCTTTAAATTACTGTACGTGTTGGCACAAATTGTTCCTGTGCAAATGCAAAAATGAAGTTCCGGTGTAAACACTATTTGCTCTGTATTAATAAAGAAGTTCTGTAAAGAATTATGATTGATCATTGACCTTAACATATATATGATTTCTGACCAGTTTATGGTACGGATATAAAAATCATAAGTAATGTAAACATATTGAATGGTGGTTATTTGCATGGTTTTTTGAAAGGGCAAATTTCTTTTTTTTTAGTTGAAATCGAGAAGATTTGATTCAAATTTTATATTCAATTATAACTTGCTAATCGGGTGATCCAATTGGAACGTGTTGCACAATTAAAAATAAATGAAATATGCTCTGGTTGTGACAAACATATGGCGCACAGTACTGCTATATTTGCATGATAGAAAGCAAATTTAAACAAAAATGTTAACAGTTATTTGATTCAATTTTTGTATAGATTCAATTATGGTTGGAATGTGACCGACCAAAATTAAACGGGATGCATATCGTCAGCCTGCTTCAATAATTGCATAACTTATATTTTCTAGTTTTTAGAAAACAACAAAAATATGAAAAGTGAGTAAGGCAATTATCTTAGCAGGCTGATGATATGTTCAATAGCACCATGAATAGTGCAGGTGAATTCCAACAGGAGCAATATAACTGTTGGATATAATTAGGTTGGAGGTGACCTTAAGTGAAATGTGGCTTGTTATAGGCCTAATACAAGACCTGTTTTAAACATTTTACATCATTATTACAAACTGCCTAACTCACAAGGCTGACTTAGGCAGAAGCAGAATTGAAAATTTCAAGTTAGTGGGTTTCTAAATAATTCACAAATAAGAAGTTGATGAATGCACGGTCAACTCAATAGTATTTTAGGTCGAATACGTCGTAACCTAGAGAAAATGTAATTGTGACTTAATAAATAAAACAGAAAACTTAAAGGTAGATGACCCGATCACATTCCGATTTTCAACTTGAAGTTTTCTATTCTACATGAAAGGTCATCCTTAAAAAAGTCGTGTTCCAAAGTTTGAGTTGCATAGCTCTATGGTTCTTATTTTAGACGCACAGGATGCTGTGAACTGTACCCATTGAGTAGTATACAAACTATATCGGTGGTTACCACCATTCGCGGTAATTCGACGTTATTTCATCGATTTCTCCGTAATTATACCGATTTAGGCCGTCAAATTTCAGTATGATGATGAGAAAAATACGAGCTTTCATATGATATGAAAATCTCCGTATGTTTGAAATAATTCTGTGTTACGAAAATGTGATCGGGTCATCTACCTTTAAGTCTATTGAGGATTAATAATGAATATTTTTAATTTGTTTCTTATTTCAGCACGGTGGTGTACAACATCAACGCATGAGAACACAAAATGTGTCAACATGAAAACCAAGTTTCTAAGCAAGAACTTGCTCCCAGAAATAAGTTGCATCGTGGGTACAAATGCACAGGTAAACATTGCCATATTTGGCCACGTGATATTTTTATCATTTTAAATTGAATGTTGGGTACAAGTCTTATCGATTTATTTGCGTATGACCAGATTTTTTTTCATTTAAAATTGTGTCTTATACTACAGGCACATGTATCATAAAACAGTCTTGTTCCAAAATTTGTAATGAATTTTTTCAGTGGTACTCACTCATGATATGATACGCAAAAAAATTCACTTTGAGAATTTGCCAAGTAGAATATTACATGTACACTTTTGGTGGTTAACCACTTTTGGTGATTGTCAACTTCTGTTTCACTTCTTACATCTAAAGGAAACATTGCTCATGCTTGAAATTTTGCAGGGATATCAAAATCTCATAGCAATAGTGATCGGGCCACTCCCCTATAAAGTGACAATCACAACGTGAGTTTGATCAATATAACTTGCATACATTTAATGGGGTTTTTAGAAAAAGAGATTGCTTTGGAAAGGATTTTATTCTTTTAAATTTCAACTCCATGGTTGGTCACAGAGGGGAAAACTTAAAATCAATAGCTTGGTTGATACACATTCGCACTCTATTTAATTAGGCTAAATAGATTAATTCAAAAATGTCTGGTATCACCCACCAGCTCACTGGCGATAATCAAACAAAATGCAAGAGAACCACTCTATTGATTCTGAGAGTCAACTTTATTTGGGCATTGTATAACAAATTAACATGATTCTAGCCCTGGATAAAATATATTTGGACTTGTTAGTTGGTAGCTTGATCTCTTGAACACAGTTGGGTAACAGCCAAACCAAATATACTCCCACAGTGTGAGCAAAATCCTGTTGACACATTTTGCTCTTTATTGATACTCCTTTAACCATACTACATTTGAAAAGGGTATTGGAATGAAGTAATCCAACAGTTTTGTTTGGCAGTTTTTTACTTCCAAAAAGAATTTCCTCCAGCTACTGCAAAAAGAAGACACACAAATGTATTTCTCTTGCGTATAGGTCTATGTATTGTAGCTACTACATCACAAATTTAAAAATGTAAAACAGTTAAAAATTGGCTAAGGGGGTCAAATTAATCGTGCAAAAATTGCCACTTTTACAGTAGTTAAGCGGTTACAAAGTGGTTGTGGAACACAGAATATGAACTAAGCACTAAGCATCTGGCCACATGATTTGTAGTTGACCATATGAACCCATGACATAATATTGGTAGGGTAAAGGGTGCTGATCCTCAAATTGAGGGAATCAAAATGACATGGGAGTTTTTTCATACCCAAAGACAACTATAACTTTTTAGGCCTCTTGTGAAAAGCTAAAAATATTCATAGTCGGCCCATTCATTTCTGGTTTTTTCCAGTTGTCCTAGCTTTATCCTACATAGCTTCTAGGATCAAACTGAAATATGCCCTCCCCTATTGAATATACCCATTTCAAATACTGCCCTCACAGTTTGTCCACTATTCTTCACAAAGGCTATATTACAGATTACAATTTTGCACACAACATGCACTTTCTTAACACTTTCCACGTTGCAGGCAGCGGCAGACGACTTTCCAAAATTTCACAAAATGTTTCAAAAAGGTCCGAATTATTGCATTGCATCCCCATATTTGGAATCACCATGTGAAATGCATTGAAATAAGTACAAACATGCCTAGTATTGGTTTAGTAATCCTTGAGATAGACTTTGAAATTTGCGAAGGGTTTCTGAAAAATCTGTTTAACCCTAACCCTAGAACGTGGCAGTGGGGATGGAACGAAGAACAGGGGGAGGGGGTTAAATTTAAAAAAAGGGGAAAATTATGTCCACCGGCCCCGGGAAATTGAACCCGGGTCGACCGCGTGACAGGCGAGATATACTACCACTCAGCCACGGGGGGGGGGGGGGGGGGGGGGGGGGGGGCTTCACAGGCTAAAAAATCGGAGACCATATATACCCGTAGTTTAGTGCTACATGAGATAGAACTTGTGCGCGCGCAAGCCAAGTGGTGCTGGCTGTGATGTTACTGTGAGACATAGTAGGGTTAGGGTTATTGTATATGTAAACCTAATAGCCGCATGGAAAGTGTTAACCTACGTTTAACTAATATTCACTCACAACTTGTTTCAACCTTTCTTCACTTTTCTCTTTTCTTTTTCTCTTGTAATCATGATACAAAATTCCTCCATTTTGCACTTGTAGGACTGTATGACAATGATTCGGGACAACGCAGCTGACTTGGTCACCCTGGATGGGGGCGATGTTTATATCGCTGGACGTGATTTTGGTATGGTCCCAATCATGGAAGAAGTGTACGAAGAAGGTGAGTCATGGTGAATAATATAAAACTGACAAATATAAAGTTCTGTCAATAATTGGGTTAAACTGACCCACATTCTTTTTCAGAATTTGTTGAAATCAATTCAATTTACAAACAGGTTTGTGCATCTAAAAATAAATAGCATAATTTTATATAAAAAGTAGTACCTTGAGATTGAGAGTTCCGATTGAGACCTCCCCATATTCCCAAGCAAGTAGCTGAGCACTGAAACCAGTGATTGCTACAAATTTGGTATCTTTGGAAAGATGAACACATCAGCTTTCCTAGCCTTTCATCAAGACTTTGTAGTGGTAATACAGTGTGAGCGCCCTCTATAGAAATAGCATAATTCAAAGCCTTTCCGCAATTATTTGATGTGTTATGTTTCATATTGTTTTACGGAAGATTTTGGCCGGAAAAATTGCGCTTGCTGATTGGCTGATGTCATGATATATCGGGAGACGTCACCGATATCAAGTGCAATCTTTAAATGTTGTCGTTCGAGAATTAGGCGGGGCTAATCTTGTGTTGCGATGACGAAGGTGTTTGATCGACACATACTGCTTACACGGTAGAATAGCTATTTGCGCAACGGGCGATAGGTCGGCATACGACGCGCTTCGCTCGGCGCTTGACAGACAAATTTGCTAGGTTACTTTGACAAAGACTACAGATTTCTGTTGACGTGCAACACATTGAACATATCCCAAAATATACGAAAGATAGGCGATTGAAAACAATTTCCGAATTGGTTTTGCGGGGTTTAGATTGAGTATGAAAAAAAGAAATTTTTGACAAATTTAAATTAGAAAATATAACTGCAAAATCAATGGTGCTCATAAATTAAACATAATTCATACACTCTTAGTAGTGTCGAACCAATCAGAAAGCAAGAAACTAAAACACATACTTGTTAACATGTTTTAATTCGTTTTTACACTAGATCAAAATTATGCTCAAATTGTGAATTTTTATTTGTATAGTGTCATGTAATTAGGTCAATACATGCGTTTGTTTTGTTTCTCGAAATATTAGAAAAATCAATGCACTTGCGCAAATGTTAATATGCTCACAATAACACTCTCCCTTCGGGGTCGTGCCATTATTCAAACATCAACATCAGCGCGCGTCCATTGATTTGTCCAATTTCTCTCGAAACAACACATATGCATTTATTGACCTATAATTATGATTGGTTGATATTTTTGCAGGTAAGCGTGGTTACTATGCGGTTGCCGTGGCGAGAACAGACAATCCCAATGTCAACATGAACAATCTGAGAGGAAAGAAGTCTTGTCATACTGGTGTCAAGAAGACGGCTGGATGGAATGTACCTATAGGTAGGTTTGAGTATTATGACCAAGGCACTAAAGTTCAAGTCAAGTCATAGAAACTAGAAAGTTAGGGCTTGCAAGTCAAATGTTTGTAACAATGGATGAATGTACATACCCATAGGTAGAGACCAAAGAAGACTTCTTATCAGGGCTTGAATTAATTGAAGGCATCTTTGCCTTCGATGCCCCACCTTGTAGCCTTAATGCCCTCAATTTTGGGCTGTTTTTACTCTATTCAAAAGTACATAATGGCCTTGGATAAAGTTGGTGCCCCTTTGAAATTGCCTGGGCACCCTTTTCATTTCTAATTTCAAGGCCTGCTTCTTGTACAGTCCAGCATGCTTAGCCCCGCTACAGTTAACAAGTGCAGGCTGTCTGAATTCAACCCATTACTAGTAATCAGGGTCTTAGGCAGGATTTAAAAATGTGGGTATGTAAATGTGTATAAATTCAAACAACTAGGTGTGTACATTTTATGGGTTTGTGTACAAAGTACAGGGTGGTTCAATAAAACCTTGACAGTTTTTTGAAGCCATTTTTAAAAAAAATTCTGTAGATTTAAAAACAATCTTTTTCAATATTCATCAACTATATGATCTTGACCATCCATGCTGAAAATATCGTTACAAGTAACCTAACGGTTGCAAAATAACATATATTTGAACAAAGTCTGTCCCATTTCACTCTGTCCACGGGTACTGATTTCGCGACGTTACATTGAATACTGAATGATGAATTGCATGCAATTAATCTAAGATTTGAAGATCCCGCCAGGTGAAACCAGTGTAATTGTTAACATCTTTTAAGTTTAAAAACTATCTATTCAGGTGTGAAATAAATACGTAATAATAATACCACGAGTGACCCTAATTAGAATGATTGATTTTCATAGATTGGAAGTGTAACTGTCTATGGTATATGCCTTAAAAGTGACGATGCCATTTAATGTTATCTTGCTGGTCATTTCCCGTAGACTTACCCGTGGACAAAGACATTTTGGAGAGATTCTCTTCCAATAGCTATCATTTTGCCGCCATAGCATTATTAACATTGAGATTTTCAGCATAGATGGCCAAGATGATACTCTTGAGGAATATGTAAACAAAATTAAACAAAATTCCACAATTTTGAAAAATATGGCTTTGAAAAACTGTCAACGTTTTATTGAACCACACTGGTTGTAACGTCGCGAAATCAGTACCCGTGGACAGAGTGAAATGGGACAGATTTTGTTCAAATAGCTGTTATTTTGCAACCGTAACGTTATTTGTAACGATATTTTCAGCATAGATGGTCAAGATCATATAGTTGATGAATATTGAAAAATATTTTTTTTAAATCTACAGAATAAAAAAAAAATGGCTTCAAAAATCTGTCAAGGTTTTATTGAACCACCCTGTATAGGCCATGTGGACAAAAACTGGGTCTGTAAAAACTGTGAATTTACAAAAGTGGGTGTGTAAAACACTCCCTACACGGCTGGCTGCATAAACCCTTGCTAGTAATACATGGTACAGATGCCTTGCCGTGGGCCTCCGTCAGTTGTGACGATTGGCTGCCAAACGTTCACATCTCCGGATCATCTTTCTCCAAGTATCACACTCATACCGGTCCATTCCTTAATGTTATTGAACCATTGTTTCTTCTGACAATCTCTTTTCTTGGTGGCTTCCACTTTCCCTTCAGATAGGCATAACTTAGAAATAAAAAGAAAAAAGAAATTGAATCCTAAAACTAAAAAACATGCATGGGTTATTACAAAATTCAAGGTGTTAAGAAAAACGAGAGATGGCTGCATTGAAATCACATCTATTATACTACTTGCAGCATTTAACTACATCATGCCTTTCATTGCATTGTAATGTCAATGGGAACTAGTAGACACTGGTGATAGAAACCATTGGTCATGTGATGAAAGTGAAGCATGCTGGACTGCGCAAGAAATCTTCTTTGAGTAGAGACCAGGTCGCACAAGTCATATCACAGACAGATTAGCCTCAAATAAGTCAACAATTTTGTTCAAGACACTGATTTTGTAAGTCAATTCAAGTCATATAGGTTGTAGGCTGATGCATAAAATCGATCGACCGTCAAACACTCGGTCTATTCTTTGCACCGAACGTGCGGTTGATGCATTTCGGTGCCACCGTAACAACCGAAATTTTCGATGGATAATTATTCACTGTAGCGGTTTTCAATCCACCTTTGATCGTCTCTAAGTACCGCGGTCTATCCTAATTGACACCTAAACAATCACTTTAGCGGCGCGCTTTGTGACCCACTTCAACGATCGCCGACCGTGGCGAGATGTCCGCCATGACTGGGCAAGCAACACGGCCCAGTTGCATCATGACTGACTGGCAGCCCAGGGAATAAACAAACGTAAACAACCGAAATTTACGATGGCATTTTCTTTGAAATGGATTGGATTGAGCTCTTTAATATTTTATAACGTTTTAATTTCGGTCCAACCATAATTTTCGGTTGAAAATTTCAACCGAAAATTCGCGTTTTTCGGCAACTCTTTCAACCGTTATTTCACCGATTTTAAGTAGGCCTGCTTACTGTGGCATATGCGCCTACCGCGATCTTTCCACGTCGGCATAAATAACCACTTTATTGTCATATGTCGCGCTCGAAATATTAAATACACGTGGCGCAATGGCCATCAATTGCAGGGCGGTAACGGGCGGACATCCCACGGGTGATTGTTTTGGTTGGGTGTTTATTTGCCGTGTCTACTTTTGAACCGAATATGCAAACGTAACAACCGAAATTTACGATGGAATTGTTTATAAAATCGATGTAACCAGTATCTTTGTAATTAACATTTACAATATATAAAATCCACTCACATATAATATTCGCTCCGTAAATAAAACGGCCGCCGAATTATTTCCATTTATACAGTCTATTAACACGTGTTTTTACAGCCCTTGTATTATCGTCTTCAAATAAAATACGGGATTTCCCATCACCTTGCAATTTTGCATAGCCCAATTGAACACGTACGCCACTGTGACCTTTTGCGACCTCTGACACGATGCTAGCTAATAGAAAGCTATAGTGCATCCCCCGAAGAACATGTCGCGCCATTTTGGCATTTACTTTTATTTTGAAAATGTTAATTTTAATATGGGAAGGAAATCAGTGAACGCAATTATTTATAATTTGTTTATCATATCTCTAATTGTATTCGTGACTTTAAAACCCCATGTTATGCTGTATGTACGTGTTTGGAATCAATATATCTTGAATGAATTATGAATTGATGGATGTAAATGATTTGTTTAAATGGAGTGGTTAGATAATTATTACAAAATTGATTGATAGTCTAAAAATTAATTACTTGCTTTTTATATTTTATTGGGTGTAAATGTTGACCAACGGCGAACCCGTTAAACTCTTAACAACTTACGTTAATGTTAAATGTTGTATGTGGGCCTTTCTTAAATTTCTATTCAATGATACACGTGAATGAACACTTGACCCCTCTTAATTTGTGGATTACTATGAATCTATTGAAGTAAAAATGTGACTATTTGTAAGCACATCCTGTGGGTCTATTGAAATAAAATTGGCCATGTAATGACAATCAATACTGGAGACAAAATTTCTATTCAATGATGCACCTAAAATGACCACTTGACCGTCTGTAAAGTTGTGGATTACTATGAATCTATTGAAATACAAATTTGACTATTTGTATAGCACATCCTGTGGGTCTATTGAAATAAATCGCGGCACAGAAAAACATCCCCCATTCAAGTAATCAATACGTGACCGACGGCCCCATTATATAAACACGTGCCTTGAGTCAATGTGAATTGCGCATGACCACATGTTGCCATCACCTACAGCATATTATACAATGTACGTGTGGGGGAAATTTCGCGTGAGATAGGCCTACTTCGAGCCCCTGTAAATATGCGCATGCCCGCAACTATTTTAAAATCACCTACATTAACAACGTATGCTGTCAATCAATTATCACGCGCGGTATCATCTAAAGAGAAAAACCCGCCTTCTTAAACAACTAGTGTGTCAATCAAATATCCCCGGTAACATCAGAAGGTAATGAGGTTAGGTTGGTGCCAATTTGTCTAGGCATTGTCTTGAAAAGCAATTGTTTGTTTTTTAATTAGGCCAAGTCTCGGAAAACAAATTTGATTGCGTGATCTTCGGATTTATTGGCGTTAGTTTAAACTTTAGATCAACTCGGGTAATGTAATGGCAATACTTTTTCAATCGCCCCTTCTTCGTTCGTTGTGTGATTGTTTGTCGGATTTCGGATTTCAAAATCTCAATGGGTATGTGATTCATTTTTGTATCGAATAGGCTAACGATTGTAATGTTTTGTTTCTTATACTGGACTGGAAAGGAATAGCTTTGAAATACACGAATAATAACACCACAAATTTCACCATTTCATAATTTTCCTTTCATCTTCATGCTCCCGAAAGAGAGATTCGAAATTTATACTAAATACTCACTTTGACCATGCTTTGACCTACCGCACAATTGCATTATTTATTCGCCTCGTCCATTGCGCTGCGCGCTGGTAATTTAGGCAGGTATGACGGGGCAAGACTACAGATAACGACCGCCGCTATATACGGCTAATAAATGTGTTGGTGTTCAGCCAAATAATTTAAATACTTTCTGGTACCTTGCAATGGAAATAATGTGTGTTGATTAGCAAGCGAGTCATCCATCTCGTTGCACTGGGACTATCGGGGCATGACGATGACTCGAGGGCCGACAGTCGCGCTATACGGCAAAATGTTCAACCAAGCACGCTAAATAATTGCTAGTACGGTACCTTGCAATGGAAAAAGCACGGGCGCGCGTACAAGTAGCGGGTCATGTCTCCACCTCTACATGTACTCGTGCCGGGACTAGCGGGGGCATGACCAAAGGGCCGACCGCGAGCACGCACTATTATGATACAGCTAAATAATCAGCCAAACACGCAAAATCATTTCAGTTACTTGGGAATGACAAAAAATCGGGCGGGGCAGGTCATGTCAAACCTGGGGGTATTGAAGCCTGCGATACCGGCGGATGGCGGCGGGCAGGATAAGGCAATCGCGCCCGTGGTCGTTATTAAAGAAAATCTCGCCGTGTTCGGTAAAAAAAAAAAAAATCGCGCCGTGGTAAAAAAATTAAAATTAAAAAAAGTTGTTTTTTGGGTGGGTTTTTTTTGCGCTCGTGGTCGGTATTAAAGAAAATCTTGCCGTGTTCGGTAAAAAAAATAAAAAAATAGAAATCGCGCCGTGGTAAAAAAAAAAAAATTAAAAAAAAGATTTTTTTTTTTTTTTTGGGGGGGGGGGTGTAATTTCGGTATACTCGGTTATATCGGTGGTTTTTTTCGGTGTCGGTTTCGGTGTTTAAATCAACAACCGCAACAACCTATTAGGTTGGGGCGGACCTACGTCATGCCGGTGAAAACAATCACACGCCGGTGAAAACAAAAACAACTTGAGCAGATCAATCAATTAAGGCAACTGCACATTGCGCCTACTGCGATTCAAGTGCGTAACGCTCAGCGTTGAGTGCGTGCATGGAATGTTTTGCTTTTGAAACACTGGTTGCCAAGCAAATTTGCTAAAAATAACTCAAAGTGCCCGTATGTCCGCGCCCTCGTATTGAACAAGAAATCTAGTATCATACAGTGTTCAGTGATAGTGCTGTGCAAGTCGGGTTCAAGAAGTTTACGCCTAATAATGTTTATTTTAACAGTAACAGTCAGATAACATAATCAACATAGCAGAAAATTGAGCCAGGTCAAGTCTCTTTGACAAGGGACTCAAATCAAATCACATTTTCTTGAGAAACAATTAATTGGATAGACACGGTGTCAACAAAAAAATTCTGGAAGGCAAGGGAAATAAATAGGGGGTAAGGAAAAGAAAGAAGGAAACGGGGAAAAATAAAAACAATTAGAGTTCTCAACATTTTAAACTACAGCATTCCCCTCCGCCCTGCCTCCTCCCCAATAATAATACAATAGAAATTATGGCGTTTTGTCTTCTTGATGGACATTTTCTAACCTCGCCCACCCTTAAAAGTGAGTTTTGTTAAACACATTGTTTAAAAGTAAGATAAACTAATGTTTACAAGTTTAGTTAGTCACGGTTTTAAGCTAAAACCGTGTTTAGTATGAGAATATGGCCCTGTCTGTTAAAGCAAGCGAGTACAAATCAATTGTATCCATAGAAACATGTTTGTTTTTAGCATGAGAATCCTAAAGCTTTGTATAATTGAGAAATACATTTGTATTTATATATCAGATGATAGTTGGTATTCACCCATGTCCGCTCAGATGTTTTGATTGCTATCAGGAACAGGATCCTTGGTGTGTTTTCTTATCTATAATTATAGCCCATGCCAAGAGGAAATCAAGTGCCACATATTGGTTTTATTCCAATACTATTTATCAAGACGTGAATGCATTGCGTGCCAAGGGTATGGGAAAATCCCCTGAAATCTGGGAGAACGATCATGAAATACTGACAAACAATTGCATGACCTTACCAGAAATGGTATAGTTTCGGTATCTGTTTGTATTTCTTGGGATTCACAAATCAGCATAGATCTGTGGGTTTTCCCAAGGTCTCAGCCTTGGTGAATGTTGCTTTTTTATGCACCAAAGAATCAATGCATGACCATTGCTGCAGGGATAAGATGTAAATCTGATCAAATAATAAAGGATGAAAGAGTCGCCTCATCACTCAGAAAAAAAGGAACGGGAAACTTGAAATTGACTTTCATTAGCCTAATAGAAGTAAGCTAATTTGATTGGAATTCTGCTATTCACTCATGAGCGCCATCTATAATCAGATTTTAAGAACAAAACATTATGAGGCGCACGACCGGCTCCATATTAAGGATTTTATTTAATATAGCAAAAACTGCTTGATAGCTTGCTTTTGAAGTATTTTCCAAATTCTGTATGTTAACATATATGGCATATAATTGATACGCATTTCCAAAAAATGAGGATTGAGGAGCATTATGCTGCTGCTATACACTTATTGTGGACCTTGGGCGCACATAATGTTCAACGCATGTTTTGTCTCCGGGTGATTCTTAAGTGTTATATTTGAAACGGTCAAAGGAATTGTGATTCAAACTACCTACCTACAGGAGATATCCATTTGTAATATTGTATGTTGTAGAGAGCACACAGTTTTTGCACTGTTTATGAGCACTTTAGTGTAGGAAATATTCTAATCAAAAGGAAATGGTGCAATGTGATCATAATATTTTGTGACAAACCTGAGAAAATCAAAAGTTTCAAAAACCTTGCTTTCTGTTCCTATCAATAGCAACATCTTTGAATGGTTACAGAAATTCACATTGCTTCAGGCTATGGGTTATTAAAGTCTATAATAAGTTTCAGATCAGTGACCTGTTGGTCAGTAATGGGATTTGTAAGGACAATATATTGATCAAGAAAGGCAATAAATACAATTGTATTCTTTGACATCGTTTATTCATGCATCAAATGAATACTCTGCATGTCTAGACATAAGGATGTAGAAACAGTGGTGGGTTTCACTTCACTACAGGGTGAGTCAAAAAGAAGTTTACCCGAATTGGTGATGTTTTAAAAAACAAACAAATGACACTCGAGAGTTCAGTAAAGCATATATTTAGCAAGCATTCTCTCCTGCTTATTAAGAAAAAAGAATGACACAAATTGAGCATTGCTAAGAGGAGTTATGTCTATTTTAATAAAGGTACTCATTTTGCAAGCTGTCCAAGGAATACTTGACAAAACAAATGTAAAGTAAGCATTTTAGCTGTGTACTTACCTACAATTAATGCCCTGCCCTTCAGTAAAACAGGCATAACTTCTCTTAGGAATAATCAATTTGCTTCATTGATTCAGTAAAGCATATATTTAGCAAGCATTCTCTCCTGCTTATTAAGAAAAAAGAATGACACAAATTGAGCATTGCTAAGAGGAGTTATGTCTATTTTAATAAAGGTACTCATTTTGCAAGCTGTCCAAGGAATACTTGACAAAACAAATGTAAAGTAAGCATTTTAGCTGTGTACTTACCTACAATTAATGCCCTGCCCTTCAGTAAAACAGGCATAACTTCTCTTAGGAATAATCAATTTGCTTCATTGATTTTCTCTAAAAAGCGGCAGAGTATGTTTGGTAAATAAATGCTTTACTGAACTTTTAAGTGTCATTTATTTGTTTTGAAAAACATCACCAATCTCGGTAAATAGGGAAGTATGCAGCTAAAATGCATACTTTACATTTGTTTGGTCAAGTATACCGTGGACAGCTTGCAAAATGAGTACCTTTATTAAAATACACATAACTCCTCTTAGCAATGCTCAATTTGTGTCATTCCTTTTTCCTAATAAGCAGGAGAGAATGCTTGATGCTTTACTGAACTCTCGAGTGTCATTTGTTTGTTTTTTAAAACATCACCAATCCGGGTAAACTTCTTTTTGACTCGCCCTGTATTGTCATTTGGATGAATATTCATGAACATGTTTGGTGATAAGACTTGAAAAATGTATTTAACACTTTCCAGGCTATAAGTTTTGCCATACAAAACAGATTTGTCAGAAACCTTTCCCAACATTCAAAGTCTTATCGCAAGAATTATTGAACCAATACTACGCATGTTTGTATTTATTTAATGCATTTTTCATGGTGATTCCAAATATAGTGATGAAATTCACTAATTTGATATTTTTTTAACATTTTGTGAACTTTTGGAACTGTCATCTGGGTAACATGGAATTTGAATTGAAATACATGTTTAGTCTACATAATACGTGCATTTTGAAAGATGTGCATATTGAGTTTCCTACTCATGTTTATATAGAACATGGTAATAGTACAAGTATACTATTGAGTGGGCACATTTCCAGACATCCAGGACTGCTGTAAACAGATTAGGTTAATTCAAATTCCAGGTATGCTTCATTCAGGGTTGGTATTTGAGACCTTGCCCTTAACTCTTGCCATGCCTAAAGCAACTTAGCATATGTATATTTTGCCCAACAGTCGGGGTGGGCTATGACATCATGAGGATGCGCTTCCAGATATGGTCCTGGATAAACCATCTGGTATACTAACGACTACTGTCTGGTGGTAAACCAATGAACCCTTTATCTATTTTTGGTTAATCAATGGGTTGTAACTTTTTTGAATTTTCCATTTATTTTCCTAGAGTGTTAGCAATATTGGAAATTCTAAATATGCTTTAAAAATATTAGGAAAATCAGTCCAAAAGGATGGAAAAATTATGGATTTTTGGGTAAATATGCTGGTTGATTATTTGTCTTGAAATAATGTTAAATATGAGGGTTAATTTTCATTTTGCCGACAGCGCAACCCTACATAATCAGGGTAGGTTAATTTTTGTAATCCCCCCCCCCCCCCCCTCCCCCTCTCTCTGAAGTTCTTGTCTACAATATGACGTGTGCCTTTATATAACATCGTGGGCATGTGTGGCGCAGTGGGTAGAGCACTGGATTCATGATCTAAAGGTTGTGGGTTCGAGTCCCGCTGTAGTCAACATGTTGTGCTCTTGAGTAAGGCACTTTACCGCAATTACTCCTCTCTACCCAGGTGTATTTAAATGGGTACCGGCATTCTTCAGTGCTGGGAAGGTAACAGACTCGCTGTGGAGGAGGTGTAGCGAGCCCCACACAGCAACATTATAAAAAGGAGTGAGTCTGGCCCTATCGCTTTGAAAGAGAGATGGGCACTCCGCTCCTGGTATTACAGGATCGACCGACTTTACTTTACTTATATAACATAACATTTTCAAACCAAGCCAATGATTGACATTTGGTTGATTCATAGGCTCTGTGGGGAGTTGGTAAACAATTTAATGACACATGATTTATTTGAACCCCAAGATGACTTGACACTGACACACCAACTAAGCCATCAAGACCCCCAGAGAACATCCAACTGATAGGTCAGAAAGATGGATTAATCATTTTATGCACCAATCAGAGACATTATTAGATTAGTTTTAGAAGCTGTATTTTAATTGGTTATTCAAATGAATATATTTTGCTGTTAACCAATCAGAAACCCTGTTAGAAAGGCAGGTAGTGCTTAGGGCTCAGTGGTATGGTACAAACCTTCATCTGTAAGTAAGGTCAAATTTCCCTCCAGAATTGGGTTATCTTCTCACACCACACAGTGAGTTCAAATCCACAGTTATCATGACATAACCGTGGATTTTAAACGACATAACGGTTATCCACCATTATACAGCACAGAGGTGTATAGTTTCAAACATTTTAATTTTCCCTCTGATACTGGATTCTTCCCATTGCAAAAGATCAGTTTTCCCCTTTCCTCCCCCTATTTTTCCCTTTCTTTCTACCTCTCTCTTTCTAGTTTTACCAAGCAGGGTATTTTTTTATTTTAAATATTATATCCCTGCCATTTTATTTTGTGAAATGTTTGTTATGCACATAGAATGGTGCCTATCAGGCAAGCCTAAAATCAGCACATCAAATACTATTCTGTTTGCATAAATTCATAGAAATATTGCAGTTTTAACAACCCTACAGTGCACATTATGGTATAATTGTTACATGTTGTATCTCCACATTACGTTCCCTAGGTTTCCTCCTAGAAAAAGGTCTTATGACTCCAGTAGACTGCCAGCAGGACATCCAAGCAGCGGGACAATTCTTTAATGCTAGCTGTGTACCAGGTTAGTAAGTCACAAGGCTGTTATGGCAATAATAATCAAATAAAAACATGTTTGTTTAACAGCATTACAACTGGTCATGAAAGCCATTTTTGTTTCACTTATGGCTCTGAAAAGGAATCCCAATTTGTCCAATCATTATGACAGACCAATATCAATACAGGATCAGAAGTGTAGCACAGGTTGGGAGAATACATTTAGGTTCTTGCAATGAATTTGTTGCACAGTTTCTCTTTCGAGAATCAACTTGGACTGTCTCAAATCTGCTGAGGTTAATATTTGCGAGAATAGATTCTCATCAAATTTCTGCCTTGCAATAACCAATCATACAAGATCTGAAAAAATATTGTTTAATTGATGAATTTTAGTAGGAATCATAAAATGTCACACATGTTGTAACCAGTGATCAGATTTGCCAAAAAAGTGAAATCTGAGGTTTTTAAGTGGTGAAAGTAAGCTCTTAAATTTCTTCTTCTTTTTGACATTTTTTGTAGGAGTCCTCCTTGACGCGTATAATCCTGATGGTACCAACCCAGCTAACCTATGTAAGCAATGCGTGGCTGATGGATGCATGCTGCGTAATAGTCATGAGCCATACTACAACTATGTAGGGGCTTTCAGGTGAGTATAGGCTTTCACAAGAAAGTAAAAAATAGCTTGAATTCAATGTACTTGTCACTAGTATTCATTGGGAGTCTTTTAGGGCTATTTAAATGCATCATTATTTTTGATACAGATTTATTGAAAATGTCTTCTTTTTTTAATACAAAAACAAAAAGTTGGTTAGATATTTGTCATTTTACAAGCCGAGACAAATTACATTTTTTGGCCTAAAAGTGCTTATTTGTTGGATAATGTCAAATAATTGAAACAAGTTTGTTGAATTCCTTATGTTTTGTGTTCATTGCATCTACCACACTGGGAACAAAGTCACTTTTGGAGTCAACCCATGGTCATGTATTAATCTTTTTTTTGAAAATTCTTGGATTTGAGATGAAATACAGTTCAAGCAAATGGGATATGTATTCTTTAAATATAACTAAAAAAACAGAATTCTAAAGATTTCAGTAAGGCCAAAAAAAAAAAATTGTTATATTGGCGTAACGGGCTGAACAAAAATAGGGTAGGTAGGTAGGGATTTTTTTTTTTTTTTTTTTTTTAGCAGCTGTTTTTGAACAATGTTAACCGAGTTTAAACATTCCCTATTGTTTGTTAGAAGTACCCCTCAGTACAAGTTTATATACAAATAAAACACAATAAACCATATTTTCGGAAGGAATTTCCGTTTATTCGAGGAGCACCGTCGTATTTCGTTCGAGAAAAAACATTTATTTTTTTCATTTTTTTTATTTTTTAGGGTCGGTCGGTTGGGTTTTTTTTTTTTTTTTTCCACTGAAAAAAAAAAAAAAGGTGTAGGGTCGGGCGTATTTTTAGGGTCGGGCGGGTTACGCCAATATAACAATTTAATTTTTTTGGCCTAAGTATAAGAGATCGTCAGTGGGGTTTATCACACATTGGAAATTTTAAAACAATTACATGTTGGACCATAAACCTTCTCTGGCTTAAATTTGTATGGATTCAACCATTTTCTTCCACAGATGCCTAGCTGAAGGAGCTGGTGACGTAGCATTCATCAAGCCCCAGGCAGTGCTGGACAACACTGATAACAACAATCAAGAGACTTGGGCCCTCAATCTAGCCTCCACTGACTTTGAGTTACTGTGTCAAGATGGTACACGTAAGCCAGTCACTGAGGCTGCTACCTGCAATCTTGCACAGGTGAGTACTGGACATATAGCAAGAATCAAGAGACTTTGGCCCTCTATCTAGCCTCCACTGACTTTGATTACAGATCAGCTGGAGAGGATTGTCCAATCATTTAAACAAAATGTAGATGGTTTCCTTTGTGTGGGAGTAAATCATCTTATAAAGGTTGTAGCTGGGACCAAATACCTCAAATGACAATGAATAAATAAAACTAAAACTTGTGGTGAGATACCTGTGTTGTGTAATTTGATACAATCCAATGATGTGCCCTAATGTTACACCCAAATCAAACCTGTTGCCACATAATCAGATAGTAAGGAGACAGTTTTAATATCAAAGAAGGGTGTAAACAGGGGGCACTCTGAGCTACACCTGGGAACTTGGGGGAACTGCACTGACTGCCAAATTGGGGTGGGGGTCATAGAAAACTGAATTTGTATACAGTATTAGCCTTGAGAACTGAATTGTAGCTCAATTTAAAGCCATGTAATTAAAAACTTGCATAGTATTTGTGAATTCAGTTGATATGGAGGGCTTGGAAAAACTCAAATATGTTACAAATAGGGGTCTTGTAAGTGCCGCACACTACCCATCTGTCCGATATATGGGAGTACCTCCATGGGAGTAACAAATAGAAGACAAGAATTCTGAAAAATCATGTTTCATTTTATAATTACAACATTGTGCAGTAATATATTATTCATAATATTTAGTTCTTTGAGCATTTAATTCTAGCCATATCTGATGATTACACAACTTACATTTTAATAGCACTCATTGTTAGGTGGTAGCATGGTGGGTCCCATAATTTGATAGTTTAGGCCACACACAAAACCTGTTCTATGGGCAAACAGACCTCAGGTAGGTCAGGCAGGGTTTTTTTCTCTCAAAAAAATCAGTCATTTTTCAACAATTTTAGAAGTTTTAAACGACAAAATTCACATTGTTTTAAAAATAAATCAATAATTTTCAAAATAATCAAACAATTTTTTAAAAATCTGAAATTAAAAAATACAAATTTGTTGTTGCAAATTCTGGGGGTGGGGGGAGGGGTTGGTCGGGCCCGTAGAACATGGTGGTTTTTTTGTGGCCTTATTCTATATTTCTAATTCCAAACATTTATAATCTGATGTTTTGGTGTAATGTTCCTGTTTATAGGTACCCCCTCATGCCGTGATGACAGGAATGAAGAGAAGTTCACTACAACAGAAAGCATATCAGGACCTACTCAACAGTGCCCAGGTAAGTTGAAATTAAGTCGACATTTGAAATATCCTCACTGTTCTGTCAACACCTCATATGTTTTCCCTGCCCTTCAGCATGAATATTTTAAAACTGTCCAATAGTTATGCATAGGAAGTGTTGCTTTTATAATATTGAGGGGCAAGATAGATGTGTTTTGGCCCTTGAACATGTTTAGAGCAGACTGCCCAATGGTTATACATAGGAAGTATAGCTTTATACATGCTCAGCTGAAGGGCCGGATGGAGATACAAGGTTTTAACAGAACAGAGACGATATGTGATTATCCGGTTATACAAACTAACCAAATTTTGTGATGGATAACCAGTTTGTTATAGCATGGTATCCGACAGACAACCAAGATGTTGACGCTAACTATAGGTAAATTAATAATTGAATGAACATCACAAACGCAGTACAAAGATGAACGCGCCCGAAATTATCACGCGAATGGTTGTGCACGCTTCAAGCAATGTACGCGATACGCTGCCTAGTTGTGTTCGTTCAATTATTAATTTACCTATAGTTGAGATGTGATTGATCGTCAGTTAGGATAACCAAAATGGTGAAGGATAACCAAAATCTTGTGGTGGTCATTCATTTGACAAGGATGTAATTTTCCTTATTTTTAATTATCCGCTTGAATCCAAGTCAATTCTCACAAATCACTGTTCGAACTCAGTGGGGTTTTTAGTCACAGACAATCACTCAAGCCACTTGCCTAGTTTAACCTTGAGTCACAAATCATGAATCTTTGCAACTATGTGAAGTACCAGCCAGTGACATTTCAGAGGGCACTTATTCCAAGGCAAATATTTAGCTCCTGATCAAGGGCACTAAGGCAATTAGCGATGAAGAATGCTTTGAAATAGACAGGGCAAGAAGGTGACTTTGGAAGGCTAATGATGCAATTTCAAGGCCATTGAAATAAACCAGATTGATGCACCAAATGTTTACCTACATGTATGTGAACTTTGTACATCTAACTCTGTGCAGTGAAGCCAGAGTGTATGTAAAGGCAACGAAAAAAACCCACCCAGTTCTAAATGTCACATATATTATTTATAATCTGCTATTGTACATGATAGCAAGCAAGAAGGTTTTCTTATGTTTATGCACAAAATGTCATCAGCATATTTGGTTTGTTGTTTTCTGCAGGCAACAGACAATCCTTGGAAACATAACATCCAGGAAGATATTGCCATGTTTATGCATGAATCTCATTTTAATATATGAATATTCATTGATTGTAGGAAATCTTTGGAGATGACAGGAACCAGGAAGGTTTTCTCATGTTTGAGTCTTCTGGGGGTAGTTCTGATTTGCTGTTCAAGGATACCACCATCCGTCTCAATAAAATCAACAACCAGGACTACAAACAATTTCTTGGAGAGGATTATGCTGGAACTATTGAGGGTATGTATGCTGAATGATTTACTGTATCAGTGGTCATTTTTTGCAGTTAATTGTTTTGCGCTTTGGCAATTTTAAACCATTTAGCTTGTTTTTAAATTTGTGATTTAAAAGTTCATTACATAGACTTATACACAAAAGAAATATATTTGTGTGTTTTTATTTTCCCGGTAGCTGTTTCAAGCCCCACAACAATGCGCAGCAATTTCCACATAACAGTGTGATGTAATAGGCCTTACGCAGTATATCATCATATCTGTGAAGTTATTAAACAATATCAAGACATGGGATTGAATGGAAGGGAATTAGATGACTATTATTTTGACATGTTTCAACATAATTTGTATTCACATTTAAGCAACACTTTGAGAGAATATTTGTTACATTAAATTTGAGTTGCAAGTGTCAGTCTTAATAAGATATTTGAAATATGTCACTTTGAATTTGAAGGATCCATTAAAGAGTACCTAGTTTTAAAAATTTAGGCTCAGGAAATTGATTTTCAATCCATTTAAATCAAGCTTTATGGATACACCATTATGGTCCACAAAATCCATATACAGTTAAGCCCACATCTATACCAGCTGGAGTGGTGGAACTTTTGCTTTACTCTAAAGACAATTAGTTTGCAAGTACAAATCAATATATCTGAGCTCAACATGTTTTGCATAACAATAGAATTGAACAAGAATTGTGTTTTTATGCCTGTCCAAAATTATTCATACCCAATACCAAGTCTCAGGATTGAGGCCACTTTTTGTGATAATACACATGTTTTTGACATTCCAAACATTCTTTATATTGTGTGATAGGCTTTTATATTGTTATGTAATTATTCCACGGTGTGTGCATACGGTGTGGATGCATTACAGATGTGTCCTATTGAATGTACAGTGAGGGATATTATAGGACAACACTCTAGCTTCTTAAAAGCATGGCAAAGAAGATCAAATAACCTTTTTTGTGCATATTGTGAATGCTCACAAAGAGGGGAATGGCTACAGAGCTATTTCGAAACAATTCCAAGTGCAAGAATCCACCATACAAAGCATAATTAGGAAGAACAAGACGTTCAACTCACTAATAAACATTGAAGGATGCAGTCGGAAGCCAGGGGTATCCCCTTGTTTGGCAAGAAAAGTATTGCGAAAGGCCAACAACAATCCACAGATCACCATCAATGCTCTCCTGAACAACCTTGGCAATTATTGGACCAAGATATAATGGCAGACTCTCCAGCATATATTGCACATGAGAGGTCTCCATGGAGGCCGACCAAGAAAGACTCTACTCCTCAAAAGAGACACAGAGAAACTTGTCTTGCACCTTAGACAACCCCAACACTGAAGACCAAAAACTTGGATCTTTGTCCAGAAGTACTCTTGCAAATGCTAGATGAGTTTCTCTTTGTCTCTTCTCAGGAGTAGAGTCTTTCTTGGTCGGAGTCCATGGAGAACTCTTGTGTACTATGTCTGCTGGAGTGTCTGCCTTAATATATTGGTCCAAGACTCACCAAGGTTGTTCAGGAGAGCATTGATGGTGATATGTGGATTGTTGTTGGCCTTTCACCATACTTTTCTTGTCAAACAAGGGGACACTGTTGGCTTCCGACCGTATTCTCCAAGGTTTTTTAACTGATTTGAACTGTCTTGTTCTTCGTAATTATGCTTTATATTGTGGAATTTGGCACTTGAAATTGCTTCAAAATAGCTTTGTAGCCTTTCCTCTCTTTGTGAGCATTCACAATGCACAAAGAAAGGTCCTCACTGAGTTATTTGATCTCCTTTGCCATGCTGTCAATGAGCTAGAGTGTTGTCCTATAATATCCCTCACTGTACCTTCAATAGGACACATTTGTAATGCATTATCATTGTATACACACATGGAATAATTGCATAACAATATAAAAGCCTATCACACAATATAAAGAATGTTTGGAATGTCAAAAACATGTGTATTATCACAAAAAGTGGCGTCAATCCTGAGACTTGGTATGGGGTATGAATAATTTTGGACAGGCATAAAAACACAATTCTTGTTCAATTCTATTGTTATGCAAAATATGTTGAGCCCAAATATATTGATTTGTACTTGCAAACTAATTATCTTTAGTGTAAAGTAAAGGTTCCACAACTCCAGCTGGTATAGATATGAGAAAATCGCAAAAAACTCATATTTTTCAAGGGGTATGAATAATTGTGGGCTTAACTGTAGGTGTGTTACTGCTACCTTTGTTTGCTTCGCAATCATTATTTGGTGTTCCCATAAAAATAGAAAACTTCCTGAGCATGTTTTTTTTTTTGGTGGGGGGGGGGGAACTACCAGTTCACATTTGGGGATCAAACCTGGCCCCCCCACGTGGAAGTCTGACATGTTTCAACATAATTTGTATTCACATTTTAGCAACACTTTGAGAAAATATTTGTTACATTAAATTTGAGTTCCAAGTTTCAGTCTTTATAAGATATTTGAAATATGTCACTTTGAATTTGAAGGATCCATTAAAGGGTATCTAGTTTTGAAAATTTAGGCTCAGGAAGTGATTTTGAATCCATTTAAATCAAGCTTTATGGATACACCATTATGGTCCACAAAATCCATATAGGTGTGTTACTGCTACCTTTGTTTGCTTCGCAATAATAAATATAAAAATCATTATTTGGTGTTCCCATAAAAGGAGAAAAGTTCCTGGGCGTGTTTGGGGGTTGAGGCTGCCAGTTGAGACAAATGGGTCACATTGGGGGGGGGGGGGGGGGACCAGCGCAGGGGATCAAACCTGGGCTGCCAGCGTGGTAGTCTGACATCTAACTTATTCTCTAATGAGTCAACTAGCTTGAAAAACTTGAGTTTTTCTATGCCATTTGATTTTTGTATGATAGCGCTAATAGCAGCCAGCAGCAGTGTAGTGATTCGTAGTGTCCAGGGAGGTTAGAGTTCATATAAGTCATATACAAACATTATTTTCCAAAATTTGATCAAATATTTCACCTTTGCATTTACCCTACTTACATAGGTATCGGCAAGTGTCCAGCAAACACTGTACGTTGGTGTGTGATCTCTGATGAAGAATTGACCAAGTGCCGGGCTATGTCTGCGGCTTTCAAGACTGAAGGTTTAAGTCCGGAGATATCGTGTTTCCTTGATGTGGATCATGCTGCCTGTATGAAGAGTGTATCAGGTAGGATGCATGATTTGGTATTGTTAGTTATCACCTGTGTGGGTGTTCATACAATACAAATACAAATTAATGTTTTGTATTGTTTGAGATCATACAGGGACAGGGTCTTAGCCAGCCACCCGTCCACCCGTCTTTTGGACGGGCAGTTTCTAAAGTGGACGGGTGGAAATATCCCCAACCCGTCATATTGACGGGCAGTTTTTTGGACAAAAATAAATAAATCATTAATTCATTATAAACTTCCAAGGGTCATGATAAGCGAGCACTTTAAATAAATAATACGGCGCGGTAGGACTATAAAATCTAGTACAAAATTAATGGTAGTCATTATATTAAACGGTCCAGAATCCGACTTATATCAATTCTACAAGCATTGAACATCCCGATCAAATATTATGATACTGTTTTATGATGCGTTCAGACCTTGGCTGATGAAGAGATGGATATTCATGTATTATTATTAACCTTTACCATGCTGGGGAAAAACACTTGTCGTTCTGGTGGTATTCCCTCGGTTTTCTCAAAGTATCCCGAGATTTAGCGGAATTGTAACTACATTTCGAATTTGTGCATAAAAATCGACCATAAATAGTGCAAGAAAATCTTGAAATGTCATTTAAAATACTTCGATCTATCGTACCAAATGCGAACTTGGCTCGGGGAATACCTTTCAATCATCATGTAAACAGAATTTGGTTCCCGTATGTTATTTTTCTCATGTTACGTCGTGCTGTAAAATGGGTACCACCAACCGCACGTGGTTTTTCGATGACGCAGATCATTTCCATGAAGCAATGCAAAATACTGCCGCCGGCGATTGGTAGACTAAGACTATGCCGCCCTCTACAATTTCGTTATCAATGTTCCATACGGAAATATTCAAGATCGACTAGGGGATGTATATAAGATGGCCGCGCGTATACGAAAGAAATAATTTCTTCGGTATAAAAAAATGCCCGGGAAAAAATGTCAAAAACGGCAGACATTAATTGGAATATAATGCAAATAATAAAACCTCTACCAGGGATAACTTTCAAAATTAATATATTTTCATGCAGAGAAGAAAATGGACTCATAAAGTAAGCTTATTACTTTTTAAAAAGTGATATTTATTTAACATTTAACAACAAACATTTTCAATAAAATATCGGTCAAAAGTGCCCTTCAAATCACACCAAATGGGTTCGAAAATTGAAATTTTTTCGAACGCTGAGGGGGGCACATCCCCCCTCAGACTCCCCCCTGTCAGCGCTAGCGCGGAACGCGGTGCTTCGCACCTTGGTGCTTGGCACGTCAGTCATTACAAATATTTTGTTTGTTTTTTTTGGACGGGCATATTTTAAATCCTAGCTAAGACCATGTACAGGGATAACAATTTTTTTCTTGTTGATCATTCTGTTGGCCTAGATACGAAGTAATAAAATGTTTTGTTCAATAACATGGCAAAAATACTGACCCAAATAAAGTGTTTTAATTTTGAGGGGGAGAAAATTCCAACCGAGCGAAAGGTCTGTTCGCCCGTAGAACAGGGTTGGGGTTTTTTCGCCTAATTAATAATTATTAATTGAAGCCAATATAAAGCACCAGCGTGACCTGGGCATTAACGCTGCATAGCAGCACAAGTAATCTGGGGATGTGGCCCTTGCACGTAACATACGAGATATGTGCTGAGTGAGTTGAGATTTTGTATCACCAACTGACTGATTCGAACATGTATCAAAACGCTTAAAACCAATGAAGTTGCGTTATTCATGCCTACCAAATGATTAAAAGTAAGAAATGTTGTAAGGACAAAAGCATTTGCTGTGAAAATATAAAAAAGACCATGTCATTTGCTTTGTACAGGTGTGTACAATTGTGAAACAATGGAATTTGATTTGTCCGAGTTCTCCATCTCAGATAGCAATATGGGACACTCTGGGTGCCGGGAAATTGAGTCCCGCCCAAAAGTCCCGGGAACAAAAATCATCTTCCCGAATCCCGAAAATAAAGGATCAACAAAATAATTTTAAGCTTATTAAAAAAAACACGTCAGCTGAATCACTCTTATTTAATGCAAATTTATAGTGGAGATTCACTTGAAATGGGTGTATTTAGTGTAAAATGTTTTCGCAGATTTTCACTTCCGTGTTTACCGTGCCACCATCTTGAAACACGCATGACACAATTTCTACTAAAGATGGCGCCCTAACAATCCTCCCAGAGTGGGGTTGTAGATATTTCAGGAATTCCAGAGTCCCGCCCAAAAACTAAACCTAGTCCCGAGAGCATGATTTCCCGAAGATTCCATCATCTATAGGACACATTTTCTGAACAGAATTCTTGATGTATCATTACAGATGGTGAAGCTGATGTTGTTACCCTGGATGGTGGAGATATCTACCAGGGAGGAAGACAATACGATCTGAGACCACTTATGGCTGAGATCTATGACGGTACTATGGATGCCTCGTACTATGCCGTGGCTGTCGTCAAGTCATCAAGCAATTTTAATATTAATCAGTTGAAAGGTAAAGAAAGTTTGATGACATATATAAATCAAATTTCTGTAGGGCATTGTAAGTAGCTCAAGTGGAGCTAGTACAGGGTGTCCCAAAAGTTTTGAAACCATCTCAAAGCTTTACATCTCCAGTTAGATAATTCGCCCCATAAATCTGAAAATATCTACAGATGGCGAACACTTGTAGAATCTTTTTGATACCAAATTTACAAATTATTACCATAATAGAGAAGAAGGTTTCCCGACCTGTAAACTGCACTTTCATACATAATGAATTAGATGTTTGAAATATAATATATTACAGAAGGAATATGAATGCAATGTATAATTCCATAGACAATATCCCTGAGATTCATATCATTGTTCCTTTTAGACAAACAGCCAAGTTTTAAGACAAATAATCAAAAAGGAATTCCTTTCTGTTCCGATTGCTGGCCCGACTTTCAACTCGATGTTTTCTATTCTATATGAAGGGTCATCCTTAAAATAGTTGTATTCCAAAGTTTAAGTTGCAACTCCAATGGTTCTTATTTTAGAAGCACAAGTTGACATGAAATTTGCTGATTGAGCAGTACACAAACTAGCCAGGTGGTTTACCACCTTTGGCAGTAATTTACTGCATTTTGGCCTATAACATGTAAATGGAACCTATCTTGCGCCAAACATTTTACAGGAATAATGAGAAAAATATGGGGTTTCTTCTGATATTAAAATATATGCAGACATGAAAATCTTCAGCCTTTTCAGCTGATTTCAGTGTTTTTCATTGCTCAGATTTACATATTTTAAGCCCAATTTCAACCGTTTTCAGGTTTTTTAGCCCAATTGTTATGTTTTCTGCTTTTTGAAGCATTTTCAGTGATTTTCTACAGAAGCAATTTTCATGTCTGTATATGAAGAGGTATTTTGCAAAAGGGCTATGGTGCATTTTTTCAAAAAATGAGTTTGATATAGAAATGTATTGGGAAAAATCATATGTTTCAAGGAAACAAAGTCATTTTTTTCAAAAATACCTACATCTCATTGTAAACAGCCATTGAAATTGTTGTTTTGTTGCAAAAGGGCCTGTATCCAGAATTAAATCGGGATACAGGCCCTTTTGCAACAAAATAACAACTTCAATGGCTGTTTACAATGAGATGTAGGTATTTTTGAAAAAAATGACTTTATTTCCTTGAAACATATGATTGTGATCTATACATTTCAATATCAAACTTATTTATTTGAAATGATTAAAATAAATGATTTTTTGTGTGTGGTATTTTTTCTTTATGTACAAACAGATGGAGTTTTGTTGCAAAAGGGCCTACATCCAAATTTTCAAAAAATGTAAACATGATTTAAAAAAAAATTAAAACTAGCACATTTAAAATGTATTTCAATTTCAATTAGTATGTAGTGTACCTCTTTCATAATCCATTCAGTTTTTCAATTGCTCAACTTGAATATTTAGAAACAGTTTTTTGACTTTTTCTCAATAAGAGCCAAAGTGGATGTAGGCCCTTTTGCAAAATACCTCTTCATATGTTGATGGGCAAAAAAAAGCTTATGTGATCGGAACATCTACCTTTAACACCCTAAATGCAAACCAGTCATTAATTGTCTTGTCTGTATTGTCAACAATCTTATAGGAAAGAAGTCATGCCATACAGGCATATGGAAGACTAGTGGTTGGTTAGTTCCCATCGGCTTTCTTATCGCTAGAGGTGACATTGATGTGGAGACTGATGCCTGTGATGTGGCAGGTGCTGTTGGTAAGTTGATCAAATGTTTGAAAGAAACATTTTTGGCAAAAGTTTATAATGATGCAAAGTGTTATAAGAAAGGCACCATTGGATTTTTGACATGATTCATATTTGGATGTAAGTATACAGGGAAAACCCTGTTCTACGTCAAACAGACCTCTCAGGTAGGCTCGATCAATTTTTTTCTTCAAATCATTTGACATTTTTTGGGGAAAATAAATTTAAAATTCGGTGGGGATGTGTGAATGGGTCAAGGGGGGGGGGGCATAGAACAATAGTGTAATGTTTTTTGTCGCCTAATGGCAGAAAAATGATTGTTTGAACTATATTGCAATGTTACAACACACAGCAATCATGTAATGTGAAGATATCTTTACATATTAGATGATTGTGAGCCCCATCGTGTTTCTTTTTTTTTTTTTTTCAAATTTAATTAAATATTAAATTGGATTGTGGATGTGCCCTTTATAAAAGTCCATCATAATATGAGATTTTGATTTTGATTTTTCATATTTTTCTAAAACTTATTGAAAATGACCAAATTGGTTGGAAAGAAAAGGAGGAGGAAAAAAGACCAAGCAACCAACCTTACCTCAGAGGTCCAAAAATCAGTGAAACGGGGGTATTTGTCTTGTTGCGTAAGTCAAAGATAATCAATGCAAAAAATACTTTATTTTGTCAAATCAATACAATGTTGTCAGGAAGACTTTAGAAATGCTGGACAATAATAGTATATATAATCTGATTCCCTTGGTCCCCCACAAAGTGACCATCATTCCATCTTCTCCTTAATTCTAGGTGACTTCTTTGGTAGCAGCTGTGCACCAGGAGCAAAGACCTCAGCATACGATGCATATGGAACCAATCCTGACTCATTATGCCAGCTCTGCGCTGGTACTGCAACTGACAAGTGCTCGCGTAGTTCTAGTGAACCATACTACAGCTACAATGGAGCCTTCCGGTAAGTTGCTGTAAAACAAAAAAATTTACTTACATGTATTGCCACAATATAAACATTTGCTTCTCTTGTGAATAAAATGTTCTTTTGACGAATCCAATAAATCGTACTTACTAGTTACGTTTCGACTCCTTACTGAGCTGGAGTCTTCATCTGACTGGCAACCTTCTGATTTGTCCTATTGGTTTTATAGGCACGATTCTCGCCGATAGAGGGCGGAGTTTCAATCAGTTGGTCGTAAAAACAATTTTAGAAGGACATAAAACCACGAGATGGCTCAAAGAAGCCATCTGGATCCGCAGGCGAGGACAAGACACAATGAATAAGGACGAGGGGGCTTACAAGTTGAATAACATTTACGACCAACTGATTGAAACTCCGCCCTCTATCGGCGAGAATCGTGCCTATAAAACCAATAGGACAAATCAGAAGGTTGCCAGTCAGATGAAGACTCCAGCTCAGTAAGGAGTCGAAACGTAACTAGTAAGTACGATTTATTGGATTCGTCAAAAGAACATTTTTATCACATATTTATGAACAATCCTGATGAATCTATCAAATTTGCTTCTCTTGATTAGCAATCTGTGTGACTCGGGAACGAAGTTTAGGTAGTAATGCGCTATAGTCTTTCAATTTATGTCTACCGATATTGTATTAATTTGAGACTACAAATTCCCTGTTTAGACTAGCCACTTGGTTTCATAAATCCAGGGATGAAGAGGGTGGTCAGTCTCCTGTTAAACAGCTTTACATGTTCATCCAAAAACCAGCTATACATGCTCATCCAAAAACCTCTACAATAGATTCTTAATGGCGTAAAGGACAAAACCATGTCATATCACACATAGACTCAACTCCCACCCTGAAAGGTGGCACTCACACTCAAATAAAGCATGAAAGACTAACCATGAATGGGGTGTGAATTTCACTGCAAAAGACTAACCATGAATGGATTGTGAATTTCACTGCAAAAGACTAACCATGAATGGGGTGTGAATTTCACTGCAAAAGACTAACCATGAATGGATTGTGAATTTCACTGCAAAAGACTAACCATGAATGGGGTGTGAATTTCACTGCAAAAGACTTACCATGAATGGATTGTGAATTTCACTGCAAAAGACTAACCATGAATGGATTGTGAATTTCACTGCAAAATACTAACCATGAATGGATTGTGAATTTCACTGCAAAAGACTAACCATGAATGGGGTGTGAATTTCACTGCAAAAGACTAACCATGAATGGAGTGTAAATTTCACCGCACATTTTCAATGTGTTATAAAACGAGCCAAATATCTCATTGATTTCTTTTATCCATTTGAGTCCACTCACAAATACAATTAGTAAACCTAAACATTGATGGAATTTACTAAAAAGTTACTAAGACTTTTGTCGTGGTCGTTGAAGTGTACCAGGCATATATGCTGAATGACCCATAATGCCAAACCTCTTCTCCTGGGTACAAGTTTAACCTCTATCATATTGTTTTGACAGGTGCCTAGTGGAGAATGCGGGTGAAGTTGCCTTCGTCAAACAAGTAACTGTCTCTGATACCCTTACTGGTGACTTCCCATGGGCCGATTCCGTGACCAAGTCTGACTTCCAACTCTTGTGTAGAGATGGAAAACGTGGTGCCGTTGATGACTGGCAGAATTGCAATCTTGCTAAGGTGCCTTCCCACGCTGTGGTGACATCGTCAAAGAAGACAACCACAGAGCGTACACAGATTGCTAACATGCTGATGGATGGTCAGGTAAGGGAAACCATCCAAACATATCTCAAAAGCCTAAGGAAAAAGCTCCATTGGATATTCCTAGTGTTTTTTTAGGCATATGCAAAAGATACATATCATCGCTGTTCTGTCAAAACCTTATGTTTTTCTGGCCCTTCAGCATGTATGAAGTAAAACCCATAAATGGTTATACATAGAAAGTGTTACTTTAGACATGTTCAGGGGGCAAGAGCACTTGCAAGGTTTGGACAGATGTATTTGTGGCACTTGAACATGTTTACATCAGACTGTCCAAAGGTTACACATAGAAAGTATTACTATGCTGAAGGGCCAGATGGAGATACGATGTTTTGACAGAGCAGCGATGATAAGCGGTGTTAAAGCCATTATTTCGCAGGATGCCAAAGGAAATCTGCAATCATATGAAAACATCAATCATCCTGTTCATTGCCACTCAGTGCCTCATCCAAACAAAATACCTATACAGTCATCAAAAAAGAACCTATACAGGTAACAAATTGACTTTTAACTCTAAAAATATATATCCTACCTAAAAATATTAAATCATAAAGTTGTTCAGAAATTCATCTTCTTTAATATGAGATATTGCACGATAGGATCGGTTGAATATTAAAGAAGTGACTATCCAAAATGTGAGGTTAAGTCACAATTTCATTTTCACATTTTACATTTCAACATGGGGGAGAGTATGACAGGTAGCGTGTGTGTGGCGTATGATCCATTGGAACAATACGGCTGACTATCCAACCTGCGCATGCATCCCCCAATTGCACTACCGGTAATCGATAAGGTACCCGTAGATGGGTCCGCGTGTAGAAAATAAAAATGTGAAAATGAAAATCGGACTTCACCTTACATTTGGGATTGTCATTTCCTTGAATAATCACCCGATCTTAGCGTGCAATATCTCATATTAAATAAGATGAATTTTTCAACAACTTTAGAATTTAAAATTTGTTGGTAGGATATATATTTTTAAGAGTTAGAAGGCCATTTATTACCTGTATAGTTACTTTTTTGATGACTGTATGTATAATTATGTAGAGACTTCCAGGAAAAGGTTGGGGGTATTTGTGTAATTAATTTGTAAAAGTCTATCTTTTATTTTTGGAATTTCCCCTCACTTTTGGTCGTTTTTTAAACATCTATCAAGTGATAAAATAGTAAAATATTATTGACACCTTGGTTACAAGCTTTTTGACTCGTTATACAGCTTTTAGGATTGCGCATCTTATCCAAGAAAGTAAGCTTGGACCCAAGTTGCATACCATTTCATGTAATAGTTGGTTGTGATTGCTTGATTCTAAATATCTCCTTATTTTTTCTAACAGAGACTTTTTGGCCATGATACCAACACACGTAATTTCAAGATGTTCGACTCTGCAGCCTACAGTGTCGGCGGATCAGTCAGCAACCTGATCTTTAAGGATTCTACCACTAACCTTCAAGCCGTCAACAATAATGATGAATATGATGAGTATTTGAGTACCGAGTATGTCCAGGATCTAGATGCGATCTACTGCAAACCACCCAGTGGTGGTGCTGCATATCTACACTCTCAGTTGTTCCTGGTATCCCTGCTTGCCATTCTGGTAGCCATGCTAAAGGCAATTTGATGATACTAAGTGCAAAAACGCCCCTTTGGAGGCGACGGCTATTGTATTGTCGGCGCAAGAAGCGTCACATTTGGCCACACGATTTTGTCGATCGGCGTGAGTCAACGCCACGACCTGGCTATAAAAACCTTCATTGGGAATTACTCAGAATTTCGCTATGAATTATTCGGAACAAGGTTAAAACCAGCATGTTGATAAATAAGTAGATTAAGGTTTCTTGTAGTGTTAAAAATGGGTAAGTTTGATAAAAACTTTTTTTAAGAGTTAGAGTTAACTATATGGGTTTTATTTTTTCTTCTGGTGTGATATTTACCTAATGGGTTTGTGCTGAAAAGCAGCTTTCCTTCCTTCTTCACCATTTTCACCCACATTTCTTTTCCTGTTTTTATTCTCCTTTTGCTTGAAACATATTATCCCAGGTCGCTTGGCTCCTATACGAGGAAGCTTACTGTCTTGGGGTTGTGAACCCCAATGCAGCCACAGGGCTGAGAAACCCCTAATAAGCTTACAACGAAGAGCTAATAAGCTTACCAGACTGGGGTGTTTACCCAAAGTAAGCTTACAATGGGTCGGTATACCCAGACAATCTTGGGTTGTAATACCCTGGATACCAGGCGCCGCTAATGGTAGCTAGATGAAAGAAATAATGATGCTATCCCAATCCCAGTTACTAACAAACGATAATTATAATGTATTGTGTCTCAAAGAAGTGATAGGATTTATTTTTAGTTATGTGTCGATCTAAACTCAGGAACATTTTTGCAATTACATTTTTTAACAGGGTTAATGTCTTTGACACCGTATTGTTGAGTGGTTAAATCCCCATTATTGAAAAAAAACACATTGATTTAGAAATCATGGCTTTAAAATAGGACCCGCTACCACCAAAGACAAATCATTCACTAGATTGAAAGTTGAATTTTTTTGATGAAAATTGGTGCCATTTATAATAATTGTTGTAATATTTTTTTTAGACAAAATGTATGCAAGTGTGACATGCACTAGAATTAGTTAATGATGCAAGTTAAATTTGATATTGTGCAATTTGATTTCAGGATGATCCAATAAAACCTTAGGGTTAGTTGTGGCAGTTAAGAAAACATTGGATGGGTGATAAGTAAAAGATAATTGTCTTCTATTTTGTGTTTAACGAAGATGGTTATAATAATATAATAACATTTTGTTTATTTCAATCACATCTGTTATGCTCTTGATGTGTGAGAACACTTCAAGCATTTTATAACACAAAGTTCAGGTTACTCTCTCCATATGTAAGTGGCATCTTACCCAAAACTGCAACCTTAGCAATTAGATCAGGGAATGGTCACCAGTTGTAGGGTGGGATGAGACGGAGATAGTTGGAATTGTTATGGCTTTAACATGTCTTATGTATTTATAGGTGCATGAGTCTTCAGCGTAGTGTATTCAAAATATTTTATATTGAAATGAAATAATGTAAACCATTACAATTGGTTTATTTAAAACAGGATTGTGTCTTCAAATTAGTTTAGGGCACTCCACTCCACGTCTACAAGTTGTGACTTTTCCCTGGGTTTTCTTCAGTATGCTGTGGAAAATGTATTGGACAGATGTTTGTATTATAATTGTTCACCAACACAAGTCGTTCCGCATATAATTAACCCAGTATTGCAAAATGGCCCATTTTTGATACACTGTTGGACAAAAAGTGCATGAAGCACAAAACTTTGTACAAATAAACTTGTTTACAAGAAAATAGTATTTTTTTAGTTACTTTGAGCTTTTGGCTATGCAATGGTAACATAGGTTGTTATTTTTTAAGTATTATTTTAACGATATTTCACAAATTGAAAAAAAAAAGATATAAAACAATTAGATTGCTACACGAATCAAATAATTGCTTAAGATAATTTGCTACACATATAAATTGCTAAAAATCAAGGTGTGTTTAACTTTTTATGGTTAAAAGGTGGGATGCAACTGCGAATGTTGATAAGAATGTTGTAGAAGCATGTAGACTGATATTGGGTTCGATCATGATTTTGGGAATAATTTGGATACCTTTTTTGAACCATAGTGTTTGAGCTGCGTAGCTTTCGAGGTTATCACGACCCCTTCATTCAGCGCAGTGGCTACGACCTACAGGCCATCTACAATGACCTGCTGTCATGTGATCGCCCAAAAGGTGGTCATGTGACAAGTGGAGGGAAGTAAATACTACACTGAATGAAGGGGTCGTGATGACCTCGAAAGCTACGCAGCTCAAACACAATGGTTTGAAAAAGGTATCTAAATTATTCCTAAGAATGTTGTAGATTACACTTGTCCCAGTAGTTGCTATACTGACTAATACTAACCTCCCTGCTCGCTGCTTCCTTGTCCTGTAATACAAATTGCTGTCAGTATAAACCCAAGGATTTTGTACTCGAGTATCAGGGGTGGGGGTTAGAATAATGGCAGAAGTTAGACTCACGCTGACACTATAGTCAGTGTCGTAATGCTATGGACAAATTCCACCAATGCGTACGTACATGCGTAAACCCAGAAGTGTGAATCAGAAGCTGTCAAATATGAAATCACCACGCGCATGCATGCATAGTTGTTCACACATATCATGCATTTGAACGCAGCCACAGGAACAACAACAAATCATGCTAATTTGAAATAGCTTGAATTTCATCCATAGCGTTATGACAGTGACTATATAAAAACTTCAAAAGAAGTAAGTTCCCCTTTAGGGGTTCCCGTATATTTCCAAAACAATACATTGAAATGAAATGGGGTTTTCAGTCAAATGATTATGGGCTTCATACCAATACTTGACCAAAATGTCAAATCAACAGGTTCTGTCATGCTCGAGTGAGCACGTATTGAATGACGGAATGTCCCATTTCAAAAGTTGCTAAAATAACGTTTAATTTCAAAATTTGCTAAAATAATGTTTAGTAGCGGGAGGATCTTTCCTGGCTGGATAAATAGGGGCATGGTTACATACACAATATGGGGACCAAAGATCATAAACACATTTGCATCAGGCAGTGAAAGCCACATTGACTGGCTGATCAACCTTCATCACAGGATATTGCTCATTTTCAAAAGCAACATTCCCTCTTTCAATGCATGCTAATTTGAGCATGGAAGCACCAGTTGGGTTAAAATTCTGGTACAACAAGAGTTGGACTTCCATATCGAGTAGCGCGCCTCATCAACACTATGAGAAATCGATGTCGTCAATTGATACACCAACGTGGTGGATACACACACTACTAAACATTATTTTAACAACTTTTGAAATGGGACATTCTGTCATTCAATACACGCTCACTCAAGCATGACAGAACCTGTTGATTTGAAATTTTGGTCAAGTATTGGTATGAACCTCATAACAATTTGACAGAAAACCCATTTCAACCCAATGTATATTTTTGAAAATATAAGGGAAACTTACTTCTTTTGAAGTGTTTATATGGCAGTATTCATTTACTGCCCGTAACAAAAATCCACAAATGTGATACTAATATATTAAGCTGTGAAATGTTTGTGATTTTTTTCAGTTATGGTGCATAAAACACAAAAGTTACCGTTGTAGGTGATGCACACATTCATTCTCTATGATATTTTTATAGATTGTACACATTTACTCAGAGAAAAGTTTGAGTAATCAAGAAAACTTGATTAAGTTAACTTTGTAGATCTACATGTGTTTTTAATCCACGATTCACAATAAGCGAAATAGGGGAAAACAAGTCTATGAAATTATACTAAAGAGAGGCCAGGTAAATATTTTACATATTTTACATCAGAGGATCTCAACTATTTTTGGTTGAGAAGCTATTAGAGGGCAGCAAATATTTAAACATACATTCTCAGGGGTTAAATTGCCCAGGTTCTCTCATGTTTTTCAAGGGCCCATCATCAATGACTAAAGGCCTGATATGGCCTGCATACTGGTATTTGAGAACTATGCCTTATATGTTAAAGAGTCTTAATGTTGTCCTTATTGTTGATTTGAGGATACTTGTCAAGACATGTACTAAGCCTATACCTATTTCATGGCAGTACATCCACGGATCACTTCTGTCTTTGTAACCAAATAAATGTCCAGAGCAATTTTAATCCTTTTATTCATAAATGAAAAATGAACCAAATTCAAAATTGAAAATTTTGAAACATTGACTTGTATAATCTGAAACCACCAAATCTTTTGAAAAAATCTTCCAACTTTCTTGTTTTTAAGAAAAACTATGCAAAGCGTTCTATTGTGTAATTCCAGTGTTGTATAGGAGATGCTGGAAATGAATAGATGAATACAGTGCCTATATATAGACTTCCAAATTTGATGAGTATGTAAAATCATAGATATATACGAAGATTTTAATAGATATTATTTGTATTTGATACAAAAGTCACTGATTATTTTAGCGTTAAAACATACCACCAAATTACAATACATCATATTTTATTATTACTAAGCAAAATCTAAACTATTTTAACCAATATTAAGTCAGTTTTTATTTTTTTATGCGATTAACCACTGCCCAAGTACACATTGAATATTTAGTTGATGCAATATTATATTATATGTATTATTTGATCAAAAGTTTAATTCAGGAGTTTTGAATGACCCTGTGTGAAAGGTCGATAACTGACCAGTTTGTCTTTCAGAACACATTACAAACAAGTTGAAAAGGATTATTACTTTGCCGATAAATATTGATAATGGTTTGAAGGAAGGTGAATAAATAAATGCACGATAACCAATTCAGAACTTGTATTTATCAATTAAGATGTTAAAGATAGTGTTATTAAGGACTATAAAATATTTTCCTGAGTTTGGATTAATATGTGGTAATGATTTGTTGATTAATGTATTTGTTACATATTAAGTAAACTATATATGTCCTTGTTAAAATGGCCAGTAGCGTTTGGGTTAAGACGTGTAATTCCTACATCTAACACTAAATTCAAAGACCTGCCAACTAGTATGATTTTGCTGTTTTTTAGTACGAACATTTGTTGAAAATACGACCGTACTCTTTGTGCCCAGAAAACAATTCCCATTTTAAAAAAAAAAATCAAAAATCGAAAACGGTTGTGAATGAGACTATCCAGTGAGTGATATGGTTTCACACCACTACATAACGTCTGGCCCTACCCCCTTTGAGGCAAAAGTCCAAAACCGGCCCGTTTCTTTGCCGAAACGGGAGACCTATTGTAAATTACAGTTTAAAATTAGGGTATTTACTACATGTTGTGGCGAAATTAATATAGTGTGAATTTTGACAGACACATCAGCGTTCTTCAGGTCCAAAAAAATTGATGCAATGATGATTTTTTAATATTTTAACAGAGACATTTGTGTTCAGGTCATTTCCGGTATCTGACGCAATAATCTTAATCAACTATTGCGTGTGACCAGGAAAACTCAACTCGTACTTTTTGAAAAGGCTCTAGCTCAAAATTATGCCGGTTACCCCCCATATATGAGTTGTTGAGTTAGTAGTCATGGCTTTCATCTTCAAGTTGAAACCAAATTTCAAGTTACCAGTTTCTTATAACGTCGAGAAATATCCATTTTAAAATTTTGCATTTCACGTGTAACCCTATGGGAGATGTATTTGGTGGTGTGCAACCATATGGTCATACATCATATTTGGGTTTTATCTCAAGAATTCTAGAGTGTAAATATAGTGTTACAATTTGGTTATTTGGATGGTTTTACATGATTACAAACCAAATCTTGTTTAGGGTATTCACCAGTTTGTTATTTCTCATTATTACAGGGTCAACTTGTGTACAACATTTTGAAAATGAAATTTTATGAAACAATTTTTGTGTTCAATTGTTATGTGAACAATGCAATATTGAATTGTGGCAAATAAAATATTATGGTGATAGCATCAAAGAACCTGCCTCTAGTATTGCATTATTCTTGTTATTAAAATGTATCCTGTTCCTTCCCCTGGTTTTGTCCATACTTTATAGACTATATCAGATGTAAGACTCTTTGTCTTCTGTAAACATAAATCGTTATTAAATAACTCAACAATTCATTTTTTTCAACTTGAAACATAAAGTTGTACAAGAAAGGTGGTTAAATTGATTCCAACCAAATTTTAAAATGTGTGAGTAGTGGAAGGGAGGGTCAGGTCAAAGGTCATCGAGGTTCAGACTTTAGAAAATACTCTTGATTTACCCCCAATGAAACTCAGTGACCATTTCATAGAGCTCAGGGACAAACCTTTAATTGTGAAATTCTGATTGACGTCAAAACGGGTGACAAGAAACCTTATGATCAGGCGAACATTACAGGGGTCAGGTCAAATTCAACTATTTCAAATCTGAAAATTGTCGTCTTATCTCCCATTCTTTTATGACATTAAAACTTATCGCCAGGTAGGAGTTTATTTGTACGGGATGTAATATGGATGTTCTACGCACCAATTAACTTTACATCTTGAAAATCATTGAGCTTTTAATTAACAGACATTTAGATAATTTTGAAATGTAACGAAAGGCTACTGACAACAGTAGGATTAGAGTAAATGAATCTAAACAAATTCATTCATCCCCATTTTATTTTATGTAAATCGGACCAGGGGGCGCAGGCCAATGTTTCGCCAATTTCATTTGAATAAACTCAATTTGTCACACAACATGAATTCAGGGACGTTTTTCCATACCATTTTAGTTCAAAGCTGAACATATTTTTGCTCATTGTTTCTGCAAGGTTTAAAATTATAAACAAAATTTAGGCTCGACCGCCCCCCCCCCCCCCCCCCCCCTAATTTTGTTTACTTCAACCGCCACTGAATCAGACCCGGTTTAGAGATCAATTAATAATTCCTCTTATTCCATGATAATAAAATTGGCCCACTACTATACTGAAGTACAGGTCAAAGAATTCAACGAAGCAAATACATACAAGTTCATTTAAGTACCTTTTGTTTCATGCAGCAGGACCGTAACCAGGATTTTTTTATTAAAATGTGGGCCTTTTACCAGCAGGTGGTGGACGAATTTGGCAAAAGTGGACCTTTTTCAACAACATAACGTACAAAAACCTTTGTTTATGGGGAAAATAAAAATATTTCAATTCTATACAAATCAAGCAAATTCGAAAGTTATAGGTACGAACTTAAATTCTGAAGAAAACGAATAAATATTTTCATAAATGATTTATTCCTGACGATAACAAATCAATACAACTCGTAAGATTTCTCAATTAAAAAAACTCCAATAAAAACAGCTTCAATAAAGCCTGTTTGTATTGAATAATAACATACAGTGGCGTCAGTGGCGTAACCAGCGGGGGGGCAGGGGGGGCGGGAGCCCCCCCACTTGGAACCCTTGCCCCCCCGCTTGCCCCCCCAAATGAAATCAAGTACGGCTGTAAATGAAAGGAATCATGGAATTATGATGGTCAAAAGTACACATATGAAAAAATTTCGCGCGCTACGCGCGCATGTCTTCCCAAAATTAGATATTCTTTGGTTACAAGCTTGTTTAGAGCCAAAATGTAGCTCAATCGTCCAAAAAATAGCTGTTAAGTCGAAACATTTCGCGCGCTACGCGCGCATCTCTTGACTCAAAAAAAATTACGAGCCCCCCCATTTAAAGTCACTGCCCCTTCTTGCCCCCCCAAATGAAAAAGTCTAGTTACGCCACTGAGTGGCGTAACAGCCGGGGGGCAGGGGGGCACAGTGCCCCCCCTGAAGGTGCTCAGCAGGAAATTCAAACCTACCCACCAGGAAAAATGGGGGAAGGGAAAAGAAGGGGGAAGGGGGAAGAAAAGAGAGAGAGAAAGGAAAAAGGGATGAAAAAGAAAAAGGAAAGGAGAAAAAAAGGTGAAAGAAAGAAAAGAAGTAAGGTAAAGAAAGAAAGAAAGAACCCCCCCCCCCCCCCCCCCCCCCCACCACTTACATGAAATTCACGAGGTGTCTGACTTGGAAATTTTTTTGGGGCAACCTATTACGAAAAATTCCGGGACGGACTTATTCTAACCAGGAGTTTTTTTGGCTGTGCCCCCCCCCCCCTGACAACCAACCTCTGTTACGCCCCTGGTAAAGTTATCCAATGAATGCTTTACCACTTTTAGATCTACACTTTCTTATTCAAGGTATTTCTCGGTTTAAGATAAATATAAGCTTGTAAGAAGTTAACCAAGTTTTCCCTTTCACGAGCAAGACTCAACATGTCTTTTAAATACGTCATTAATTCCTGTGCCACTAATTTCCGACGTCCGCCAAATCAATGGATTGCTCGCATTTTAACATTGTTCTGCGCCCAGAGAACACTAAGTTAAAATGAGTTTTCCGGCTTCTAATAACATTGCTCACACACGATCAAATGCTGCAGCAAATTATGCATATAACAAATCGGGACGGCGTCGAAGATCACATCATAGGTATGTTTTGCGGCAATTTTTGCCTTTTTAAAGTCATTTTTATCCCCTCTTTTACTTGAAGGCTTTTGCACATTTGCAACCGTGTTTTGGGTCACCATATGTCTGTATTATGCCTGGTATTGTGTTATAAATTGTAGTTTTAAGTTAAAATATATTTCATTCATAAAATCTCAGTCTATCACTAATAAAAACAATCAAATTGAATTTCGCGGCATGATTTTTAAAGTTTGCATTTTAAATTCACATGCAGGTCATTCTGTGCCATATGGGTCATGAATAATGCATTATACGCCCGATACACCGCGTATATTATAGATTTTTATTCCAATGGCGTTAAATCTGCGTATGATTAAAATATTATACTACACACTGTACTGACGCGCATAACGTTGACTCGCAGACCAGCAAGAGTATCCACAATGTGCATTGTATCTGTTTTTTCTCAAATTTGTTTTTATGCACCTAAAAATTGGGCAAAACTATGATATTTATTTGGAATCTTGGCGTTAAAATTCGAATAAATTTATCTAATATATTGAATAAATCCGCAAGAGATGGAATCGCATTTAGATTTTGGACGTAGTACCGGCTGCAGGTAGGTGCTATCATTGGAAGAACATGTATTTTAAAATGCTAGATGTTTGATAAAATATAGATGGTTTTGCAGTTAATGAAATCGTGCTAAATATTTAATGTTGTTACATTCAGTAAACAGGTTTATTTATTTGGTTACAGTCGATTGATAAATACTATTTTTCAGTTACTACCGATATATTGGTACCTTGGAGACTAGTTAGTATTCAGCAAATGGGTAAATTTTAAGACGAAATACCGTCGTGGCCATTGAACGTAATAATCTTCCATAGACTGCTACCTGATATTTCTAATAAAATGACGAGCGATCCTTTAAATTGAAATATTATATATTATGTAGAAATAAAAATGCAATAAAAACGGTGCATCATAATTATAATACTACTACTACTCATTTGCACTTTCATATACTCGCGCTGCACGCTTTCATTGACATTAATATACTGTCACTATACGATGCCGGATTTGGTAAAGGCTTTTAAATTGAACGTGTTGTTTGTCGTGCATCATGAAAATCATATTTTCTTTAGAAATATCTGGATAGTTATTTGAAATGGCGCCAAAAAAGTCGCATTAAGATACTATTTGCTGAGATATTCATTTAAATTAAGATATCAAATGTTGATATAAAAATTAACAGGACCCCGAAATGGCGTTAGATTTTAAAATGTACATGTACGTTACTGTCATTATAATCTTGTAATTTACATGAAAAAACAAGGATCAACAAGCAATAATATGAATAAATATTTTGTTCGTGTAGACCCCCTATTGCTCATAATAAATGCACATATGATTTGATCCGCTTACATTAAATTAAATATATAAAATAGAAAATCTGTGTATAACCATGGAAGTAGTACTTAATTCCATGGTGGTAGAACATAGCCAGTTGTCTCAAGAGATATAAAGACCAACCCATTTTAGCCTTCATTTAACGTTAACTACCTCTTAAATTTATCAATGAAAAACTGAATTTATTAGACCATGAATAAATACGTGCATATGTCCAATGGTTAATTAATAACAGAACAATTAATATCACACTAATTAAGCACCATCGACCGAAGAGAGTATATAAAATCCAGCTATTTACACACAAATCAACCAACCGTACACAATTGTATTCATTTTTTTTACTATTATACAGTAAAATATTTTATTGCCACCACGCTTAACAATTTCCACGCGGCTATAGTTTTACCATTACAGAACATATTTTTCAGATAGGCCCTACCTTCCACAAATTTCAAAGTCTTATCTCAAGAATTACTGAACCAATACTAGTCATGTTGTGCTTATTTCAATGTATTTCTTATGGTGATTCCAAATATGGTAATGAAATTTAATTATTTTGACATTTTTGAATCATTTAATTATCGTCTGCAGACGCCTGCCGCGTGGAAAGTGTTAAGAATCAATGCACACGGGTCATCATTTTGAGAATATATTTTACGATTTCAATTCAGTTGAATATTTAAATGAGCTGATCAATTTGATCCATCTGTTCGGTTATCTTGCTACCAGCATTTTATATATATTTTTTGATAAATACAATAAAAACACTGTCAACAGACGTTTGTAATGATTTTTAAAATAATGTATTTTTTTATGATTTGTTAAACCACGAATAGGCTGTTAATGAGAATCATACGGCGTCGTTTTCCGGGTTCAGTGAATTCATTAGTTCTATTGAATGCAAGTACAAAATGGCAGTGGAGGAAGGAAAATAAAACCAGAGACAAAAACAACGCCTGTTTTTTTAAAGTGATTATAGAAGGATGTTTTCTGTTATTTTTAAGTACCACCAGGCACAAACGTAGACCAGACAGAAACGTGTTTACATAATGAGTCGATATAATTCAAATGGTAAAAATAAAACAGAACACACACAAAACAGAAAACAATATAGTTCTACATTTTCGGTTTTAGGACATTTAAGCGGCTATTGTTAAAGTATAAGGCACAAATATTTTACAAAATAAAACCAAACTGTGTCATCCAAATTATCAAATAAAAACAAACCAAAACAAACAAACAATAATTAAAACTCTTCACTAAACGAACAGTAAATTATGCTCTCACATTTCAGTGAATATTAACGAAATCAAAATAATACAAAATTGTTCAAAATCGAGTTGTACATACAACATACACGTGTTCATAATGTTTGCGTCCCTTTTGAATTGAAACGCACCATTAAAAACATGTGTACGGTCATTATGTACATGTACAGTTTATCTCGAAAATCATGGCGTTCACTTAATTTTACGTACTAAGTAATACATAAATATTCTTGACGACCATGAATGTGGACAAAAAGAAACATTTGATAATAGCATGAATAATATGCTATAATGAAAACCATTTCTAGGATAAGAACTCACCTCACCTCTGAAGACCCTTCTGTACCATTAAGTCTTTATTAAGTCAAGTTTTCTTCTTCTTTTTTGAAGCCAATGATTATTTTCGGATGGAGGTATCATAAATATATATCATCGGGTACAAAATGCATAAAATACTAATAATATTGATAGTAAGTTAGGGGTAGTTTATTAACATAAAACAAGAAAAATGAACGAAATGATATTTTGCGTAAACACTTACCAATCCTGACACGGAATTGTCTGCCGGCACAATGGCAATATTTCATTTTTCTTCCAAGGTTCATATGAACTAGAAAATAAGAGCATGTCTGTAACATAAACAAATTTGAACTTGACTTTAAAGTCCCAAAATGTACCACTCTAGGTACTTGACACTCTTGTAAGATATTGCCTTGAGCTGTGTTAGCTTTCCAAGTCTTCCAGTCAGATATCTTCAGCTGCCATACCCATTTTTATGTCCAGCTTAAGTTTGTTGTAAGTGATGGTCTTTTGAAATGTCATACTTCATGACTTATGATTCAGTGGATGAGCCCTGTGACCAATCACTGGGCAGTAATGGTGAACAAATCTCGCTTTACGCTCTGTGCACTTGTTTGAAATCGAAGGTAGATCCCAATGCAGGTCCAATGTGTGCTGAACACAGTCTTTATTCTTCTGGAACAGAATAACCGCTTAAAATGTATATAAGAATCGCTCAAATTATGTAATTAATATATTTCACACATTACATTCTTCTATTACTTTTAAATAATCTCTTCCAGCTACAGATCTAGGTTGGATTACTATGTAGCAGCGCCATTAGGATCCGATTTCAACGACTACAGCTTCAACCATCCGTATCCTACAAAACTTCCATTGAACGAAAACTACCTTAGTAGCAGACGTTGGGAATTCCCACGCCGTATGCCACGTCCGTCACCCCCTGGAGCTGTAGAAGATGCCTTTCATATCCCCACGATGCCTTCAGATCTGCTGATAACCCTCAACGAAATGCGTCATCAAGCAGAATGCACTGACACCATTCTATGCGTTGGAACCAGAGAGTTTCACTGCCACAGAGCAATCCTGGCGGCAAACAGTCCGTATTTTCGCGCCATGTTTGCAAATAACATGCGTGAGAAATCACAGACTCGAGTTTCTCTCCTGGAAGTCTCTCCAACGATGCTCGATATTCTTATTGACTTCTCTTATGGTTCAAAGATATTGATTACTGAAGAGAATGCGCAAGATCTGTACATTGCGGCAACATTCCTACAGTTCGAGGGTGTTTCCAAAGCATGCTGTAAGTTTTTACAAAAGAACCTTCGCGCCTCTAATTGCCTTGCACTCGCCAAGTTTGCAGAGGTGTACAGATGTCTTCCTCTTCAAGGAGATGCAGAAGGGTATGTCTTGGCGCACTTTGAGGAGGTATCTCAAACTAAAAACTTCTTGCAACTGAAACCAGAGCAGCTTATGACATACATTCGACATGATCATCTCAAAACTAGATCAGAGAAAGTTGTCCTGGATGCAGTCCTACGATGGTTGCACCATGACCTTCATGATCGTGACATCTTCCGCAATGAAATATTGCAATGTGTACGTCTTCCCTTACTGGACGAGGATTCCCTTATTGAAATAGGTGAAAGTAGAAACATTAGATTTGAACAATCTAAGGTGTGTCAAGACGCCATTCAAGAAGCCAAATATTGCCAGTGGTTGATGAAAAGAGGCTATCGAGTCCTCGGACCTGGTACAGCTCACAGACGACAAGGGAAGAAGTCGGACATCATTCTCTTAGTGGGAGGACATCGTAAGGATGCTGATGGAGACTATGTTTACAGCGATGAGGTGTTCTTTACGGAAGTCAGTGACCCATCGACCTCTCGTTATCCAACGTGGCTTCCATTGGCTAAGATGCCACATCACCTGAAGAGAAAGTACAGTGTTGCAGTTTTAGGTAAGTAGTAAAGGATTGTAACTAAACAGAAGCATGGCATAAAATGAATGGATCGTGAATTGACATTACTGCATATGTAACTTAAGTGACAAGCAACCCACCCAAGCCATGGCCCTAACAGTTTAACAAATGGGTTTTGAGTGATATACAATTGCCAGTGTCTGAATCAGTGGATTGATGGCCTGATGTTTAAGATTGGTAGTCTTTTCCCTAGTTCATTAAAAGCATTGTAGGTAGTTGAAATCGAGTCATACACTAGTTTCACGCAATTAACTAGCTTGTCAGATTACATCACATGATGATCTATTCGTTTCGGTTTCCCGTCTTCTTAGCATGCACAAAGAGCAAAGCTGGTTCTCTCTCTCCATGATCTTGTTTGTGAGATTGGTATGTCCCATACAGATCTTTGCTGAATTAACTGAATGTAAAAAATGAAGCCCTTATAAGTCCCTGCTGTAATATTCATCTATTGCCCTCTATGAACATTTTACTAACGTCACTTCGCCTTTGTCTTTTCTCTTATCTATTTCCAGATTCTAACGTGTATGTCAGTGGTGGTTACGACGCAGTTTGTGACCAATCATGTCGTCTTGTCTGGCGTTACTCGTTCACACGTAATCTCTGGAAGCCTGTGGCTAGCTTACTCCATGCTCGGCATTCACACGGCTCTGCTAATCTTGACGGTAAGGTGTACGTTGTCGGCGGGAAAAGTTCCGTGCGAGACTCTCGACTGGAATCCGTAGAGGTTTACAGCCCTGAAGAAGATGAATGGCGCGAGGTAGCCTCATTACCAATAGCTGTCAGCGTTCCTTCCGTGGTAGGATGTGCAGGGCGATTATACGTGATTGGGGGAGCCACCGACTCAGAGAGCGCATGCACACAAGTTCAGTGCTACGATCCTATCACCGATACTTGGTCGATCTTACCAGACGTGGAGTTTTACAGGAAGACTCTCCGTGCTGTAGCCATCGATGATTCATTTCTCGTGATCGGAGGTCGAAAGACGAGAGATACGGTGCAGTTTTCTCCATCAACGAGTGAAGAGAAAGCTCTAGAATCAGCTAATGAACAGAGAACGTTTCCCGGTGTAACGGCTGCGGCTGGGAAGGTGTGGGTGATGGGTGGTAAAGTAGGAGACGAGGCAAGGAGTAGTGCCGAGTGTTATGATCCTAAGACAGGCATCTGGACGACGTTGGTAGGATTCTTGCCAAGACCTCTATATATGCAGGGGTGCGTTACTATTTCCTCCGACGGTTGATCTCTTTAAGATGTTTAAGATTATAGTATGGAAATAACATGGCAATTGCAACTAATCTTGCCATGTTAGGGGCCCAACAATGTTCAGGGGCATGGAAGTTTTGGTCAGGTAATATTATTTTCGCCGCCCTCGGCGGTAGTGAAGTTCCTCACACAATAAGTTGGGGTTCTCAAGTATTTTTATACTCTTCTGTGGGTCAAGGATTTAAATCCTTCCATGCTCCCTGCAGATCTAATGGTGCGCCCCTTTAGACGTGCCACCATGAATTCAATCTTTACATTTATAACTTTATTTAAAAAAGCTAAATCATGTTTACCTGAATTTGCGATGAAATTATTAAATTATTGTCTTATTTTAATTTCAAAGATAACTAAGAAATGTTTGTTGACAATTTTGATCTGTCCAAAGTTGAATGAACAAACAGTTGACATACGAATTCTTGCCTTTCGCATATTAATGTGCAATATTTATACTATTTTTCAGATATTTTGTAATTTATTGAAACGATATCGAGCTTATATTATTTGAATAGCATATTCTAAGACCTAGGTAGTCTCTTCTGAAGGATTTGGCAGGATTTGGAAAACCCTTACTTTTATGTAAACAGGTGGAGGGTTTTATAACATTATTCCAAGATTTCTTTTTTCAGTAACCCTGAAATAATGTCGGTTCGGCAATGTAAATTATGGTTAAATTCTACTGGTTTTCACGAACAAATGTATTTATCAGAGCACCTTTTAGGGAACTATTTCAAAAATTTACAACATTCATGAAATATATTGCCCAAAGAAATTATCAATCGGGACTAAACTTACAGTGAGCCGAACAAACCCAAGTATAATCGATCTAATAAAAATCGAACAAACAAATGTAACCAAATCTAACTAATAGCATCGTCGAAACGAATATGAACAAATTAATTGTATATTTTTTATCTATATGGGCCACACCCACAATGTCAGAATTGTAAATAGTTTATCTTGATTACATTTTTATTGTATATTAAAATGTGCAATATAATTATAACGGGTTAATTATATATAAGACAGAACAGTATAGTTGTAATCGTACACGTAAGGTTTCTTAATTCAGCTGCATGGTTTTTTTAATTTTAAGTACAATTTTAATACTTAAACAAACAATGTGAAAGGAATATTTGACCATTTTATTGCAATTTTCTATGTTTTTTTTAATGTTAGCGTAGCTGGTAAATTCAAAGTTAAAGTATATTATCGTTTCTCATCTAACAACACATTAACTGTAGGGAAAGTTAGCTGATAACTGCCATCCTCCGCAATATCTCTTTTTCCCCAAAATGTTGTCTGCTATAAATCTTGGGGTATCGGGTCTTGAGGCATGCTTTCCTTGCTTAAGGTTACTTCCTAATTGGCACCTAACTGTAGACTGCATGAAACTTGTAATCCTGATATATATTCAAGAACTCGCCAAGATCTGTTAAGTTTTTATTTGCAGGGAAATATGTCGACAAGTCATAAACATATCTACCAAAGTTACAATGCAATTTAGCGATGGTTATACAATTATTAGTTAGAAGGTATAGTCTAGGGCCTAGGATGGAGGATGCATGTGATATTTTAAAACATTTTGTATGTATTAAAATAAACTTGAGAATGAGCAGGACATATATTTAATTTAAGTGTGATTGTAACATACTGGATTGTATGGTTATTAATTCTGTCTTTCAACTTTGCAGCATGTTTTCTATAATGGAATCATATTATATTTAAGGTACAATATATTGAATAAAATTAATTACGGGAATCACTAAAATGACAGTTGTATTTGCTGTTTATTTTGTGAGGGAAGAAGGATGATGAATGAATGAGGTACATAGAGGGTAACACACCCGAATTTACGTTGCACTAAGATTTGCTTGGGCTACTCCGCCATGAGCAGGGCACTATTTCATAAAGGTCAACTTTTTTTCCTATTCTTCTTAAGTTAAGAATAAAACTCTTCTTAGGATAAGAAGAATGAGGAGAAGAAGAAGATTACCTTAGAACCTAAGAAGAATTCCACAGTAAAGATAAGATAGCCTCTGACCTCTTCTTATGTTAAGAAGAAACTTAAGAAGGACAGTTGTTTCATGAAATAGAAGGATTTTAAAAGAATTCACTCTTCTTAAATCCAAGGGCACTGGTCTGATTAAATGGTCTGAATTTTTGGTGACAATTAGTGACTATACCGCAAGGAATATGATAGTATCATCAATTGCAACAATTGGATTGAAACCATGGCTACGTGGTGACAATTCAGCAAGAACAAACATGGGTTGCAGGTAATGGTTACTCATAATCACACTGAACCGCTATACACACAAAAATTCCTTCACCTTACTACCCTTCTTGCAGCATCGTTTTTCGGTATTTGTGTTTAATTAAATAAAGTATCACAATTCATGCAAAGGTAAAACAGAGGTAATGATTGAAAATATCAACCATGTGGTGAAAATCTAAAAATGGTGATAGTGGTACGCACAAACACCATGCATATGGTTTGCCGGTTATGGTAAACACACATAAGAGGTCCCTGTCAATCATACTTTACTGCTGCAAAATACTCTGGTCATTTTGGTAGTCACAATACCTGAACATTCATTAATTGTAACAATGGGTGTGAAACCCAACCAGGTGTTGAACATACACTCGGCAAAAGAAGTTCTTGGACACTTAAATTAAATTAATATTTAATAGCATATATATAATTATATATATGATTATATATATATAATTGTATATCAAAATAAGCAGAAAGTAATCCTCTAACAGCTTAACATGGAATTTAGACATGATCACTCATGCATGGCAGATCCCATTCACTTGACAATGGCAAGAAGATTGCAAAAAATTGGATAATCCCTCCATTCAAATGACTGTAAATGCTCATGTCTTGCAATTTCCTTTTACGCACCTTACCATTGCTTAATGAATGTGCTCAGCCATGCATGAATGCGTACATCTTAATTCCATACAGACATGATAGAGAATTATTGTCTGCTTAATTTGACATGCAATTGTTTAATTTATATTAAATATTTATGTGAAATATTTGAACTTCAATGAGTGTCCAAGAACTTCTTTTGCCGAGTGTATAATGGTAGAAGCATGGAAACAAAACCATGCATGACTTGCAGGTAATGGAAAACATACATTAGATGTCCCTGTCAATCATACTTTACTGCTGCAAAATACTCTGGTCATTTTGGTAGTCGGACTAACTTAACAGGATTAATTGCAACAATGGGCGTGAAAACCAACCAAGTGTTGAACATATGATGGTAGAAGCATGGAAACAAACACTAGTATGGGTTGCAGGTAATGGAAAACATACATTAGAGGTCCCTGTCTATCATACCTATCATACTATATTTCCTCGTAAATACTCATTTTGTTAGGCGGACTAGCTGAACATGATTAATTGCAACAACTGGCGTGAAACCAACCAGGTGTTGAACATATAATGGTAGAAGCATTGAAACAAACACATGTATGGCTTGCAGGTAATGGAAAACATACATTAGTGGTCCCTGTCTATCATACCTATCATACTATATTTCCTCGTAAATACTCATTTTGTTAGGCGGACTAGCTGAAGATGATTAATTGCAACAACTGGCGTGAAACCAACCAGGTGTTGAACATATAATGGTAGAAGCATTGAAACAAACACATGCATGACTTGCAGGTAATGGAAAACATACACTAGAGGTCCCTGTCAATCATACTTTACTGCTGAAAAATACTCTTTGGTCGTTTTGCTAGTCGGGGTAGCTGAACATGATTAATTGCGCCAATGAGTGTGAAAACCAACCAGGTGTTGAACACAAAATGGTAGAAGCATGGAAACAAACACATGTATGGCTTGCAGGTAATGGAAAACATACATTAGAGGTCCCTGTCTATCATTCCTATCATACTATACTGCTACAAAATACTCTCTGGTCGTTTTGGTAGTCGCGGTAGCTGAACATGATTAATTGCGACAATGGGCGTGAAAACCAACCGGGTGTTGAACATATAATGGTACAAGCATGGATACAAACACATGTATGGCTTGCAGGTAATGGAAAACATACATTAGTGGTCCCTGTCTATCATACCTATCATACTATATTTCCTCGTAAATACTCATTTTGTTAGGCGGACTAGCTGAACATGATTAATTGCAACAACTGGCGTGAAACCAACCAGGTGTTGAACATATAATGGTAGAAGCATTGAAACAAACACATGAATGGCTTGCAGGTAATGGAAAACATACACTAGAGGTCCCTGTCTATCATTCTTTACTGCTACAAAAATGCATAATCTTTGGACATTTTGCTGTCGGACTAACTGAACATGATTAATTGCAACAATGTGCGTGTGAAAACCAACCAGGTGTTGGACATAATGGATGAAGCATGGAAACAAACACATGTATGTCTTGCAGGTAATGGAAAACATACATTAGAGGTCCCTGTCTATCATACCAATCATACTATACTGCTGCAAAAATACTCATATTGTTAGGCGGACTAGCTGAACATGATTAATTGCATTAATCATGACAATGGGTGGTAAAATCAAGACATTTGGAGAACATAAAATGGTAGAAGCATGGAAACAATCACATGTATGGCTTGCAGGTAATGGAAAACATATATTAGAGTTCCCAGTCTATCATACCTATCATACTATATTTCCTCGTAAATACTCATTTTGTTAGGCGGACTAGCTGAACATGATTAATTGCAACAATGGGCGTGATAACCAACCAGGTGTTGGACATATAATGGTATAAGCATGGATACAAACACATGTATGGCTTGCAGGTAATGGAAAACATACACTAGAGGTCCCTGTCTATCATTCCTATCATACTATACTGCTACAAAATACTCTTTGGTCGTTTTGGTAGTCGCGGTAGCTGAACATGATTAATTGCAACAATGGGCGTGAAAACCAACCGGGTGTTGGACATATAATGGTACAAGCATGGATACAAACACATGTATGGCTTGCAGGTAATGGAAAACATACATTAGAGGTCCCTGTCTATCATTCCTATCATACTATACTGCTACAAAATACTCTTTGGTCGTTTTGGTAGTCGCGGTAGCTGAACATGATTAATTGCAACAATGGGCGTGAAAACCAACCGGGTGTTGGACATATAATGGTACAAGCATGGATACAAACACATGTATGGCTTGCAGGTAATGGAAAACATACACTAGAGGTCCCTGTCTATCATTCTTTACTGCTACAAAGATGCATGCTCTTGGGACATTTTGTTAGGCGGACTAGCTGAACATGATTTATTGCAACAATGGGCGTGAAAACCAACCAGTAATGGTAGAAGCATGGAAACAAACACATGCATGACTTGCAGGTAATGGAAACATACATTAGTGGTCCCTGTCTATCATACCAATCATGCTGCATAAATACTGATTTTGTTAGGCGGACTAGCTGAACATGATTAATTACTACAATCATGACAATGGGCGTGAAACCATGTATTTATGGTGAAACCCAGCCATTTGGTGAACATAAAATGGTAGAAGCATGGAAACAAACACATGTATGGCTTGCAGGTAATGGAAAACATACATTAGAGGTCCCTGTCTATCATACCTATCATACTATATTTCCTCGTAAATGCTCATTTTGTTAGGCGGACTAGCTGAACATGATTAATTGCAACAATGGGCGTGAAAACTAACCAGGTGTTGAACATTATAATAGTTGCAGATACCACGCCACTAAATAGGCCCCCTATACTTTTACGTGTTAAAGGGGTGTTGCAAAACGTCGATTTTCTCGCTTATAACGCTAAAGCAAGCGTGTGCAACCTGCGGCCCGTGGGCCACATGCGGCCCGCTGACCTCTAATCTGCGGCCCGCGAAGCAATCCTAAAATGCCCATTGATGCGGCCCGTTTTAACCGGAACTCTCTAGTTTTACACAAATGGCGGATTGATTTAGTGGTGTGCTCCCTTATAATTAGTAGGGTGACGCGCTGCGTTTAGTAAATATAACTCAAGGCGTGATTGCGTAATAAAATCCTGGTTAAAATGGCGAGTATTCCATGAGCAATGGACTTCCCCTCTCCCTATTACTCCTCCTCCGGACGTGTTTTGGAATGTTTGACAATCACTGCGGCCCGTGAATAGATCTCAAAATCACAATGCGGCCCGTGTGGTAGAAAAGGTTGCACATGCTTGCGCTAAAGGTTTTTTCAACTTTACATCTTTCTTCAAGTTCATGATATTTGTGATTAATGAAGCACAACATTTATCTAGGGTAAATTATAAGGTAACCATGGTAACAGCTGTACATCTTATGATTTATTTTTTAAAGATCCGGGCCCTTAATACAATCACTTGATTGCCTGCCAATGCTATTGTTTAAGGCCACATGCTTGCTTGCCATGACGTAGTATCATCTATACACGGACGTGCTGGAAATGATTTGATTTCAAAAAAATATATATATATTGACTGACCTTGACAGTTTCGTGATTCCTGGTCCAAGCTCAACCAGGGGCTGAAACGCTTCTACATCCGGGTGCTACACTTTGCCTGGGGCAGACACTGTTATTAAAGGTGGCGCTGTAGTTGTAATATCGGTGACTTTTGTTGTCTACTTAAGTATAGCTTTAATTGAGGTTTACACGGTATTGTTGGTCACATTCCAGGAAATTTGTGCGGTTCGAAAATTATGATAAAACTACGGCTTTTTACAAGCATGAAATATGTGAAATTCGCGTTTCATTGTTTGTTTTAGTCTACATAAATTCTTTGCATATTTTTGGAAAGCTATTGACGAATCAGCGCGCACGTGACCTTATTTTCATCCGCTATGTTACGCGACCTGTTATTTACGTATGCGCAGTGTAGGACTTCCTATCCCAACATTAACCTCATAATGATGGTGATTTGATCATCTGTTTTCCGCCTCTAGGTAGCGTCCTGTCCATATCAAATTCGGAATAGCTTGTCTCTTTGTATCCACAACTTCATTCGTATTTAATGCAACTAATTCGTTTTTCACATTCATATTCATACATTATCAATGCAAAGAACAGACACCTTAATTCCCTAAGAGTAAGACCATTTATTAATATATGGAATAAATATGTTATCCAAACTATAATAATACATATTTGAGCCCTCCACCTTATGATAAAATAAATAATAAATAAAACTACCCAGCAAAGATACTCATCCAACACAATATCTTGAAAATTACACATAAAACATATTTTTAAGTTACACATCTAACATATATCTTAAATTACCTATCATATATTTTAAATTACATATCAATTTATTTATTTTACATATCGAAAATCACTAGTGGAAGTAAATATTGACCATATTATATCATATATCAACCATATTTTCGGCGAATCAGAATAAGAATTTTGGGAAAAAGTGTACTTTAGGTCCCAGATACTGGTATACCAGAATCGTTCAATACTGGAACATAAAAGTTGCCAGTATCGGTCGATACTGGTACGATTTTACTGTTCCAGTATCGGTCGATACTGGAACACCAAATTGTGTTCCAGTATTGGCCGATTCTGGAACATTTTTATGTTCCAGTATCGGTCGATACTGGTACACGTGATACCAATGAGATTTGTCCCAGTATCGAACGCGACTGGTACATAATTTTGTTCCAGTATCGCCCGATATTGGGACATTTTATATGTGCTAGTATCGACCGATACTAGCACACTGACTTTGTACCAGTATCGGTCGATACTGGGTGTTCTAGTATCGGACGATACTAGTGCATTCCAGAATATGGGACCTAAAGTACACTTTTTCCGAATTTTGAATTGACTTCGCGCGGCAAATTCTAATTGAGAAATACAATAATTATCTTAGTTTTGATGATGAATGTTAGGATTTGACAGGTAAATGAGAACATGGTTGGAAAGTGTTTGAATATCGTTAGAGGTTATGTATTATACTTAACCAGGGCTAGAGTATCGCATTTTCACAATGTTTCTCTGTTAAATGTTAAGATATCTTCCACAGTCATTACATGCTGCCCTCTGGACCTGTGCAAAATATTGGTGGCGCTATATTTGTTACTGGCCCCTAACGACCGGCCCACTACGAAAACCCTATTGTATATTTCACGGACATAAATTATGCTAATGAGCTCATTAAATGACGTCACTCACATCATTGGGTTTTGCCGATGATTGAAATACGTTGATTGAAATTCTAGGTCGAGTAAAATGATGTTCTTATTTGTTGTCTGTGAGCTTTTCTGATTTTTTTCCCGTATTGGAGTATTTTTTTATTGAAAATAGACAGTTCAAATTAAACGTTGGTTCCAAGTTCAAGTAACAGCACATGTATTAAAGGCGACAGCAAAGGCAATATGCAAGCAACATTTGAGAAAAAACGATGCCCGACTTTGCAAGAAAGTGTACGGGGAAGTGTACGAGTGAACATGACAAACCAAAACATCCTAGTAATAATCATCTCCGTGGCGCAATTGGTTAGCGCGTTCGGCTGTTAACCGAAAGGTTGGTGGTTCGAGTCCAGCCGGGGGCGTTGTTACTTTTTGCATTTAATGCAGATCGACAAATCACAGTAAAAATATATTGACAAAATCACAGACCACTTACACAAAAATCGCATCTGCGCATGCTCCTGTCGCGATCGAAATCTACCACGCAAGCAATGAGAGAGCTTTCATAGTGCGGCCATGCCGATTGAGCACCTTTTCCAGACAATTCAGTATGTTCAAAATATAATGATGCTTATTATGTTAACCATAACTAGATTAGAGAAAAAGTAATACATGTATTTCAACTCCACAGGACAGAGAAGAAATAGTGTACAGGCTGTAACCAAAAAAAAGTATACAATTTTGAGGAAACAAAATGTTTACAATAATTTCAAAGTCATTTCTGTTTCAATTTGTGATACAATGCAAGGGGAATTTTCTCAGCTTCTTAATAAGCTTTGTTTCATGAAATCGGTGGTCAGGAAGCAGAAATGTGATCAATTGTCTAACATGTCTAAAGTAGTCGTGAAATCATCTGGACCACTTTGGCTAAATCACTGTGAATTACAGTATGAATGGAATCAAACCATGAACCTAGGAATAGAGCGCTCTTGTGAGACAATGGATCATTTCAAGTGGATCGTCTGACGACAGACTTTCCAAGGACACGCCTATACGCGCAGTGGCTAGAGCTGGGTGCGGCAGGAAAGATTTATTGGCGAACCTGCCATGTTGCATAATAAGTGCATTTACCCATACCACGCATGTCCCACATACAATCACAGGTTTATAACTGCATCAAATCCATAACCAATCCCACACCTACCTAAAAATGCCTCTAGTCGTTTTTACTAGATACCAAGAAAAATAAGATGTCATTAGATTTTCTAGTCAAAAATTACCTGAAAATATTTTGAGGTAATGTTTGACTAGAAGATCTAGTGAGATCTTATTTTACTTGGTATCTAGTCAAAAACGACTAGGTACGAATATATTATTTTTAAAAAGCCAATATCAAAAATGGAAGAAATTTCCATTTTGTGATGTAAAACTGGATTTTGGATGATCACTTGACAGCCATTATACGGTGATCTGCCAGGTTAATGTGGGAAACTTGGAACAGACTGCTTGATCTATTGCGTGTTAGCCAAATTCATCCACTGGTCGCAATGATGAGAATCACGTGGCCGGCGAACCTGCCCCGAGGGCGCACACATATACCGTGAGTTACACGGTGTGGAAACTGTCACCCATTTACCGAGAGTTACACGGTGTGCGTGTGGAAGCTGCAACCCAATTACCAAGAATTACACGGCGTGGAAGCTTTCTTTTAAGTTTGAACATTTCCATCCCCAGACGATCCGTAAGTCTTCGAAACATGCAGGATAACCTCCTCTTGTTCTGGCACATAGCTTGCATTTAGAACAAGAACAGGGGACAGTTGTGCGGTTGTAGTTTGTTCAGGAGTCTCTGTTCCCATCGTTACGGCGATTTGATCCGTTGGCTTGTTGCGTCGGCTGTTAATAAGATCCGTTATTGTGTATAAGTATGGGTTAATAGCGGAGTTCAGGGGAAGAATGAATGTTACGGCCCATGCGAAAACTGATGGTGGTAGTGTGATAACTTCTGTCTGTACAAGAATCCCGAGGACGATTATTGGACACCAGCATAAGAAGTCCGTAGCAACTATGGCCGTTACCTTAGCAGTCAGACTTATCTGATCTTTCATTTCTTCGTTAATTTCTTCTCGTTTTATGGCTTTGTAAACAACTCGCAATAACTCTATGTAACAGCCAAGAACGATCAGATAGCAGAGGGAATTGAGGCCAATGAATAATGCTGTTGCATAAAATAGTCCAGGCTCGCTACCAATCAGCCGTGTTGTAAAGACATCTGTATCCAATGAGAAAAATCTCCCAACGTCTATAGCTTTTTCAAAACTATGCGTAGAATATGACGTCACTAGAGTAAGTGGAATTCCAATACAAACGTGTGAGTTGTCATAGAAATCAGGATTTCTACCACTTAAGATGGCAGGAATGATTCCAAGAGCACCCGCAAATGTCCAAACAAAGAAAGCAGCCTCCACAATCGATCTTTTCCCAAACTTATAAGCAGTGTACGGATACTTAATGCTAATCAATCTGTCTATGCTAATTAGTGTGACGAAAAATACCGATGCTTCACTTGATAATATCGATAGTACTCCGGCAATTCTGCAAGTAACACCGGTCCTCCATGATTCAGAATTTACGGGGAAATTGTCCCCAAAGTGAACATCGGCAGATGCAATGATAACCATATATACACCCATGAGTAAGTCAGACGTAGCTAAGTTAAGAATCAGTTGTCTTTGTACATTATATTTGGCTACATGTGTAGATCTCCACCAAAGAACAAAAACATTACCAGCAATTGCACTCAAACCAATAAGCCACATGATCACTACCAAAACCCTATCAGACAATAATCTCTCACAGGTAAGATAAGGTGATTGAGGAATACTTGTGCTGCAATTGACACCGGTAGGAGCGTAACATATGCATATTTCAGGTTGACCTACAAACAGGTCTACTGGTTTCTGGAGACCAGATAATTCATATTTGCTTACTTCTCTCAACCAATTACCTTTCAAGTTCAGGTAGTTTAATGTTGACAGATGATTGATTTTGGGTATTTTGTGCAACAGATTGTCAGAAATATCCAAAAAGGTCAGAGCAGTTGTTTTCTCAAATAATCGATCATCTAAGTGTGTAAGTTTATTGTATGCCAACGATAGGATGTTTAAACGTTCCAGATCTTGAAATATATTTGAATCCAAAATACTAATGACATTGTTCTGCAAAAGAAGTATCTCTAAATTGAACAATCCTTGAAATAAATCCACAACCAATGCTGACAGCGAATTATGGCTAAGGTCGATATTCGTCATGTTTTGCAGATCTTTAAAAACCCCACCATCCAAGTTCAGCAAACGATTATTGTACAATTTTAGATTGACTAAATTGACCAAGTTCTGAAATATATCACTAGGCAATGTGGTTAATAGATTCCATTGTAGGAGGATAGTATTCAAATTCACTAATCCGTGAAACAAACCTGACTCTAACTTGATGAGCTGATTCTCTCTGAGATTTAGAAAGGCTAACGCGTTTAACCCTTCGAACACTCCCAGAGGCAATTCCTCTAAACAATTAAAGTGCAAACGAAGACTTTGCAAATTCGATAAGCCTTTGAAGGCATTGACATCGATATCAACAATATTACTGTCTTTGAGATGTAATTCAACCATATTTGAAGGATAGTAGAGCAATGATCTTTGGTTTTGGAGGAGATCAACGCACCGTAAGGATATTTCTCTGTAGGCGAGAGTGACATTGCAATTTGTAGTTTGTGGAAGCTCAAGAGAACACCTGCCTTTTTTGCTTAAGGTACACGTGTAAACGCTGATATATTCTTTAACATTACAACGCGGCATGATCTGACTAATATCCGATATATCGGTATCTTGAGGATCAATATCTACACCGCAGACAAGCTGATCGTGTTCATAATCAGTCTGTATATCGTAGGTCAAAACGCTGACATTACCTTGAAAATGTAACTGGATCATTTTGTCCAGTACAACTGTACCACAAGATTCATTTTGTCCATCGATAGTCAGAATTTTATCTGTACAATCAGACGTTTGTCTCTCGATGTACAATATGCAATCTTGCTGCGTGATTTGAATCAAAGTTGCCGAATTGTTGATTGCTGTAATTTGCAGACTGCAGAAGTCAGATGGGTGACCATGCAGGGCAAACGACTGCCCAGTTTCATCAACAGGATAGATATCACATAGCGCAGAGTTGTTCACGTCCCACAGTGGAGAAAATACCAGTTCTGCGCTCACTCCTTTCGGTTGTAATAATATATAGCTATGGTTTAGTAAGACGAATGTTACAGTCAGAAGTAGAAGCTTGAGCAGCGCCGAATTTGCCATCATGTTTCGTTATAGTGACGTGTATGAGAAGACAGTTTCATTCAAGTATTAACTCTTAGACAGCACTGGCCATCCCGCAATGAAAAATATATAATCTGCCTTAACTCAGGAACATATGCGTCTCAGGAAGTTTAATATTTCACGGTTTGGATGAACGATGAACATCATGCTCCATATGGTTTGAAATGATCAAATACGTAAATTGAGTGAAAACTACGTTGTTATATTCCAGGGTAGAACGGTTTGTCTTCCTATACCATATGTCAGAACATCTCATAAAATGAAATATGGTTTTTAGTTTATGACTTTTAAACAACACCCTATAACCAATCATTTGAGTTCAACAAAAATGAGTACGATCAGGATATTTATCTATCTTTGGCCTAACCATGCTATATAGTGTGAAACAAATAACCCGAGGGAAGGTATCTGTATACTGTGATTCATATTTATATACAATTTGGAAACATTGCCTTAGGCAACGAAAAAAAGAAACCCTGTTCTACGGGCAGACCGACCCATTCTTTTATTTAGAAATCTGTGAGAAAAAACGACCCAAAATATTTTTTGGGCAGGTCAAATTACGGCAAGAGTTTTAGAGATTTGTTTTGACTTTTTACGTTCATTTTGAAGGGGGAAATGGGGGAAGCCGGACCGACCCAACCTGAGAGGTCCGTTTGCCCGTGGAATAGGGTTTCTTTTTTCCCGTCGCCTTATGGACACATGCCCCTTAGCTTACCACCCCCGGACGTCAACTTGGCATGCAAGCAAACACAAGCTAATACAAGAGAAATTTCTACTGGTAGCAATTGAGGGTATTCATTACATTTACCTCTTCTCTTGTAATATTGAACTCACTTGTATAAAGTATTTTCGGATTGCACACAGCTCTAAATCGTAGGGAATATCAGAATATGTTAGTCAGTCAATGTTGGGCATTCTGGCTATGTAATATCAACTCAACATAATTTTCACACCATTTTCACTTGCAACCTTCAAAAATAATCGCCAAGACCGTAAAGATTGCCAATTTGTTAATGGATTTTTGTTTTAAAGTTCCGTAAACATGGTAAGTTTCGAGAACCTGTCCGTCCAGCTTTTGCGATGTTGTATAGTTGTTAGTTTCAAAATGTTGGCTTAGGCAGAACATGTGTTTCTTTAAAAGAAATTGGCATCCATTGATCGATGTAAGTCAGTTAAAACTATTTGCAATATTTAGTCATCAACCGCGTTAATCAACCGATAGGTCTAATAAATCTTCTCGTTTTAACCAATATTACTATTTTAAAATAATTTGAACTTTTTCGAAAGTTTCCACTTTCGGTTTTCACTGCACCTGCAAAAAGTAAAGCAGTTACGTACAAGATGCAGTACCGGTATGCCATGAAAGTGTTGCTGGGATGAAGGATAATCATTTTGGGAAGTTTTAAGACTGGCTTTGAGTATCCATTTGAAAAATGATGTAACCGAGAAGGTAGAATTTATTGAATGACCCTCGTTTCATAAACAGTATAGTTCTGCTGGTAACCATAAGGTTTATTCCTGGAATTGGAATCTGTTTTATGGTTAGTCGTATTCAACCTGGGCGTTTCTCGAATCTACTATCTACCCGTACTACTTGAAACAATACCCATGACAATCAGGCAAGCGTATGGAGTGGGCTAAGATAATTCACTGGTAAGACAACTGCCTGGTGGGTGAGTATTTGTTATATTATATTCGGTTTTATCTTTCCGAGGCGCGAGGGGTAATAAAGTAGTGTATCCAGATGGGGTGCGGGACTTGCGCGCGCACCCCGTGCCTAATTGGCATGGGAATTGGCTCTACTGTTTGAGAATGGGACTTTCGGTTTAGACTCTTGCTATCGGTTTTTAATAGCTCTTAATTTTTGCGCTGGTTTTGGTTTTTTGAGTTGGCGTCAGCTTGGAAAATTTACCTTTTGGTAAATCACCTCATGCGAGTGATGTGTGCGTGTGTGGATGTACGCGTATCATCTATTTGATTGAATTCTTATTACTTACTGCCATTTTTAATGTCCAATTTTTTCTATTGTTGTGTTTTATATTTTGTACATTACTTGGTACTTTTTATCGTGTGTGTATTTTATCTCTGTACAGCGCTTTGGTCTTTTTTAGAAAAGGCGCTATATAAATGCTGGGAGTACCTTTAGAATACCCTACCATTTTCGAAGCTCGACTATTTTAAAAAACGCGGCGGCGACGTCGTTGAAAACGGCTGTCATAGTTTCAATATTTTGTTTTCTTGGTTTCACGCGAAGGCCCGCGCGAAGGTGTATGTTGGGTATAATGGCATACACGCGGGACTTTGTAGAAATTACCTAAGTGTTGAGCGAGCCGTGGTGAAAATGTGCTTAAGTGCAAGACGAAAGGTATTTCATTTTTTGTGGCTTCGGCGGCGGCGGCTTCGGCGGCGGCGCGAAGCTTCACCCCTTAAAAAAGTGGATTCGGCGACGGCGCGAAGGAGGAGGTATGACGGGATCGGTTGTAGATGGAAGCTTGATTATTTTTTTGTGGCTTCGGCGACGGCGCGAAGCTCCATCCTTTTAAAAAGTGGATTCGGCGACGGCGCAAAGTTCAACCCTTTTAAGAAACATCGGATGCGGCGACGGCGCGGAGCTTCATCCTTTTAAAAAGAATGGATTCGGCGACGGCGCGAAGATGGAGGTATGACGGGGTCGGTTGTAGATGGAAGCTTTATTATTTTTTGTGGCTTCGGCGGCGGCGGCGACGGCGCGAAGCTCCATCCTTTTAAAAAGTGGATTCGGCGACGGCGTGAAGTTCAACTTTTTTAAGAAACATCGGATGCGGCGACGGCGCGAAGCTCCGTACTTTTAAAAAAGTGGAATCGGCGACGGCGCGAAGGAAGAGGTATGACGGGATCGGATGTAGATGGAAGCTTATTATTTTTTGTGGCTTCGGCGGCGACGGCGCGGAGCTCCATCCTTTTAAAAAAGTGGATTTGGCGACGGCGCGAAGGAGGTATGACGGGATCGGTTTGTAGATGGAAGCTTGATTATTTTTAGTGGCTTCGGCGGCGACGGCGCGAAGCTCCATCCTTTTAAAAAGGTGGATTCGGCGACGGCGCGAAGCTTTACCTTTTTAAAAAATGGGCTTCGGCGGGAAGGTGGGTTTTATTCTGGCTTCGGCGGCGACGGCGACGGCGTCAAAGCTTGACTTTTTAAAAAAGTGGATTCCGCGACGCGCGAAGGAAGAGGTATGACGGGATCGGTTGAAAAACGGAAGCTTGGTTATTTTTCTGGCTTCGGCGGCGACGGCGACGGCGCGAAGCTCCATCCTTTTAAAAAGGTGGATTCGGCGACGGCGCGAAGCTTTACCTTTTTTTAAATGGGCTTCGGCGGGAAGGTGGGTTTTATTCTGGCTTCGGCGGCTTCGGCGACGGCGTCAAAGCTTGACTTTTTTTTAAAAGTGGATTCCGCGACGGCGCGAAGGAAGAGGTATGACGGGATCGGTTGAAAAACGGAAGCTTGATTATTTTTCTGGCTTCGGCGGCGACGGCGCGAAGCTCCATCCTTTTAAAAAGGTGGATTCAGCGACGGCACGAAGCTTTACCTTTTTAAAAAATGGGCTTCGGCGGGAAGGTGGGTTTTATTATGGCTTCGGCGGCTTCGGCGACGGCGTCAAAGCTTGACTTTTTAAAAAAGTGGATTCCGCGACGGCGCGAAGGAAGAGGTATGACGGATCGGTTGAAAAACGGAAGCTTGATTATTTTAGTGGCTTCGACGGCGACGGCGCGAAGCTCCATCCTTTTAAAAAGGTGGATTCAGCGACGGCACGAAGCTTTACCTTTTTAAAAAATGGGCTTCGGCGGGAAGGTGGGTTTTATTCTGGCTTCGGCGGCTTCGGCGACGGCGTCAAAGCTTGACTTTTTAAAAAAGTGGATTCCGCGACGGCGCGAAGGAAGAGGTATGACGGATCGGTTGAAAAACGGAAGCTTGATTATTTTAGTGGCTTCGACGGCGACGGCGCGAAGCTCCATCCTTTTAAAAAGGTAGATTCAGCGACGGCGCGAAGCTTTACCTTTTTAAAAATGGCCTTCGGCGGGTAGGTGGTTTTTTCTGACTTCGGCGGCTTCGCCGACGGCGTCAGAGCTTTACCTTTTAAACGCGAAGCTTTACCTTTTTAAAAATTGCCTTCGGCGGGAAGGTGGTTTTTTTTCTGGCTTCGGCGGCTTCGCCGACGGCGTGAAGCTCACATTCAAGTTCAAAGTCTAGAACTTTCAATGCCGCGTGTCTTTTTTTAGTCCAAAACGGAATAAAGCACATGGTCTATACAACTTTCAGCAAGACACTTAGTTGTCAGATTTTAATAAGATATACTTTTCTAGGTTGGCTTTTATCGAGTTTCAATCAGGCGCATTTTCCTGTTGACATAGAATGATCATTGGTATATCATGTGAGCTATAGACAAAATTTAGCAGATTTTCAAGTCTACAATTCAACGTTGTATGACTAACTGCACAAAATAAGTTTTGCCACGCGACGACTTCTGTTGCATGCCTTTAACAATAACGATTTACGAACTTCTTTGGTTTGAGCAATCTGTCATTTGTTGCATTGTGGGATTGCATATCAACAGTTTGGATGGTTGTTTTTGACGGGGCTTTTAAAGAACGACCCATCATACATTTTAGAGGGCTCAACAATTTGAATGTTTGGATGGGGCTTTTAAAGAACGACCCATAATCTATTATGCCAAACCTGTCATATATTATTGAAATTCAGTCCCACAATGCAACGATTTACGAACTTCTGTTGCATGCCTTAACAATAACGATTTACGAACTTCTTTGGTTTGAGCAATCTGTCATTTGTTGCATTGTGGGATTGCATATCAACAGTTTGGATGGTTGTTTTTTGATGGGCTTTTAAAGAACGACCCATCATACATTTTAGAGGGCTCGATAGTTTGGTTGGGGCTTTTAAAGAACGACCCATAATCTATTATGCCAAACCTGTCATATGATATTGAAATTCAGGCCCACAATGCAATATTAAGGGTCAAACATAATTCTAATATGGCGATTGATGAACGATTTACGAACTTCTGTTGCATGCCGTAACAATTTGAATGTTTGGATGGGGTTTTTAAAGAACGACCCATAATCTATTATGCCAAACCTGTCACATGATATTAAATTTCAGTCCCACAATGCAATATTAAGGGTCAAACATATTAAGGGTCAAACATAAATCTAATATGGCGAATTATTAACGATTTACGAACTTCTGTTGCATGCCGTAACAATTTGAATGTTTGGATGGGGCTTTTAAAGAACGACCCATAATCTATTATGCCAAACCTGTCATATATTATTGAAATTCAGTCCCACAATGCAACGATTTACGAACTTCTGTTGCATGCCTTAACAATAACGATTTACGAACTTCTTTGGTTTGAGCAATCTGTCATTTGTTGCATTGTGGGATTGCATCAACAGTTTGGATGGTTGTTTTTTGACGGGGCTTTTAAAGAACAACCCATCATACATTTTAGAGGGCTCAATAGTTTGGATGGGGCTTTTAAAGAACGACCCATAATCTATTATGCCAAACCTGTCATATGATATTGAAAGGCCCACAATGCAATATTAACTTGTCAAACATAATTCTAATATGGCGATTGATGAACGATTTACGAACTTCTGTTGCATGCCGTAACAATTTGAAATGTTTGGATGGGGTTTTTAAAGAACGACCCATAACCTATTATGCCAAACCTGTCACATGATATTAACATTCAGTCCCACAATGCAATATTAAGGGTTAAACATATTAAGGGTCAAACATAAATCTAATATGGCGATTGATTAACGATTTACGAACTTCTGTTGCATGCCGTAACAATTTGAATGGGCTGTGTCATTTTACATGGGGCTTTTAAAGAACGACCTACTATCATTTGTTGCATGCCTCAACAATTTGAATGGGCGGTGCTTTTTAAGAGCGACCTATCATTTGTTGCATTGTGGGATTGGAAATCAACAGTTTGGACGGGGCCTTTAAAGAACGACATATCATGCATTTTATAGGGCTCAATAGTTTGGATGGCGCTTTTAAAGAACGACCCATAATCTATTAAGCCAAACATGTCATGGGGCTTTTAAAGAATGACCCATAATCTATAATGCCAAACCTGTCACATGATATTGAAATTCAGTCCCACACTGCAATATTAAGGGTCAAACATAAATTTAATATGGCGATTGATTATGAAAGGTATGTCACCCGGCAATATCTCTGTCGTCGCGTGGTAAAACTTATTTTGTGTTGTTAGTCAAACAACGTTGAATTTGATTTCCGACATAACTTAGTGTAAATGCTAACTATAGCCTATAAGCAGTGGTTGATTTAAAAAAAAATCAAAATGAAAGGCGCGACGCCCGGCAATACAATACCTCTGTCGTCGCGTGGCAAAACCTATACGTCACCCGACCATATCTGTCGTCGCGTGGCAAAACTTATTTGAGTTATTAATCAAACAACGTTGAATTTCTAGATTTGAAATTCTACTATTGTCTATATATTATCTCACATGATATATCCGGGGATATAATTATCAATGATCATTCTAATGGGGCCCTCACATGTATCCGTGTGAGCTGAGCGCCCCTTACCGTGTGAAAAATGGGTGCGGACGGCGGCACACACGGTGGGCCGTTTCCCGTCCGTTGAACACGTTCAGGGGACTTTGCCGGCCACCGGAGTTTTGAACATGCTCAAAACTCCTGGCGGGTGAGTAAAAGCGGCGGCGAACGATGAGAGCCCGGTATAAAGACGGTATAAGGACGGCGCACCCGTTCGCATCCGTTTCGCACCCGTTTCGCGCCCATTCGCAGGGCGGTGATTGACGGTGGTGGACGTCGACCATCTTAGCGACGGACTGCGAATGGCCGCATGCAGCCTAGTAACCGTTCGCGGAACGGACTCTCAGCAGGCATGTTGCAACTCTCTAATAAATGTAAAAGAGCTAAATCTCACTCTTTGGAGAGCTCTAGGAGGAACAGATCTTTTTTTGGAGTGAAGTTCACTCTTAAAAGAGCGATTTTCACTCTAAAAAGATTAAAATCACTCTAAAAAGAGTTAAAATCACTCTGAAAAGAGTGGAAATCACTCTTAAAAGAGTGACAAATCACTCTGAAAAGAGTGAACTTCACTTCTTAGAAGAGCCGTCCCTCCTAAAGCTCTCGAAAGAGTGAGGTTTAGCTCTTTTACATTTAGAGAGTATCTCTGAAAAGAGTGAACTTCACTTCTTAGAAGAGCCGTCCCTCCTAAAGCTCTCGAAAGAGTGAGGTTTAGCTCTTTTACATTTAGAGAGTATTATAATGTGGTTCGTATGAATTCCGGAATACAAATGAAGCGGCGAGCTTGAGCGCTCAGCTTGTAAAGGGCGATTTGATGATGTAATCAGACGTTTCGGCCGGTACCCAGGCGTTTCGACCGCTTAGGAACCGGTATGGAGGTGGTATGCACACGATGAGGACACGGTGAGAACGGTAAGCTAGAACTGTATGAGGCCGGTGATCCCGGGACAAGGCCGGTGAGAACCCGGGACAGACCCGGTGTAGAACGGTATGGACCGAGGACCCGGTGAGGAGGTGTTATGCACCCGGTAAGAACGGTAAGCTAGAAATGTATGAGGGCGGTGAGCCCAGTACCCGACCGGTGACGACCCGGTATAGACCCTGTATATAACGTTATGGGCCCGGTGGCCACAACAAAAGTTTAATGCGCCCGTTGACATTTTTTACTGATTGTTTGGACTCTGTTGTTTTTCTATTAGACGGTAAGGTGGCCGCCTGCCATTACCGCCCTGCGAACGGGCGTGAAACGGGTGCGCCGTCTTTATACCGTCCTCAAACCGGGCTCTCACCGTTTAGCGCCGCTTTTACTCACCCGGCAGGACCCGGCAGGAGTTTTGAGCATGCTCAAAAGTCCTGCCGGGCGCGGATGGCCGGCAATGTCCCCGGCAACGTGTTCAACGGACGGGAAACGGCCCACCGTGTGACATCACCGTGCCACCGTCTGCACCAATTTGTCACACGGTAATGTGCCGGCCAGCTCACACGGATACATGTGAGTACAAATGTATTTTACAGACATTCCCGAAATGTGAGCGAAGCGGCGAGCTTGAGCGCTCAGCTTATACAGGGCAGTTTGATGACGCTGTTGTGACGCTAAATTTATATTGATATTATTAATTCTATTAGGTATTTTCATATCTAGAATTCAGGCCATGATTGACTTGAAATGGCAACACCGTACTTCCGTATTCTGAATCCCATTCAGTCTACGCGCCAATATCTCTGACCAATTCAAGTCTTCGTGCCACGCTGACAACACCTCATGATAAGTTTAGGCCATATAGTTTTCAATTCACACAACAGGATTAGTGAGCTCTGAATTACAGAAGCTCACGATTGATGCGTGTCATGTCATTTCTTTAGGATAGTCTAGATGCTGGGTGCTGTGTTCGTTTATAATATGAGTAAGTGAACTATTTATGTTGAATTAATAAAATGTATATATAAATAACTTGGAAGCTATATCCGTTATATTCATTCTGTGTGTTTTGATCCCCTCTCCGCCATGCGAGTATTTTCCCTAAAACCACGTCATAACAACGCCATCAAGGCGGTTCGGTCGGTACCCAAGCGTTTCGGCCGGTGAGGACCTGGTGAGGAGGTGGTATGAGCCCGGTTCCAGGCCGATAAGGACCCGGTATAGAACAGTATGAACCCGGTGACAAACAATAAATCAATGCGGCCGTTGACATGTTTTGCTGATTGTTCACCGTGTTGGACTCTGTTGTTTTTCTATAAGACGGTAAGGGGCCGCCCAGCTCACACGGATACATGTGAGGGCCCCATAAGCAGTGGTTGATTTAACTTCAACATGAAAGGCGCGTCGCCCGGCAATACAATATCTCTGTCGTCGCGTGGCAAAACCTATTTTATATTATCATATTTTTATTATTATTATTATTATTATATATGGTGGGAGGGTACCAAGGGTACCTGCTTTCGGACAGGCCATTTGCTCATAAACATAACTTACAATGTATAGTGTAAATGCTAACTAAGCAGTGGGTGATTTAAAAGAAAATGAAAATGAAAGGCATGTCACCCGACCATATCTGTCGTCGCGTAGCAAAACTTGTTTGAGTTATTAATCAAACAACGTTGAATTTCTAGATTTGAAATTCTACTATTGTCTATATCTCACATGATATATCCGGGGATATAATTATCAATGATCATTCTATGTCAACAGGGAAATGGGGATTAAATGATTGATTAACGATTTACGAACTTCTTTGGTTTCGCCGTCGGCGAAGCCGCCGAAGCCAGAAAAAAACCCACCTTCCCGCCGTAGGCCATTTTTTAAAAAGGTAAAGCTTCGCGCCGTCGCCGAAGCCCTCTTTAAAAAGGTGAAGCTTCACGCTGTCGCCGAAGCCGCCGAAGCCAGGAAAAAAAACACCTTCCCGCCGAAGTCCATTTTTAAAAAGGTAAAGCTTCGCGCCGTCGCCGAAGCCCTCTTTAAAAAGGTGAAGCTTCACGCAGTCGCCGAAGCCGCCGAAGCCGCCGAAGCCAGAAAAAAACACCTTCCCGCCGAAGCCCATTTTTAAAAAGGTAAAGCTTCGCGCCGTCGCCGAAGCCCTCTTTAAAAAGGTGAAGCTTCACGCCGTCGCCGAAGCCGCCGAAGCCAGAAAAAAACACCTTCCCGCCGAAGCCCATTTTTAAAAAGGTAAAGCTTCGCGCCGTCGCCGAAGCCCTCTTTAAAAAGGTGAAGCTTCACGCCGTCGCCGAAGCCAGAAAAAAACCACCTTCCCGCCGAAGTCCATTTTTAAAAAGGTAAAGCTTCGCGCCGTCGCCGAAGCCCTCTTTAAAAAGGTGAAGCTTCACGCCGTCGCCGAAGCCGCCGAAGCCAGAAAAAAAACACCTTCCCGCCGAAGCCCATTTTTAAAAAGGTAAAGCTTCGCGCCGTCGCCGAAGTCATTTCTTAAAAGGTTAGTCTTCGCGCCGTCGCCGTTGCCAGCGTTTTTTACAGGTGGAGCTTGAAAAATGGTGGGGTATTCTAAAGTTTAGCCAAATGCTGTTTAATAATAATAATGGGTGCTGAATCCTGGATACGACCATGTTTCCCCTGCCCCAGTTACGCCACTGCTAATGGCAGCCGTTTGACTGCTCAAATTCTTCTTCTCAACTATAATAGCCTCGTGAGTGTCGCGTGCGTTCCTTTGTCGTTCGTTCGTTCGTTCGTTTAATCAATCAATAATGTAGAGTGGCGTGTCTATAATAGTGGGAGCCGGACGGGGAATTGAAAACAGATTAGTATAAAAATAACGCATATCATTGTATATGAAAATATCATTTTCAAAGTATGTTTTAAACCAAAACTGATGAACCTTTATTGTGGCAAATGTATGTAAATAGTGCTAACAAAAATGCGCGCTTCACTCGATGCTTTCAAGGGACAGATCATCATAGTGAAGTGATTTGGGGGAATTGACGTCCACATAATTATATCTGTGATGTGATCAACTTTCCTGATGTGACACAAAACCGTTATGTCGCCATCATGCGTCACATAATTCGTCGCTGTTCTGACATAACGACACATCACAACAGAATTAAGTAAAGTGATGTGTCGTTATGTCAGAACAACGACGAATTCATTTCAGGGTTATATATTTCCCCGAAGTTCACCACATAGTCTATCAAGTACCTGGGAAATTATCAGATCTAGTCTGATCATGGACTTATTAGATAAGTCCATGGTCTGATCTAGGCGGCCTATTTTATTGTTGTTGGAAAGGTTTTTTTGCTCTGTCTATAATTTGTTAGAGAAATATAAAAACAACCTCAAAAGTCCCCCACCCTGACTATCATTCGGTTGAATTGCACCCATTCGGGGGAATTTAAGTGGTATATTATTCCATTTCTATCCAATTTGAATACGTCATTCGAGGGAAGTCGAACCCAAATTAGAATAAAAATAGAAAATACTCGCGCGTTCGCGATCGCGCTATGCCCGTATACAAAATTTAAAATGTACTATGGTCAAATTCATGTAAATAGTACACACTTAAAAATGACGACCCCTTTTTCAGGGTCAACAGACTGGGCACCTACTGAAAAAAAAGGTTTAAAATGACACTTTTTCAGTCATTTCTCTTACCCTTTTTTGACCACCATGAAAATGACAGAAAAAAGTAAAAACGAATAGAAACCGAGTCATAGGCCTAGGTGCATAGTTGACCCTGAAGAAAGGGGTCACTAGTTTTTAACTACCTATTTTTAAGTATGTACGGTATATTATCAAAATTCAAGGAACATATAATCGGGAAAATGATGTGAAGTCATTCGGGGGATGGAGGCCCTGCTCCCCTACACGACCCCCCCCCCCCCCCCCCCCACACCCCACACACACACCTCACAAGAGAAATGGGGGGACATTCATTGAATGAAGCGGTCCAGGCTCTTTGACATTGCTTATCTGCCTAAGCCCTCCCCAATCCCCACAAGAAAGGGCCTTCCCCGTCCACATCCCCCTTTGGTTTGGAAAAATGAAATCTCCGAATTGTTCCTGCAAAGCTGATGAATTTATTCAGAACTTAAAAAGCTACTTTCAAATGTTTTAAAATAAAACGTAAAACGAAAAAACCCAATAGGGTAGGTGTGGATGTGGGTAATACGGGACCGTAAGGTAATACGGGACCGCATCACTGAAATCTCATCTACAGCCGTCTGGCATTACTAGCACTTTAAATAGCGCCCTCTATAGTTAGATCAAACCCTTAGTGAATTTCATGACTATTATCAAAGCTACCGGAAGAATTACCAGCCAGAAAATCACCACAACCTGTCAATTTAAGGAAAAATACACCCATATTTTTGGTCTAATATAAAAATAGTGTTTTCATAGAATATGATGGTAAAGAAAAGGAAAGGGGGCGTGACCTGAATTCTTGCATTATTAAGCATGTTTCAGGTGTTGATCCAACATGTATTGTGTGTGTGCTTCGCTAGTACAGTGTACATTGGTGTTATAATGCATTGAATGGGAGCCGTGGGTTCACAATGGGAGAAGGTAATATGGGACAGCCAGCATATGACGGTATGCAAATGTCTTAAAAGTCCCGTATTACCCACACCTACCCTACTTTTTTTTCTTTTCTTTGTTTGTAGCAATGTACCTTTTTGTACCAATGTTTTTCATGCATTATTATCTCTTAAATAGATTACTGGACCATTATTTATGGTTTTTTAACAGTTATTCTTTAAATAAATATGTCAAATAACTTTTCATACCAAAACAATGTCCTCAAAACAAAGGCCCATGTTACCTTAAGATGGGACATTTATGCATGATGACGTCAGTATTTGATAATAACAGCCAAACCAAACCTAGAATGACTCTGTTTTTTTATTACAATAAAGGTTTATAAAATGTAGATTACAAATAACAAACTTTGCTTAAATTTGAGTCAGTTATTTTGTATTTTAATTATGCAAATGTCTTAAACGTCCCGTATTACAAACACCTACCCTAGGCCTATATTTAATGGTTCATTTAGGCTTATCATTGAAAATTATAGAAACCAATTTATGAATATTGTGGCAATGGCCGAGATTTTGACCCATGATAGCAAACAGTTCGTTTTCTTTTATACATGTACATGTAGTTTTGCCTACCAGTTCTTTTCAACTTTGGCATTGAACGCAGTTGTTGTGTGTCCGGGTTGTGTTATTGTGTTACATAGTGCCCGATGTTTGTCTGATATGCTGGTAAGTTTACGATTATGATTCGAAGAACGGTTTTCTCTCGGGGATCTCATATTGGATACCGCGTATGGGTCAATGGATGGATGGATGGCACCCATGCGCATGCGGGTGCAGCAGGTCCCCACATTTTACTAAAGTGACTATTGTTGGTTTTTTCATTCCATTTTGACAATTTAGGCCTGCTGGCCCCGCTTGATACGTCACTGGGATCTTGGGCTAAATTTAAATAATCCAGTTTGATAGCATAATGTTTAGTATTCGAATGGCTTTGTGCCTAATCCAACGATATGATTTATCCCCCATCCCACCGGGATTTACGCCGATTTACGCCTATGATACAAACCCATTTGAACCCGGGTGGGGGTTCAAACAGTTTTTCACTTGTGTTAATGGGGGTCAAACAAGTTTTCCAGGTAGGTTGTAAAGGGGGGCGGTCAAAAAAAATTAAGACACCGAAAAATGCACTAAGTTGCCTAGCCCACCCCACCAAAGTATTTCTGAACACTCCCTAGACCATCACCATCTGCTATGAAATCTAACTGAGAAGGAATAGCGATTTTACGCTTGTTTACTATATAGATAGGCAGTGGAACAGTGGAAGCGGGCGGGGTGAGGGGCGGCGATTTTTTTTCTTCCTGATCAACATTTTGTAAAATAAGTTGACTTTTATAAAAAAATATATATAAAAAAAATACAAATGGTATGGTATTCTAAAGCTTACCCCCCCCCCAAAAAAAAATCATTTTATTCAGGGAATTTTGCTTTATTCCGTATTAAAACGGAATAAATGAATTTTACAAATGTTGATATAGGAAGAAAAAACACGCCCCCGCGAGTCGTCCCAGACAGGCTCCCTTACAGTCATGTCAAGCTCTCCAACACCGACGGTGAATTCATTTGCCGAATAACAATAGATTAAACAAATAAAAACCGGGAATATTTTTTTTGGGGGAGGGGGAGGGGGAGGGGGAGGGGGAGGGGGAGGGGAGGGGCTGCAGCAGCCGTCCTCCCCTCCCCCTCCCCCTACCTCCCCCTCCCCCCCAAAAAATATTCCCGGTTTTTATTTGTTTAATCTATTGCTATTTTCTTTTATTATATCTGTTATTTTCTTTATCTATAAATTATTATTTGTGAAGAAGGTGCTCCATACTTGATTGTATTATTTTTGGTGTACGCAAACAAACCATAAATCTAATTGGGCCCAGCCAAGCGAGCAAGCACATGACCTCGTCACATGACACTGTTAATCTCGATTCCTTTTCCCTAGGTCAGCACAACTTGTCGACTTGCTTCATTGTTGTTACGTAGCCCAGTTCGGCAACAAGGATCTGTCACTTTCCGTGCCAATCGTTCTCAAATAACTGCTTGTTTCTGTACTTCTGCTATCAAGATGGCGAACAGGGATAAAGCTTCAAAACAGTTGGACGAATGGAAGAAATCGCAAGCGGTAATTATTTTAATTATTCAACTACAACTTTGTTTGTCGTATAAAAATATAATCTACCTGCCCGACCCCGAGTCCTTGGTCATTTGTCATAATATTTGTATAATTTTATATTGTGGTGTAAGCTTAATTTGACTCAACAATCAATCAATCAATTACTAACAGTAAAGACTCAAAATAGGTCTTATTTATACAGAATAAAGCACAATGCAGCTATCATTTTTACAATGTAAATAAACTGTAAAACAATTGCTACGTTGAATAGTGAGATTTTTAATAAGGTTTATCGAGAATCGAAAAAAAGCCAATTTTGATTATCCTTTTATGTTGCATTGTGGGATCGCAAAAGTGCAAAATTTGCCCCATCCTGGATCCCACAATGCATCAGAAAAGGATAATCAATGGATTTTTTCTGATTGGCGATAAGGCTTATTGAACGAACACATTGAAGCAGCATTGCGTGAAGCTCGCTCGACGTCATCCATATTTGTATTAAAGCCTAAAGGGGCATTGAGAGATAGGTATGGGGTTGCGCCCTCAATTTTCCTGGAAATTGTTTTTTTTTTCCACCAAAGTAATACTTAGGCATATAGTAACTACCATCTAAAAACAAAATTTGCCGTGCCGTTTATCATATAAAATGTCATGATTTTCTTAGTTTTGATCAGATCATATCGAAACTAGGTGCTGAATTTGGAAGTTATGCTATCGGTTTACTTGCGGCAAATCTCACCTGGAAGTGCAGTGATTTGCTTATTTGGCATGAAGGCGATGTCGGAATTGTATGACATTTTGGATTAGGGCTATGTTGATGATAATCTTTACGTTATTTGCTCATTTAGTACATCGATAAATCTCTCTGTGTCCCTTTTTTAAAAGCGTGATTATTTTGGGCATGATCATCTTTATGATGCATGTGTGTTGTTCGTTCAATTATTAAAGGCATATTATGTGATCTTTTCGAAGTAGCATCCTCTATCATTGATTTATACTATGAAAGCAGATTTTCTTGCAGATTTTCATTTTTGATCATAAATCATAAAGATCTTCTAAGTTATAGTACAGATCGATACGATTCCTAATTACTTCAAAATCATGGTTTGAAAAATAGATTGTACCGAGCGGTACAATATATTTTTCAAATGTTACTCTAAATTCACTCTTTAAACCATGATTTTGAGGTAATTAGGAATCGTATCGCTCTGTAACTTGGAATATATTTATGATTTATGATCAGAAAAGTAAATCTGCAAGAAAATCTGCTTCCAATTTTTTTCGAGGATTGAGGGCGTCCCATGGAAAAGATCACATAATATACCTTTAACTGGACTATATAGTAGTAGTAGTAGTAGTAGTAGTAGTAGTAGTAGTAGTAGTACTACTACTACATGTACCTTCATTTATAGTGCTTTATTCTGTACGTGATGAGACCTAGTATACAACAAGTCATACTTGTAATTTGTCATCAGTTGGTATAACCATTGCTCTCCAGTATTTATGGTATTATTCATCATATTAAGGTATTTTGCATGTTTCACTATCTGTCCCATCGTTGGTGGGGGAAAATAAATAAACACTAACGTATGGGTTTCCTGCACTAGATAAATTTAAGTGCGTATTCTGTCATGTAATATTTAATGCTGATCATGAACGATACGGTATTAAAAAGAAATCGTTGGGAAATCCCTCACTGAATTCAGCAGACTCGCATGGTGGGTTTCAAGGTCATTATTATTATAGATATTAGTCTCAGATCAAATTCAAGGGGGAAAAAATCACAAACATTCCCTTACAAATTATTCAAGAAATGGCCTCATAATGTATCTAAGGGGGTGGTCATTTTTTTCGGTGGGGGGGGCAAAAATGTCATTTATCATTGGAGGCTGATCGGTTTGTCACGGACGGACGTTTGTGCAAAACATGAGCGAAAAACAGTTTGTAAAAAGTAACTACTGACATTTATTCAACTTTTTATGTTTAATGTTATAGAGAATCATCAACTTTATTGAAATACACAAAAAAAAATAAGGTGTGGTTTGTTAATAATCATAGTATAAATTTTGTTTGTTGCAATTTACGAACAGTGTTTATTCTTTGTGATGTGAAAATTTAACAAAATGAATGTGTTTTTTTAACACTGTTGTGTCAATTATGTATGAAAATATGCCACGTCATGAAATGGCCCCTCAGCCATTCAAATCTCAAAATTGTAAGAAGGCCCCAGACTTACAAAAATGTACGCCGAAAGATGCTCGTTTTGCTTTCTGCCATTTTTTTACCATCAATAAATGTTTGTTTTTATGGGTAAAAAGTCAGAATCTTGCTATGGATGTTTTATAAGCCCAATTAAGCTGACAAATTGTCCTCGTTCCATGAGAATTCTTAGTGGCCTAACATGTGACATTTTTAAAACTAAAAATGTCAGTTTTGACCAATATGGGATAAAAGGTCGGACAAACTAATTGAGATAAAATGCTCAAATTTCTTGAGCAGGTCAAATTTGTGATCATCTTCGTAGCATTAAACTTAAAAATAGCGAATGGATGAAATCTTGCGAAAAATCTTGAAAAGCAGCACGCACCCTCATGATCAATTTCAAATTTTTAGAGAAAAATGTCAAATGTTCATGTAACGTTCAAAATTAGCTAGTTTGACTTTCAGGCATGATATTTTGTAGATAAAATCGGAAAGTAGATATTTTTCAATCTCAAATGTAGATATTTTTGCCTAAATTTGCATTTATTTAGCCAAATTTTAGGTAATTTAGCACAATAGTCTGCTGTTTTGTAATATTTCAGGGAATTTTATATTTTTTTTACTAGATATGAATATCAGGCCTGTCATAAATTTACATTTATTTAGACACCAAAATCACATTATTTCAGAAAATAAGTAAATGAAGGATTTTGTACTAAAATCCACTCCTCCACAAAGATGGTGACACAAGTAATAGTTGTTTCATGAGTGCCCGTGGGGCACAAATGGAACATTTGAAACATGGCCAATATTTCCATTGTAAACAGAGTGTCTGTAGCACTCAAATCATAACCTTGAGCGTACAAGAACTATTTCATGTTGAGATGTCAAATGGAATTTAAAAAAAACCTGTTCCCTAATAAAACCAAAACCAAACATGACCCAATTATAGCCAACTCCTAATTAGAGTACATGTATGTCATACATCTCCCAATTTTCTGTTGCCAATGTCCCTTAACTAGGTTTTTCCAAACCTGTGTCGGATCACGTTGGGAGTTGACGTAAAGCGTGCTCAAGAGCACAACTCTCAAGATTCTTGGTTTTTAACCTATTCAAATTTTGCCTGTGGACATAAACCTTTCAGAATTTGATGATCTATCAGAGATTGGTAGAGTTGCATATAAGCCTAGTGGTACTTAATAGCAAGGATCCCCTTGCCAACCAACGATACATAGGAAAGCTTCTGAATCATATCTTCCTGAAAGGAAATTGAATGCAGAACTTGTGTGCAATTATCAAGACTTAATGCATTTTTTCACTTCATTATGACTAGATAACAAGATTTATTGTTTACTTTTTTCCTCATAAATCTTTAGATGTGTCAGATTTTGTTGAACTATCTTTTTCACCATTCACGAGGTAACAAATACGATGTTACTAAATAGTGAAGTCACAGTCCACCTAAAATCCAATTAAATTACCATTCACTTTTCCTCATCAAAATTTGAGATAAAGGTAAAGAACTTCTAGAAGCCATTATTTTTCTTATACCCCTGCTAAATATTATGCCTTATAGATCTAACATTCATACGCTACAAGCATACAAGTGAAAAGTGGTCCAAATGTGGTCTACCACACTTGAATTGTGTGTAATATTCTATTAAAAAAATTCCTGACCGACCATGGAGGTCCAAAATTCCATCGAACATGGGTTTTTTGCATCGTCTGAAGTAACTTTTTCTTCCTTGAAAATACAGTACACATTAAAAGGATGATTTTTAAAGCATTAGCTTTAAAATGTGAGTGAGTCAGTTGTTATTATCCATTTCCAAAATATTCATTTTTGTAATTTTGTTTTAAAATATGTTGTATTAGATTAGATTGAAAAATATGTTTTATTATGTTATTTTAGGTGTATTATGTAACATGTTGTATCAACTTTATCACGGCCTCTGTGAAAAACAGCTATATTATGTATGTTGACCTGTTTATCGTGAATAAATAAAGATTATGTATGTAGTGCAGTGCCCCCCCCCCCCCCCCCCCCCTCCCACCGATAATGCATTGGGAACTTAAGAAATGACTTGTAACTCATGAACTTGACTAAATTTCGTGAGGGATTTCATTTCACAAATTTCGCGAGGGATGTGGATTCGCAAAATTAAATACACACCAAACTGACAATTTTGCAAGTAACAGTAAAATATCCAGATTCACAAAATTATATTAAATGCCCGCAAAAATGGCAGCAATTATGAATTTGCAAAATAAAGTTTCCGTGAAATTATAGTGTTTACAGTAGAATCGAATAAAACTCTTATAATAGCCACTCTAAATTTAAATGGACACATAAATACATAAGTCACAATTTCATATTCAGTCCTACATGTACATGTAGAAAGCCCATAGCTAAACTGGTACAAAAATAGGTTAGCAACTATCAATTCGTCTCCAGCCCTTCCTCAAATAACCACAAATTCCAAAAATAGTATTTTATAGGAAGGATGACAATTGAATTCCCAGTACAATCAGGTTAGTTCTTTTGAACTAACTATACATGGCATATCAACAACAAAAAATGAAATCCAACTTTGACCAGAGCTAGAGATCATTTCCAAATTTGAAATATGGGAGACAATTTTTTGTGTTTAACCCAGGGCGTGGTTTTGGGAATAGAACTATCTGGGGATAAAAACAGGTTATCATATCAAATGCTCTTTTTAAAGGGCATAACAGATAAAATCGTTAATATCAAATGCTATTTTTAAAAAGCATACTAATTATAACTGGTCAAAGTTGGATGCATTTTTTTGGGATACACTCTCATTCTGTACTTTATCTTGTCCTATAAACAGGGCGAGAAAAAATGTTTTATTTCCCGGGAATCAAGTCAAATTGTTCACAATATTTTAGCCATAGATCCCTTCATATTGCCAAAATTTCCTTTCATATCTCCAAATTTCCCTCCAGATCTTCAAATTTCCCTGGAATGAGCTTCCCATATTCCCTGCTTTTTCCTGCTGTGCCTATAAACTGATCATCTTACATGGTCTTAGGTTGATCCACATTAGCTTCAATGTCTTTGTCTCTAAACTCCCATATTTCAATACCATAAAGGGGTTAAAATACTTTGTTGGCTATGAGGGCTATTTTGAGCAAATTCTGTCAAAAATCGCCCCTTAGTACATTTTACCATATAGGCTAAATTATTTTCAGGGGGCTATTTTGTGAAAACTTGGGGCTAACCGCCCTTCGCCCCCATGTATTTTGAGCCCTGCATAAGGTAAAATTGAGGTAAATTGAGGTTATCAATGCAAAATGTGTGTTACATAACTTTGGATTAGGGGACATTACCTTTTGGGGGAATCCCCTTTGTTACATGTAGGTCGTTCCACATTTGATCTCCTATTAAGGAATTCACACAAAATTAGGATTCACCCATCGTTAATTACGACAAACTTATTGTGCATGTACATCATATCAGTACATCATAAAATAACCCATATCCTTGAATTGTAAACACTCGGAAGACTATAGATATAGTGCATAAATATTGCAATAATCGTGTAAAATAGTTTGAAATTCGAGTCATCCTTTAGGGTTTACCGTGAATGCTCACAGGATATTATCTGTTTCCTGATTGGACCGATAACGAAATGCTGACCTCACCACAGAACTTCCTACGTGTATCAATGTATGTTAATACGATGAAAATTGGCTGGGGGTGTGTATTTGTGGTGTAGAACTTATTACAAAATCATTTATTAGTCAATTTCAGACTTTTTAGTACTCAATAACAAATGGGAGTTTTTGAGGAATGTAGTCCCTATTTTAAGGGAAATCTGTCACAATGTATGAATATTTCACAGATGCTTAGCTTTTAACCTTCATATTAAGATTTGTTCAATAAAAATTGGTATACACCTTAAACAAAAAGTTCCAGACCAAGTTCTTATGTGTTAGCTAATTCAAAATCAATAATCGGTACCAAAAATTTAAGATCTACATTAAGTGCACACTTTTGTAAAAATTGATTACATTGTAGATATACTTGCTGTGAAACTTGCTGTTTTGTTGTCTATGGGGCATCCTGTTGATTGTGAAAAAAAATATGTGGAAAGTTTGTTCAATTGGCAAAAGTATCAAAAACATAGTCTAATAAGCGGCTTTTGAAGTAGAGGCAATTTTGTAGTAAAATTAACCTAAAATGTGTGGAAAGAGAAAAATACTACAATGGCACGGCACTTCATCGTAAAGTATATTTTTGTAATTATGAACATGTAAACATTTCAAAACAACAAAATACCTGTTATAAAATCGCTCAGTTGAACCATGAAAGTAACAGGTTAAACCAAAGTATTCTAGCCCTTTGGTTGACCCAAACTTCTCTGTTTTGTAATGTAAATTACCATATGGCAATAAGCCAAGGTACATGTATACACACAGTATTATCATGGATTTGATATGATGTTATTGTTTGGGTATTGCTAGTGCTCAAGGGTAAGGGGTAAGGGCAACTTCAAAGTGCATGTGTCAGAATATCAAAGGCCATCAAAAAAGAAACACTGTTCTATGGGCCTGTCAGATTTTTACAATTTCTTATAAATTATAAAAGATTTACCAAATATGTTAAGAATAGTAAGGAACCTTGCAGGAAAAGTTTGATTAGGCCAAATAAAAAATAAATAACATGTTTGGTGTATCCTCCCTCTCCATTTTTTGGGTCTGCTTCAAATTTCTTTTCTTTTTTCTTTTTTCTGTTTCTTTCTTTTAAACATTTTCAACAAGTTTTGTGGTGACCAACCCCTCAGAACCATTTTTTTTTAAAGGCCTCCTTCTCTTTAAGGTTTGCAAAGTTCATTGCGAACAAGAGCAATTTTCTTTTTAACTATTTTGTTGATGCTAAACCTTATTAAGTTTGGGAATAACATGATTTACTATAATATAATCAAAACAAAAAATTGTTGATCATAGTGTATATGTTTCCCCAGCATCCAATACAACTGGTGCGAATCAAGCGTAACCGAGTCAATCCCGATGGCATGGGCGCACTAAAACCAGAACTTGTAAACAAATAGGTAATTGACCAAATGCTGGGCCCTAATCAACAAGACCCCAGTCGCATTGCAACTGTTTTGGAACGCACTGCATGCAAGGACACACTCAACCTTTGTAATGATCGCGAGAGAGTGCTCGGATCATGATGCTGTGTTCGACAATGAACGAGAGCAAGTGCTCAGAACATGACGCTGTGATCGACAATGAATGTGAGAGAGTGCTCGAATTATGACGCTGTGATCGACAATGAACACAAACAAATGCTCAGATCATGACGCTATGATCGACAATGAATGCGAGCAAGTGCTTAGATCATGACACTATGATCGCTAATGAACATGAGCGAGTGCTCAGATCATGACACTATGATCAAATGAGCATGAGCAAGTGCTCAGATCATGGCGCTATGATCGACAATTAATGCGAGCGAGTGCTCAGATCATGACGCTGTGATCGACAATGAATGTGAGAGAGTGCTTGGATCATGACACTGTGATCGACAATGAACACGAGCAAGCGCTCAGATCATGACGCTATGATCGACAATGAATGCGAGCAGGTGCTTAGATTATGACGCTATGACTGGATGAACGAGAGGGAGTGCTCAGATCATGACACTGTTCAGATGAGCAAGTGCTCAGATCATGGCGCTATGATCGACAATTAATGCGAGCGAGTGCTCAGATCATGACGCTATGATCGACTATGAATGCGAGCGATTGCTTAGATCATGACACTATGATCGGATGAACGAGAGCGAGTGCTCAGATCATGATGCTATGATTGACAATTAATGCGAGCGAGTGCTCAGATCATGACACTATAATCGGATGAACGAGAGCGAGTTCTCAGATCATGACGCTATGATCAACAATTATTTGTTTTGATTATAGGAGCTGAATCCTACAGTTGTTGTAACATGATGCCTTTTTTCCAAGATGTCTTTCAATATTCCCTGCAATGAGATTAATCCTGGCTAAATAAGGACAGGGCATCAGACAGCTGAGTCAAGTGAGCTGATGGTTATAGTTCTTCACATTTAACCACCATAATTTTGTAGATCTATACTGGTTATAGGTGAGGCCAAATAAAAATAAAATGTTGTTTCCGGTAACATGCTCTGAAAATTTGGGACGGAAGGAAGGAAACAAATTTTATTTTACCAAAAAAAATTATTTTCATATATATATAGCCTACATTTTCAACCCAATTTTTAGGGCGTCTTGCATACGGTTCGACCGTGTAATAACGCACGTATAACCCGTGGCCCGTAAGCAAAACACAGTATACGAAAACACAAACTAGATTTTACAATTTGAACTAACACAGTTTCATAATAAAACACAAGGAAATACAAGGAAATTAATGGATTATTAGCCGCACTTCGATCGCTCGAGTCACGATGGAAATACCAAAGCGCCATTGTTATACGATTCCTTTTGTGCCCATGGTGCACCGAAATATTAAAATGTCCAGATGGATGCGGCGTCCAGATGGATGCGGCCGTTCCCAAATCGTAACACTCGGGCGACATGAGAACAAGACTAGCATCAAAACAGTGACGTCATGATTATAAATGCGCAGAATCCGCCATTTTGTACCGATTTTAAACCGACAGAAAAAATGCTGCGCAGGTACATGTAATCCAATGGTTTTTTTAACTCTGACGAAAACGAAATATTAACTGCCAATACTTCAGGATTTATGATACTTTTTCTAGTTATTTGAAGATGAAACTCAATCTTTGTAGGTTTGGCTTTGATGCTACGTGATCAGAGATCAAGTAGGGAATCTTTTTGCGTCGCACTTTTGCTAAATATTTGTGTATTAAGCATCGCAAAGTCTTCTAAAGTGTGTGTTTGAGGGAATTCACGGAGAGTGAGACTTACGGGATACACGCACGTATAGAATGACCCGTGTCACGTAAGAGAAAAAACACGGGATAACTCAACACTATTTGTAAGTTTATTTTTTATTTTTTATTTAAAGTTTTTTGTCGATCTTTTTCTTTTTTATCAATTATTTCAATTAACAATTCTTCTCGAGAGAATCGAAGGGGAAAATAAAATAAATATGATTTCCGGCAGCTACATGTCAGAATTTCGACACGGACGACTTAAAAAAATTATTTTCCCCAAAATGGCATTTTTTTTTTTTTTTTTCGGCGCTGAAAAATAGGGACGGGCGGGTTACCGGAAACAACATTTTATTTTTATTTGGCCTGAGAGGAATATCTTAGTATATCCTCAGGTCATTCGATGTTTGAAAATATGACAATAAGTTGTAAAGTTATGAAATAATTTTTTCTGTTTATTTTTGCTTATAGGGTCGCACAGAGCGCCTGACACAATCAACAGGATGCCCCATAGACAACAAAACAGCAAGTCTCACAGCAGGCCCTCGTGGGCCAATCCTCCTCCAGGATTTCACAATGGAAGATGAGATGGCCCATTTTCAAAGGGAGAGGATCCCTGAGCGAGTTGTCCATGCGAAGGGTGCAGGTAAGCTTGCCCTTTAAACGTAACTCCCTAGGTGTGTTATTGGGGATAACAGTATTGTGGGAGAGGAGAAAATTGGGTCAAATTAGGGGGAAAGATGGCTGTGTCTGCGCCTACGCTGGCACCGGAAATCAAACCCTGGCTGTCTGATTGTGGCTGGAGAAGCACAAGCTACCAGCACCTAGTAGAGTTGGATTTTGTAGCATCTCATAGCTAGGGTTTAAAAACACATTGTATTCAAAAGTGGGTTTCCATTCGAAATCAGTGGTGTGAAGAGAACTGATTATGTAGTGCTTTCCATTTTGGACAATTGGCACTGACTGGGTCAAATTATTTGTCCTTCTGAATCAAATGCAATTGACATAATTGTTTGTTAAGCCCAGCAAACACTAACAGCTAGTGAACCATTGCCTCTTTAATACTGAACTAGTTGTTATGGAACTTTGATAATTGTTCTTACAAAACCTAGATAGCTCATCATACTATCTATAATGAAGGTCTCAGATGTGTACAGAGAAGAGATAACATCATGTGATGCGCTGTATTTTGGTTTTCTGTCTTGTTATATTGTTGTGATGACTCCTAACTATTCTTTTTGGGATAATATTTCCTCTCATGGATTATGAAGTACTGTATTATCCCTATTAAGCACCCATGCCCTTATAAGCGCCCACCCCCTAATATGCGATGTCATTGGTTGATCTAGCAACTTTTTTGATCAAAACCAAAATGAAACCAAAAAAACTGGGAAATTGGTCAGAGAAATGGGTAAGATGAAATTATAACAAAAAGAAATTTGTATTTCTTGTTCTCTGAACAAGTTCATTTCCATACAAATGGTTATACATCAAATGCTTAGTGCCACAAGGCGCTATCTGTTAAGCAAAAAAAAAAGAGTTGTTTGATTGTCCTCGTCCGCCCGACCCTCTTAATCATTCCTACCCAAAAACCTTTTTTTTTTGGTTGCATTTTTTTTTTTTTTTAAATTAAAAATTTCAATTTTGTTGTTGAAAATTTCAATTTTGTACAAATATTAGTCGAAAATCAAAATTTTCATTTTTTTCATTTTTTTTAAGTGTTCAGAAAATAAAAATACTCTGTTTTGGTTACCACAACAAGTACATCTCATTTTACTTAAATGGTACCTGAAAAAAGGGCAAGTGAGAAAGAAAAAAACCCCACCTTTTCCCGACCGACCTACCCAACTTTTAAAAGTGATCTATGGACAATCAAACAATTTTGTTTTTGGCCTTACAGCTGCCAGATGTTATTTTATGGGGTCGTTCCTGTGCTGAGCAATTACTATAAACAGAACGTTACTCTGAGGAGCTATTGCCAATGTGTTCTTTTTGTTCAGATACCTAGTGATTTGAAAAAGGCACCATCTATAATAGCTGCCATATGTTATGTATTCTTATGACGCTGTATCGTGTACCATTGTGAAATGCAATCTTTACATACAGGGTGTCTCAGAAAAAATTACAACGCACCTTTAGAGGATTGTAACTTTCTGAATAAGTGTCAGAATATAACAACTCAAACAACAAAATAAAGGCAAAATACTTAGCTATACTTTACAGAAAACCGGATGTGATTCGGTTCAGTAATTCCAGAGAAATGAGCAATTACGTAACATTAGTCTGGGAACACTTCCATCCAAGTTTGCTCATATTGAGTGATTCAGACAGCACATACATGAAATCAATACTTCTCTACAAAATGACATGGATTAACGTGTTTTTATGTTTCTAGATTTTATTTTACACCAAATAATATGCCAGATGAGACCAAAGTTTAACACAAAGTATAACATAAAAGTTGTCTAAATTATTTTCATCACATTTTTATTTTATACTTAAGAACAGTAAAATTTAAAATTTGTAGGATAAGTTCAATCTTTTTATAACAATTGGAAACAAAATTATAGTAATTTTAGTAAATATGAACATTGTCGTTATTAAACCAAGTTCAAGATCTAATAAAATCGCGCATACAACTTATCAAGCTTCTCTAGTCTTCACATTTGCAACTTGAAGGCTGAAATCATGTATATTATAAAATTATCGCCAATTTTGCGCATGATGGTCAAATTATTAGTATCGCAATTGAAAACATGTTTTGTTTACATTAAAAGAGTATGGCCATATCTCTCTCCTTACAATGAGTTGTAGTGTTTTTGGTTTCTGGGTGTTATGAGTGTTATGATCGATAATTCAGTATTCTTCACAAATTGAACTTTTTTATCATAGTATTAAACAGTGCTGGATGGCTAATTGAACAGAGTAAGTAACCAGCCGCGCAATTGAAAATATGTCAAAATATGCAAACTTGGATGGAAGTGTTCCGTGACTACTCTTACGTAATCACAGATATCTCCATGATTACTTAACAAAATTAAACACTGTTTTCTCCAATTGTAGAAAACTAATTTGGCCTCATTTTACCGTTTGAATCGTTAAATTCAGATACTTAATTAGGAAGTTATGATCGCCTAATGGTGCGTTGTAATTTTTTTTGAGACACCCTGTACAGTAGGCATTGTGGCTCCAAACCATCGACATGTCTTTCCAAGTGCTTGGTAAAATATTCTGCAACGGCAAAAGTATGAAAATGTAAGCACAAAAATGTTAACTACAATTTGATTCTGTAACTTTGATTTATTTTCGATACAGGAGCGTTTGGCTACTTTGAAGTGACCCACGATATCAGCCAGTATTGTAAGGCTGCCCCATTTGAAAGTATTGGCAAAAAGACACCACTGGCTGTGAGGTTTTCTACTGTAGGTAAGGTGGATTTCTGTTGTATCTATTTATGGATTTTCACTTTACATAATATATTGGCTTAGCCTGTAGCCACTAAAAACACTTTATAGTTTTTAGTGAAATAAAAACGTAATGATAGAGTGCAGTAAAATGCAATGAATGAACAATGAATGAATGAAATTACTATATTTTTGCAAGCTGTTATCCAACTGACAGTTTTTAATGGCCTAAAAATGCTCTTTAATAAGGCTAATGAAATGAAATAAATGGTTAGTTTCCCGTCACCCACCTGCATCAAGTTTTCTTATTTCCAAAAACATCAATATCTGAAAGTTTCTAAGTAATAATCCTAATTTTCGAGCTCATAAGATATCAGGCATGTACTGCTGGTGATTGTAAGGACATTTGCTTGGCAGTAATGAAAAGTGTAGCATTACCTCATCATATTCCTGATGTTTCTCAGGTACTTAGAATATAACACTTTTGCTATTTCCACACAACTGATTTGTTAAATTGATCAAATGTGTCTACAAAAGTGTTTTATATTAATCCAGGTTTTACACTCACTTACATCAAGCATCTGGTGCAATAATGAAACTGCATCATATAATAAATAATGCATGTTGAAATAGTCGCAGCTTCCCTAACCAGAAGAAATGTGACGGGAAACTAAGAATCCACTTTTATTGGTCTTGAAACAACATTTGGATATGTTTGTATATTTCAACGATTCAATTCCTAGTTTCTGCAGAAATGGATAATGGTCTTTACTCGCCCACCCTTAAATTATTGACGTTAGAAGCGAAAAGTATTATTCATGTATTTATTCTGCTCCGAGTTACGCTAAGACTATGGATTAATATACATGTTAAACAGGCTTATAATTATATGCTGCTTAGATATATAAAAATACATTCAGAAAATGTTAATATCTTTATTAATCTTTTAAGAATAAAACCATGTTCCTTCAAAATACAGGCGGAGAATCTGGGTCCGCAGACACAGCTCGTGACCCCCGTGGCTTTGCCATCAAATTCTATACCGAGGATGGCAACTGGGATTTAGTAGGCAACAACACACCAATCTTCTTCATTCGAGATCCTATACACTTCCCAAGCTTCATTCACACACAGAAGAGAAATCCAGTCACTCATCTAAAGGTATGGAAATGTGGAGAATTCCAACCGGATTCTCCACCACTTGTTATATGGTTTTATGTTGGAAGTGTCAGTTACTATACAAGTGTTTGCCTCCTTGGCAAAAGAGGTGTACTGAACGTGTCTGCAGACTTTGACTTACTGAACCCAACAAGCCCCTGCTGAGGGGATTTATTTCACCACCCAACCCCATTCCTACTGTACCAAATTGGTCCTGGTTAATCTGTATGAATCCATGCTATACTGATTCTCCTTACTGCCTTAAAAAGAGCAATAACATGATTAATCTAAAACAACAACTCACAAAAATATAAGTGATGGATCAGAACAGGTGTGTGCCACTGCCCACTCCATGCAACAGCTCATAAGCCAGATTGAAGCCTACGTCGACGCCTACTCAAAAAACCCAATATGAAATAATTTAACAGTATGTCTTTGTACTTTGTAGGATCCGGACATGTTCTGGGACTTCATCTCATTGAGACCAGAAACCACACATCAAGTGGCGTTTCTTTTCTCCGACCGTGGCACACCAGACGGTTTCCGTCATATGAATGGATATGGTAGCCACACATTCAAATTGGTCAATAAGCAAGGTAACCCTGTCTACTGCAAATTCCACTTCAAGGTAAGACACATACGCCCTCTATTAGCAGTAGGGCATCAACTGCCTAATTTGCGATCATCCTCTAATGATACAAACTACAAGTTATTCACATAATGAGACACATTCTAAACGCAATGATAAACAAAATTATGTAATAATTATAACACAGGGAGTTCAATGCTTGTAAGTTTTCCTGGAAGATGCGAATTCATCTAAATTGAGGAAAATCGCATAAAAGGCGCTTGATGCCCCACTGATTAGTAACTACAGACCATGTCACCTCTTGTTGATCAATAATGTTAAGTGCCTGGTTCAATTCCATGCATGGGGGAACATGCATTGGCTGCTGTATTGAATGCTGTTGTTACAGATTGCTGGTTTAGTTTGGTGTATGGTTTATGATGGGAAAAAAAGAAGGAAAAAAAAAGGATTTTTGTTCCCCCAATTTCTTTCTTCAAAATTGTTTCAAAAAAATTACATAAAATTGGTTTGCTAAGGCCCATATAACAGGTTGCTTGAGGTTTCTCCCCAATGTGCTTTTCCCTATATTGTATGATAAATAAGATATTACATTATGATAATATCTACTATTAATTAATTTTTTACATTAAAGATATGATTTGTTTTTGGATAAATAAGTAATACTTCCAATATAGGAAAGAATGACCTGTACAGTTTTTCACTTCCCACATTTTGGTACCTTTTTGATTATGCAACTGAATTTGTTTGACAACCTTTTGTTCTTTTTGTTTCTCCAATCCTGCCACAGACACCAATAACTATATTGACACACAGATTGTTTCCCCAGGGAATAAGTAAACAGTCACTGTTACCTGGTTGTTTAACGTTTCCCCTGAAAATTGAGGCCCAAAAATGTAGGATTATTTGTGATGAACAAATTCATAATTGCATCATTTAAAGGTAAATTTTGAAGCAAACGTTTATCTGAATTTTCCTTTAAACAATACACTAGAATTTTTCTATCTTGGATATTTTCACTCAAAACAGTTGTTATTAAGGAAAAACACCTAATTTAACAAAATTCTGACAATTATAAAAATGTAAAAAAGTTTGACTTTACAGACCTCTGAGCTCGCAGGAAGTATATTTGATCAATTGAATTAGGTTTCAAATGGGCCCCTCCTGCATACAATTACCAAAAGTATTCAATATGTATTGAGCAATAAAATAGATTCTTATTTTCAAAATGTATGAAGGAAAGTATTTGGCAAACAAATTTTGTTGTGTTGCCAAACATTTTGAGGTTGGGTCAGTTGGTCAATTTTCTTTCTTTTTTGCTGAATAATATTACTGACAGACCATGGCTGCTGTCGTGGTTCATGTCAACACAAAATTGGTAAATGTCAATTTGACTGATGTTTGTAGTGTGATAATAGCTTAGGCAAACTTTTTGATATTTTCAGGGTCGGTTGCTGAATGCAACATAACAATTTGCCTCACATAAAACACAAACTTCAATTTTGAATTTTGTAATAAAATAATGAAGTGTACCTTTAGTGCACTCAGTTGAAAATCCCTACTAATGTAGCCCTTTTATCAAAATGTCAACCTTTTCCCACTAAAAAGCGTAACAAAAACTCGCTCGCTACGCCCCCGTCCCTCGTTAAAAATGACTAGTCACATTCCTGTGTGCATTGTGTTACCTATCAATTCAATAACACAATGAGCTTAGCTTGCCTATGCTGAATGAAGGTAGGACTAAATGTTGAGGTTAAAATATCCTATTGTATAATAAGTGACAATCCAGAATATTCCATAATGTTATACATTTTGGACAGCCTTTTAGTAAATTGATAAGTCCTTTCCCCAGAAGTGTTAGTAACATTCCCGTTCCCGATAAAAGATGATTCCTCAATCAACTTGTGAATTGGGCAGGTAAATTTCTTGTCAGTCTGGTAACTTTTTAATTTTAACACTTTCCACACGGCATACAAAACAGATGTTTCAGAAACATTTCCAGTGTTTCACAATAATTACTGAACCAATACTAGGCATGCTTGTACTTATTTCCATGCATTTCTTATGGTGATTCCAAATATGGTTATGTAATTCAATAATTTTGAAATTTTTGAAACATTTTGTGAAATTTTGAAACTGTCGTCTGCAGAGGCCTGCCAATAGACACTACTTGCCAGACTTATGGTACCACAAAGGGCAAAATCCCAGCCCTGGTTGTCGAACACAAACATTAAATGGCTTGATTAAAGACAAGTATTGATATACTGATACAAAACTTGACATTGCCATATATAGATAAATACACACTTTGCTCATTGACCTTTGAACTTGTATCATATGTAAAACAAATCAATATAACATTACCCCAGGAACATTACCCTGGTTTGCTATCATGAGTATGTGTCATTTGTCACGTAGGATATGGAAATGAATGGAAGTTACTTTTTATAATGCTAAAAACAGCTCTGAAATTTTGCTTTGAACTTTGAAGGGCAAAATTGTATTCATTTTCAGGTTGAGATTTGGGTTGCAATTTGTATTTATCAACAACTTAAACTTTTGCACTATTTTACACCAGACTAAAGTCATACAGAGTGAGTGAGTCAGAGAGAATGGGCACTTTCTCCGCAAAGGCCTCACAAATATTTTAAGGGGCATGGGCACTGAGAGATTGCTGAGAAAAATGAAATTAGAGAAAATAAATTGTTTCAATAGATAATGTACGTAGAAACCCTGAAGTATAATAGTTTATGGGTTGAATGATGGCGCTAGATAGAAATTAAGTTGATGCAATTTATGTTGTGAGTGGTGCTGATAATGTTGGTGTAATCTACATCAAAATGACCAAATTGTGAAATTTTACATGATAGAGGGCGAATTACGGTAAATGGTTTCCGATGATGGCATAATTCTGTTATACCCTACACACCAACATCGGTAGTATGCGTCGTTCTTAAAAATCATGCACTATGAATACCTCTGTGAAGGGTATAACAGAATTACTCCCTAATTCGATCATTTTGTCATAGTTTTACATCAATTTTAGTAGAGCATGATATTTTAAACCCAATCCACAAGATGGCAATAACACATAGTATTGTGTTGGCTGCCTGATTCAGAGATGCCATAAAGCCATGACTTATCAATGAAACTGGTGAAAAACCTGAAAAAGTGCATGATGAAGAAACAAAATGAAATTAAAATAGAACTGTGGACAATTGAGTTTGGAATATATTGAAGAATGGCATAATAATTCGACCATCCCATGGATTGGCTTTTACAAAAATAGAGGGCTTTACTAGAATGAGTGAAACATGATATCACAATGATCAATTTAAAAAAATCATTTTTTGAATGGAAGCTAAATAAATGGTCTTTATAGGCACTATCATTTGTTTTGAATATGCTTTAAACTTTTGTGACGCCTTTGCAAAAAAGTGCCCATTCTTTCTTACTCACCCTGTATTCCTTGGTGCAAATGTCCATGGGATATTGGACATTTCTAGGACTGAATAAAAACCATAAGAACATATGAGACCTGTCACCACAAAATGAGCGTTAAGTCGCCAGAGTGCATTAGGAGATATGGTCTAATGAACATGCCAAAAAAACCCAATACAAAACAAAGGAATTTTTCTCTTTCAATTTTGATTTTTGATCAGGAATACATTGAGGAATTATGACATGTTGCATATCGTTTTAAAGCTTGTTTTCTGGGCATTCTGAATCTGGACAAACCTCAGAATCTAATTTTCCGACTTAACTCTCATTTTGTGATGACAGGTCTCATATTCAATAAAACAGTTTAATTAAGCCAATCGGTCATAGGGTCAAATTTAAAGAAAATGTACAATGGACTGCTGCTGCTCTTGAGCCATAGTCCTTTAGAGAACCGTCGGCATTCTCTTGCTTGCTTTCACTCTTGCTGCTACCAGTCCGCCGTCTGTCCAGTCTCTGATGTTATCTGTCCAAGCAGTTTTTCTGCGTCCTGGTAGAGCCTTCCCTTCTACCTCTCCTTCAATAGTGCCTATTACTATGCTTTCCGCACGTCGCTTCCAGTGACCATACTTTGCACGCTTCCTCTTCCTTAGTTGGGCTAGCAGTCCCTCTTCTTCTTTCACCCCTATTTGCTTGCGCACCCATGAGTTTGACTTCTTATCAGTCCAGCTGATGTGTAGCACTCTGCGCCAAACCCACATTTCAAATGCTGTGATACAGCTCTTGTCTCTTTCTTTGAGGGTCCAACTTTCAGAGCCATAAAGCGCTGTACTCCATACCAGTGACCGGACCAGCTGCTTCTTGAGTTTCAAGCTTATTTGTTTAGCCTTCCATATTCCATTCAGTTGGCTAGTGATGCCTCTGGCAACTGTCAGTCTGACTCGTATTTCTGGTGCGGAGTCTCCATCCATCCCGACCATTGAGCCAAGGTATTTGAACTGATCCACCTGCTGAACTTCATCTCCGTCTAGGAATATAGGCTGCTTGTTACCCAGTATCATAACATGAGTCTTGGCTGGGTTTATACGCAGGCCAAATTGGAGACTGCATCTCTCTAGTTCTTGGGCTTGCTTTTCTAGTTCCTGTTTAGAACGTCCTAGAAGTGTAGTGTCATCAGCAAAGCGAAGATTCCATATTGCCCTTCCACCAATGATGCAGCCAGGTCTGTCTTCCAGCCTGTCCTCTACTTGTCGCACAATGGACTACTTGACCGATAACTTATAGTGGCTGAATTAATTTGAAGGTTACTCATTGTTAACAAAAAGCATTTGACCAATAAGTGAATAAATAAAATGTGTAATAAATCAGCAACAGAAATCAGTTATAACACAAATACAAACTTCATGTACCAAAGAAAAAAGGCAACAAGTCACTTGAACAGTAAGTAAGTTATAAGTAGCATGGTTCAAGTTATTTTACATTTTGCTATTTTAAACGATATTTACTGAGCATGAACATTGTCTTATAAAAAGCACACTATTTTATTTTGCTGTGATAAAACTGCCGTACAATTGTTTATTCTTTGAAGGTTACTCATTGTTAACAAAAAGCATTTGACCAATAAGTGAATAAATAAAATGTGTAATAAATCAGCAAAAGCCTATCTCACAATTTGTTTATTCTTTGATACGCATTTCTAGTCATGAGATATAACTGGGTGAACTTCGGCACTCCCATTATATGCAGGGGAGGGGTGGACACTCATATAGCTGGGTGACGTCAGCACTCCCATTATATGTAGGGGGAGGGGTTCATGAGATATAGCTGGGTGAACTTCGACACTCTCATTATATGCAGGGGGAGGGGTGGACACTCTTTTTCAAAAGTGGTATACAGAATCCACTTTTCCACTTTACTTGGATTTAGCCATAATATCGCCCACAAAATTATTAATCTTTTCACACAATGTGATCATAATTCAGGTCCTCTTAATCCTTACGACCCTGAATGCTAAAAAAAGACTACTATACCACATGCAGGAAGCGTGTGGTTCCCCAGTCTATCTCTGGCCATGCACAGGCGGGCTATCATGTGCGCAGCATAAAGTTCAGTTTCTGCAAGCTTGACCCCTTAGCTCAGTTGGATAGGTAGTGGCTGCCACTCAGACGACCCAGGTTCGATCCCCAGGGTTGCCCATTTCTCCCTAAAATTTGATCCGTTTTTCTCCCCTGATAGTTTTATTCCCAAAACATACCAATATAGGGTTATACCAAAACTTCCAAGAGAAAAAAATCTTCATTATATAACAACGGTTTTGAGCCTCCACTTTTGAAAACCATGATGGCATGCCCCTGTCCACAAGCACAAAGGTCTTTTTTAGTATGCACAAAAAGTTTCAACTAAAAAGTTTATTAACTAGATCATTTGTATACATTGTGCACACGCCCCAAATGGATATTTTTCCTTAACTGATTTCAAAATTATTTCCTGGTTAGTTATTTTTAGCGCTGCATGTAGATTTCATGGTTCAAGAAATTGCTATAAGATTTTCCAATTGTATTCATCATGTTCATCATGTTTAATGTGTTATGTCTGACCTCTATTATTTATCTGCATTGGTACGAATACCAGAGATATTAAATTAGTGTTAGCACCAACCTATCAACTTGTTTGCTCAATACAGAGATCACATGATCAGTTTGATCAATTTGCCATGGTTGATTTAACCTCGGCCAGCTGAAATAATAATCATGTTTGCTGTCTCTGCTTTCTAATGATATAAGGTTATCCACCAGAAACATGTTCAACTTTAATGCCACAAAAATAAGTCTTACATTTAGCCCAAATAGTCAGTTTAAGAGAAAACATTATTGACACATAAAACAGACTATTTATTGATTACTACCAGATCTGAAGAAGCTATTTACTGATATTACATTTAGCCTAGCCCAATCAGTTTGCTTGTACCTGGTCCCATTTTGTCCCTCAAACAATCGAAAATGTTGACTTTTAATGTCAAAACTATTTAATCTTTAAATTTAAACTTGGTCTGAGATGTTTAATTTGGACCAAATTATGCTCATTTCAGGCAATTTCTACATTAAAAGCTAAAAGCTTCGCACACATTTCACCCCCCAATTTGTTTTCTTGACACCCCCCTACCCGATTTTTAATTGCCCCCCCCCCCCCCCCCCACCTGATTATTATTGCCCTGGTATGTTTTTGTGCGTTTTGCAGCAACAATTGTCAACTCTGATATTAGGTTAAGTTGTCATCAATGGGGTCAAGTTTGTTGTCAAAATAATTCTACACGATCACGCTCCCTGAACATAAGTTTACTTAGTTAGAGATATAAGGCGTTTAAATGGTGGCACGACTTTTGGTACACCCTATAAGAAGAACATTGCAGCTAGACCTAAGCATATATGATATGATACTAATATTTTAAACAGTATCCTCCGTCTCTTACCAGTTTTATGCCTTATGACTTATGAGTGACCTTTACGTTAGGACAATATAGCAAATTTGTTGTCTCTCTATCTCTCTTAATTTGACCACATATTCACTATTTATAGCCTATTTAAGTGTAACTGTGTTAATGATTTCCTTAGGGGAAGGTATGACATCGTCACCGTACTTACAAACTGTCGATTACACATCTTTCAATTTTTTTTAAATTGTGCATATTATACAATTACGACATCATTACTGTACATAATCTGTCAAATAGGGCATCAACTCCAAATGTATGTATAATTATATGTGGCCCATCAGAATTCATTCAATCTAATAAATATAAACAAAATATCTGAGTCAGTACTTGATACGGTTTTATACTGCGTGAGTCAAAAACTAGGAAGTCACAATGTGTCATGAAAATTCTGTTTTGACATGCAGACAATATTTTTGTTGCTTGTAAGTTACATAATTTTCTCTTGAATCTATAGAGGAACACTATTTATGAAGTTATCCATAGTATATTTTCATGATAAATAGTTGAATATTCGCAGTCATCAAGTAGCTATAAGCAGAGTAAACAATGAATTGATTTACTAGACTCACTTTTTGAAAGTGCTACGTTGCGTCAGGCAACTGGCCCAATCGGGCAGGTCACATGAGCGCTCAAAACCCCCTGAATCGCCTGGTCCCATGCTTGTGACAGTTGAAAGCGGAATCCCCCTTTTAATTCATTGATGATTGTTCAATTCTCTATTAGATCACTTCTTTGACGCCACTCTCAAGCCACATCTCATCTTGGTCAAGGATTAGAACACTTTGTATCTATCTATTTAATATTTCACTGTACTTTGTTATATTTCTCTCCATAGACTGATCAAGGTAACAAGACATTCAATCGCCATGAAGCAGGTGACTTATCTGCCAAGGATCCAGATTACGCCATCAGAGACCTGTACAATGCCATAGCAACCAGTGAATTTGTAAGTACAAAAAAGATAAATAGTTTTCCTCGTTCTTTTGGAAAATATCTACATGTATTTCATGTTTAAACAATGACAGGAAAACCCCGTTCTAGGGGCTAGACCGGGTCAACCCAGTTTTCGTAGCTAATCTGTGCGGTGAGTTTTTTTTGGCTTTTTTTTTAAATTTCTCAAAATATTAAAATATTTATATTATTATAAATATAGTACTTCTGAACTACCACAGACATTTTTTTCTTTCTTGAAATAAAAACACATCAGCCAAATGACTCACCTACTGGAGAGGTCCATCTACCCTTAGATATATATAATATTTTTAAATGATTTTTATGAGTGTTCAGATTTTTTGTAACAAAGCCTCATTGTAGGTCTGTTGTTCACCTGAAAAACCCTCAATGATACATATTCTGTGAGACCTTGAAACTTTGGTTTTGTAACTGATAAGTTGGCTGTTCGCCAAATATTGTAATCTATCTGTAAGAGCCAATTCATATTGCAACTGGGAAATTGCATATTACAAAATCAAAAATGATTACAGACAGCCTCATAGAGGAAATAGAAAGGTTATTCAAGATCATGCGATAGTATCACTGGCTTGTCTAATCTATGTGAATTCTTGTAAATGCTTTTGTTAGAAAGAAACTATAGTTTCCTCACAAAATGCAATATTTATTTTTGTCATTTTAAGAAGAAAAGAAAACATAAATAAGGAATGGTCACCTTTGATCATAAGTTTACATTTATATCTTGATCCAAATGCTTCATCTGAAATCTGATAAACATGTGAATCATTCAAAATGATCTTCAAAGAACACAGGAATTTCCCCTTTGGTCTCTTTCAGTAGTCCTCACTGGCAAGACATGTAAGCCTGCATGTAAGCCTACTACAGTAATACTGAAAGCCACTATTTTTGCGTAAAGATATTTTCGTGCATTTTGATATCATAGACATTTCGCGAATTGTTTTTTTCGCGGGCAACCTTCTGGATGCATTGCACGAATGTTGAAAACAATATTTTCGCGTGTTAAAATTTTTGCGGAAAAATATTTTGCGCGAAAAGCGCGAACATTTCAGCTTTTACAGTAGTAATGCATTTGGTTTTGTCATGGGATATTATACCATAGAGATTGAATCATGTGATATTTTTATATATATATATATATATATTTATGGAGAATATATTTCCTTATTTCCTGATGTGACAATTATTAATGCCGGATTTATATTTAATGACATAAAAATCTGTTAAGTCAGATTAAGTGCATTAAATTCTTATAGTCCCAAATATGTTTTACTCTCATGCCCGATGTAAGTGGCTTCTATGACATGACAAAAAACCAATATGTTGCCATTTATGCTTGTTATTACTATAGACTACATTTCCCCTGGTTTGGCTTGACTTTCGTATGAATTGATAGACCCTGGGCTGAAATTGTATAAGTGCTATAGAATAATATTGAAACCTATTTTGCTATATAATAATGGATTGGTTGTTCTCCATATCTATTTCAAGAAGGAAAAACTTGCTACATTTTAACACATAGAATAAGATGTTTTGTAACAATAACATCGATACAGTTGGTAACAAAAACCTACCTTGCTTTGTTTAACAGACTCTTGCTACATTTGGTTACAAATCATATGTTCCACTTGAAATTAAAATGTCTTACATTTTGGTAACTAATATTTGCTATATTTTGCTATAAAATACTTGTATAAAACAAACACCATTATTATTCATATCCTTGAAACAACAAATATATAATTTTTAAAAACTTTGGAATTCATTATATACACTCTACCACTGCCTGTCTTCAATGGGGACTTTTACAGAATGGCCCATATATTTATTACACAGCGAGGAATAAGAATGGTAGGGTATTCTAAATCTTAGCCCAAACATTTACTAAATTTTGGAAAAATTTGCTCTAAGTAATTGTAGTTTTGTAATCAACTTTATTCCATGTTTTATCTCTTCTTGTCTGCAGCCATCATGGACCACATACATCCAAGTAATGACCTTTGAACAAGCAGAGAATCATAAAGATAACCCATTCGATCTCACCAAGGTAAATACAATAGTTCAACTTTTATCTATCAAATTTGATCAAGGACATCAAATGAGCCAAAATTATTGGTTAATTTGTTTGTTGCTTCACATCAAAAGATTTTGCTTTCTTTTCAAGCACAGCACAGATTATACCTAAAAAATGTTAATTGTATGTTTGTTTGTTTCATCTATACATTTATTAACATTATATGACCTAGCACATTATCAACCAACATGCTGCTACATTGTTCCAATTTTTTTATATTTGAAATATTTTAATATTTCAAATTAAAATTTTCCTCATATCAGGTATGGTCACAGAAGGAGTATCCACTGATTCCAGTCGGCCGCATGGTCCTCAACCTCAACCCCAAGAATTACTTTGCTGAAGTAGAACAAATTGCCTTCTCCCCAGCCCACATGATCCCTGGTATTGAGCCATCTCCAGACAAGATGTTGCAGGTGAGTTGAAATGACAGAGTAAAGTCCATTTCACTTCCTCGAGACAGTGATTTCTATCATTAACTCGATGTAATTTCAATTGCTGACACCTACCAAAGGGCTGGAACGTACTTATACATTTAAACAAAAAGATTAGGTGCATGCATCAATGTTGTACTAAAACAGTGACATCACATTCTTCTGTAAGCGGACCATAGGACATTGTACTGGTAGTGCATTTTGAGCAAAATCTGGGAAATTAATTATAGACTTGTGTCGCATGTCTGACACACTTTCTTGATGTTCAAGTCCGATGATCTTCTTGATACAAATTGGATGAGAAATGACTCCCTTTTTACTCCATCTATTAGCTCTCATATAGTATTGCCCTCTACTTTATTTTAGGATTAGAGATATTGTCTTATACCTAACCTGCTTGATAATTGCACGTGATCTGCTTTTGGATACATTTAACCTGCCTGAAGATTTTTCTCGAGCTCTTTTAGCTACCGCCCTCTATCTCTTTGTTGTCTCTGCCTCTCTCTTTCCTCTTCTGAATGCGTACCTCTAGCTTGTGCGAGCTTGCTTAAGATACTGTTTTCTCCTAGATGCATGTGATGAATTTCATGATCCACGTCTGCCAGATGATTTTTCTGGAGTTCCTTCTTTTGGATACTGCCCTCAATCTCTTTGTCATTTTTTTCCCGCTCCTGAATGCTTACCTCTAGGGTGTAAGAGCTTGCTTAAGATACTGTTTTTCTCCTAGATGCATGTGATGAATTTGCATAATTTCAAGATCCACATCTAGCACTAAAGGGTCTCTTGTCATGACATGATGTTGACATTTACTGGGTCAGTCATCCAGTCATCAATGGTCTGTTGCTACGAGCGATATGCGCCGCATATATGTGTACACTTGTTTTGATCAGAATATTTGCCCTTTGTATGTATGTATGTATCTCATTAGCCTGAGGGTGAGAATATCTATTTCTGGGAATTCAAGGAGTACATTGTGATGATGTTGCAACCCATCAAAAGTTTTCCGTAATCTTGGATAAGCAACAAAAAAAACCACCCAAAAAAACCAACAAAAAAAGCATACCTCATAGCCTATTTTCTAAAAAAAGAAGGGGGAAAAAAAATCGCACAGCACTAAGCTTTTTTGCCAAATGTTTCTGAGACAGAAGACCTTCTTTGTTTGGCCTAAGAGGTGGATTATTCAGCATGTATTGTCTTGCATTGAGCAGTTTTGTTTCTTGCATGATATTTGCAAATGGGCTGTTTTTGGACTGCACATGTGCTTGGATGCCTGCCGGAATGATCCCTGTTGTCGTGAGGACTTACCCGTTGCTGTTATTCCTAACCTTGCTCTTTCAAGGGTCGGCTAGGCTCATACAACAGGTCACAGCGCCATCGCTTGGGCGTCAACTTCATCCAAATCCCTGTCAATTGTCCATTCGCTGCCAAGGTTCGCAACTACCAGCGAGATGGTCCACAATGCGTTACTGATAATCAGAGTAAGATTATTATTGTTTTAGTTTCTATTTGTTTGTTTTGTTCGGTACCTCCTTATTTTAGGGTCGTCTGTTTTCCTATTCTGACACTCATCGCCATCGTCTCGGTACCAACTACTTACAAATTCCAGTCAACTGTCCGTTTGCCGCCAAGGTGCGCAATTATCAGCGTGATGGACCCCAGTGTGTCACGGACAATCAGAGTAAGCCAAATTATACAAGAAATAAAATACTTTTTTATTTGAAACTTTATGAGGAGGGGTAGAAGAGGTAAGAAGGGGAAAAGGATGGGAATAGGAAAAGAGGAGAAACAACTTGAGGGGTAATGAGAGGAGGAAGGATAAAGACCATAAAGGGAGAAGAGTGAAGAAGGTAAAAGGATTGAACTTGGGAAAAAGGGGAAATGGAAGAAAACTGTTAAGAGGAAAAGAGACAATATGTAGGGAGAGGAGGGTTAGGGAAGAGGGAAAGAGGAACAACGAATAAATAAAAAATTACACATTTTGGATCAAATTTTGTGTCTTGAGGGATATATATTAAACAAAAGATAGCAACTGTTCTCTAGACTAAGTCTGGATTTTGTGGTAGCAGATCACATATGATCACCATCCATTATGTTTTCTCATAGCCGGAGCGCCCAACTACTTCCCCAACTCATTTATGGGACCCGTTGACGACCTGAAGTATGCCCAGACTAAGTTTGAAGCAGCTGGAGATGTGGCACGATACAACACTAAAGACGACGACAACTTCACACAGCCAGGAATCTTCTGGCGCGAGGTTTTGAAAGAGGAGGAAAGGGTGGCGCTTGTTGGCAATCTGGCCGGTCACATGAAGGATGCAGGAGAGGCTATCAGGAAGAGAGCTGTAAGTTGTTGTAGACTAAATCCCACACTCCCTCTATGTGGCTGCCATCTTTGAAAATGGCCGACCAAATAGAGGGGCTGTTATGAGAACATGTCTAAAAACTAAAGGAAGTTTCGTGGAAGTTACATACAGTTCCATGATGATGTACATACGAGGGTGTATCAACAAGTTTTTGAAATCACCCAGAAGTGAAGGAGCCAGAAACTTCATTTTGATATGTGATTCTTAAGACTTCTTTACATAGTCACTGTGCAAAGTCACACATTTCTTCGTCTATTTATTGACTGTCCACAGACAGACCGCCATTGTAGAGATCCTCAGATTGACCGCCATTGATTGATCGATCCTCAGATTGCCTCAGATTGTGTTATTCCCAAAACAGTAATAAGTGCAGTTTAAAGTTTTGACAGAAAGGGATCAAAGGTCATGTAGGGGTCATTAGAGGTCAATCTGTGTACACTCCATGTTACCCATAAGGTTATTGTCACCAAGCTTGTTTGTAATGACCTTTGACCCCTTTCCGTCAAAATGTTAAACGTTAAACTGCACTTATTGGGAATAATGCAATCTGAGGCAATCTGAGGATCAATCAATGGCGGTCAATCTGAGGATCTCTACAATGGCGATCTGTGGACACTGGACAGTCAATAAATAGTGGGAGAAATGTGTGACTTTGCACAGTGACTATGTAATGAAGTCTTAAGGATCACATATCAAAATGAAGTTTCTGGCTCCTTCACTTCTGGGTGATTTCAAAAACTTGTTGATTACCCCCTCGTATTCATTTGTTCCACTTGAATTGGTGTATTTGTCCAATACACCAATTCAAAATGTATTGTGTCAAGGAATCATCATATAGGTTATAAATCCCTGTTCCAATCACATCGCATGATGTAGATTAAAGGAGTAAAATAAAATTTGTAGCTGTTTGGCTATATACAGGGTGTCCACACAAAAAATGTGCACATGTTTACCCAACTTATTGACCATGATGTTCTAAAAGTTTGTTTTACAATTTTATACATATTGAAAGACCCAGCGCTTAGCTTTCAGACGCCGTTTATTTCATCTGATTTGATTTTGCCAATCCTGAGATATGATCAAATAACTAAAGTAACCTAAAATCAATGTTGTGCCACTTTTACAGAAAGAATTCTTATAAGCGTCAAACAGATACTAACTGGTCTGAATTTTTAAAATATTCAGTTCTGTTTGGCTACACAGACATTCTATTATTTAAACCTATTCAATCACAATACAAAAAATGATAATTGCATAACATTTGCTAAGACCACTCGAACAGGTGGAAGATTTGTATCTCCTGAGTAAAATTTTCTATTCATTGCGAACTGTAAAGTGGCACAACATCGATTTTAGGTAGCTTTAGTTAATTGGTCATATCTCGGGATTGACAAAACCAAATAAACGGCATCTGAAAGCAAACCTTTGGTCTTTCAATATGTATAAAATGTTACACCAACTTTTAGAACTTCATGGTCAATAAGTTGGGTAAACACACGCACATTTTTTTGGAACACCCTGTACGTTGATCTCATAATGTATAGGCTGTAACACCCTGTACATTGATCTCATAATGTATAGGCTGTACCATAATTGGAGTTGTGTATGTATACTAAACGATGCAAATATGGTACAGCCCATACATTATGAGACCAGCGTATATAGCAAAACAGCTACGAACTATATTTTATTCTCATTCTTATTTAGTTTATATTATCTTTTATCATAAAAATAAAGCTTTTTGTGGCCATGATCCAAATAGCTTGCGGCGAGTCGGCGACACTTGTTGCAATGTTTCTAGAGGTTGTTCCAATACTTTTAATTTACATTTAGTTTTTACATCTTTTTATTTAAAACTGTGGTCTTAGAACTCCCAAAATAAGATGAATGGGAATATAATGTAACCTACTAGTTTCACTTTCAATGTTAAATTGTAAGTTTGGCAACAAAATATGCGAGTTGAAATTAGAAATCACGTACTTTCTCTAGCAATAAACGCTATTTACTAGTAAAGTCTACAGGCCTGCAAAGCTGAGCTCAGCCTGGCTGACGTCATCAATTTCGCAATATTGCGGATGTTACTCCCAAGACCACTTGCGAAATGACTTCTGCTAACGTAAGGGGAGTCATAAATTGCTTCTTATTTCATTTCTCAATTGATAATAAAACTGAAACATGCAGCGTTCATGATAACCGGTGTCGCATCGCGAAATGCTCCACACTTTTGAAGTATTGCGATTCAATTGCACAAATGTATAGCTAAAAGTGAGATGCAAGAAGATTCCCTACTTGATATTTGATCACGTACCATCAAAGCCAAACCTAAAAAGATTGAGTTTCATCTTCAAATAACTTTAAAAAAATATGATAAATCCTCAAGTATCGGCACTTACGTATACTGTATTTTGCTTACGGGACACAGGTTATACATGTACGTGCGTTACATGGTTGAACCGTGTTCCTTGCGGCGCATGCCAGATTATGTAGAACGTGCAAAGTTGATGAAATATTAATTTTATTACTAGAAAAAAAAGTGCTATACAAAATTTGTGAATTGCTACACAAAACTAATAGTGCATCACACTTTTTGCTACACAAACAAAATGCTGGAAATTGAACGCTGGAAACATGGTGGATAATGTGAATTGGTAACCCTTCATATAATTAAAACTCATTCCATTGTAGACATTCTCCTTTAACACTCGATTAGATTTGGCACGTTCACACAGCTGTCTAATGGTTCAAAGACCACCAAATTAGGCAATGTATTACATGGTTGCCTGCACACAGGCAGACAGAGAGATTACATTTTGAATGTATTTATATTCTGTTTATCACATATTTAAACAAATGTCTATTATTTCACAATGACAAGGTCACATCATACTCTTTTGCAGCGGTTTATGTACATTAAATAGGCCAAAAGATATATAGTGGTTGTGCACAAACCAATATGAATATGGAATATTCTGTTTGAAGTGTTAAATTGACTCAAGCCAACATTGTGATGTGTGTATTTTATTGTTATGTATTGTTATCATGTATGTTATATTCACCAAAAAGCGTGAACCAATCAATCATTAATAAATGTAGTGTCAAATCTAAAACAATTCTATGACCTTTTCATTCCTATGTGACAGCTTCACAAATGTCAACTGCACTTGTATTGATTTATGAAAACACAAGTTGTTTTTGTTGCCCTATGAATCATGGCTGACTAAAGATTGCTACTGACTCACATTTTTATCTTCTGAAAAAATAACCTTATATTTTTATCTGTGCCCTCATAAATGATGCAATAGTGACATGTTAAAGACTGTCTTGCAAGAGCCCATCCTGTTTGTGTTAGAAATGTGTTAATTTTTGTGCATTTTTACTAGACATAAAATGGATGAAAAAAGTATTTATAAAAAAAAGCTTGTAGATAGCAGATTTTAATCCATTCATAAAGAAAGATTAAATGAATCAATTTAACCAAACTGATTTATTTATTTTTAACATAAATAACACTTTTTAAACATTTTTTGTTAGACACAAGATTGGTTTTATTGGTTGGTTCCAGTTATTAAATCACTGCTTAGTGATGATGGTTACAAAAAATGATCGACAGGCTTTAACTACCCACCACCACCACCCACTGCAGCCCGGGGGGGTACTCAGATTTGGTTTGATCGGGGGTGTGCCGCTGGAGATTCAAAACCCATACCCATTTTTAGGGGTGATTTTGGAAAAATGGTACCCATTTTTAGGGGTTTTGCTTCATTTTAGACCAAATTTTCGCAAGTTATCGGGAAAATAGACCGGTTTTTTTTGCAAATTTTCGCGAAAATATACCAAAATTTCACGAAAATAGACCCATTTGTAAAAAGTGACCCCATTATTAGGGATTTCCAGCACAAAACCATACCCCATGTTTAGGGATTTTGTTCCAAAAAAAAGCTACCCATTAGAGCGGCACACCCCCGTATACCGTCTTAGGCGAGTAACCCCCCCCCCCCCCCCCCCCCCGGGCACTGCAGCTACAACCCTAGCAAATAGCCACATGCATCAGACAGTGTTACCTGAGGGCTATAATCCATGTGAAGAACTGACTCATTCTAAGCTGAAGTCACAATTTTGGTCCAACCTATATAGTTACCTAGCTGGAAGAAAATGGTTTATTTAGAATCATCATCTGCAACAACATAAAAGATTGTGGGCAAATTTAAAGTCAGTTTTATTACTCATACCCTAAATATGCATTTACATGAAAAGCCACCTTTTTTTACAACAATTTTAAGGTAGCGTTAGCATTTATTGCATATTAGTCTGTGGTCACCCTCTGATTGAACGCTTGATTTATCTTGCGGCCGCCAACATGATCAAACCACGTTCCAAGCTAGCGCATATTATGAATTAAAAGAATTAGTGGCTTTCGATTAATAGCATCTGATATATTTAGCACACCAGTAGCCAAGTCATACAATGTTTCCAAGTGAAGTAGCCTCCCTATGCAATGCATTGTAGGATTTGTATAAATTGTGAATAATAACTCGTACTGTAAACATGGACATATTCCCATTTTCGCGCATCAAGCAGGTACAATGAAATAGAAACATGCAACTATGTTTCTTTTGTGTTTAGATATTATAAAGTGAACTTTCAAGTCACAAATTTACAAACAAGCAATATGGTTCGAAATTGACACACCGCAAACAAATAATTGCGCAAAAGTGACCATGTTTACAGTATTCTCCAAATACGGACATCCACCTAACATCACATTGAATATTCTTTTCTTTTAAACCAGGTGGCCAACTTTGCACAATGCGATGCTGAGTGGGGAAAAAGACTTGATGAAGCACTTCTACAGCACAAACAAGAGGTAAAATAGGATTAAAGCTGACCAATGGGGGCGCTGTTTATGCGCAATTTTGGTGTTGTAGAGATGAATACACACACCCCATAAATGATTAGTCACAGAAGACTAGATTGATGAGGAAACATGTGTATTTCCTTAAATTGATTAAATCAAATATTAAATCAAATATAATTATATATTTATAAGAAATTGAATTAAAATTTGATAAAAGAATTCGTAATATTCATTAAAAAACTACTATGCAATTAATTCTTTATAAATAAAATAAATAACAGACAACCAGTGACAAAAATATTGTACCAACTTCAGATTGAATCTGGAACCCTGGGGTACTAAATCAGCATTAGATCAGCTGAGCCAGTTTCCTTACATTCAATACGTAGTTAGTCAGTTAATTTGTTCAGTGGTTGTCATTTTACTGTGTTATACTTAAGAATAAGTATATAGAATGATTTAATAACAAGATTATAATATAATAAATACTAATATTTCAAACTAATTATTTGATACCCAATAAGGTATCAACCACAGTACACTGTAAACTGACCATCGCTACACAGTACACTGTATAAGTGGGTTTTGCATGCAAATATTTTCATGAATTCAAGAGACACAGGCAATACATAATTAAGTAATTTTGAGTTAACTTTAAGTTGTTGCTTATTGTTGCTCAGTTGCTGCTCATGTATTTGAAATCAATGCAGTCATAAAGCAAAGCCTTCTTGAAATAAACCCACTTATTCAGTATAGCAGTTGCTGTTTTGGTTGATAGAGTAGATTTCATTCACAAGCTTGGTGTATCTAGTATAATCTACTTTCATCGCTTCTTTTTATTTGTTTTTGCTTGATTCTAATAACACTAAATCACTCAACAATAACCATAGTTAAACATGGACATTCATGCATAACCCCCGTGTGCCGCTCTAATGGGTAGGTTTTTGGGCACAAAATCCCTAAACACGGGATATGTGCTGGAAATCCCTAATAATGGGGTCACTTTTTACAAATGGGTCTATTTTCGCGACATTTTTGTCTATTTTCGCGAAAATTTGCAAAAATTAGGTCTATTTTTCCGATAATTTACGAAAATTTGGTATAAAATGAAGCAAAACCCCTAAAAATGGGTACCGATTTTTTCCAAAATCACCCCTAAAAATGGGTATGGGTTTTGAAACTCCAGCAGCACACCCCCGACCAAACCAAATCCGAGTACCCCCCCCCCCCCCCCCCCAGAGCATAACCTTATCTTTCAACAACATTTGTTATGTTATTTGTTTTAAACCAAAAATTACATGGGCATTTTATTATACAATTGGAACAACTGAATTTTGGCAACCTCCAATCAGCTCACACATCAAGGTGTTAGGGGCTTTGACATTTGCATCCTTATCATGAGGCTAATCAATGCTTTCATAACAGCTTCACATTGATTCATCCCTATAGTCAGAGTCACAGTTCAGTTTCCCATATGCGATAATACACATCTTAACATGACCTGTGTATTTCTGGGTATCAACATGATAACCATAAGCTGAGAGGTCAATGGGCACACTATAGTCAGATTCAGAATCCCTTATATCAAAACATCATGAACATGACACATGCGTGATGTTCAATGTGTGAACTGCATCCCCATGTGATTCACTTGTATCATATTTGTGCAGGTATACACTTGTATACGTTTTGAAATGGTCCATAGGATTCTGATTCAAACTATAGTGGCTATGGGTTATTGAACTGTGTATCAAACATTATATCATCATAGCTTTTTCTCTAACAGAACTTCATCAAATTAACTAAATTGGAAACAAATTCAGACAAAAATAGTGAATCAGATAACAAAAGGAGGCTTTGTTTTGGTATGAAAACTTATCAATTGATCAATAGATCAAACTTCTTTGATTAGTTATTGATCTATTAGTTGCAACATAATTGACACTTTTGCCTGGTACGCATCTCTCTTCTTTTTCACAGGCGGGCAAGAGGTCCCATTCATCTGCTTCGGCTAATCTGTAGAGGGGGCTGTTCTAAAGCGGGACGCTAGTCTGTCGGTCAAGCAAATGAGGCCTTTGTGATTGGTTAGAAAATCATCACCACATTGCTTACTATCATCTCAGGCTAACATTTTCAGCTTCTATATGATATTGTGCTATGGAGAAAATATTGCAATAACTCTCATAATTTGCTTGTCGATTTATGGAGTATGATAATATCATATGTAACATATGGAATGCCTATCTGAAGACAACGATCATGCTGTAGATAGAATACTGTAAAAGTGGTCATTTTTCTGTGATTAATTGTTCACGCTTTTCAAATTTTAACGGTTTTGCATGTTTTTTAAATTTTAGATTTGTAGCTTCATCACATAGAATTTACGCAAAAGAAGTACATTTGTATATTATTATTTTCGTGTTAACTGCACTTCGAGTGCAAAAAGCGAAAATACATTTAACGTGAAAATGTCCACTTTTACAGTAATGTGTGTTCAGACTAATCTGTGTCATCCACATACAAATACAACATTAGTATTCATCCTCATGTTTCATATGCAAATAAAGATGTATAATTTCTATCAATATTGTGCATGTTTTGTAAATCATCCATGCTAATGTCTATTAATATTTTTAAAAAACAGTAATTCCACAAGACAATTTATAAAGAATGCATGAGGCTGTTTAAATTTTATTATATATATAATGTAAATTAAAAGCATGTATGATTGAAAATCCTAATGAATTTGTCAAGGTTTTGTCCCAGGGAATACAGGGGGTGCTACAATATGTCAGGTTATAGCTGTTGTGGTCAAATGTTTAATATTCCTTTTAATAATTGGAGTAGAAATGACAGAATATAAATAAGTGGTATTTATCTTTGTGGTTTTACCCAGGGGATGCTACTTTGTCCAATTATGCATTCCATTTATTGTTGTCATAACCAAGTAGGAGCACCTGGAATACAACAATCTATCTGTTCATTTTGGAAGCAGACACAACGTTTGAGTACCACATCCCCTATATATGGCACCCCCTGACTTTCAATTTCAATAAAAGATACAAATAATGTACCCCTTGTAATAGATTCAAAATTATACATATCGAAATCAACATTTCTGTTGCAAGTACACAATCTACAATATCAGAGTCTGAGGTGTTTCCATATTTTATTCATGAACACTGCCTATATACAAATTATTGAAATGCTTCAGCATTTGCCAGCTTGTGTACTTGCAAATTAATGTGCCAAGGGAACTGTATTATGTATAAAAAACTTGACCAACCTAATTATGTTAATATGATTATACAAATTGCTTCGATGTCGAGATGGAAACTGATTTAGGCTGCTGTTTGAAAGGCTCATGACGATTCCAATAATTTACAGAGCATACATATTGTTACTCATATGAATCTTGTATTTAGCAGATATCAATGCTATGCAAATCCAGCTAGTTCTTATACAACCAACCGCCTATAGTTGTTTCAGAATCCTTTGCGAGAGGCAAATGCACCTGCGTATTTATGCAAAGTAAACAATTGCGATCACGCACCAGTGTGTTAGGCGCGCAGAACACAACAGACACTGGAATTACGCTCAAACCTGGCAAAGTATTCTGTTAAGACTTGAGTATAATGTTGACAATTTGTTATCAAGTATAATTTTGACAAACTTAAACATACTTGCGTTTGTTGTTGTAAATAATGATTAATTTTATATTATTTTTGAAACTATCTATCACTAGACATTCGTAATGTTAACATAGACAATAATTATGTAAGCTTAACAATTAAAAAAGGTATGCGTAGCTATATTTTAGATTAGAACTGCGACTTGGATTAATTGTATTTTATCTTATATTTAATTGCGTAATGATGTTACATTGAGCCCAAAGTTTTCTTTCTGATTTTCATTTTATGTTTTCTTCAGAATTTGGTTTGACTGAAGAAGTTTATTTGTTTGGTTCCAAATTAATACATTGACCAAAAAACACATGTTATTCCATCACTATTTTACCGTTATGCTGTTTATTTTGATGTGATTTTGTTTTGTAAAATCTAAAACAGGGAAAACTCTTATTTTGTGGAAATGAAACTGGACAATTTTGGGTTCTGCTTTTAACTCTATATTAAACATTGTGTGAATTATAATTATCAGTGTGTCAAACACATACTAAATAATTGTCATTATTTTATATTAATCAATATGAATATAGCCTATACAAATATTATATATATATTATGAAACATAATTTCTTGTAAGGTAATGAACAATCAAATCTGTTCTTCAGGCCAAACCTACCCATATGTTTAAGATTTCAAGGACAAAATACCTGTTCAATTTCAGATGTTTTAGGGAAACAATGTGTTTAAATATTTCAAGCAATGGCAACATTTTAGCCAATTGTTGTGATATTGAATGTCATAAAAACCCCAGCTAACCAACCCTACTTAAACCCTTAGGTCCAATCTTACCACCCAGATCCTTTGGGAATATCTCAAGGTTGAGATTTCTCCATCTTAACTCTATTCCATCTGTCACCAAATGAACAGGTGTAAGCCAGTTCACCCTAGGTGAACTAGCCAGAGTGGAGTGGAAGGCCAGTTCAACCTAGGTGAACTGGCCAGAGTGGAGTGGAAGCCAGTTCAACCTAGGTGAACTGGCCAGAGTGGAGTGGAAGCCAGTTCACCCTAGGTGAACTGGCCAGAGTGGACCTTTGCCTTTAAGATCCTTTTCGCCTGTAGAACAGGGTCTTTTTATCATTGCCTAATCATATTTTAGTTTTTAATTACAAATATGAATAAAATGGAAGTGTTTAGAAAATGAATTTTATTTTTTTAGAATGTTTTCTTGTAATGACTGAAAGGGAGAGCCGCCAAATAAGTGGGCACCTAGGAGATTTTTACTCAATGATTGCCATGTTTTGGCTCCAGGTGTGTTACAAATCTTGCCCGTAGAGTATATAGGACCAGTAGCTATTTTTGTCAAAAAAGTAGCTCTGGTCCACGCACACTTATTTGGAGGATTGGGAAAGGCCCCGGGGGCCACTCATGTATAAAAGTTGTAATCATCCGTGTGAATCCACTTGCAAAAACTACCTTTAACACAGATTCTCAAAGAAGGAAAAAGTGACCCTTACCAAGGATTATAGCTTGAATAATCATACTCATACAAAGGATATATAGGCCCTCAAGACAGAGTTAAGACTGAAATGAAGGTATGAAGTAAGTGTGTGACTCAGTTTTGTTAGTAAATTTGTCTAAACCATTTTTGAGGCTATTTTAATGATGTCACATAACTATCATCCCAAGCCACCCTTAGCGCGGATTCATGTTAAAAAATATACCCCTTATTCTCTGAAATTGGCGATTTTGATACCCTTGGATACCCGTGCGGGCCCACGTTGTGGTCGAAAAAAGCATCCTTATTCCACCTTTTCGTTCACACGGATGATTACAGCATTATATCTGACTGCCCCCCCCCCCCTCCGGGTGAAGGGTACAAATGTGTTGTCTTAACTTAAGGGGGATGTGCACCTTCGTATAGCCTCCGTAAAACTGCCGTAACTTCTTCATTATTCATTTAATCTAGATAAAAGTATACATTTTTTTGTCATACTAGTTTTATTATATTCCTCATACAATTCCCTAGGAATCGTTTTTTTTGTTTTGGAAAATATTTATTATTTTTTGAATTAGAGACCAAAAAGTGCTAAAAAACGTGATTTTTTAACCTCCAAAATCGTGAAAATCACCATTTTTGGTAAAAAAATCACATTTTTTGGCACTTTTTGGTCTCTAATTCAAAAAATAATAAATATTTTCAAAAAAAAAAAAAAAAACAATTCCTAGGGAATTGTATGAGGAATATAATAAAACTAGTATGACAAAATTTAACAAAATATATTTTGAGTTATCTTTTCCAAACCTAAAATGGGTCAAAAAACGTGTTTTTTATAATTGTTTTCCAAAATGGTCAATTTCATGATCATGGTTGGATTCATTGAACCCTTTCCTGCAAAATAATGTATACTTTTATATAGATTAAATAAATAATGAAGAAGTTACGGCAGTTTTACGGAGGCTGTACCTGAAGGTGCACAGCCCCCTTAATTAGTCTAGAGGCTGGGACCCCTAAAAAGAAGTGATCGTTCAACCGGGGTACCTTCTCAAATCTGATCACATAGGTAGTTGGTATAGACCCTCCAGATAAGTGCCAGGTAGTGAGTCAATCCAAATTGTGGTGTCACATTTTTTTACAGGCCTTTTTAAAAGGTGTCTCATTCGATAATAAAATAGCACGATTTCAGGGTAGGGGAAACATAAATCATCATATATATATTTATATTTAACCGAATTGCGTCATTTTTGCATTAAAATATGCCTAATGGTTACCTCTCTCACTTTAATATTTCCATGAAGCTGTGTATCACACAAATAAATTCGAAATACTAATAATAACATATCATTTGACAAAATATTAACATATTTATTGCATACTATTTTCAACATTCAGCAAAGTTTATTTAGAAATAATTCTAATAAGTTATTTATCATTAAATGTTGTCGTATTGGCAGTCAAACATGTTGTTGTCATATCGGAAATGTAATGGACAGATAATAACTTCACATGTTTACATGCTGTTTTTACAAAGTGTCCTATAAACAGTTGAATTTTATCGTTTTAGGTGAGAGGAAATATGAATTGTCACATCATTGCGAGTAATCAACGAACATAGGTTATCTTGGTACCCATGGATACGGTATGAACCTCTCTCTTCTTGGTCCGAAATAGTTCTCCTCGACTAGCTTCGATTATGGTCTTTCCAGCCTATGACATGACAATAAAGCACTTCATTTTTATAGTATTATAGAGCTTAACCAATATTTGTGAAGTATTTTTTAGCAGTCAGTTCATAAAATATAATAATATGTGGTTTGTATTTATTTTATTTGAAATCATTTTAAGGTTTCTGGGCCAACATAACTGAGTTGTCTGCCGACTGTAATGTGTAATGATTTACTCAGTTTTTCCAACTAAATGATTTTAGCATGACGAATATTGTTTACTTTCAATATAACATTGTCAATATTTTGGTATTACACATGGATTTTAACTAACTAGTGTGTAACCATTATATGTCATGATGGCCCAGAACCCCATATAGAACTGATAAAGCCTACAATATAGTCTAGTCATAAGAAGATCAGCAAGATCAAGGAAGTAGAAGCGGCCCATTTCAATTCCATGCTCTAAGCTGGAGACTTATCAATGAAATCACTGGTGGGAAAGCATCCACCAAAGGTTCGAGGGAGGAGGAGGAAATCACATCAATTCTTAAAAGATCTGGAAATTAGAACAGGTCCTTTCGACCAAGAGGAATATGACAACCTAAAAAGTCATTGGTAGAAGGAAAAAGCAGCGTTGAAGACAACATCCCACCTGAAGTTCCGTAAATATGCGACCTGGATGACATTATGTTGAACTTCTGCAATTTGAAGCATTACTGACTGGGGGAAACGAGCCAGTGGTCTGTGCTCAACATAGTTCCAATACCAAAATCAGGCAATCTTAGCCTAGGAGGCAATTACCGAGGTAACAGCATAAGTTATATTGTTGCCAAAACGTACAACAGAATGATCTTGGACAGAATCAGACCAGAGCTGGATCAGCATTTGAGAACCAATCAAAACGTCTTCAGGATCGGAAGGACGACAGTCGGCCCCATACTGGCACTGAGGAGACTTATAGAAGGAGTTAAGGCCAGCTACCTAACATCAGTAATCACCTACATTGATTTTAGAAAGGCATTTGACACTATCATTAATCAACCGTAGCAACATGCTGAAAATTCTCAAGATCTGCTGCAAAGAGTTGAGTAGCAAAGGTCGGTCTGAAAATGAATGCTGGAAAGAAAAAAATTATGTTATATAACCAGAGTCAGAAGGGATCCATACAGACAAATGATGGTATAAAGTTGGAGGAGGTCAAGATTTAAAATATCTTGGTGCCTGGATGGAGAGTACAGCAAATGACATAGCAACGCAAAGGAGCAGCATGGAGAGCATGTAGCAAAATGACCAACATATGGAAGTCTACTCTTTCTCGGAAATTCAAACTATTTGCCTCAACGGTAGAGTCAGTTATGTTACGTGGATGCGAAGCTTGGACCATTACTCCCAGTTACAGAAAGAGCTTGATGGCTGCTACACCAGAATTGAGAGCAGTACTCAATGTCAACTGGAATCAACATACCAAATACCCAAGTGTATGATGACATCCCAAAATTAAGCCAAAAGATACAGAAGAGACGAACATGGTTGGCTGGCCACTGTTTTAGAAGTGAGGAGCCAGTATCCAAACTGGTGCATCAAGCATGGCAAAAGAAGAGCAGATGCAGATTTTAGTTTTAAAACTAGCCCACATCTGGCTGAAAGTCACCACGTGTGTTAAGTCATGTGGCAAGACTGCAGCGCCTACGGGCTTCCCAGTTCCACCGCTGCCACACTCAAGGTCCCCCAGCATGCGGTCAATGGTGTTGGATGGATGTAATTCTGGGGTGGAACTTACTAATACTAGCGTGATGGCCAGTTCAACCTGACAAACTTGGGATCAAACATTACAGGCAACTGGAATGTAATGCAAAAGTGTGGAGAGCCATCGTAGTTCGGGGACACCATCGAGTTAAACCACCAGTTAAATCCACTCTTACCAGCCATATCCTTTGGGAATATCTCAAGGTTGAGATTTCTTTCTATTTCATCTGTCACCAAATGAACAGGTGTAAGCCAGTTCACCCTGGGTGAACTAGCCAGAATGGACCTTTGCCTTTAAGCAAGCACCTAAAATCCTAAAATGCTTTCAATTAAAATAAATTCAAGTCACCTACGAGGTTACTTCTAAGACATACTTCACAAATATGGGTTAAGCTGTATAATAGTATATCAAAAATGAAATGCTTTCTTGTCATGTCATTGGTCTGGAAAGACCATAATCGAAGCTAGTCGAGGAGAACTATTTCAGACCAAGAGGAGAGAGGTTCATACCGTATCCATGCCTATACCAAGATAACATATTTTCGTTGATTAAACGCAATGATGTGACAATTAATATTTCCTCTCACCTAAAACGATCAAATTCCACTGTTCTATGGGACACTTTGAAAAAACAGCATGTAAACATGTGAAGTTATTATCTGTCCAATTTATTTCCAATATGACACCAACATGTTTGACTGTCAATACAACAACATTTAATGATAAATAACTTATCAGAATTATTTCTAAATAAACTTTGCTGAATGTTGAAAATAGTATGCAAAAAACATGGTAATATTTTGTCAAATGGATATATTATATTAGTATTTCGTATTATTTGTGTGATACACAGCTTCAGTGAAATATTAACATGAGAGCGGTAATCAATTGGCATGTTTTGATGCAAGAATGACGCAATTCGGTTAAGATTAAGCATAGATATGATGATTTATATTTCCCCTACCCTGAACTCGTGCAATTTTACTATCAAATGAGACATTCTTTAAAAAGACCCGTAAAAAAAATGTGACACCACAATTTGGATTGACTCACTACCTGGCACTTATCTGGAGGGTCTATACTAACTACCTATGTGATCAGATTTGAGAAGGTACACCGGTTGAACGATTCACCTTAACTAGGCCTCGTATGAGAGTTAGCCTCTGGACTAAATGTAAGAGAGCCAGAGTTTAGTCTAGGATAAAGACTTCATTGAGGGATTATATAGAATAAAGCGTATAATCCCTGAATGACGTTTTCAAGCTAGACTAGTTTCCTTAAATATGAATGAAAGCTTACATGAAAGCTTACATGAAGGATGAACCGTTTGATAATGCAAAATGAGTTGGAAGTCGCAAATATTTATTTTGAGATAAAACCAGACTCAGTATAGCGTTTCTTTTGTTTCATATTGTTTTGAAAACCCTTCAGGAAGTAATAGTCTATTCTTAATGGGGTTTTTTGGAAAATGTTGTATTGCACATGACCGATACATCAAGTAAAAAACCAAAGATGTGATATTTTCAACTCCCGACTCATTTTGCATCACATTTCAGTGGCGTAGCCAGAGGGGGTGATCGCCCCCCCCCCAATATTGACTGTTGTGTCGGTTGAGATTGGCACTGTCAGTTTATTTGACAAGAGGAATCATGAAATTAGGATGGTCAAAAGTACACAAGATGGAAATTTTTCGCACGTTACACGCGCATGTGTCCCTAAAATCAAATATTTGTTGGCACAAGCTTTGTTTAGAGCTAAATTGTACCTCAATCATATCAAAAATAAGTGTAAAGTCGAAAATTTTCTCAAGTTACGCACGACATTTTTTAGTCGGACAATCTTGTCTTGTTGACTTTCATTTCTTGCCCCCCCATATGAAAAACCTATATAGCTACGCCACTGTCACATTTGTTTGTATATACTTATTGATTTGGACCTCTCTTGTTGCGTGTGATGAGGTTATATACTTTTGTTCCGTGGGGGAGCGTGTGGCGCAGCGTATCTTCCCTCGCCTTTCACCAATGAGGTCCCTCGTTCGATTCCCGGTAGGGGCTCATTCTCAATGGCATGATTTGAATTTGGTTTCTCGATCCATACTCCTTCCTGCAGGTTTTCTCCGGATTCGCTGGTTTACTCCTGCATCTTAAATCAAGCTTCTTGTCATAAATCTGTTCTGCTGGAATATTGTTTCTCTAATGTGCCATGCGCCTATATCTATATGACAAGACAGAGTCAGTTTACGTGGATATGTCGCGCCTTATAAATACTGTATTGGTTTCTTTCTGCATGATCTTAAGTTTGTTACCTATCAGTTTTATCTGCAAATTACTCCCATGTTCACCCCTAAGGTGACTGGGAGCGTCCAATATAAAGATGATGACTGTGAATCAATTGTTTTGGGGTAACTGTGAAGAATCAAAACATTTTCACCTCGAAACCAAGGAATTGCCCGACTACACCCTAAGGGAAATTCTGAGCCCCAAAGAAAATTGTTCAGATTCTTAATGATATTTCCTGTTGAGCGATTTTGATTGGAATCACCAAAGCTTAAAGGACGAAGTACCATTAATATACCCAAGGAAGTATGATACCAACTTGGCTATTCATGTCATAATAATTTTTTTATCATTAAAAAAGAGATCATTATGATTTAATTCGTTAAATACTCATAAAAATAATGGTTCCAGTGTCCATGAGCATTCGTGTGCGAAACACTCATCCAGCTTTTTGATTGGTGTGGAGTCGACTGTCTGCGCCTCACTTCTACAGCGAAGGACCAAATTTAACAGTTGCAATGAACAATCTTCTCTGTGAGCTTCCTAGACAACGACTTAGGTAACGGAAAAAACCCTGTTGTACGGGCCGACTGACCCTGTCAGACAGGGTTGGTCGGTCAGGCTTTTTTCTTCTTATTTTTCCTTGAAAATGACCATAAAATTGAAGCATGTAGACTGATATTGGGTTCGATTATGATTTTAGGAATAATTTTTCGAACCATGTTATTTGAGCTCCGTAGCTTTCGAGGTCATCACGACCCCTTCATTCAGTGTAGTGTTTACTTCCCTCCACTTGTCACATGACCGCCTTTTGGGCGATCACATAGCAGGTCATCGTAGATGACGGGTAGTAATGGATCGATTGGGCCCTTACAACAGGGTGTTTTTTCCATGTCGCCTAATATTAGAAATACTATTGAGAATATAGACTCCTTATACCAACCTGTACAGCTGCAACATTCATTATGAAGTCTTTTAAGACAAATTGCGTACCCTCAGAAAACCAGACTTGGCCAATAAACAAGCATCTTCTAAATAATGGGTCTCAAAGGTACGGCATGACATGGATTCAGCACACCAATAGGTTTCCAATGTTAGATATCACACATAAGCTGTGCTGGTGAAGTCTGTTAATTTCAAGATTCCGATTTCATAAAGGTCAATTTTAAGTTTGTAAATTAAGAAGAGTTCCTATTAAATTCTCAAGTTAAGATTAAAAATTCTTCTTAGGATAAGAAAATTAGTCTTAACATTTAAGAATTCCTTAGTAACTCAAAGGTAGATGTTCCGATTTTCAACTTGAAGTTTTCTATTCTACATGAAGGGTCATCCTTAAAAAAGGTCGTGTTCCAAAGTTTGAGTTGCATAGCTCTAATGGTTCTTATTTTAGACGCACAAGGTGCTGTGAACTGTACCCATTGAGTAGTACACAAACTATATCGGTGGTTACCACCATTCGCGGTAATTCGACGTTATTTCATCGATTTCTCCGTAATTATACCGATTTAGGCCGTCAAATTTCAGTATGATGAGAAAAATACGAGCTTTCATATGATATGAAAATCTCCGTATGTTTGAAATAATTCTGTGTTACGAAAATGTGATCGGGTCATCTACCTTTAAGACAGCCTCTGCCCTCTTCTTAAGCTAAGAAGGAACTTAAGAAGGATATTTGTCTTATGTTTTTTATGAAGCAGAAGATAAGAATCTTCGTAACTTCAGGAGAGTTCAATACTTAAAGGTATATTATGTGATGCCCTCATTTTTTGGAAGCAGATTATCTGGCAGATTTATATTTCTGATCATAAATCATAAATTTATTCCAAGTTCCAGAGCGATATGATTCCTAATTACCTCAAAATCTGCTTCAAATTTGTTTTTAAGGAATTAGGGCGTTCCCTGGAAAAGATCGCATAATATACCTTTAAGAAGAATCCAACAAGTTTTCTGAAATAGGACCCAGGTAATAAAATATAGATCCAACTCAAATAACAAAATCATGGATTAATTTCTCCTCTGTAAATTGAAATATTGTTAGCAAATTTATCAATTAAGAACGCTACATTGAAAAGATTGAGATAACATGCCATTTTCATTTTCGCACTTTTGGTTGTATACACATATAGTAGTGTAACAGGTATGTGTATGGGCTCTATTGATCAACTGAAGCATCTCAATCCTCATCGTACCATAAACCTATTGTCGCTACCAGTTAATTAATAATCTACCAAAATGTATTGTATTGTAAAAACAGACTTTGTTTTGGTTTTTGACACATATCTTTGTGTTAATTTTCAGTCAATCTTCAATTTACTCAAATTAAAGAGGAAAAATTCTTTTCAATTTAATTATTTAATATTTTTACGTGGGAGCTGTAGTTTGAGAGTTATAAGTATACTAAGTACCTGGGAGGTGACTTTTGAAGGGCTGTTTGTATGTAGAAGAATGATTTCACATGATAAATAATCAAACAATCAAATCAGTTTATGTCATGAACACAAGTTTTAATTTCAATTAGAACAATACATGGTATAAATAACATTAACTGTTTTATAGTATTTATAAAAAATATATCTCTTTAAATTTGGTTACAAACATAATAAATATCTTGTAAAAAGAATACAAACACAGAATCATTTCTATAACTTCTACTACACGACTCTTGCCAACAAACTTAAGAGAAATAGCTCCAATCGGGTCTTTCCCTGGCATTATTCTAAGCTCTTGCTGTTCATAGTAATCCAACTTCTCATGTTTTAATTTAAAACCAATTTCATGCACAAAAAAGAAATCTTGTTCTATGGGCCTGACTGACCCATTTTTTTAGAAATGGGTGAAACAATGTTCAAATGCAAATGACTACCGACCAATAATTTGTTTATTTTGCTCATCACAAAACGGCAAAATGTTTACAGATTGTTTGGATTTTCCCCGGTCGTTTTGAGGGGTGGGGAGGGGGGAAGAGACAGGGTTTTTTTCTGTTGCCTAAATACCCAGTTTGACAAAATCAACTTTATTTTCTGGATTGCTGAAGTGGTCATATAGGATGATATCAAAACTTGGTTTTTGGTCAGTTTTATATCCGGAATGAAAAATCAAATATGTTAGCTGGCTAATTAATTACACAGAAATGAACATGTAAATGTCAAGCATCAACAGTCTTAATTTCCTGAGCAATACCTGCCTCTCATACAATATTTCTGATTGGTTAATAAACACTTATTTCGACAACCAATGAAAACACAGCATCTGAATATTTCACCCAAATCTTGGTTAGGGATACAATCATACATCTCATTGGTCCGATAAATGATTGATGTTTCTCTTGGGGTTAGGCCAAACAAATAAAACAAGTTTGTTTCCAGTAGTGCACACATATTTCTCTGTGTAAATTCATAGTCTTGCATATATTTCCCAGTGTGGAATTTCTAGCTGATGGTTTCACATGTGTGTTCTATCGCAGCAAATGGGTGCAGTTGTTGGTCAAATGTATTTTGAGATATTGATGGAATTAAGCATGGAAACATAAAAGAAAATAAAGACAATTTTACAATGATTTTCTTCATAAATCAGAAAGCAGTATCCAATCTTATAACCACAAAAGTGGCAATTCAAAGCACTCAAACAGCTCATTTTGTTGGTATTAAGATCGCATCGTTTCTTTGAAAGACAACTGTAACTATTTGCTGCGGCTGAACAACATACATTCTAAATGTGTGGCAGGTATACCATACAAAAATAATATAGTGACAAAGATGCTGTTTTTGATGCTTTCCAACAGGAGAGATTCAGAAATTTGATTGTCAACAGTGACACACGAAACCGGTAGGTTAGTTATTGTTTAAAAGTAAACAATATGCTTGTCGAAACCAATAAATGACTACTCAAATATTGGCATTTCATTCTCATACATCAAACGATTTCATCCGAATAGCAATGATCCACTTTGGCGGGAAGAAACATCATCTTCAGAGTTGGCAGGTGTTTTTACGACAATCATATTGTTTACTTCTATGAAATTCAACAAACCTGATGAACCTTTTCACAAATTAATCTCTCATATTATACTATTTTACTAATTAAATCTACAAAGTTCTATTTTCGATGAGAGGAAATACTCTCATAAATTATCTTATGCTTAGAAGTACTTATACAGCATCCCCTTGGGTCAAAATTATCAATAGAATACAGTACCATTTTAATCCTTCCCTCGTTGGGGAAGCAAGTCAAATCTAAGAAAGCTGGGAAGAAAGTTAGATATCAGAATAATACAAGACATGGAATAACATACCTGCATTGTGATGCACTAGCCAGGATATATCAACAATTCATAATCAAGTACTAATAACTTGAATACAGGGTGAGTCAAAAAAAACGGCAATAGTGGAAAGAAGCCATCTTGATTTCAAAACCAAGTTGAAGTTTGAAATTTCTTAAACGTTGCAAGAATGATATAGTTGTTCCTAACTTTATGTGAAAAAATGAAGTCAATCGCATTTTTCGTTTGTCTTTGGTGAACCTATTTGCTGCACAACCCAGTTTACTTGTTTGTCCACGAGCATAGCAATTTTCAATTGAAATTGCACACATTTCAAGTTCACATTTGAATATCCCGCTAACAAAAATTTAGAATAATATCATTTTTATTCAAATTTAGAACATTATAAGCAATTCATAGCATGAGTTGTGTAAATTGATTATTTTATCTCCCATGTAAACAAGAAAGAATGCATTACGTTCAAATTACATCACAAATTTAGTCGAAATTTTAAATTTTAAAAATAGGGACAGCGGTCCCAAATAGGTCGTCCGTTTATATGGGTAGATTAAAAACAAGGTGGCTCTCAAACCACAGGCATCAGTCAACTAGAAAGAAAGAGGACAATAGTATAGCCTCCCTGTTAAAGACATAATAAGTAAACATTATATAATGTAAATAAATAAACATCCTGGAGTTTGGTTACAATTGTACTTCACCTGTTGAAATATAATCAATTTTACATATGCAGCCAATTTTACATCTTGACCTTTGACCTTGGTATGTGAACTTTGACCTCATTAACATATGAAGGTTTTCATGTTGCATCTCCGACCTGACTTTGGTTGCAATTGGTCATTGTAAAAAAATGGATAAATGTAATCAATTTTACATATGCAGCCACTTTTACATCTTGACCTCAGATGATCTTTGACCTTGACATGTGACCTTTGACCTCATTAACGTGTTAAGGTTTCCATGATGCATCTATGACCGAAGTTTGGTTGCAATTGGTCATTGTATGGAAAAGAAATGGACAAATGTAATCAATTTTACATTATGCAGCCACTTTTACATTTTGACCTCAGATGACCTTTGACCTTGGTATGTGACCTTTGACCTCATTAACATATGAAGGTTTCCATGTTGCATCTATGACCTGAGTTTGGTTGCAATTGGTCATTGTATAGAAAAGAAATGGACAAATATAATCAATTTTACATATGCAGCCACTTTTACATCTTGACCTTAGATGACCTTTGACCTTGGTATGTTACCTTTGACCTCATTAACATATGAAGGTTTCCATGTTGCATCTATGACCGAAGTTTGATTGCAATTGGTCATTGTATGGAAAAGAAATGGATAAATATAATCAATTTTACATAATTATGCAGTCACTTTTACATCTTGACCTCAGATGACCTTTGACCTTGGTATGTGACCTTTGACCTCATTAACATATGGAGGTTTTCATGCTGCATCTATGACCGAAGTTTGATTGCAATTGGACATTGCATGGAAAAGAAATGAACAAAACAAAAAGTGTATACCAAATTGTTGACGGACGGACGGACACAGACACAGACACAACAGACGAAGCATGCTGCCATAAGGTCTCTTCCTACGGACGACCTAATAAGAGACGCATTATGTTTTGGTTGTTTCGTGGACAAGCGTGTGAAATGGGTGCATGGGTAAAAAGGTTCACCAAAGGCAAACGAAAAATGCGATTGACAGCAATTTTTCACATAAAATTAGTAACAAATATGTTATTCTTATAACGTTTATAAAATGTCAAACATCAACTTGGTTTTGAAAACAAGATGGCTTTTTTCCACTATTGCAGTTTTTTTTACTCACCCTGTATGTTCAATGCGCAAACACAATCCCCATTCCATCCCACCCTTTACAATGCTGGTCCTGAGTCTTATTACATAAAAGTTAAGAATGTTCTTAAGTGGACTTAACTTGAACTCTTCTTAAGCCTTGTTCAGAAGAGTATTGAAGACTTCTTCCTGAGTTTAGCTTCATGAAGTAGAGCCCAGGTCTAAAGTTTGATATGGGTCCTATTTCATGAAGATCCCATTTTGAGTTCTTCCTAAGAAGTGTTTAAAATCCTAAGAAGAATAACTCATCTTAAGATTGATCTTAACTTTTATGCAATAGGGCCCAGGATGGGGACAATTATTAGCTCTACCTGAGGAGCACAAAACCCTTTTTATGGGGCTTTCTGTCCTAGTCTGCTGGCAAAGGGAGTTATATATATACTATTTTCCTCCTTGAAGTGTGGTCAGAGGTCACATCCAAGATGGTAAGGATATCTACGTAGGTTACATTCTTCACACTTTAAGATAAGAAGAATGTTGCTATATAAGACCTGTTTCACATAAATTTGAGAAAAATAGCTAAGCAATTATTATTTTTATTGTATTTTTGGCCACCACCCCCCCCCCCCCCCCCCCCTTAGCTTCCATTTTTTCCATTATTTTTTCAGACAACTACAACAAAAGGAAGAAAAAAGGCCAAAATTGAGCTCATCGCATAGGGCTATACGGCAAAAGTGACTCCACATACTTATGCGTACAGGGTCTATTTTTACTTGGCCGAAATTACTGTGCCAGCGGACCGGGAAAAAAAAACACACCACCCAAACATTGGTGCTCCCCAGCTATCTTACATGCAGTGAAGACAAGTATACCTAAAGGTGTAGGAAGCGAATCCATAGTCAATTGTTAAACAACGACCGCACCTGGTAATTCTTCAATCTGGTCAGTGATGAATGGATGGCCTATCAAAGGCAGGTTATCTATATGCACTTTTAGAAGTACATGTCTTTCATTTTGTGCATCAATTTATGTTATAACACATTAAATTTGCAACTGGCTCCAATAACAGCTTACATACATGTATATGGCTAATGCTTTCAGTTTGGAAGACAATAACCTGAAATGTGACAATTCATAATAATTAGCACCATTAAACACCATTAGGAAAATTTGTTTTATATGAAACCATACCTTAATAAACTGTAATACACATTGAAGACAAACAGTGAAGCCTATAAATTTGTAATTGTCATACCTATTCGGAAATGATACAATGTAAACAAAACATGTTTTCAATCGTTTAAAAAAAACTGTCTTGGTCTTTATGTAGGTTCCCCATCCCGTACATTCACACGTCAGTGGGTTCCGGTTATTAAGAACAGGGTAACATGTATAACACTGATGAATAAAACAAACAGAAAAATATGGAAGTCATACTATAAATCGAACTGAATAATGATTATCAATTGGCTACCGGGTACTAGAATCAGGTTTCCAACATTACAATGGCAGGCAGCTCACACATTGCAACATGCGCTGACATTATTGTAGCACTCGCTTCCTACCTTTTTAGCTATAATTGTTTCAGATACAGAGCAGTAGATTAGCACGCACCTCCTGCTGTTTAGTACAGGTGTCTCAAACAAAATTACAATGCACCTTTGGGTGATCATAACTTCCTAAATAAATGTTGGAATAGAACAATTCAAACAACTAAATAAATTGTTCTTTGACTACTGTTACATAATTGCTCATTTCTCCGTAATTACTTAACTGAATCAAATGCCATTTATTTATGAATTTATGTTCACTAAAGGTGCTTGAGACACCCTGTATAGGTATTGTAATTCCCTACATGGACTTGAACAGTAGATATTTAGCAATATTATCTGAGTCTATTGTTCCTGCCTATAATTTGTAAATAAATTAGATAAATTCAAATTTGGAATTTTTCTATGATTTTTTAAAAATTAAATTAGATAAATGTTTTAGTTTTACCTAAAAATATATTATATAGTGTTGATAAATATATATCATCATTCAATATAGTAGAAATCTTTGAAAACAAACACACAATACAAAACATTACAAATTACAAATGATCTGCTCAGATAAAACCCAGAATATATTGTGTTTGATCATTACCAGATCTACTATGGATTGGAACAGCCCATGGATTTCACAAGAGTGTCACATGGGTTTCACATGAGTATCACATGGGTTTTCCATTAGTGTCACATGGGTTTTCCATTAGCGTCACATGAAGGCGCAGAGACCGTGGCATTGATGTCAAGCTCAGAATCTGGTGTTTTTATGTGTCTATGAGTGGATCAGACATCAGACAAAACTTTCCTTTGTAGCAGAACAGAGTAAGAAGGAATCAATCAGTCTTGGTTTGATGAGATCATTGAGGTCTGTTGCCTCAAATGCAGATTGTCCCAGAATGCTGTGCAGCTTCCTCAGTGCAGCCTGTGAAAGGAAAAATATTAAAAATGAGTCTATGAGGTGAAAAGACAGACATATACTGTCCTAAAAGCAGTAACTTACAAGGTAATAAATACACTCATAACTACAAATATCAAATTTCAAAATTATGGATTAATTTCTCCTCTTCAATTTCAAATATTGTGCACAAAGATTGGTTAGAGATTAAGAAGTTAACACCAAAAAGAATGAGACAAAGTGCACATTTTATTTTCACACTTGGGTTTTGAACACGCAGGATAGCGATGGGCTACATTAATCAATTGAAGCATCCCCAATCCTCATCTTACTATCGACCTGTAAGTCTCGCTAGGGTTAGATTATAAAGATTACAATGATTTTGAACCTTTATATCTCATTGTGGTCCATTATGTAGATACAACTTCCGACTCTTATTGTCTTATCACTTTCAGTGTGTGTGTTTTCTCTCCAGCTTACACAAGAACCTCTCTTGGAAATAGGGTATTTAGGTCCCAAACATGTCAAGGGCTCAGAAACACAAGGCCTATTATCCATTTGAACCATTTTGAGAAAAAGACTATTGATGATTTTTAAACATTGGGGAGATGGAGATGAGGCCTTGTGATACTGGCTATAACTTTGAAAGGGGTTGTGTTATGAAGATAAGGCTGTGTGTCACTGGAAAGAGAATTTCATTCTGAAAATGTTGATACCAAAATTTCATTTTTGAAATGGAGATGAGGCCTTGTGTTTCTGAGCCCTCGATTTATCAAATCTTTGATAGTGTAAAGTGCATCATACATTTTTGTCATGGGATATACTTCTGTGTAATTGATGACAATCTGGGACGGTAAGTACACTTTATCTCCTCTTTCCTTTAAAACATCAATACCTGTCTCTACCATTCATTTTTTGGTTTTAAGTCAAAATATCTTTCCTCATTCTGAATGTACTTCACTCTACTCCCCTTTAGAAATCTTGCCCTTTCTCTCTCATCTTTACTTGTATCTTCCCTAACCCTTGCTCACTTGTCCATGCTCTCATCCTCTCTCCCTTCTGTATTATTACGTTCATAGACAATTTGATTTTTTAACATCAAACTTACCAGACAAGCCACTAAGACTGGCTCACTGTCATTGCGCTCCCATCTGTTATTGCATAATTCCACTAACCTAGGTATTCCTATAATTGTAACAAATATAAATGTAATTTAGAATTTGATTCAACTGAGTTAGTTTAGGCAAAGGTATAGGCCTAATATTGAAAGTGTTATGGTCTATTTTATGTTTGTGGTACGGTGGAACTGCCAAGAATACACAATACTGAGGTTGTGGGTTGGAAATGTTTGGAAATGTTTCAAAAATGTCAACATTATTGAGTTTTATAACCATATTTGGAATCACCATGAGAAATGCATTAAGTACAAACATTGGTTCAGTAGTCCTTGAGATAGATTTTAAAATTTGGGAAAGGTTTCTGAAAAATCTGTTTTGTATAATATGATAAAACTAATAGCCGCATTGAAAGTGTTAAAAACATTTAAAGGGCCATTCACTATTGGTGGCCTGTCCGTCCAAACATTGGCATTGACTGCAGTCATGTGAGGAGATCATGTCTCTACACGCTAATACCTAGATGCAGGCAGCAGTGGGCTTAAAGTAAGGGCCAAAGTTTTCCGCATCGCGGAATTGAGGTTAAACGCGGAAAACGACAATTTGATGAAAAGAAGGAAAAAAATGCCCAAAAAACGTCCAAACACACAATTTATAAATAAAACATATGGCAACGCACCACCAGCGTTGATGTTGAAAGATCGTTTTCCCAATATAAACACATGTTAACAGATAAGCGGGAGAAACTCACTGAACTAAATACCAAGCAGCTGACGATGCTCAAATACAATGGCGATATAGAGAGTCGGCTATAGCCACTACAGTAATAAGGTAAGCCTAAAAATCAAAAATCATGTGTTTTTCTGTAAAGTGTGTTTATTTTGGTTTTATAGATCGTAAATTTTAAGCTTTCTTGGGGAAAATTACATCACAGAAAAATGCAAAATTTACAAAGCGGAAAAACCTGGAATTCGACAATTACAAAGCGGTAAACTTTGGCCCTTAGCTTAAAGTGACAAGCGAAACAAGCTAAAACATTAATAGCATTCTAGTAATTGTACTCAGCCTGCATTTTGTTAATAACTTCCCCGGAAATACTATAATGGTTCTTTAATAATCTCTAAAGAGAGAAAATTGAAAAAGATCTAATCATATACAGAAAGTCACACCCTAGCTTCAAATCTGTAATCAATGCTGCGTACCTTGTAACTCCATGATTGTTATTGCACTGTGTTGATCCCGGCTCAACCTGGCCAAAGCAATGGCTGCTTTCTGCTGCACCCTCTCACATGCTATGGCAACCTGCTCCCTATCCTCCTTTTTACTATGACAACCATTCTTTGGGTTACCATGGTTACTGTGTTTATTGTCACTACTAGTGCCACTGCTACTGCTGGTTCTTGAGTGTGAATTGAGATACGGTGAACGGACTTGTAGGAAGTCTACTAACAATTGGATGCCTTGAGCTTGAAAGATTTGTTGTCGACATTGTTCTGTGATAGCCATGTTGGCTAGAATAGTGGCAACCTGTTTATAAGATTGAGAAAGCAAACGATAATTTAAAAAAACCATAAATAAGGCAAATACAAATGAAAGTCAAAACATCTCAAAAAAATTATTGTAATAGCATTTATGGAAGATTAGATGATCATGTTCGCTACGTTTTTTCTACAGAAATTATCAGAAATAATGAAGTGCTTATGCCAAATGCACCAGTTTAGGCTAAGAAGTGGCTCAATAAACAAGAATAAGCATCTTTTTTCAAAATTTTCCAAAATTCTGTTGGGCCAATTTCTGAAAGTTGCAGGGTCAATTTTGGATGATGGCCTTAGAGGGAACACTGATCATGGTGATTCTTTGTGAAGGGAAATTCTTCACACAACTCAATAAATAATGTTTCATCATCATGTACTCTGTGCTTTTAATGCATAAGAATCAAGAAATGTATGTTGATAACAAAGTTAAAACAGAGAAAACAGATCAATATAAAGTTGTGGTTTATATTTTGTATGATGGTTAAAGGTCTCAAATAAAGATAATTGTATTTAAATAATTAGGGCTTGTTCTCCAAAGATATTACACCAGATCCCGAGGAGGGGGACTCAACTTTCAATATGAGTGCCCCCTCCCCGCATTGTTCCAGATGCTTATGTTCTCACCTGATCTTTACAGTACATAGTGTCAGCTTTATTTGCATAGCAACCCCTAATAAGGACCTCTGCTGTATGATACGTAGCTAAACACTCACATGCCATACTATCCATGAAGGTTATATTGGCAATAGCAGAGGCAGCAACTAAAAATATACTACTGTTGGAAGCACCATCACAGATACCTGGATAGAACCGGATAAAAGAACCAAATATTAGACAGGCTATACAACTGGAATATTATATATTGTTGATCTACTTCCTGGGTTGTTTGTAAAGCATTTAGGGATGGTTATCCTTTGAAACTGGAGAGTGGTGGTATTGTCCTTCATCTCTGTTTATTGTGGAGCTCTCCCTATTTCTGATCAGCATCCCCTCTGTTCCATCAATTGGATAATATCTCTTCAAATTACTTCTTGGATCACTATGAACTATCTCTACTATGATGATGATGATGATGGTCTGAGCAATCGGTCAGGTCCTCTCTGAGCCTATTGGCGTAAGCTGACACGCTTCTTGCAGTGGCTGATCAAGCCTTTCCTGAATGGTAATGAATGATGTTGGCATACCAAGTAGACATAGTCATGGTATGCACTGGTTGGTCTTGAGCAGTATTGCAGGCTTTTCAACTTCCTTGGAGTTGCTCAATACACTATACAAAACTAATCTCAACTGAAACAGTGTAGAGAACCACAATCAGATTACCCGCTGAATGTCCTAACTTCAAAAAGGACATTCACCGATGTGGGACTTAAACCTACAATCTCCCGTTTTAGGCAGGCGCCTAAAACCATTAAACAACCAGTACTTGATTGATATACAGCATTTTGAGTCCAGACTTAGTATAGTCTTGATTCAGTATAGTCTTGATTCAGAATCATTTCTACATAGCATGACATGTGCATGCTACACAGGTGGACTGGCACGCCCTTGTTCCTCAATATTATGGCATTATGATCTCAAATATATCTGTATCCATGATTTTTCTTACCTGTAAGTTCCCTGAGTAAATCTTCCATATGTTCAATAAATCCTAATAAATGATGATAATCGTCTATATTTGGAGATGTGATGTGTGCAATGACGGATGCTGCTTCAGCTTTCACTGACTCAGTAGAGGTGGGTGATGAGAGGATTTCACTGAGGTATTCAATACCACTAGCCTGAATATGCAAAACAGGAAAGAATAAGATTAGGCTCACAAATCACTCAACAAATGAAGAAAGAAGATCATTTAAAATCAATTGAGTTTCAGTGTTAGCTTTAATGTACACATCTGCATTGCTGCAACCAGCATGCATTAAGGCGTGGTGTTTTTTAACTTGTCATAAATCATCATAAATACATCTGGAAAGTTAACAATAAGCTCAAAAGCTTTGCAAAAAGCTGTTGAAAATACCTTTTGATAATCATTACAAGCATTAAAACACAATTCGAGGGAACCTATAAATAATTAAAGTGATAAAAATCATGTACAATCGAAGGCTGTTTGTACGATGTAAATGGTCTTTAGGTGTTTTTGTGTCAGTATTTATACTGTTTAAAAAAATGATAACATTTCTTACAAAGAGGATATTTCATTGGCAATTTTCAAATCGATGGAATTAGGGATGACATTTTCAGTGAAAAGAAATAGGTGAAACAGCAGAGGAAGGGTTGCTTTACAGAATATCACACCCTTTAACAAGTTTGTAATTTCTCGATCTATGAACTTCTAGACACTTTTTGAATATCTGAATCAATTCTTATGCCTATAATTCAAAATGGTATCAGCATTTATACATGTATAGGGATGCAAAGGTTAAAAATGCATCATTATGTTGACTTCACTGATAAGTCGGCCTATTATAGATAGCAAAATTAATGACATGTGATCAGAGCTTATACACATGTAAGGACTTGTGACTCGGACTCGAACATGAAGGACTCGGACTTGGTCTCGGACAGTAAGGACTCGGTCTCGGACTCGGACTCGAGAGGTAAGGACTTGGACTCGGACTCGGGTAGGGTGGACTCGACTACAACACCGGCTTGAGTTTCTTACTTTTTCTAATTCTTGTCTTCCTTCTGCTGTATTGCACAAATTAGCCACGGTGCGTAACGCCATGGGTTTGATAGAGTTAAGAGCTGATTGTCTGCACATTTGTAATAATGCTTGAATGCCTCCTTCCTGTAAATGAAAAGATATGACACATTGATTACATAAGAGTTTGATTGTGAGGACTTTAGTTAATGATTTTAATAAATTCATCTCCAAAAAGGAGAATGCACAAATCATCTTAAACAGGGGCGTGCCGCTACCTTCCTGAGCTTGCCCATTTTGTATGCGTTTTATTAATAAGTTCGAAAACAGCTTCTGGATTCGTTACCGGTCTGGTTAGAGTAAATCTCATTCATGACAAAAAGTACATTGAATATTTTGACACATATTTTTGACACATTTGGATATTAAAAGACTTAATATCTGTAAAATTCACACCCATATCTAAGAATTTAGTGAAACATTTACCCATACAATGGGAATGTAAAGCTTTAATTTTTATTATAAAGCTTGGATATCGCTTCACATTACTTATATTAGTAAAATAGTGCCATTTTATTCCGGAATAAAGAGTGATGAGCTATAATTCATATCCCATCAAGTTGAGAGGTGCCATCAGCACTTATTGTACAGAATGCATCATAGTATGGCGCACATATCTACAACACGCAATGGTGTTTGCATCATTGCATTCAAAAGAAAATGTCAGTCATGGCGTATAAGAAAGTGCTGCAATTATCACTAGATTCTGAGCGTATACCACGTAATGCATGGAATTGGGTACCCTTGATTGACCCTTGACCCAGTGTCAAACTCACCCTAGCCAAATGTCTGCAGAATTCACTACCATCCATTGACAGGGTATGGACTGCACTCACTGCTGTTTTGATACTGTATTCACTAGCAGCCTGTTCTATACTACGAACCAATGCCTGCATAATATAAGAAATGACATCAAACATCTCATGCAACCAGCGGTTAAAATACTTTTTTTGGCTATGAGGGCTATTTTGAGCAAATTCTGCCAAAAATTGCCCCTTAGTACGTTTTACCATAGTCCAACATTTTCTCAGGGGGCTATTTTGTGAAAAGTAGGGGCTAATCACCCTTCGCCCCTTTCTATTTTGAGCCCTGCATGTAACTATTATGAGAATACAGTTCAGTCCAGCCAAACATTTTAAAATAACTTTTTTTTTCATCCCAAAGAATGAATGTAGGTTAAGAGTTTAACCGGTTCACCGTCGGACAAGTTTAAAACTGTCAAGCTTACTTCAGGATAGCTCTGACTTCTTCAGGACCAAATTATTATAATATTAAGCAACACATAGAGATTCAACTTTTCTATTATTATCACCCCTAGCCCAATGATTTGGGAGTAAGTGCCCCTTTCTAACTTGTGAAAGATTGGTGGCTCTGAAAAGAGCCGTTCAGATGGATTGCCTCTTGTCCACTGAACAGAGATGGTGGCTCTGAAAAGAGCTCTAAACGTAGGTTGCCGCTGAGAATAAGAATTATGACTTTGGAAGAATATTTATGTTTTTAATCTGTATGCTGGAAAATATACTGTCTCCAATCATAGGTATTGATGCATAATGCTGTACAAGTTATTAGCTGTATTAAAACCGCACGTTAAATGCACCAAACTACACTACAATAAAGTCAGAATTGTTTATTACTGTTTGCTTGTGTTTTGCAAATTGCACAATTTTACTGGAATGGATTCAATGCATTCAACAATCATCAATTTTGTATGTCTTTATATTTCCTGCTCACAACTTAACATTGTGACCAACTACCACAAAATTACAAACTAAGTAAATTCTTTAGATTCGATTAAATAAAATCCTGAATTTTGCACTATTTTTATAGTAAGAGCTGATTTCCCATGTTATACTGACACAAAACATGACTTGTTATGGGTTTGTTGGTGCTAATCACGTCTGTCTGTCTTTGATTGCACTTCAGAAACATAAACAAAAGCATTAATAAGTATGTCACATATGATTATTAAATGGTTAAACAAACCCCAACCATATTATGTAACCAATTACTAAACAGTAAATATTTCAGTATGTAAGTGTACAGTAAAACCATGACGTTAATGAGCAATTAGGCAAGATTATTAACTATTCCTAGCTCCCCAAATAAGCAATCTAATCACAATATATCAATCATATTATTTATAATCAAAATGAAAATTAATTAATATACTGTAAAACCACTTAATTTCGTGAGGGATTTAATTTCGCTAATTTCACGAGGTTGTTTTCATGAAATTAAATACCCGCGAAAACAACAATTTTGCATTGAAAGTAATATTGAAATTTCCAGATTCGCAAAATTAAATGCCCGCAAAAAACCCCAGTAATTTCACATTCGCGAAATAAAGTATAGTGTTTTACAGTATTAAGCCGGGATATTTTGAACCATTTATCGGATAAAAAACATTTCCTGTGAGATGGTGATGATTTTAAGTTAATATCAATGATATTTATTATATCATGATGATATAAATATGCATTTGTGTTAGCTGCTTGCAAAAGCCAATTAGACAACCATGTTCCTATTAGATTTGCACTCACTGCAGTAGGAACGTTATATTCATTGTATGATTGTTGCGATGAAATCCGTGGCCTTCCACAGGTTTGACGTGGACGTGTAATGATGTAAACAATTAACTGAGAAAAAGAATAGCAGTTAAAACACCAGATGAACTTACTTGACAGTAAATTGATCAACAAATGGACTGAAATGAGAGAAAATCTGTAAACATTTATGATGATCACATCGAATTGAAATAAGAAACCCTGGAGGAAAAAACCCACCAAATCCAAATTTGTGATAAATCTGGTTTCTTTGCTGGGCCATGGGAGGATGTAAGAGCATTTGTGACGTATTCTACCGTAACTGGAATTGGGCAGAGCTCCAAACTGAGAAATGGCCCAAAACCTAATTGGGGGTTAGGTTTTGGGAATTTAAGTTTCTTGTAAATAATTAATCTTCAGAGTGTTTATAACATTATTGGGAAAGTTTCAAGATTAAAAAATCAAACCAAAAAAATAAAAATGCAATTTTTTATTTTTTATTTTTTTAAAAGTACATTGTAAGTACATTGTAAGTTCATTGTAAGTACATCTTTAAACAACGATATCTCAGTTTGGAGTTTTCATAAAGACGAACTTGAAAATGATTTTACTCCGCTTTGGGAAAAAGGAAATTATCATTGTAAAGCTGGAGATATCTACTTTAATAATCAATTACTAACTAAATTTTGCCCAATTGTGTCTGGTTTCGGTAGAACACGTCATGCGTCACATTTATGCCAGTATTGATGTTTGACCCGAGAAGTTTTATGTTCATATATTTTCCCTTTAAATGAAAAAAAAAACCAGGTGCCATGGCCTTGAAAAAGTTGCGCTACCAATGTATAATTTTCTATAGTCGCAACGAAAATTGGGCAACTTTTTATCATGGGCTTCAGCCTAGACGGCACTTGCATCATGGTTTGGGAGAAATTTCAGTTGGTAACACTGTGTACTCAAGAGAATAACTCTATTCCTACATATAATACTTTTGAATAATCTATACTCAGAAACCATTTCATATTAATCACATTGACTCACCTTAATTAATGTAGCTTGCACCATATTGACCATGTGTGTAAATGCCTTGCCTAAGTCTTGTAATATGTGTATAAGGGTACTACATTCACTCACCTTAATTAATGTAGCTTGTACCATATTGACCATGTGTGTAAATGCCTTGCCCAAGTCTTGTAATATGTGTATAAGGGTACTACATTGACTCACCTTAATTAATGTAGCTTGTACCATATTGACCATATGTGTAAATGCTTTGCCAAGGTCTTGTAATATGTGTATAAGGGTACTGTCACATTGACTCACCTTAATTAATGTAGCTTGCACCATATTGACCATATGTGTAAATGCTTTGCCAAGGTCTTGTAATATGTGTATAAGGGTACTGTCACATTGACTCACCTTAATCAATGTAGCTTGTACCATATTGACCATATGTGTAAATGCTTTGCCAAGGTCTTGTAATATGTGTATAAGGGTACTGTCACATTGACTCACCTTAATTAATGTAGCTTGTACCATATTGACCATATGTGTAAATGCTTTGCCAAGGTCTTGTAATATGTGTATAAGGGTACTGTCACATTGACTCACCTTAATTAATGTAGCTTGCACCATATTGACCATGTGTGTAAATGCCTTGCCCAAGTCTTGTAATATGTGTATAAGGGTACTACATTGACTCACCTTAATTAATGTAGCTTGCACCATATTGACCATGTGTGTAAATGCCTTGCCCAAGTCTTGTAATATGTGTATAAGGGTACTGTCACATTGACTCACCTTAATTAATGTAGCTTGCACCATGTTGACCATGTATGTAAATGCCTTGCCCAAGTCTTGTAATATGTGTATAAGGGTACTACATTCACTCACCTTAATTAATGTAGCTTGCACCATATTGACCATGTGTGTAAATGCCTTGCCCAAGTCTTGTAATATGTGTATAAGGGTACTACATTCACTCACCTTAATTAATGTAGCTTGCACCATATTGACCATGTGTGTAAATGCCTTGCCCAAGTCTTGTAATATGTGTATAAGGGTACTGTCACATTGACTCACCTTAATTAATGTAGCTTGCACCATATTGACCATGTGTGTAAATGCCTTGCCCAAGTCTTGTAATATGTGTATAAGGGTACTGTCAGCTGGGATGCTACCATTTCTTACATCAAAACTGAAGGGAAAATGACAAATGAACAAAATTATAGGAAGCTTTATTATGGGTAGAGGGAATTGGTCATACTGGGGGAAATTTGAAGAAAAAAATGCATTTTGAGACATTGTTGGAATTAGGCATGTAAAAACAACTACAATAAAAATACAAAACAATTTAACAGTAATTTTATTCATAAAATCAGAAAGTAGTATCCAATCTTAACCAGAAAAGGTGTCATTTTGAAGCATTCAAAAAACTCATTTTGTCGGTATTAAGATCAACTTTTTGTTTTAGAAATAACTGCACCCTTGTGCTGCAGCTGTACACATGATGTACATGCTACTGAGTAAATGCACGAAACTGGCATCAGTTCCCATATATATTGTTCCACCATCCATTTTATATTATAAAGATGAACTACAATAAGTGCTGTTCTTGCCAGCACACTGAGTTTCAGCAGGGGTTGCTTTTTCCTGGCCTTACAAGACTGGGATGCATTACTTACATTTCAGCCTGCTTTACAAGTTTGGTACACTCATCAATCACTATTTGTTGTTGCTGTAAAGAACAAAAATGAAAGTAAGTGTTTTAAACAATTTGCACACAATATTTGTATTTCTTATATTGCATGGGTCATAGTATGACCACAGACTATCTGTGGTAAGACTTATCTGCTAAGATTTATATTACCCTTACTGTGGATAAGTGTATGGGTCGTTAATTAATTACAAATATACCATGACTGACTGAGTGTGTTTCTACAGAGCCTCCGCCTTTTGCCGGTGGTAACTTAGCCTGCTAAAAAGGCGGTGGTAGAAGTACTGGGCTGTTTCTACAGACGACGTAAAAGACGACTAATCACTTTGTGGGGTGTGTGAGTAGAGGAATGGCTGATTTCGAAATGACACGGATTAATTATATAACAACACAACAAACAAATATCTTGGCAATAAACAAACAAAGCAATTTCCGGTTAGACGGCTAATCGGGCGGCGGTCTGTTTCTACAGAGCTCTGGCGGGCAATTAGCAGGCTAACCTACCACCGCTATCCTTGATTTTCTAGGATAATTTGCCCGTGGTAGATTAGCCGGCTAACGGCGCCAGGACCTGTTTCTACAGAGCTGTTAGACGTCTACCCCCCGTGATCAACCGGCTAATGACTCTCTGTAGAAACACGCTCACTGAGAGATGGATGAGGTTATTCTGCAGAGCAAATAATGGTTGTAAGGCGATGGGAGAAAGACCCTGTTCTACGTGCCCGACCAACCCATTCTTTCCCTTTTTTATACAATCTTTGTGAACATTATTGGAATAGTTATTTTTAAATGTGAACAATTTTGTTTTGTTTTTTGGAACATTTTGTAATATTTTGAAATGTTAAAAATTGTCAATATTCATCAAAATGTTCATGAAAATCTGAAAATCCTAAAACAAAAACAAAACAAAACGCCCGACCGACCTTATCTGCGAGGTCCGTTTGCCAACAGAACAAGGTGGTTTTTTGTCACCTAAAGCTACAAGAGCAAGATGGGGAGAGATTGGTGGTGGTGATAATCTCTAAGGATTAAGTTGCAGATATGCCAACGCTTAGAGGTAGTTTTGATTAAGGTAATTTCTTTCAATAACGTCATATTATACTTCATAGGGGAATCCATATTTTCTTACCCTGCCCCCTTGATTCAAAACACTAACCATTGTACATTATTTTCCATCCAGTAGCTTAAAACTAAAACCCACCCTCAAGTCTATAAGGGACTCTACTCTATGGCTGAATTCAATAGCATTACTAAATCAATACCTTAACTTATTTTAAATGATAACACGCTTTATTACGACAACCTTCACACAAACTTCACACCAGCCTCAAGACCAAACAAACTTTTAAACATATCTGCACTTAATTCCCTAATGTCAAACACTTCCGGAATTCACAGATAAAGGGGGTCAACCTTGGCAAATTCCCTTAAGCACACTCCAAGCTTCTTATATTATGGGCAACTTTAATCTATCTGTTTGTATTACTTAGTGACATTGTAACAGGCCTAAAAATAGCACCCGCCCCCCCCCCCCCCCCCCCCCTGCCCATAGCGGGTAACTTTTACATCGTGCGGTTGAAGCCCCGGTTGAAGCGGGTAAACAAAATTCAAACTCACAGTGTAAGTGTGTTACTTGGCTGGTGGAATTTCTGTTGGGCAGGTATTTTTTTGTGAGTTACCACTCTGACTGGCTGGTTGAAAAAAATCTGAAGTTCTAGCCCTGCATTGTAACCATGTTTTACTTCCTCATTTAACATTGACATGGATGTTTGCCTATATTGTCAAGATAATGGCAGAAGTAACATAACTTGTTTTACGGTAACAAAATCTGCCCAAATGGATTGTAAAGTAGACCAATTTGCTAACGAACACCAATGTGTTTGAGCCATTTGTTTAAATGGGTCATAATGTAGCAGCAAGTATTTAAAGGTGCACATTGCAGATGAATTCAATTGAGTTTAGCCACAGATCCCCGGCACAGACCCTAGAAGAAGGTTTAGCACCTCTATGGTTTGATCAGTTCCAAATTGGTGAGGCCTTACAGCAGTGAATGAATACCGAAGGACACAGGTGCACATGAAGGCAACAACTGTGTATCACTGCGTGACACGTGCATGCACCGAAAAACCGTGAATGTGTGGCCACAATCACATGAGTACGCAGAAAGTTAAAAACAGAATATTTCTCGCCAATTTGGAGCTGATTAAACTATACCCTTAAACACTTAGGTGCACTCTTACCAGCCAGATCCTTTGGGAATATCTCAAAGTTGAGATTTCTCCATCTTAACTCTATTATCACCAAGTGAACAGAGGTATAAGCTAGCCAAAGTGGACCTACTTTTAATAACCTTTAAAATGACACCACATTTATTTAGATTGTTCACCTCATTCTGATGTTATGACTTCAACCTTGTCCCTTTGATTATTATTTGCTAACTTTACCAAAAGTGTGTTCAAGTTAAAATAATACTTCTCTATTGATCGTTACATGAATATGTCTGTGTTTACACATCAATGCCTTGGTTCCACTTGATAATATCAGAATGAGACCAAAGTTTATTTCCCTTTTACTATTGACATGGTTATTTGCCAATTTCTGGGGTAAAGTGACTCTTTGAGAACCTCTTTCATTATGAAAACATTTCCTCTTCACTATTGACTATTTGCATTGGTAAACTTTGCCTGAAGGCCCTGGAGTGGGGTTCAAGTTACAATCACTTGCTTTAATTGTTCAGTAACATAAATACATCTGAACAATATGGTTGCTGAACAAAAGAACTTATTTGATACGATACTGCGTGGCAATATGGATAATATGACTATCTGTGATAATATAAGGCAAATGTAATGCAGCAATGTACCTCCAAGTGGTCAATTTCAGAGTCAAATCTTCATGAACTCCAATGATTGCATACAATCTTCAGCTTTTGCTATTATTAAACCCTTGCCCAAAGTCACTTATCGGCATTATACTTGCTCCAGAATAGTTTAAAAGGCATAAAACAGATCAGGAGCAGCTTGGAGATGATAGCCCATTTGTAAACATATTTCAAAAAAGTACCTGGGTGGTTTTTGGAATAAATTTATTAGTGAAACAAATAGGCCAACAAATTAGGGGGAAACCCAGCCCTCAGGTACCTAGCATGGGAGGGAGTTCCTGCATCTGATCAATGCTCCATGTTAGGCCAAATAAAAAATAAACATGTTTAGCGTCCCGCCCACTTCAATTTTCTGTTTCTTTCTTTATTTCAGTCATAACCTTTTTGTTCAGGTGTTTCAGAGTTTGAGATGTTTGTAACAGCTTTAGTTCTTACTAATGAGCATTCTAAACAAGTTTTGCGGTGACCAACCCCTCAGAACCATGAAATACAAAATATTTAAAGAAGCCTCCTACTCTTTAAGGTTTGCATCGTTTATCTCTAACAAGGGTGATTTTTCACTAAAAAGTGAAAAAAGAAGAAAAAACAACTTTGCCTTAGTCTGCTTCAAAAGTGCCTCTGAAAAAAGCGAGTTCCATAGTATACAGTTTCTGTAGTGATATGAGCTGAGGAGCATATCGTCGTTGTTAAGTCAAAACCTAGTATGTTTTTTTCAGGCCCTTCAGCATGTATAAAGTAAAACTGCCCAATAGTTATTCACAGGAAGTGTTGCTTTATACATGTTTAGGGGCAAGAGCACTTACAAGGTTTTGATAGATGTGTTTTGGCCCTTGAACATGTTTAAAACAGTGTTACTTTATACATGCTGAAGGGCCAGATGGAGATACAAGGTTTTGAAAGAACAGGACGATATGTCACCTCAATTTTGGAAGTGGCATCAGCACATATTTTATGTGAAGGTATCCAAATATCATGTGGGTCACTTCAATATGATACTGTTTGCATCTGCACAATCAAAGAAGAAAGTCGGCTATAGAGCAGAAAGTGCTGCGCCTACCACCAGGTTATGCACTGACATCACCTCCCAGCTTGAGTTGACTATAGTAAAGTGAATCTATTGCACTATAATTACCTGGAATAAGTAGAGTGGCATGTTGGGTATAAACATAGTACAATCCCTGAGTAGAGTACGGATCTGTATGCTGAGTTCAAGAGACAACAGGTGGGTATCTTTCCATTGGCTTGATTCAAGTTGACTGTAAATAACATGGAAATAGATTAAATTCATACATATTAACTCTGTGGCTGGCTTTGCATTCTCTTTACATTCCAGTCCATTATTTATATCTAGGACATCTGATAAAGTTGAAATACTTTCTGTGCCCATCCAATCACATATTCTGTGCCCATCCAATCACATAGTATACACTTATTTCTAATCAAATGCCTGGAACTCGGAAACAGCCTCATTTACCTTGCATTTCTTTCAATCCCTGTTCCTAACTTCAAAGAAAGATCTTATTGATACCTTATATTGTTTTAATCCACAAAATCACCTCAGTTTTTAATCAAACATCATTTGGCTTTTACTGGGTTAATCAATTTCAATGAAATATCTCAATTACACCTTTTACTCTCATACCTTTGACATTACAGTTAAAATCAAATGCCATTTGTCAATTGCACAGTTAATCCTTTTCAACGAAATATCTCACTAAAAAGCTATTACTTTCAAATATATCTGACTGAATCACTTGCATTTTAATCAATTCAAATAAAAGGACTTTGTAGTGAAGTATCACTTGCCTACGATGATATGTGTATTGTGTATTTTGTCATCACTGTTCTGTCAAATCCTTGTATGCTTTTCCAGCCCTTCAGCATGTATAAAGTAAAACTGCCCAATATTATACACAGGAAGCGTTGCTTTATACATGTTCAGGAGGCAAGAGCACTTACAAGGTTTTGACAGATGTATTGTTAGCCCTTGAACATGTTTAAAGCAGACTGCCCAAAGGTTACACATAGAAAATATTACTTTATACATGTTGAAGGCCCTGATGGAGATACAAGGTTTTGACAGAACAGCATCGGTATGTTTTTACTGATTCCCCTTTAGCAGATGTGCTAAGCTGAATATACCAAATTCAATAAAAATATATCTATTGATCAAATTGAATCTGTTAAATGGGGAGATAGATCTATATACTAATTTTCGGTCCCTCGCCTGATTAGATAGTTCAATAATAATTTTGCACTCGCGTCCCTCTTCAACTGAAAAAGCGTGGTAATTGCGCCTCTAATACACGAGCTAATTAGATAGTTCAATACCCGTTTTTCCCCGTTTTCAGACATGCGCAGAAAGGATCACATGTGAAAATCCAAAATGTTGAATTTATTTACTCGGGTAGCTACTGTTCGGACACAAATTGTGGTTTTCGGAGTGAGTGATGACATATGGTCTTCACCCAAAATATTCTCTTCAGGGATATAGCTACATTTCTGTATATGCGGCTGTTTGTTATTCTTAAAGATCGCATAGTAACAAGCATTTATACGTCCGACAAATAAAAATATTTCACGACATTTTCTAAATGTAAACAAAAACTCTTACACAGATCTTAAAGTGACACTTTCACATTAGTAACATAGATGAATGCGACGTTTGCTAACGATAAAGAAACTGGCAGTACCATGTCAACCGTTTCTATGTTGTGCTGCGCGACCGCGTTTAACATGGCGCACGCGGTTCGGCGCACACGTAATGACGCAGACAAAAAGTGTACGCGTTTGTGGCGCAAACCGTGCACATTGTAACGGAGCAGAGTGAAAGCAGGCAGTCCGTACACTCTTAGAAAAAGGATGCTTCAGGCTTCAGGGGTTCTTGGCTGTCCCGTATGGAACCCTTTATATCACCTTAAAAGGTTCCAAAAAGAACCATTTTAAGGTTCAAAATAGGCAAAATATGGGCAAACATTGGTCTTTCGAACCTCTAAAGGTTCTCTACAGAATCTTTTGGGGCCTTTAAAATCAAAGAACCTTTAAACCATTATACGGGACAGCCAAGAACCCCTCTGAAGCACCCTTTTTCTAATAGTGTACCCTATTAAGCCACCTCCTCCTCTCCGCACTTCTTCCCTTACTTGATAATCTGGATATAAGGGCACATGGGGCATCTGGATAAACGGAACGTGTGGTACATTATCATGATTATTATAGAGTGACTGGATTATTCAGGGCATCCGTGGTATCTGGATTACGGGGTTCACTATAAAACGAGCCTCAAATTACCTGGATATACTATGCGCAGGTGGGCCACCTGTGATAACTGGATTTTAAGGGTGTACACTCAGGTAGTATCTCGGGAGGCTTTATAGAACACAGCAAACATGATAAAGGGACTACATATACTATACGTTAAGGCCCCACATGCCTATTGGAGGAATAATGTATTTAATGTAAATAGGCCAAACAAAACACGGATGGCACACATTGTGCTCAAGTACAAGCGTGGAATGGTACAAGTGATCTTGATGATAGACTCCGCCGACCATAAAACTAAACGACCGACTATAAAACTATAACGCTCAGAACGTAGGCCTACTGAATTACCTGGATATAGTATGTGCATATGGGCAGTGGCGACACTTGCACCAGCACCATATGTTAAAGGCATATTATGTGATCTTTTCCAGAGAGCGCCCTCTATTCGTGATTTTTTTTAGAAAGTAGATTTTCTTGCAGATTTACATTTCTGATCATAAATCGTACATATATTCCAAGTTACAGAGCGATACGATTCCTAATTACCTCAAAATCATGGTTTTAGAGTGAATTTAGACTAGAATAAAATAAGTTGTCGGATATCCGACAGTTTATTTTCACTCTAAAACCATGATTTTGAAGTAATTAAGAATCGTATCGCCCTGTAACTTGGAATGTAAGTACGATTTATGATCAGAAATGTAAATCTGCAAGAAAATCTGCTTTCAATTTTTTTTCGATGTTGAGGGCGTTCCATGGAAAGATCACATAATATACCTTTAAAGGAGGAAAACGGGGTGGCAGGGCAATCTTCTAGCGGGTCCAGCGCGAAGCGCTGGTGCCCGCTAGTATCAATAAGTTAGTGGATAATCCGCATAATCAAATCTTACACCATGATATATTGCATAGAGGCCATCAATTATTCATTGCTTTTGGAGCAATTTTCCACAGCTTGATATAATTTGTATTGCGCCAAATTTATAATAGAGACAACCTAATTGCCTACATAATGTAACAATACTTACTAGTAAAGTTTGGCAAAGTCAGCAGATAGGGCTTTGGCTCTTTTACGCAAAGCGTAAATGTTATCTGCGAATTGAGGAAGAAGCAGAAAACAGAAAATAAAGTAGAATTAAGTTGTGACTTGCTGCTACAAATCGTAGAATAAATTCAGTTGTCTTGAAGCTTTACACAGTCCTGTATTGTAGATACAATGCTTTTATTGATAAGTTGCATTGATTTGATGAGTACTTTTTAATCCTTAGGATTGATAATAACAAAAAGATAGCAAATTGGTCATTTTTACCATGAACCAAGAATGCCTTGCATTGCACCATCATCAGATATAAGAAATTCGAGTTTGCCAATCATCGGGTAAACTGAGAATGCTGCATATTTACATATTGGTACAAATCCAGACAATTAGAATTGCATTTAAGGAGTGGAATTTTGCACTGGACAAAATACACTTACAGTGTCCTATTTTCATTCTTAAGACCAAACACTACATTTGGCAGTTAGAGGGGGGTCGGGGTGAATTCCATTCTGTTGATTTGGGTATTTCAATTTTTTCTTTTTAAAACTCTGGATTTGCTTTTAAAAACCTAAAATTCAAGAAAAAACTTTAAAGGTTATCCATGTAGCAATGCGCAACGAACTACACAAGGGAATCACACCCGGTCTATTCTACATTCAACAATTCATTGCATGAACCGTGTTACCTACATATCATCATGAAACAGGTGTCTTCTATTATGAAAATCTTAACAGTTATTAGGCTAAATTTAAAAATATCATTTGTCTCAAAGCTCCCGCGCGCATTAGTTTATTGATGCGCATTAGAAAGAAGAAAAAATCTTAAAAAATCTTCTTCTTTTTTCTTTAAAAAAAAAAAAATCCCCAAAATCTACCGATTTTTCAGATTTTCATTGATCACATCATTTTAAATACAAAAGGTCACTTTTACAAGGATTTCAATATTTTATAATTAAAAAAACAAACCTTAAAAAACCTTAAAAAACCCGCATTCCGCATTAGGTTTTGAAAAACTGAAGAGCTTTGAGACAAAAGATTTTTTTAAATTTAGCCTTATTCCTGATAAGCTGGCAGCTAATCCAAAACACTGATAATTTCTATAGGTGTCCTGTCTCAGTGATTTACCTTTGGTACTGACGGTTATCTTTGCCAAGTCTGACGTTGAGCTACGTATTGGTTTACCCTGTAGTATACACATGCATTCACATTCTGTCATCATACGTAAATCTTGCATCCAACGTTGGACTGGTTTCACCTCGGTTACATGCATCCTGGGTGCAAAAAGTAACAAGTAGTCAAATATTAAAGCAAATTATGTTGAGCTTTTTTTTAACAGATGATGAAATCTACCAAGCTTATCAAAATATTTTAGACGTTAGGGGTACAGGTAGAGGTGGGGGAGTACTAAATGTATTCAAATATTTAGTGGGTTTAGGGATGCCTCTGACAAAATGAAAAGATGTTGGTTTTTTTTCTTTTGAGAAAATGGACACATAGATACCCCAATGGAAATAAGCTAGGACCCAATGGATATTAGCTTTGTGTTCAAAGCTTATGTTTCTATCTCTATGTTTGAGTACCCAATAAAATAAAATTAAAATAAAATCATACCTTGTAGATGCACTTATTTTTACAAAATAGAGAACACTATCTTTTTCTGTGCACAGCACATAAAGATGTTGAGGGAGGCAAACAAGCCAGGATAGCAGCTCTGAATATGACTATGGTGTTAATCTCAATACTAGTGAATATAGAACCAATAGTTTACATAAATCTGGTTATTTGTTTATCAAAGGGTGAAACGGAGACCAATTTGGTGGTACATTCCTGCCTGCTTACTGTTAAATTGTTGATGTACACTCTTGAAATCGACATTGGTATTCAATTTATATCTTTAAAGCAGGTTATTTGTTAGTGAGAGTGAAACAGGTACTCTTATAATGGCCATAAATATCGATAACTTCTTTCTTTAAAGTATCTCCCCCGTCGCCCATCCAGTCAAAACGATGTCAAATTATTCAATTTAACACATTTCATTACATTATAAGGATCATTCCAGGAATTTGAAGCCTTACATAGGATCATTTGAAAATAAAGTGCAATCTAGATGGAGATGAATGACCTTTTCAGACATTTTAATTTACCTAATGTTATAATCAATCAAAAGCGTAGATTACAATTCATTATTAATCTAGGCAATATTGACCGGGTCAGTTTGTTAATTTGAAAGTACAGGATATAAGCATGCCATAGAGTCACTGTATTAGGAATTTACATAACAGAGGTGGTATATAATAATAACAAAACATGACATAACAACGATCTGTTTTAATCACGTTTCGTAACCTGGGCTACATTAAGTGTTACATGGGTCTATTTCATGAAACATACCTTCTTTTACAGTTTCAGTAAAATATATCAAAATGTTTACTATAAATGGTATGAAACCATATAGTTGGAAAGTTTATAATCTAAGGATTGGAAATATGATAACTCGAAATCAAACATACAGGTTGACCTATGGGTCATTCCTGTTTTCAGGGGTCCATTTGGAGCTGTTTTGTGACATCAAATTTGATATATTTTCCTCAGTGTGTTACATTGCCTAAAATGTAGTCATTACTTGAGAAATATTATTATAAGGATTGATACAGATGTATATTAACATTTTACATTAAAACCACCATTAAGGATTAACCTCCGAAATCACAGGACTCTGTTCTTGTTGATTAGCTGCATTCTTCGATTTTCATGTCCCGAGTTATGCGCGACACCAAAAAGTAATAAATCCTAGATATTTTTACAAACAGAGACTTCTGACATTCAATAAATATTGTAAATAATGTTTCATAATGTGTTTATATAATTCCAGGTAAATTAAACTATTCAAAAAGTGTTAACTTGAAAAGTCCGACATAACTGGGACATTCATGTCCCAGTTATGTCCGACACCAAAAAATCAGGAAATATCCCTCATGCGCATGAAAAAGCATGGAAATATAACACCAAATGGAATATTTTGTATACCTGAGCTCTCTCCCCATAAAAAATAAGACACATAGGGACTCTCAATGTAAAACTATGTGAATTTGAGTGTCAAATATGCTAAAATTCATGTCCCAGTTATGTACGGCACCAAAAAATCAGGAAATATCCCTAATGCGAATGAAAAAGCATGGAAATATAACACCAAATGGAATATTTTGTATACCTGAGCTCTCTCCACATAAAAAATAAGACACATAGGGACTCTCAATGTAAAACTATGTGAATTTGAGTGCTAAATATACTAAAAAATTAACTTCTAGTCATTTTAACACGATTTAGTGTCCCAGTTATGTCGGACATATTTTAAAATTTACTTTTTTGCACGTTATCAAGATTTCTTTCCAGTTTTTTTGTTTTTATTATGTTAAAGGGTCCTAAATCACATTTAAATATGCATATTAAACTATTTCAAGAGTTTTAATATTTCCTTTGTGGGAGTTAAATGATCGTTTCATGTCCCAGTTATGTCTGACAAAAAACAGATGATTTTCAGCAGTTGTTGGTATCTTACACTTTTGTGGATAATCGTAGCAAAAAAAATCTTTTGGATTAAAAAAATATAGGTATTTCTCTCTATTTGTGCAAAATTTCAAGATCAACAATCAATGTTAAATTTTTGGTCATATGTCACAAAATTGGACCCCTGAAAACAGGAATCACCCCTATACATTACAGGGTGTAAAAAATAGATGTTTATTACAAAATTATAATTTACTTTTTTTCTTCCATTGTCTACATGCCGGACCTATATTAAAGGCATGTTTTTGTTGTATTTGGGTAAAGTACCTATCCAGCCATATATAATATTAATTGGTCAGCTTGTTAAAAAATATATATATACAGGTTGGTCAAAATATACAATCAAGGGTTTAGTGCATGCAACAAAGGGCTATCTCCATTTTTGGCCAAAATGAGATTTTAGTATCAAAATGATCCACACAAGATCAGAAACCTAATTTTCCTAATGATTTATAATGCACAGCATTCTATTATAACAATTATAATCTTAAATTAATTGTTCACCTAATCAATAAGGTTTGAATAGCATTTCTTTTAACTTCATTCACTTTTTCTCAAAATAGCCGAAATGCAGATAGCTCTTTGTTGCACTAAACCCTCGATATGACCTTATTGTTTTGGTCTGTCTTTGAAAATTTTTGCATGCAATTTTCCAACAAAATTGTACATTTTTGACAATTTGAAGTAAGTTTGTGAACATTTTGGAAAACAAAAATATTTTATAAGAAATATAATTTGGTCATGCTCTAGATCAGGCTTTTTCATAAATAGCCATATGGACAATCAAAATGCCTGGATATCAAGCCAAGACATGGCAATTCATAGCAATTATACTTCACAAGGCGGTTCTCGAACGGCGCGTCTCGCCTGTTCATCAAAAGTGACTTGAAAGAAATGATGATGAAACATATGATACAAAAAGAACACACCACCCCCCTTCCCTCCACCAAATCCCATCAAGATAGGTCTTACTGATCTATTTGACCCCCGATGACCCCGAAAAATTAATCAACAAAAAGAACACACCATCCCTTTTCCGTCCACCAAATCCCATCAAGATAGGCCTTACTGATCTATTTGACCCCATATTTGACCCCCGATGACCCCGAAAAATTAATCAACAAAAAGAACACACCACCCCCCTTCCCTCCACCAAATCCCATCAAGATAGGCCTTACTGATCTATTTGACCCCATATTTGACCCCCAATGACCCCGAAAAATTAATCAACAAAAAGAACACAACATCCCTCTTCCGTCCACCAAATCCCATCAAGATAGGCCTTACTGATCTATTTTACCCCATATTTTACCCCCGATGACCCCGAAAAATTAATCAACAAAAAGAACACACCACCCCCCTTCCCTCCACCAAATCCCATCAAGATAGGCCTTACTGATCTATTTGACCCCATATGTGACCCCCGATGACCCTGAAAAATTAATCAACAAAAAGAACACACCATCCCTCTTCCGTCCACCAAATCCCATCAAGATAGGCCTTACTGATCTATTTGACCCCATATTTGACCCCCGATGACCCCGAAAAAATAATCAACAAAAAGAACACACCACCTTCTTCCCTCCACCAAATCCCATCAAGATAGGCCTTACTGATCTATTTGACCCCATATTTGACCCCCAATGACCCCGAAAAATTAATCAACAAAAAGAACACACCACCCCCCTTCCCTCCACCAAATCCCATCAAGATAGGCCTTACTGATCTATTTGATCCCATATTTGACCCCCAATGACCCCGAAAAATTAATCAACAAAAAGAACACACCACCCCCCCTTCCCTCCACCAAATCCCATCAAGATAGGCCTTACTGATCTATTTGACCCCATATTTGACCCCCAATGACCCCGAAAAATTAATCAACAAAAAGAACACACCACCCCCCTTCCCTCCACCAAATCCCATCAAGATAGGCCTTACTGATCTATTTGACCCCATATTTGACTCCCAATGACCCCGAAAAATTAATCAACAAAAAGAACACACCATCCCTCTTCCGTCCACCAAATCCCATCAAGATAGGCCTTACTGATCTATTTGACCCCATATTTGACCCCTGATGACCCCGAAAAATTAAGAACAAAAAGAACACACCATCCCCCTTCCCTCCACCAAATCCAATCAAGATAGGCCTTATGGATCTTATTTGACCCCCGATGACCTTGAATGACCTCTGATGACCTTGAAAATTTATTCAGCAAAAAGAACACACCACTCCCCTTCCCTCCACCAAATCTCATCAATATAGGCCTTACTGATCTATTTGACCCCATATTTGACCCCGATGACCTCTGGTGACCTTGAAAATTTAATCAGCAAAAAGAACACACCACCCCCCTTCCCTCCACCAAATCCCATCAAGATAGGCCTTACTGATCTATTTGACCCCATATTTGACCCCCGATGACCTTGAATGACCTCCGATGACCTTGAAAATTTAATCAGCAAAAAGAACACACCACCCCCTTCCCTCCACCAAATCCCATCAAGATCGGCCTTACGGATCTTATTTGACCCCATATTTGACCCGATGACCTTGAATGACCTCCAATGACCTTGAAAATCTAATCAGCAAAAGAACACCCCACCCCCTTCCCTGACATCAAGTCCCATCAAGATAGGCCTTACGGATCTCTAGATATCGCGTCACAACGCGTCTCAAAAGTTTTAAGCATATTTGACCCCGATGACCTTGTATGACCCCCGATGACCTTGAAAAATCAATCAGACAAAGGTATTTCTTAGCACACGGCTGACGGCATACGGCATACGGCGGACGGCGGACGCCGGACAGAAATAGTGATAACATAGTCTCTTTCTGATTACATCAGGCGAGACAAAAATTACACTACAGCATATCTACACATGACTTACTCTGATACTGATTCAGACAACCAATCACCCAGCGCAGTATTGTCTACTTCTGTCATCTTTCTGTACAAAAGAAACAAAAAAGATGCCAAAATTACATCATTATTGCAAAAATCATTAAGTTACATTTAAATGTAAACATTTAAATCAGTGAATTGTTTTTCCACAACTGAAAAACAGAAAGCGCTTGCCCAGGTGATTTTAAATGCACTAAGGGGTTTTTAGGTTTAATATTGAAAAGATTAGAATTATAAGGTTATCAAAGAGATGTACCAAGTGTAAATATGAAGAAAAAATGGGATAACATCAATATTTGTTAGTTGAAAAATTTGATTTCCCATTTTATCCTGAGACAGATGCTCTAATAAGCATCCCTTTTATATGGCCTCGTCTGGTATGAGTAATTGACTTCCAAATATAGTGTCATCAATCAGGTCATCAGTTATCTCTCCTCTTGTTTACACCTTGACATAATGGACCATGCCTCCAATTTTATAACACTTTAGATTAGAAAGTCATGCACTGCAGATGTTACATTCTGTAGTTGAGATTGCTATATTACTTGAGTCCAGATGAGTCCAACAACTGTCATTGGTCCAACACACCCATCAATATCTCCCCATGTACCAATATGAAGGTTGAAATCAGAATGTGATGTGAAATGAACACTATTTGAGATTGGAACTTCTATAATGCACTTATCAATTGCATCCCCGGCCCCGGGGGACCCGGGGCATAGCGGGGACCATGCGGGGACCGTACGCAATCGTACAAAAAAACGTTGCCCGGCTATGCGGGGGCGTGTACCGGGGATGTACAAAACGTTCCCCCGCATAGCCGGGGCGTGTAGCGGGGGCGTACACCATTAAAAATAAGCCGGGGAGTGGCCGGGCAGTGTAGCGGGGCGTGCGCTAGGTACACATGCACACCCCGGGCCATAGCCGGGGAGTACACATACATAGCGGGGGCGTACGCTTTGGTACACAAAATGTATACAGGCTGTATCAAAAAGATTTGTACCGTGGTCTGATCAGTTTTTCAGAATTTTTTTTGATATGTTACGAACCATTTAGACCATTTTGCTTCTATATGCAAAATTATTGAAGTTTCATCTTTTCTAAGAATTTTGATTTACGACAATCGAACATTTTTTTCAGAATTTACAAGCTTTTAAAGGAATATTCGTGTTTTTATCATTTTCATCGAAACGTTAGATCTGAAGCGCACAATTCAAAGTTCCTCCTGACTGCACTCATATATTCACTACTTATAAAGAGTTTGTGCAGTGAACCTATTAAATTTGCGTTGCTGCGAGTAAAACCATGATTACGTCGATCTTCATTTGAATGACAATAGCGGTCAGAAACAACAGCCAATTATCTTCAGATTATCAGATCAATAAGTTGACATAATTCCCTATTTATTAAAATCAAAAATATTGTATTTATCAGAGATTTTATATTTTTAATGCTTTTTTGAAAATGGAACATATCAGAGTACAAATCATTTTGATACAGCCTGTACACCGGAAGAGTAGCAGGGGTGTATACACTTTGTCCCGGCTATGGGGGGGCCGGGACCGTACGCCGCCGTACACTTTGTCCCGGCCACGGGGGGCCGGGACTGTAGCGGGGACGTACACAAAATGGTGCCCCACCCTGCGGGGACCGTACACGACTGTACCCGGGACGTCACATCGGCAATTTGTACGTCCCGGCCCTAATCCCCGCTATCCCCGGGTCCCCCTGGGCCGGTTACAGTAAGAAGACACAATTATTTTTATCTCAAGCTTGTGAAAGAATTGGTTGTTAAGCTTTGTTTTGTTTTGTTTTTTATATTATTTCATTTATATACGACTTTGAATTTTATGAGGAGTCTTTATTTCAATCATAACTATAATATTGTATCTCAAAATAAAATAATAGAGTATTGTATTTTACAAAACCCCCTACTGTTGGCCTAACATGAACAATTTCCTTGTAAAAACACTGACAAGTAGATTGTAAATGGTTTCATTTGAACCAACCCATATATAGGCAAAACAACATGTTCCATAAATATAATAGTACATACTGTATGTTTATACAGTCATCAAAAAAAGTAACTATACAGGTAATAAATGTACTTATAACTCTAAAAATAGATATCCTACCTAGAAATATTTAATCATAAAGTTGTTGAGAAATTTATCTTCTTTAATATGAGATATTGCACGCTAGGATCGGTTGAATATTTAAGAAGCGACAATCCAAAATGTAAAGTAAAGTCACAATTTCAAATTCACATTTCAACACGGGGGAGAGAATGACAGGTAGCATGTGTGTGGCCGACTGACAAACATGCGCTTGCACTACCGGTAATCAATAGGATAACCGTAGATTGGTCCGCGTGTAGAAAATAAAAATGTGAAAATGAAAATCGGACTTCTCCTTACATTTTTGAGTGCCACTTCCTCAATAATCACCCGATCCCAGCGTGCAATATCTCATATTAAAGAAGATAAATTTCTCAACAACTTTATAATTTTTTATTTTTAGGTAAGATATATATTTTAAGAGTTAGAAGCCCATTTATTACCTGTATAGTTACTTTTTTTGATGACTGTATGGGTCTATAGTATGCACAAAGTGCATACTGAATACCACAAGTAAATGAGAACATTATTGACATTTATGAAAGTGCAGATTGACATTTATGTTAGGATGTCTTATGAATACGATTGTGTGTTTATCCCTTTGCCACGCTAGTGAAATGTTTAATAAATGAAATACACCAAATGACACGGTCCACTCAAATAATTTTCAGTTGCATGTGGTAACCAGTATCTACATGTGTATGGTAAATTATTGACATATGAAAAGAGTAAATTACATGTATGTCAATAAGTATAGTGTGTGATTTTAATAGGGTAACATTTCCTGTCTACCATGATTAATAATACATAAAATATATTTTTAAATACTTTGTATGGAAAATAAAAAATAAAAAACTATCAATCACATTTCAAAATGTAATATATTCTTTCTTAATAAAAGGCTCATATCATATTTTGTAATTGTCTTGGTGTAATCACATTTTTCTGTATTTGTAAAACTGACAAACCTCAGAACTAAATCATTTTGTGCTATACATGTAAAGCATTAGAAAGTTCAGCATATTAATAGTTATTAATACCAGGTGATTAATCTCACAGCACTTATTTACTGGCTTCATGATGGGTTTCCAATTCATGCAATTAGCGTAAAGTAGATTCACACCAGGTGGAATGATTGAAAACATGCTTATTTGACGATTTCATTTCATAATCAAAATCTAAAATTTTAAAATTCAATGGACGCCCATCACATGAGGTTGACCTTGCGTAAACCACCAAACGGTGAAACAGACATCCGTGGTGCGCAACACGTCAGCTGGACGTCACGGCTCTGATTGGTAATCAGAATTATGCAATGCGCAGTGAGCTGATCGGATGTGCGCAGGGGAAATGTGCTGTAGGTCCATTCCTTGGTGCAGTAATATTAACATTATATTATGTATTTTGTTTGCTTTATGAGCAATTAGAATTAGTTTTCCAGAAGTGTGAAAAAACAACCCCAAAAACACTATTTTATAAAAAAATATGAAGCTTATGCAAACTAAGTTGAGGTGGAGTGGAGCTTTCTCTCTGTCTGTGTCTGGTCCTTCTTGGAAAAGTAAAGTAGGACAAATGCAATTTATTCTCAGTTCTTAAGCTGTGATGTTAATCCCAATTTCTCATATTTGTTTAGAATGATTAATGTTATTTTTTAATTAAACTATTATATTTGTGAGATCAGATCATCCAAAAGATTCAATGGATATTTACGTGCCAGTAGAGCTTTGCAACAAATGAATGTCCTTGGTTGATATCTTTTCTTTCTGTAAACATCACCAGTTATTTATCTTCCAACTAACATTCAAATAAAGGGTTTACCGAACACTTCCATAAATAACTGGAGGCACTTCTGAAGTTATTTACTAAGGCAGGTTACAGGTATCCTAATTCCCTTTTGGAGTGCCCCACTTGCTACCAATTGCCTCATTGTGCCCTAACCTTAACCAAACAGAAAAGTGAAATGAGTTTACAGAAATAACTTTGTGATTGGTGATCACTTGACAGCCAACAACAGCCTCATAGATCCGGTGCACAGTTCTTACATCTATACACTCTCATAAACCCTTGTGACTACTGGGTATAATGTTTGATACCTACACAACTTGGCAAAGTTTGGTATTAGCTCTGTGATTATATGAACTATAGAACTTTGCCTTAGATGACAGGGATGGCGCTACAACTCAGTGTTGCCACAACAAACTCTTTGACTGGTGTTTTCCTTGAGGGAGTCAGATTATTGTTATAGGATTGAATGCTAGACCAAAGGATGAAGTGAGAAAACTAATGGTATTATCACACTGACGAACAAAACATTAATCAGTTACGTCTACACCATCTTTTAAAAAGTAAAAAGTGAAATATGTGTCAATATATTTCATACTTAATCATAAATTGCTAGAGGTCAAGATATCAGAAGAAAGATACCAGATGGCTGCAATGCAAGCAGTTCTTTGCTAATAATTTCCCCCCTTTAGGGACGCACCATTTTATTTTCAGGGGGGGGGCATGGAAGTTGGGGTCGGGCGGAATTTCTTTTTTCGTCACCGAAGTAGGTGATATTTGTTTGTTTTTAGGCAAAGGCGGCAAAGGTTTTTTTAGGTTTTACAGTTTTGTTTACATTGAGTTGGGCCTTTTGGGTGAGTCATCTTTTCTTTTTTTTTTACTCAGCAGTGGGTCATCTTTTTTTCTTCTGGTTGGTGGGCAAAGTTTTTTTTCTTTCTTGGATAGTGAGCAAAGTTTTTTTTCTTTCTTGGATAGTGGGCAAAGTTTTTTTTTTTTAAACTTCCATCCCCCCCCCCCCCCCCCCCCCCCCCCTGAGTATCTAATGGTGCGTCCCTTAACACTTTCCATGCGGCGGTTGTTCCAAAATTTCAAAAAATGTTTCAAAAATGTCAACATTATTGAATTCATCACCATATTTGGAGAAATGCATTAAAATTAAAATAAGTACAAACATGCCTAGTATTAGTTCAGTAATCCTTGAGATAGACTTTGACATTTAGGAAAGGTTTCTGAGCAATCTGTTTTGTATATGGTAAAACTAATAGCCATGTGGAAAGTGTTAAATGTACCCTAAAGTTGGAAAGAGGTAATGTCATCGCATAATCTAATTCTGAGCTTGGGTTTTCATCGGAGCAGTACATGAATCTAGAAGGCCAGTAGATGAACTACAGGGTGTAACAAAAAAAAGTTATACAATTTCGAAAATATATTTACAACTATTTCTAATGTCATTTCTGTTTCAAGGGTTCATTGCTTGCAAAGGAAATGTCTTCAGCTTTGAAATAAACTGTATTTCATTCAAATCGGTGGTATAATCTCAAAGCAGTGACCAATTGTCTAAACTAGTCGTAAAATGACTTGGGCCGCTTTGCGTCTTAAAGTAACAGAATCACAGAGAAGCTGAAATCATGGTATCATAGTGTGAACAAAGTTTCTTTAAGATATTTCACGCTTGATTACCCAATTTCGTACAATTTGCCATCGTTTACCTCTAATAACAGTCACTTCACTAAGGATTCATTCATTCCAGCTTCTCTTTGATTCTGTTACTTTTAAGACGCAAAGTGGCCCAAGTCATTTTTAGTTTAGACAATTGGTCACTTCTCTGCAATTATACCACCGATTTGAACAAAATAAAGTTTATTTCAAAGCTGAAGACATTTCCTTTGCAAAAAAAGAACCCTTGAAACAAAAATGACATTAGAAATATTTGTAATAATATTTTCAAAAATGTATAACTTTTTGTTACACCCTGTACAACATCATACATAACATTTTGCGCACCCGGAATAGGTTATGGTACCTGTTGCGATATGGTATTCGCAGAACTTACCATCTATTAGAGACATAGGATTTAATTAATTAGATGCAGACATATTGTAACTCAAAGTAATCACACTGAGCAAGTTAGAGGGCACACAGAGTTTAAAGGACTATGAATTCATGAGCATTCTTCTAACCTGTCAATGATGTTTTAAACCTAGCAGCCTATAATAAGCCTAAAATGCTAATGAAGGTAATACTACATAATTTCAAACTAGACAATTTCAATTTCAGATGATTTTAATCACATTTCAACTTGCAGTAAAATTGCTTCTACATAAAGATATGACAAATTCACAATTTCTGCTTCTTATTTATAGGATGATTTTCAAACAAAGAAACTTGCCACTCATCATCCTTATTGATATTATTTATAAGTATTATCTCAACTTCCCCTACTAAGTCACACACTAGATAACACATACAATAATAAAGTGATCATGACATATTGATCGTGATACAATACCTAATCAATATAATGGAGAATCTATACAATATTGGATGAAGAATCTATAAAATACATCTGGAGGATCCCATTTGAGGATAATCCATTATAACTGTATCAGATTAGTGCTGACTCAAGTGCTTGTATTAAAATTGAGATTATTTATAGTATCAGCTAGATGTTTTGACATCATAAAACTAATAGGATATTGGTTAGTGCATCTGTGCGAGATCAAAGAGGACAGCTCCATAAAAATGTCTTTGGGGAGTGCATGGAAATAGTAGAGGGAGAAGGAATATTAACAACAAGATAACCTAATTTGATTATCTATTCAACTTTACAAAGGATTGAACATTGCTTTGTACCCTATGTGTTGAATTAGATTGCCAACTATAAGCAATTATACATTTTGCTTTATTAACAAAACACACAATCAAATTTGCCATATGAGCACCCCCAGACTGCCGCCCCTTCCTCATAAAATGCATCAAAGACAATCAAATTTTGTAAGCCAAACTTCAGTCGAGAAGAGTCATACCACTGTTTTTAAAATGTGTATGTCCAAAGAAATAGGAATAATTTAGATACCTTTTTCGAACCATTGTGTTTTGAGCTCCGTAGCTTTCGAGGTCATCACGACCCCTTCATTAAGCTACGGAGCTCAAAACACAATGGTTCGAAAAAGGTATCTAAATTATTCCTAAAATCATGATCGAACCCAATATCAGTCTACATGCTTCTATCCTCCAAAGAAATAAATTTAAAAAAATTAAATTAAAAACAATCAGCTAGAGAGAAAAAATATGTGTTTTGGGTACACAGGTGGGTGAAGGAGGGATCTCCAGGCTGTTATATAAAATCATACTGATAGATATTTACTATAACATCAGGCAAATTAAATGGGGGGGGGGGGTGTGTCAGAATAGTTCATCTCTGGTCATCAGTATCCAATCACCACTCCTCTGAACTAATCCAGTCAAGCTACAATATAATGGTATCCATTGAAACCTCTAAAACCACAAAGGCGTACAATAGCTTCCAATTTATCCAGGTAACCTAACAAGAAAGGATACAATAGGCAATCTGCTTATGAATTAGGCAGATACTTCAACTTTAATGATATGATTAACTTCTTGAGTAGTTTTATTTATCATAAGCTTATAATCTGACATACATTGTAATATCTCTATTCAGTTTTATAAGGTGATTAAAGAAGCTTTTGTGTTTTACAGCTATAATATAAAGAGAGGCACTTGCTTAAATTACAATGTATTGTAATGTATAAGAATGGCTTCTCTTTATGCACTTATCAATTGCATCCCCAGCCCCAGGGGACCCGGGGATAGCAGGGATTAGGGCCGGGACGTGCAAATTGCCCATGTGACGTCCCACTTACAATCGTGTACGGTCCCCGCAGGGCCGGGCACAATTTTTTTGTACGTCCCTGCTACAGTCCCGGCCCCCCTTGGCCGAGACAAAGTGTACAGTCCCGGCCACCCATTTTACAGGACAGAGTATTCACCCGGCTACAGTCCCAAGGTCGCTTTTTCTTTCTGCAACCATAACGGAATGCATTTATATGTGTTCCCTATGTGTTATTTCGTCAAGCACATCGCATCTCTAGCTTATTTATAGCAAGCGCCCGGGGTGTACATTTGTGTACCTTAGCGTACATCCCCGCTACATGCCCCGGCTAGCGGGGGCACAGTTTGTACGTCCGCGTACACTCCCCCGCATAGCCGGGCATCATTTTTTGTACACTCGTGTACGGTCCCCGCATGGTCCCCACCATGCCCCGGGTCCCCGGGGGCCGGGCTTGCAATTGATAAGTGCATTATATTCAACTACTTCACCAAAATCAAGCGCCATTAGACAGTATGTATGCCTGTCTAATGCAACCTTGGAATAAGATGCAAACAGATCATGCAGTGTTTGGCAATTTTTATTAAGTTGCGAATCAACACAGAAAGTAAACCGTTTTAATCGCCTTGTTCTCTAATGTTTGTTAACCCAACCTTTAGGCTTTATAAAGATAAACCTACTCATCCTATTTATATGAAAAGTACAGAGGCCTGCGAGTATTATAAAAAACTTATATATCATGTCTGAGACGAATACATCTCAGATTATGTAAACCTACACAAATGTAGTTTTAATTTTACTGTCAGTCCCATAGGCCCTATGTTATAAACTCTAGAACTGCACCCTAATAAGAGCTAGTGTTGAGAAAAGATATCATTTTTGACACTACTTCCCTCTCTTAAGAAGAAACAGTTGAAGTAGTCATGAAATAGCAACCTGTTTCGTTTCTTGATATATTCTCTTTTATATGATGAAAAAGTGTATCAGTCTTCAGTGTAGCAAAATATTGAATTGTGTTTTTAATTACATACAAAATGTTATAGCAAATCAATATTTGTTATGACGCAATTATATTTATAATTTTTCCAATACATTTAGGTGCCAAGAGCCCTTGAACACTTGAAGATTTAGCAGCCAGAATGTTTCAAATTAGGCATATTTTGCGACTACCAGGTCACAGCACCCATTGTAATATTAATTCGGCAAAGTGAAAAGAGTCCGGACTTTGTCAAAAAAAAGGAAGGATGAGGCCCTTATTATGTTTTTTAAAAGGATTTTAGTGTAAAATCGCCCTATTTTTTATAGCGATAAAGCTGTTACAATACTGTTACAAAGGAAGTGGGCAGGGACGCCAAATATGTTCATTATTTTATTTGGCCCAACTTCTTGCCTCTA
>CM069445.1:71170496-71651340 GCA_035610835.1 Ophiura sarsii | reverse complement strand
TATACCAAAGCAGTATATTTCGCCGTAAGCCCCGAATTGTGGATTTGATAGCTATGTGAGAAGCGTACCAGGATAATAGAAAATTGAGTTCAATTTTGTTCTGATCAATAATATAATTATCATACACATTGGACTTGTCTTTTCCTCTCGGCATGTCTATAGAGGATGCCATGCCTTATACCATGATGTACCGTCCGCGGTTTTTTCGTACATGAGTTGAGAAAAAAATATTTATTCCGTTTTAATACGAAGCAAAACAAAATTTAACTGAATAAAATGATTTTTTTAAATTCTAAAACAAATGAACTGATTTTGTCTTAACTCCTCATGCACACAAAAAAAATCGCGTGCCGTCCATGCATTTTGCTCAACCCCTTGATGCCTCCTGTCCATAACTCACAAAACGCAAACTAAGTTTGCTGCCCTCCTCCCGGGCCTCGTGCTGTCTTCGAAGGAAATTGCGACTGTTTAGACAGACTACTGTGATTATACAAATTACCCAGGGAGCAAAAAAAAATGACCTTACATTTAAAAATGTGTGAGTTTGACACAAAGTTGACTGTACGGTCGATCTCAAATTATTATCAAACAGAAAAATTAGTTAAGATTTGACCATGCTATGAGAGCCTTTTTGGACGACATAAGTAAAGTATACCGGCCTAGTACAGGATGGATTGTTTTAAATGATTAGCACTTAATCACTTTAGTTCTTTGAATCTGCCGTGGAAGCCAGGACAGGCATTTGCTCCGCTCGTGGTGGCACAGGGGAACCCCACCTGCTTACGATTACGCAATGTGCGGCAGTCACACTACTTTTCCCAAGGCCCAGGGTCCATTTTTGCACCAAACAATCGAAAATAAAATAATAGCTTAAATTTGATCTGAAATGTTTACTTGTAGCCTATAGGCCTATGCCCCTCCCCCCCACCTTCCCTCCCACCCCCTCCAAAATTGTGATACTGGTGCCGCCACTACAAGGAGTCGAAAGTTGTACGGAATGAATATTTGTTTCAAAATACTTGATTCAAAAGACCAAACAATTTGACATATCAATATGAAGCATCTATTCAAGCATTCCGATAAAAATAATCACTGAAATGATCCTTTCTATCAAGAGTTTCTATCCATGATAACTGTTAAAAGAACCCATTTTTTGCGGCTGTCCACGAAATGCTAAATCCTTCGAAATTATAGCAATATAAGCATGCTAAGAGAGGATCGAGGAGCAAAGAGCACATATTTTACAAAATAAAGAGTCATTATATTCAAATGAGATTTTATATACCAAGGAGTTTGTGGCATAGAATGGTATATCATAAAATCCAATATCTAACAATTTAAGCTACTGAAAAAAGTCCCCTTTTGTCAGATTTCATGTGTCATATAATGTAAATCCGTGTGTAAATCAATTTTTCTCTGAAATGAGAATGAAGTAAATGCTTCTGTGCTTTTTTTCATTATGAATTCATGCGACAGCTCGAAGAATTGGGTTTTAGTAAGGGCATACATATTATATCACTGAATATGGATTTTGATATTCATCTCTGCTTGGAATAAGTAGAATTTATCCAAGATCTCTGTGAACAGTGTTTTTAATGTCTCAGGTATAAATCTTTTGATTCGAATTTGAATTAATCTGTCAAACTCACTCTCTGCTCCTCATTTGCACTATACTCTGTTTGGCCATCTCGAGACAGTGACGTAACTGAACAGGCGCAGCTTTTACGCACGCATGTGTATCTTCCGCCTTTCAACGCTCGTGTTTGTACGCCAGCGCCGCGAGTATGCGCGCGCGCGTTGTGTGATGTTATTAGTAGAATACGCGGTTACGTCACTGTCTCGAGATGGCCAAACAGAGTATAGACGGATCACTTCAAAGGAGCCTCCATGAGTTGCCAAATGGGTTATTTTATTAAAACACTGGCATAACTCTTGATATCAAGGGGCAACTTCCAGTTTTGTTTTGTTTTGGCGGAAGAAAATTTTCTTAGGATAGGCCTAGTAATACATGCTTCATTGCTTGAATATCTCAGGAATAAAGCATAGCATTTTCGTGGACAGCTCCCAAAATGAATTCATTTATTAACACAGACATACTCTTGATGAAGATGCATTATTAGCAAATAATTAAGAAGCTTTTACTATAGAAGTGTTTGTTTGTTGTTGGTTGGGGTGTTTTTGGGGTGATTGTGTCAGTGTCGACATGCCAGCCTACCCGTTAGTTTCTTTCAACAAATATATGGCTGTGCTCCTTGGGTAAATCTGTTTATACCTTTATATACTGAGCCCTGTGAAAAATATTCTTTCCAATGCAAACTCGACCTGTGCGTTTGTGAGCCCCGTGTGTATCAATTAATTAAAAATTAATAACAATATTGACAGCTCCTACCACGCAGCTTTGCTGCTGTTCTTCAGTATTTAGATCGATATCATTCACCACAACACAACATAACTGAAGAAACACTTTCAAGCTTACGTAATTTTCTTCTGTTTGTTCCGTTTAAAAGCTGCTTGTGGAGTTTGGCGGAGGACATAAAACACAATGTCACACCCTTGCTGATATTGAAACACGGGACCAGTCGTAAATTCGATAGGATTTTGGTAAAACATCTTGTTGTAAAACGGTAAGTCAAAACAAAATGATGTTTTATGATCAGGTATGGCCAGGAATAGGATACGATGACAATTTCCCCTAGATAAATAAGTCCAATAATATATTTTTATAGCGAGTGCAATATATTCTTGTGTCACCCGAAATACAAAAAAACTGCCACATGCATCTGTGCATGTAGCTTTGAAAAGTTACCTGCACAAAATATTTTTGTGCATGGACAGAACATTTCATTCATAAGCCTATAAGTCAAAACAATTGGCAAAATCAATCATGCTTTGAGACTTACCCTCATAATTGATATGGAATAGAATATTTATTTTACTCAGATGCGTTTCATCCCTCTCAAGAGTCAAGTACAACAATTATGACCATAATTGTACATGCACGCGTGCAGGTAAGTATTGAAAGCTTACATGCACAGCCAAAAAGTTACCTATATATATCACATCACTTTATTAGCATCATAAAAGTTACACATACAGAATTGATACACAATAAAGGAAAACATGTAAATCCCAGATCAGTTTACACGCGAATTCTACCCCGGGATCGATCGTGACGGAACCCCCGTGTTGTGTGGTGGCATATAAACCCAATTTTCAGTGGTATGCACTTACCGTCCAGGCTACATTTTGACGTCTTAGAAAATGTCACTTGGGCTTAGCAAATACGTCAGAGTTACAAATATAATTCAAACATGAAAATCGGTGGATTACATCGTCGTCAAATTGTATTTGAAGAAAATGGTGTGGTCGGAAAAACACATGATTTGGCGACATTGTTTTGAGAACGTCACGAGGTCAGCCGGGTCAGAATGAATATGCAAAACAAGAGCCTCCCATATATGGGCATATGGGCGTGGATTACGCAAGATGTGACTCGTAAATCGAGGGCGACGCTATGATACGAGAGTCCTTATAAGGCATATGGGACGCGCGATGTGACCCGCAAATCGAGGCTGTTTGCACACGTGTACGATATTTTGCATTCGCTTGAATATGCTGTATGGTTCATGAATTTGTCGCCATTAAATAATTTAACAAATCACTTTTATAAAGTTCTTGTATGTATTTATATGAATTCTATTTCATCTCTTGCATTGTTTTATATGTTTTTGTTGTATTTCTTCAACCTTGATGAGGTCTAATGAGATAAATTAAAAAAAACGCACCTATAAATACTTACATGGAGTCTACGATATATACTGCTTTGACTATCTGCTTTCCGACAAATCAGTGCGTGGAATTCCGGGACTTTGACAGTACTTTGACAGTTGTTGAAGAGACACAGGTGGTACACACAAAGGAAGTCGATATCTTAATCCGTTTAGACGACATGTATTCACGAATTTGCATTTTCACACCTCAGATAATGCGCTGTTTTTCTGCTTTCGTTGTTCGGTTTTAAAAATAAGGTAGGTAGTATAAATGTACTGTAGGAAAACGTATTACTGATAATATTATTTGCAAACGTCTTACCTTTGCGGTGTTCAAGAAATATTTCCATGAAAAATTACTCGCTGCTGTGACACATTTGTATCGGCTTTGAAACCAGGGGCTATGTCACGTACCTATTGCAAGCAATAGGTACGTGAAGTTATGTATAGATCAGTTATCCATTTAGGTGGACGAACGCAGGGATAATGGGGACAAACTAAACACAACATGATAAAACAAAACAGACGTGTTAAAACATTAAAAATAGATATTCATATAAAAGGGACCTGCCCTGCAGTAAACCATTATGATTGCACGTTGAGAGTTGGATAATTGTCCCATGTGGGTTCCTTGTGAGCATGGAAAATCGAGAAAGATGACAGAATAGATAGTTTGGTGATGTTGTTCCGGAACATTTTAAAAGTAGTGGGGTTATTGCACAGTTTGAGTATATATTTGAGTCTACCAAGATTGTGAGGGGATATGTAACCACGGCTACCAATTTCAAGGGCGACCAACTCGCACTCAAAATCATTGTTCTGAATATCAGCAACCAGAGCGGCGTATTTGTCAGATTTTCTTGTGTGCGCTTTCTCAAGATTGAGTTCAAAGGGCACTGTGAGTTCGATGATGACCAGTTTCCGTGAATTCTCCCAGAACACGCAGAGATCGGGGATCAGGTTTGTGACGGTGCAAACCGAAGGAATGGTGGAGCTCCTTTTTATCCCCCTGGTTTGTAAAACCAGAAGGGGATTTTGTCATCATGTAATGTGCGTCTGTCTGTCTGTCGGGGTGTATGTATGTATGTAGGGGTGTGTGTGTGTGTGCGTGTGTGCCTTTTGGTTAGCCTTTTTCCAAATGCTGTATCTGTTGAAAGGATGGACGGATTGACTTCAAACCTTCAGTGATAGGTAGGCCATGGTCAAACACTGTAGCTGCTTGTTTTGGGGTCTAATTTGCAAAGGTCATCTGAGGTCAAAGGTCATCTAGAGGTCAAATCGTAAAAGTTGCCCGAATGCTGTATCTGTTGAAAGGATGGACGGATTGACTTCAAACCTTCAGTGATAGGTAGGCCATGGTCAAACACTGTAGCTGCTTGTTTGGGGGTCTAATTTGCAAAGGTCATCTGAGGTCAAAGGTCATCTAGAGGTCAAATCGTAAAAGTTGCCCGATTGACGTCAAACTTGGAGAAAAGAAACATGAACACCGGGTGAACATGTCTAAAATGAATTAGAGGTCATCCAAGGTCATCTGAGGTCAAAGGTCATCCAGAGGTCAAATCGTAAAAGTTGCCCGATTGACGTCAAACTTGGAGACAAGAAACATGAACACCGGGTGAACATGTCTAAAATAAATTAGAGGTCATCTGAGGTCAAAGGTCATCCAGAGGTCAAATCGTAAAAGTTGCCCGATCGACGTCAAACTTGGAGACAAGAAAATACTGGGTGAACATGTCTAAAATAAATTAGAGGTCATCCAAGGTCATCTGAGGTCAAAGGTCATCCAGAGGTCAAATCGTAAAAGTTGCCTGATTGACGTCAAACTTGGAGACAAGAAACATGAACACCGGGTGAACATGTCTCAAATAAATTAGAGGTCATCTGAGGTCAAAGGTCATCCAGAGGTCAAATCGTAAAAGTTTCCCGATTGACGTCAAACTTGGAGACAAGAAACATGAACACCGGGTGAACATGTCTAAAATAAATTAGAGGTCATCTGAGGTCAAAGGTCATCCAGAGGTCAAATCGTAAAAGTTGCCCGATCGACGTCAAACTTGGAGACAAGAAACATGAACACGGGGGAACATGTCTAAAATAAATTAGAGGTCATCCGAGGTCAACGGTCATTAGAGGTCAACCAAGGTCAAAGGTCAACAAGGGGTTAATTTGTGCAATGAACACCGTGGGAACATGTAAAAAAATAATTAGAGGTCATCCGAGGTCATCTGAGGTCAAAGGTCATCCAGAGGTCAAATCGTTAAAGTTGACCGATTGACCTCAAACTTGGAGAAAAGAAACATGAACACCGGGGGGAACATGACCCATATATGACCGTTGACCTCATTTAGTTGATCTCCCAGCCAGGGGGATTCGCAAGTCGTGACTTGCAGTATTTTTTTTTTTGAATTCTGGGAGGTCGCACAAAATTTGAGGGTCTTTTGGAGATTGAAAACCAGTCTTCATCGTCTTACATATGTAGTGCAGAACGTTATTGTGGCGCCACGTAAACCTGCCCTGGTCAAGAGAGACAGAACAATGATTGAGAATGTGGTAGAGGGTAGCCCTGTTCTTGCAAAGGTTACATTTGTCATTATTGGATTTACCCCAACGTTTCAGATTGACTTTGTTGTTGAGGGTGTCACACAAGGAATTGACAACAAATTTATATATGTGCATGCATGCAGGTGGTATTTCGAACACTGTTCCTCAGCAAGCAAGTGTGTTGAATTGAAGGGAACCAATTTAATAACCATTTCTTGACCAGACTTATTGCATAGTCTATATAAAGCAAGTGAGTCTCCTGGGGAGGTCAAGTAACTTCTAGGGTCATGTGTCGCAAGCTCACCTCCTTTCGCGTTACACACAGATTTTGGCTTTCGCAACATGATTTTAACTTTACACATTTATATTTGCTTGTATAGGCCTACCCCCCTGCTGCGAGGTAGTAAAAGTATACATTTTCTGAAGGGAAATTGCATGAGGAAACCAAAAATATGCCATTGAAATTATTAAGGACTGAAGGACTAAAATGGTATGATTCATAATGTTCGGAAAAATCAGAGTTTTTTCCTTTTTAATTTGAGATCCATATATTTGTATACCACCTCCCTGGTTATACCTACTCCTATCATTATTTACTTTACATATTTGAATTCTTCATGAAATTACCCATCAGATGATATATAATTGTTAAAGGTTACTACGTCGGTAATGCAATTATACCGGCTAGTGAATATCTCCAATTTTTATTTTATAATATTTATAATTTTCAGAATTTTTTTTTAACGATGTACTCTTTCCTGATCTAAACTGCATTTCTGAATTCTTCTAGTTAGGCCTGCAAGCTTTCAAAAAAATGTATTACTTTTGATCATAGGTTGAAAACTTTTTCTGTTATAGTCATTCTTATAAATCCGGTAAATTGAGGCTGATTATTCAAGTTAAGTGTGTAGCGAATAGGAAGAAAGCTGATAATCATTGTCTTATCCATAATCACAAATAGTTGACAAGTCTGTTGAAACACATAGCCTACTTAAAGACTACTAAATATCCTTTAAAATGGGACCAGTATGGTGTTTGTAACATTAGGGAAGGCTAGTTATTGTAAAAAGAACAAAGCATGGGATTATCCCCATTGAGTTTGTACAGGCGGCACCCCTTCTGGCACCACCCATGCTACTCAAACTTTAAACAGCTGTATCGCCCCTTCTGTATTAGCTTTACCACCATTGCAGGCAGATAGCTTGTTACCCGGGGGGGGGGGGGGGGCACTGACATTTGAAAAGGGTGTAGGTATGTGCCGCGCTGAAGACCCCCCTTTTCACCCTCTGCTGCTAGTTCTTATGACCCCCTTTTGAGCCTGCATCAGTTCTTAAGACCCCAATTTTATTGAAAATTCAAAAATCGCGAAATTTTGCGTTCCAAAGCCTCAATTTTGTGTTCCAAAGCCCCAATTCTTCGAAAATTTTGCGTTCTTAAACCAAAATAAATCGAAAATTGAACTATAGGCCAGTTCTCAAGACCTATTTTTTGGGAAAAATCAGTTCCTAAGACCCTATTTTTCGTCATAAAATCCACTCAGTTCAGTTCTGTAGCCCCCCTTTTTGAGACCCTGGGCGGCACACCCCTACCCAAAGGGCTTTAAAATGATACCAAATTTGTTGAGATAGCTTTTGTTGTTTTAAAAATATCGAAGGAATATGACAGCATGAAACTAAAAAGTGTAACACTACAGCACCACCATATTGGGAGGCGAGTTCATAATGCGTGACCCTAGTTCTATTCATCCATTATTAAGTTTATTGATTCTTTTGTCATGTTTGTCTAATGTTGTGCATGCATGAATTAACAAAGGCCTAAGGCTGATCCCTTCTTATCTTTTCTGGCATTTCTGGAGCAACCAATAACTTCTATTCATAAACATGATGACTTATCAAGATGAGATGGATGCTGCTGATTACCAAATCTACCACAGATTAGATTTTTACAAGCATGGACTTATTTTATAGACTGTTTAAGTCTGTGTTTCAAGAGATGGTTAGCTTCCACCTTTACACACTTGCCTGAGGAAGTACCACAATCATGAGATTTTGGTACCAAAGGACTACCGAAAAAATAAGACATTCAATATATAGATTTTTTTTAAATTATTAGCCTACAGGGTGAAATAAAAAACTTGTGCACGATTTGAAACGACCATTTGACCTTTATGCGTGCATTGAACCATGAAATGTTGTTGTTTGTATTTAAAAGCATTGTTAATCTAGTTTATCCTCCCAAAAAATGAAAGTAATCGACTGAAAAATAAACAAACTGTGGCACAGCTACAAGAACAGTTTCTTTACAAGAATTCTGCGGGACTGGGATGCGCTTCCTCATAACATCACTGGGCTGCCCATGATTGAGCGGTTCAAGGGAGCCATCCGTGGCTGAGTCATGGAGCAGATACATATTTTTTTAATTGTACCAATTTGTATAATAACATTACTAATACTAGCAACAATTTGTAAATACTGTAAATATGAGAGCAAACAGCACATGTGTAAACCAATTGAGACACAACACCACACAACCCTTGTTTAGTTGCTGAAAGGCGTTGACGAGTACCAGCATAGATGTAGATGTAGAAGACGACGTTACGAGTGTCTGTCACAGTCGACCGCGCATACTTGATCGTACTAGGGACCTGCCTTGAAAATGACTGGTTGTGACCTTTAGCAGAGAAACCTTTTCGAGAACATTTCTTCGTGACATAATTACGGCCAGCAAATAAATTTCACCATTTTCTAATTCCTTGCGAAGTTACAAGTTATGACAGCAAAAACGCGATCAAAATTGGACGATTATACTATAGCAAAAGTTACGACATTTTCGGCAATTCCCCACAAATTATAAGTTTATACACTTATTTTTCATACTGTTATCATATTTTTACGCGGATAAGTGTGGACATTATAACATAAAGCAAATGAAAGTAGACTATTTTCAGCATCTATTGCACATGTATTTTTGTTAAGGCCCAAGTTGGCCCAAATTAAAAAAAATGTGTGACAATTTCGGTAAAAAGTACCGGAAGTACTTCTGTCTGTGGATAACATTAGTGTGTGTGGCACTAGGTTTTGATGTAGGTGTCGCTGAAGCAATGTCTTGTGGGTCGATAAAATGTCCTTTTGGTTCGAGTCTCGGCAATCGATCATCATCTAACGGTTTAACTTAATGCTAATCCCGGCATTGATAACTAATGGGCATAACGCACGTGCGGTCAATAGATTGCCTTTTCGTGCACTCTCCTTTCTATTTAATACCTCCCTGGATTTACACAGTTTAGACATGACTATTGTAAACAGCATGATGATATGGAGCACCGTTGCGGTGAAGGGATATAACAACGCTTTATACAAACAACAAACATTCCATGGTTCAATGCACGCATCAAGGTCAAACGGCTGTTTTAAATCGGGCACAATGTTTGTTGATTCACCCTGTATAACAAAACATGTATAAACTATAACACTAACAGACTGTTTTGATAAAAACTAAATAAGTTGGCCCGAACTGACCTTCTCTGTGCATACTCATGCGTACATCTTCTGCGCCGCACAAAAAATATTGGACGGCAATCTTGTTTGAATATTGGTCTTGGACACACATCCGGGAAATCGGTGCACAATATATAAACATTTTTATTGTACTGTTTGTAAGGCCCATATAAATAATAATGCCATACCATAACAACAATAACGTAAAGATCCAATTATTAATTATAGTAATAATTATTTCATATGACATTTTAGATGGCCCAAGGTCAATAAAACCACAGGGTTGAGGTTTTTTTTGTCGCTTAACTCGGGTCCACTGATTTCCAAAGCCCTCAACAGGTGGATGACCCAATTTTTACCAATTTCTACTTGAATTGAAGACACATCATAATTAAATACACTCATATTCCAAACTTTTAGTTAAATTGCTCCATTGGTGTTAATGCTGAAAGCATTCTAAGCAGAAATACACTTCAGATTTGCCAATAAATAGTACATTGTAGGCCTACGTACATGTATGTACACGAACTACTTGGGTGATTACCAACTTTTGAAGGTATTTCAGGTTTCAACTCTTTTCTTACTATAGAATCTAAAGGATAAATCTCTCTGGCACACCATTTTGCTGGGGTAATATGAGAAAGGGAACCACGTGTACATGTCCCGGGGTCCTCGTGATCATTACAAGAGGGGTATCATGAGTGTCCAAGAAATCACATATTTAGGGTAGTTTTTCAAGCTGGGGCACGTTACGTACGTAACGTGAATAGGTTATCAAAACAAGCCAAATTAAGAAAAAGGGTACACTTTTCACATCATTGGCTTTCGTATTTAGGGTCCTTATTTGCTCCATGATGATAATAAATAGCCATGGTACATTTGCGAGATATATTTCTCAAATTGTATCCGCGCAAGTGATCTGATAAATCAGCTTGGCATTTGTTTCATAATACTTTCAGCTTATTAGGGAAGGGAAAAAGGGTTAGAAATGTGTCATACACGATTAAGAGGTTTAAACTATACAACTTACTTGCTTAGGGTATCAAAATAGTTTGAGTACTTGTTTAGGGTATCAATCAAAATATTTTGAGTACTTGTTTAGGGTATTTGAAATACTGAAACTACTTGCTTAGGGCATGTAAAATACTGTGCCATACTTGTTTAGGGGGTGTTTTTTCACATTAACACGATTACGTATTTAGGGTACTTTTTGAAAGTCCTTGGATGCGCATGATACCCCCTTGTTAAGACCACTGAGCACCCAGGGGTACATGTAGATAATACAGGGAGTGTGCATGCGTGATGCTCTAATAATTTCTAATTCATAATGCAAATGAGACCAGTCGTCTTTGGACATAACATTCTGTATTAGGGTGAAACTTCAAACATGGCAGGGCTAAAGAGGAAAATAAACTTGAATTACACCTACAAACAAACATTTGTATCAGGTAATTTGTGTTAACATGTTGTACAACATTTATTTCATTTTTCTTTCTCTTTTTTGTGTGGCTCTAAAACTTGTTTTAAATTGATTTTCTAGCTCATATTTGGCCTACACTACTGTTAAGAAGCAGGGAGATAGCGAGCAAAATTTCAGAATCCTAGCTTAATGTCAATTTTATTTTACACAAACCCTATGGTAAAGGTTGTAACATTTTTTTAACACACACATATGTTACAACCGTTATGTTTTCAATCTAGACATACAAGATATAAAAGGCTAAATCTTGAAAAGTTGACCATGCATGTGGGTTGTGCTTATTTCCTCAGTTTACGGACATCAATTCCTTGAAACAAAACCAACTGGGGGTAATTTTGATCAATATCAGGGTCTGGAGAACCGTCCGAATGCGTAACGGTTGTAACCTGTGTCAATGTTACAACCGTTATAAAAACAGTCATGAAATGTCATAAAATGTCATGAAACTCGAAAAAATGATAATATGTGACATGGCACCACGAAACAGGCGGAAAGTCGCGGCGAAGATGTTGCTGAATTGAGGCAGCATAGCATATTATTGATTTGCCGTTTAAATTTTTGTTGGTATGGGACCCATGGTCCCTTCTATTAGGCCAAAAAAAAAAAATTGACTTGCCCTTTCAGGGTCAAAGTCAGGGTCGGACGGTCGGATTTATTTATTTATTTATTTATTTATTTATTTATTTATTTATTTATTTATTTATTTATTTATTTATTTATTTATTTATTTATTTATTTATTTATTTATTTATTTATTTATTGTTGAAATTTTTTGAAAATTTACTGCACAAAAACACGTTTTAAAGATTTTTTATTTTTTATTTTTTATTTTTTATTTTTTATTTTTTATTTTTTATTTTTTATTTTTTATTTTTTATTTTTTATTTTTTATTTTGTATTTTGTATTTTGTATTTTGTATTTTGTATTTTGTATTTTGTATTTTGTATTTTGTATTTTGTATTTTGTATTTTGTATTTTGTATTTTGTATTTTGTATTTTGTATTTTGTATTTTGTATTTTGTATTTTGTATTTTGTATTTTGTATTTTGTATTTTGTATTTTGTATTTTGTATTTTGTATTTTTTATTTTTTATTTTTTATTTTTTATTTTTTATTTTTTATTTTTTATTTTTTTTATTTTTATTTTTTTATTATTTTTTATTATTTTTTATTTTTAAACAAGCAGATACTACTCAAAAACACATTTTCATCTTTCTTTATTGTTATGTGCTTCTTTCAATTTTTTATTATTTTTTTCTTCAATATTTTTTGTTGAAAAAAAAATAAAAATAAATAAATAGCGACCCTAGGGTTGCACACCACTAAATACATCTCCCATAGGGTTACACGTGAAATGCACACTTTTAAAATGGATATTTCTTGACGTTATAAGAAACTGGTAACTTGAAATTTGGTTTCAACTTGAAGATGAAAGCCATGACTACTAACTCAACAACTCATATATGGGGGGTAACCGGCATAATTTTGAGCTAGAGCCTTTTCAAAAAGTACGAGTTGAGTTTTCCTGGTCACACGCAATTGTTGATTAAGATTATTGCGTCAGATACCGGAAATGACCTGAACACAAATGTCTCTGTTAAAATATTAAAAAATCATCATTGCATCAATTTTTTTGGACCTGAAGAACGCTGATGTGTCTGTCAAAATTCACACTATATTAATTTCGCCATAACTTGTAGTAAATACCCTAATTTTAAACTGTAATTTAGAATAGGTCTCCCGTTTCGGCATAGAAACGGGCCGGTTTTGGACTTTTGCCTCAAAGGGGGTAGGGCCAGACGTTATTTAGTGGTGTGAAACCTGAAGGAGACACTTTTTTTATTATTGCCTCATTTTCTTAATCTTTTGCACTTTACATAATGCGTAGTTATGATTTTTGATCAAATATACGACTTCAAAGTGGTAAAAAACAGTGAAAGACATTGTGCGCCATATTGGCTATGTCAGTAGAAAAGTAGATTTTGGTTACCATGATCCTCGTCAAAAAGGCATACGGCACTATGCTAATCACTTGTTGTAAAACATTTTGCATGGAAGTATTGAAATTACAAGGACATTCTGTGAGGTTGACCTATTCAGTAGACACAGCTTAATCAATTTACCCCCCCCCCCCCCCATGCCCTATCCCCCCCCCCCCCATATACCCTATGCCCCCCCCCCCCCCACCGCTTACGTTCAACTCTTGCTTCAAATATGTCTTTTTAAATACAATTTAGATCATGTTAGACCCCGCGCCGTTCTGAGAGGGGAGTTTACGGAAGTATGCAAAACTTGTATTCAAATCTTTTTTTCTTCTCACTAGAGCGTAATTCGTTTAAAATTATATTTTTGATATTTAAGAAAAAAAGGTTTTCTCCAAATTTTGTTCCTATTAGCGAAATTTAGACCCTCATATCTTAGCCATTTCGATAAATAAACATGATAAACTTTAAATCGTTTAAAGTAATCATTTACGTCTATGGCACGTGTCCGAGAAGTCTTAATGTCGCAGGGTCTTGCATTAAAAGACAGTGGGGTGGAGAAAATGAGCATTTATACACAGCTCTATGGAGAAAAATTTACATAATCGTCGATATCTCGAAAAGAAAATCATTAATCAAACATAATATTTTTTCAAATTAACTTTTTTGGGCAGGGAATATACGGTTTTCTTCTTTAAAAAAAAAAAAAAAAAAAAAAAAAAAAGATAAAAAAACTAGATAATGACTTTAATTAGTCAGATTGTAGCTTATTTAACCAAACGGACGGATCTTTCATGATGAAACAGATGTGTATACTAAGAGAACGAAGTGTACGGGCCGTAATAATATGTGTTAGAACCAATTTTAACTAGAAGTCTAGTTATCATTGCCGGCAAGTCAGTTTAGACAGCAATGCAGGGGTGAAGGTCAAAGCGCCTTGACCCTCTGTATAGGTTGCACACCACTAAATACATCTCCCATAGGGTTACACGTGAAATGCACACTTTTAAAATGGATATTTCTTGACGTTATAAGAAACTGGTAACTTGAAATTTGGTTTCAACTTGAAGATGAAAGCCATGACTACTAACTCAACAACTCATATATGGGGGGTAACCGGCATAATTTTGAGCTAGAGCCTTTTCAAAAAGTACGAGTTGAGTTTTCCTGGTCACACGCAATTGTTGATTAAGATTATTGCGTCAGATACCGGAAATGACCTGAACACAAATGTCTCTGTTAAAATATTAAAAAATCATCATTGCATCAATTTTTTTGGACCTGAAGAACGCTGATGTGTCTGTCAAAATTCACACTATATTAATTTCGCCATAACTTGTAGTAAATACCCTAATTTTAAACTGTAATTTAGAATAGGTCTCCCGTTTCGGCATAGAAACGGGCCGGTTTTGGACTTTTGCCTCAAAGGGGGTAGGGCCAGACGTTATTTAGTGGTGTGAAACCTGAAGGAGACACTTTTTTTATTATTGCCTCATTTTCTTAATCTTTTGCACTTTACATAATGCGTAGTTATGATTTTTGATCAAATATACGACTTCAAAGTGGTAAAAAACAGTGAAAGACATTGTGCGCCATATTGGCTATGTCAGTAGAAAAGTAGATTTTGGTTACCATGATCCTCGTCAAAAAGGCATACGGCACTATGCTAATCACTTGTTGTAAAACATTTTGCATGGAAGTATTGAAATTACAAGGACATTCTGTGAGGTTGACCTATTCAGTAGACACAGCTTAATCAATTTACCCCCCCCCCCCATGCCCTATCCCCCCCCCCCCCATATACCCTATGCCCCCCCCCCCCCCCCACCGCTTACGTTCAACTCTTGCTTCAAATATGTCTTTTTAAATACAATTTAGATCATGTTAGACCCCGCGCCGTTCTGAGAGGGGAGTTTACGGAAGTATGCAAAACTTGTATTCAAATCTTTTTTTCTTCTCACTAGAGCGTAATTCGTTTAAAATTATATTTTTGATATTTAAGAAAAAAAGGTTTTCTCCAAATTTTGTTCCTATTAGCGAAATTTAGACCCTCATATCTTAGCCATTTCGATAAATAAACATGATAAACTTTAAATCGTTTAAAGTAATCATTTACGTCTATGGCACGTGTCCGAGAAGTCTTAATGTCGCAGGGTCTTGCATTAAAAGACAGTGGGGTGGAGAAAATGAGCATTTATACACAGCTCTATGGAGAAAAATTTACATAATCGTCGATATCTCGAAAAGAAAATCATTAATCAAACATAATATTTTTTCAAATTAACTTTTTTGGGCAGGGAATATACGGTTTTCTTCTTTAAAAAAAAAAAAAAAAAAAAAAAAAAAAGATAAAAAAACTAGATAATGACTTTAATTAGTCAGATTGTAGCTTATTTAACCAAACGGACGGATCTTTCATGATGAAACAGATGTGTATACTAAGAGAACGAAGTGTACGGGCCGTAATAATATGTGTTAGAACCAATTTTAACTAGAAGTCTAGTTATCATTGCCGGCAAGTCAGTTTAGACAGCAATGCAGGGGTGAAGGTCAAAGCGCCTTGACCCTCTGTATAGGTTGCACACCACTAAATACATCTCCCATAGGGTTACACGTGAAATGCACACTTTTAAAATGGATATTTCTTGACGTTATAAGAAACTGGTAACTTGAAATTTGGTTTCAACTTGAAGATGAAAGCCATGACTACTAACTCAACAACTCATATATGGGGGGTAACCGGCATAATTTTGAGCTAGAGCCTTTTCAAAAAGTACGAGTTGAGTTTTCCTGGTCACACGCAATTGTTGATTAAGATTATTGCGTCAGATACCGGAAATGACCTGAACACAAATGTCTCTGTTAAAATATTAAAAAATCATCATTGCATCAATTTTTTTGGACCTGAAGAACGCTGATGTGTCTGTCAAAATTCACACTATATTAATTTCGCCATAACTTGTAGTAAATACCCTAATTTTAAACTGTAATTTAGAATAGGTCTCCCGTTTCGGCATAGAAACGGGCCGGTTTTGGACTTTTGCCTCAAAGGGGGTAGGGCCAGACGTTATTTAGTGGTGTGAAACCTGAAGGAGACACTTTTTTTATTATTGCCTCATTTTCTTAATCTTTTGCACTTTACATAATGCGTAGTTATGATTTTTGATCAAATATACGACTTCAAAGTGGTAAAAAACAGTGAAAGACATTGTGCGCCATATTGGCTATGTCAGTAGAAAAGTAGATTTTGGTTACCATGATCCTCGTCAAAAAGGCATACGGCACTATGCTAATCACTTGTTGTAAAACATTTTGCATGGAAGTATTGAAATTACAAGGACATTCTGTGAGGTTGACCTATTCAGTAGACACAGCTTAATCAATTTACCCCCCCCCCCCATGCCCTATCCCCCCCCCCATATACCCTATGCCCCCCCCCCACCGCTTACGTTCAACTCTTGCTTCAAATATGTCTTTTTAAATACAATTTAGATCATGTTAGACCCCGCGCCGTTCTGAGAGGGGAGTTTACGGAAGTATGCAAAACTTGTATTCAAATCTTTTTTTCTTCTCACTAGAGCGTAATTCGTTTAAAATTATATTTTTGATATTTAAGAAAAAAAGGTTTTCTCCAAATTTTGTTCCTATTAGCGAAATTTAGACCCTCATATCTTAGCCATTTCGATAAATAAACATGATAAACTTTAAATCGTTTAAAGTAATCATTTACGTCTATGGCACGTGTCCGAGAAGTCTTAATGTCGCAGGGTCTTGCATTAAAAGACAGTGGGGTGGAGAAAATGAGCATTTATACACAGCTCTATGGAGAAAAATTTACATAATCGTCGATATCTCGAAAAGAAAATCATTAATCAAACATAATATTTTTTCAAATTAACTTTTTTGGGCAGGGAATATACGGTTTTCTTCTTTAAAAAAAAAAAAAAAAAAAAAAAAAAAAGATAAAAAAACTAGATAATGACTTTAATTAGTCAGATTGTAGCTTATTTAACCAAACGGACGGATCTTTCATGATGAAACAGATGTGTATACTAAGAGAACGAAGTGTACGGGCCGTAATAATATGTGTTAGAACCAATTTTAACTAGAAGTCTAGTTATCATTGCCGGCAAGTCAGTTTAGACAGCAATGCAGGGGTGAAGGTCAAAGCGCCTTGACCCTCTGTATAGGTTGCACACCACTAAATACATCTCCCATAGGGTTACACGTGAAATGCACACTTTTAAAATGGATATTTCTTGACGTTATAAGAAACTGGTAACTTGAAATTTGGTTTCAACTTGAAGATGAAAGCCATGACTACTAACTCAACAACTCATATATGGGGGGTAACCGGCATAATTTTGAGCTAGAGCCTTTTCAAAAAGTACGAGTTGAGTTTTCCTGGTCACACGCAATTGTTGATTAAGATTATTGCGTCAGATACCGGAAATGACCTGAACACAAATGTCTCTGTTAAAATATTAAAAAATCATCATTGCATCAATTTTTTTGGACCTGAAGAACGCTGATGTGTCTGTCAAAATTCACACTATATTAATTTCGCCATAACTTGTAGTAAATACCCTAATTTTAAACTGTAATTTAGAATAGGTCTCCCGTTTCGGCATAGAAACGGGCCGGTTTTGGACTTTTGCCTCAAAGGGGGTAGGGCCAGACGTTATTTAGTGGTGTGAAACCTGAAGGAGACACTTTTTTTATTATTGCCTCATTTTCTTAATCTTTTGCACTTTACATAATGCGTAGTTATGATTTTTGATCAAATATACGACTTCAAAGTGGTAAAAAACAGTGAAAGACATTGTGCGCCATATTGGCTATGTCAGTAGAAAAGTAGATTTTGGTTACCATGATCCTCGTCAAAAAGGCATACGGCACTATGCTAATCACTTGTTGTAAAACATTTTGCATGGAAGTATTGAAATTACAAGGACATTCTGTGAGGTTGACCTATTCAGTAGACACAGCTTAATCAATTTACCCCCCCCCCCCCATGCCCTATCCCCCCCCCCCCATATACCCTATGCCCCCCCCCCCCCCCCCCACCGCTTACGTTCAACTCTTGCTTCAAATATGTCTTTTTAAATACAATTTAGATCATGTTAGACCCCGCGCCGTTCTGAGAGGGGAGTTTACGGAAGTATGCAAAACTTGTATTCAAATCTTTTTTTCTTCTCACTAGAGCGTAATTCGTTTAAAATTATATTTTTGATATTTAAGAAAAAAAGGTTTTCTCCAAATTTTGTTCCTATTAGCGAAATTTAGACCCTCATATCTTAGCCATTTCGATAAATAAACATGATAAACTTTAAATCGTTTAAAGTAATCATTTACGTCTATGGCACGTGTCCGAGAAGTCTTAATGTCGCAGGGTCTTGCATTAAAAGACAGTGGGGTGGAGAAAATGAGCATTTATACACAGCTCTATGGAGAAAAATTTACATAATCGTCGATATCTCGAAAAGAAAATCATTAATCAAACATAATATTTTTTCAAATTAACTTTTTTGGGCAGGGAATATACGGTTTTCTTCTTTAAAAAAAAAAAAAAAAAAAAAAAAAAAAGATAAAAAAACTAGATAATGACTTTAATTAGTCAGATTGTAGCTTATTTAACCAAACGGACGGATCTTTCATGATGAAACAGATGTGTATACTAAGAGAACGAAGTGTACGGGCCGTAATAATATGTGTTAGAACCAATTTTAACTAGAAGTCTAGTTATCATTGCCGGCAAGTCAGTTTAGACAGCAATGCAGGGGTGAAGGTCAAAGCGCCTTGACCCTCTGTATAGGTTGCACACCACTAAATACATCTCCCATAGGGTTACACGTGAAATGCACACTTTTAAAATGGATATTTCTTGACGTTATAAGAAACTGGTAACTTGAAATTTGGTTTCAACTTGAAGATGAAAGCCATGACTACTAACTCAACAACTCATATATGGGGGGTAACCGGCATAATTTTGAGCTAGAGCCTTTTCAAAAAGTACGAGTTGAGTTTTCCTGGTCACACGCAATTGTTGATTAAGATTATTGCGTCAGATACCGGAAATGACCTGAACACAAATGTCTCTGTTAAAATATTAAAAAATCATCATTGCATCAATTTTTTTGGACCTGAAGAACGCTGATGTGTCTGTCAAAATTCACACTATATTAATTTCGCCATAACTTGTAGTAAATACCCTAATTTTAAACTGTAATTTAGAATAGGTCTCCCGTTTCGGCATAGAAACGGGCCGGTTTTGGACTTTTGCCTCAAAGGGGGTAGGGCCAGACGTTATTTAGTGGTGTGAAACCTGAAGGAGACACTTTTTTTATTATTGCCTCATTTTCTTAATCTTTTGCACTTTACATAATGCGTAGTTATGATTTTTGATCAAATATACGACTTCAAAGTGGTAAAAAACAGTGAAAGACATTGTGCGCCATATTGGCTATGTCAGTAGAAAAGTAGATTTTGGTTACCATGATCCTCGTCAAAAAGGCATACGGCACTATGCTAATCACTTGTTGTAAAACATTTTGCATGGAAGTATTGAAATTACAAGGACATTCTGTGAGGTTGACCTATTCAGTAGACACAGCTTAATCAATTTACCCCCCCCCCCCCCATGCCCTATCCCCCCCCCCATATACCCTATGCCCCCCCCCCACCGCTTACGTTCAACTCTTGCTTCAAATATGTCTTTTTAAATACAATTTAGATCATGTTAGACCCCGCGCCGTTCTGAGAGGGGAGTTTACGGAAGTATGCAAAACTTGTATTCAAATCTTTTTTTCTTCTCACTAGAGCGTAATTCGTTTAAAATTATATTTTTGATATTTAAGAAAAAAAGGTTTTCTCCAAATTTTGTTCCTATTAGCGAAATTTAGACCCTCATATCTTAGCCATTTCGATAAATAAACATGATAAACTTTAAATCGTTTAAAGTAATCATTTACGTCTATGGCACGTGTCCGAGAAGTCTTAATGTCGCAGGGTCTTGCATTAAAAGACAGTGGGGTGGAGAAAATGAGCATTTATACACAGCTCTATGGAGAAAAATTTACATAATCGTCGATATCTCGAAAAGAAAATCATTAATCAAACATAATATTTTTTCAAATTAACTTTTTTGGGCAGGGAATATACGGTTTTCTTCTTTAAAAAAAAAAAAAAAAAAAAAAAAAAAAGATAAAAAAACTAGATAATGACTTTAATTAGTCAGATTGTAGCTTATTTAACCAAACGGACGGATCTTTCATGATGAAACAGATGTGTATACTAAGAGAACGAAGTGTACGGGCCGTAATAATATGTGTTAGAACCAATTTTAACTAGAAGTCTAGTTATCATTGCCGGCAAGTCAGTTTAGACAGCAATGCAGGGGTGAAGGTCAAAGCGCCTTGACCCTCTGTATAGGTTGCACACCACTAAATACATCTCCCATAGGGTTACACGTGAAATGCACACTTTTAAAATGGATATTTCTTGACGTTATAAGAAACTGGTAACTTGAAATTTGGTTTCAACTTGAAGATGAAAGCCATGACTACTAACTCAACAACTCATATATGGGGGGTAACCGGCATAATTTTGAGCTAGAGCCTTTTCAAAAAGTACGAGTTGAGTTTTCCTGGTCACACGCAATTGTTGATTAAGATTATTGCGTCAGATACCGGAAATGACCTGAACACAAATGTCTCTGTTAAAATATTAAAAAATCATCATTGCATCAATTTTTTTGGACCTGAAGAACGCTGATGTGTCTGTCAAAATTCACACTATATTAATTTCGCCATAACTTGTAGTAAATACCCTAATTTTAAACTGTAATTTAGAATAGGTCTCCCGTTTCGGCATAGAAACGGGCCGGTTTTGGACTTTTGCCTCAAAGGGGGTAGGGCCAGACGTTATTTAGTGGTGTGAAACCTGAAGGAGACACTTTTTTTATTATTGCCTCATTTTCTTAATCTTTTGCACTTTACATAATGCGTAGTTATGATTTTTGATCAAATATACGACTTCAAAGTGGTAAAAAACAGTGAAAGACATTGTGCGCCATATTGGCTATGTCAGTAGAAAAGTAGATTTTGGTTACCATGATCCTCGTCAAAAAGGCATACGGCACTATGCTAATCACTTGTTGTAAAACATTTTGCATGGAAGTATTGAAATTACAAGGACATTCTGTGAGGTTGACCTATTCAGTAGACACAGCTTAATCAATTTACCCCCCCCCCATGCCCTATCCCCCCCCCCATATACCCTATGCCCCCCCCCCCCACCGCTTACGTTCAACTCTTGCTTCAAATATGTCTTTTTAAATACAATTTAGATCATGTTAGACCCCGCGCCGTTCTGAGAGGGGAGTTTACGGAAGTATGCAAAACTTGTATTCAAATCTTTTTTTCTTCTCACTAGAGCGTAATTCGTTTAAAATTATATTTTTGATATTTAAGAAAAAAAGGTTTTCTCCAAATTTTGTTCCTATTAGCGAAATTTAGACCCTCATATCTTAGCCATTTCGATAAATAAACATGATAAACTTTAAATCGTTTAAAGTAATCATTTACGTCTATGGCACGTGTCCGAGAAGTCTTAATGTCGCAGGGTCTTGCATTAAAAGACAGTGGGGTGGAGAAAATGAGCATTTATACACAGCTCTATGGAGAAAAATTTACATAATCGTCGATATCTCGAAAAGAAAATCATTAATCAAACATAATATTTTTTCAAATTAACTTTTTTGGGCAGGGAATATACGGTTTTCTTCTTTAAAAAAAAAAAAAAAAAAAAAAAAAAAAGATAAAAAAACTAGATAATGACTTTAATTAGTCAGATTGTAGCTTATTTAACCAAACGGACGGATCTTTCATGATGAAACAGATGTGTATACTAAGAGAACGAAGTGTACGGGCCGTAATAATATGTGTTAGAACCAATTTTAACTAGAAGTCTAGTTATCATTGCCGGCAAGTCAGTTTAGACAGCAATGCAGGGGTGAAGGTCAAAGCGCCTTGACCCTCTGTATAGGTTGCACACCACTAAATACATCTCCCATAGGGTTACACGTGAAATGCACACTTTTAAAATGGATATTTCTTGACGTTATAAGAAACTGGTAACTTGAAATTTGGTTTCAACTTGAAGATGAAAGCCATGACTACTAACTCAACAACTCATATATGGGGGGTAACCGGCATAATTTTGAGCTAGAGCCTTTTCAAAAAGTACGAGTTGAGTTTTCCTGGTCACACGCAATTGTTGATTAAGATTATTGCGTCAGATACCGGAAATGACCTGAACACAAATGTCTCTGTTAAAATATTAAAAAATCATCATTGCATCAATTTTTTTGGACCTGAAGAACGCTGATGTGTCTGTCAAAATTCACACTATATTAATTTCGCCATAACTTGTAGTAAATACCCTAATTTTAAACTGTAATTTAGAATAGGTCTCCCGTTTCGGCATAGAAACGGGCCGGTTTTGGACTTTTGCCTCAAAGGGGGTAGGGCCAGACGTTATTTAGTGGTGTGAAACCCTAGATTTCCGAAAATTCAGGTCGGTCGGAAAGGGCAGGTCAACTCTTTTTTTTTTTTTGCCTTATAGGGGAATTCTAAAATAGCAGTATGTATTGTTATGATAAGAGTATTACCAGCCATGCCAGGCTATTTATTTTATAATCCCACTATAATAAAAGGGTTTGGTCCATACTAACAACAAATGGCAAACATCAATAACATGCTATCCTAGCTCAATTCAGCAACATCTTCGCCGGGACTTTCCGCCTGTTTCGTGGTGCCATGTCACATATTTCAAAGTCCTTTCACATTATTCAGGTAGCCTTAGTGTGTTGAATTACAAAAATCAAGGAAAGCCCTCCTAACAATTAATATGCGCTTCAGGAGGCCATTCAGTAATGTTTGAAATACAGTAATTGCACATTTCTATATGTCAAACATTAAAAATGACCTACTGAATGGCCTCCTGAAGCGCATATTAATTGTTAGGAGGGCTTTCCTTTGACATCGCCAACAATCGATAAACGCATAGTAAAAGCGTGTGGTTTGCAGTTTCACAGCAACCAGAAAAAAATCCATGACGAAAATTCCAGAAGTTACGACAGGAAAACTCGCCAGGGCAGAAGGAAAACCAAGTAAAACCTTGTGATTGCTGAATTTGGCATGCTTGCGATGTTTTTACTCGCAAGCATCGAGACTTAATGTCAATTCATAATTAGTTGTTTTTGAAGGAGAAAATTGGTGAAATGAATTTTTTTGAGATTGCCTATTTTGTCGTCTTTATCGTATATCGCGATATTTTTTTCTAGCGATATACATGAAGAAATACTGGCGATGGCGATACCCATGCCTACTTAAATGGTAAGATTTCTCTCTTCACATCATTAAGAAAATGTTAGTTTTAGTTTCAATTATTTTAAAGTAATTTTTTTGTATGGCATAGAAAAACTGGTTTATACTTGGATGTTAAAAAATATATTTCCAAATACACGATTGAATTCAAATGATGCAGGGGTACTAGAGGGAATTGTTAAACAATATTCAACCATTTTGATTCATTCATGACGTCTTTGAATATATCCCTCCTAAGAATAATAAATTGACTGACATTTATGTTACCAGTACTTCTTGAATGGTAAAATTTAATTCTGTATCAGTGATTTAGAACGATAAGCATCATTAATAAATGCTAACATCACTCTCGCTTTCATCAATTGTAAATATTGCGATAATTACAGTTCCATATTGACATAGAGGCCAGAGAATCGCCGATAAACATACTTGCATCATCATAAGCCAAAATGGGATTGGCCATTGCTCTAACATTGACGTCAGGTACTGTGTCTCATTAGTGACATGTGTATGCAGGTAGTAGAAAATATAGTGCTGTGAGATGTATCTACACCTTGAATATGTATCGTGAGATGGAACCATTTATTGGAATAGGGATGATTCACAGTGGTAATGATGGTGCAGGCATGATCAAAAAATAAAAAATGGTTTATGGAAAAGGAAATGATGTATCATTCAGTGAGGGAGTGACTATAGACAATTTTGTTTGTAAATAAAATTTGTTTGATTTTGTAGATCTTCACATGCAGAATTACATAATGGTCAAGATCTGATACATGAGTGAAAAACATTAAAAAACCCATTTAGTGTGAAATTTCTCATCTTGTACAAGTTTTGTAATGAATTACCCAATTAGATAATACTCTGATTTTAGGCATCTTTCAGTATGAGTTAAAAGGGATTTTGCCAGTCAATTTTGTAGCCTTTTATACATATTTTATGTTAAATCACCAGTTTCCTACTTTCGAATGTTTAAAGCTATCTATGATCATTCCTTGGTTTGCCACAATCTCCAGGCCAAATAGTTTACCCCTTTATTCTACAATTAGCCAACATGAAACAACAAAAGATTTTTTTACTGTGGGTATGGAATTGATCCAGTAGTTAATCATGAATAATTCCTCCATCAAAGGTTTGCGGCTAACGATTAAATTATGGAGGAGGGTAAATTACAGGAGATCTGTATTGCAGGTGTTTTGATTGTTAAGCTTTTATTGTTTTATCATGTATGGCCAAAAGAATAGATAATCATGTTTGATACTTCTGCAAGTGTTATTTTATTTTATCAATATCATCTGCAGTTCAATATTGGTGAGCATTTTGATACTATCTTCTGAAGATAGCAATGTGGGTGACATGGTACTATCCTCTGAAGATAGCAATGTGGGTGTCATTTTTTGTACTATCTTCTGAAGATAGCAATGTACATGTAAGTGTCATTTTTGGGACTATCTTATGAAGATAGCAATGTAAGTGTCATTTTTGGAACTATCTTCTGAAGATAACAATATGGGTGACATTTTGTACTATCTTTTCAATATGGGTGTCATATTTTGTACTCTCTTCTGATATCAATGTTGGTTTCTTTTTGTTACTATTGTTTGATTTTAGCATACCTTATTAAATTTGGTGAAAGATCATAGCTTCTAATTTTTTTTGTTGAAATGCTCCCTTAGGAGACAAAAATACACTGGCAGTTTTATTTTATGAGTGTACCATAAATTGAGGCAGGATTTGAACATAAAGAGTGATATGCGTACATATTTGAAATAGTACAATTTTATTAACTTCTTTTTTGTAGCCTGAAAATATGCTGTGTTATGTAAAAATGGTCTACATAGCATAGCACACAGCTGGTTGCCTAAGCCATGTCACGTTATATTATAAACCTTTGGGGAACAGCTTTTTAAAAATATTTTTTTCTTTCAAAATGACACAAGAAATCAAGCTGTAAAAATGTTGCCAATTTTGTGTTGGTAGTCATTGCATGTGAATTGCTATGTTAGGTTGTTAAACTAGTTGCCCTTGGCTTAAATATAACATTAATATTAGTATCTCTCTAAAATTGTGTATAACATACATGTTTTTAGATAATTTTAATATTATATTTGAAGTAGCTGTCTTTAAATAAATTTAAGTAATTTAGCAGTGTATTTATGTTACACAGAAAATGGATAATTACAAAATCATTACTGACTGGCTGTAAGGAAGTCAACTCTTATCCATTAATGAATAATACATTTGTCTCTAACTAAACCAGCTGTCCAGTTATTTGAATGACAGAAGACAATTGTCAGAGCTTATGAAAATCATTCAATATTCCTTGATAAATTGAATGTGTATATTATGTAATATGCAATTTAATTATGCCATGGCATGTTTGTGAGAATAATTTCTCCATTAACAATTCAGCAAATTTCTATAACGAGTTTAGTACGCACAGCTAATATAATAATATTGAAAATAATATGTGCATTGGTAATAGTGGTCGAATGAGTCATGCATCCCTCAAATGCATAATGGTATGGCTCTAAAAAGCTCTGGAAATTAATGAGACTCGAGTCAGTCGGCCATCTTGCACAGTTTCGACGCCACAGACCAGCAGCCATGATGGACTAATATCGAGTCGACCAAGATTAGGAGAGTCTCCGTATCAAAAAAGAGAATTTTATTTTACTCTACAATAAGGGAGCTGCACATCAATTCTGGTGATTGGATTATTAAAAAGGAATAATTCAGACATATTTTTTTTCTGGTGAAGCCAGCGGGAGGACGAGTGGGATCTTTTTTTTCTTTTCTTTATTTTTGTACGCTGAGGCAGCGTTTAAGGTAGGTGTACTGGAATTCGCATACTGTATTAGTGGTCATTGTATTGTATTAGAAGAACATTGATTTTCATGAGCCACCATCTGCCTCCTGTTTTCATTGAATGATCTGTAACATTTAAGTTCTGCGTCAAATGGTGATGTCATTAATGACTGCTAGTTTACTGTGTTTATTAAGGGCAGAGATAGGGCAATGAATGTAATATTTATGTTAAGTGTTGGCAATTGCAAGTTTATAATATAAGTATGGACAATTTACAGTGTTAGTCATAGCTTACTCAACAATTAGTTACTAGGCATCAGAGATGACTGGTTCAAAAAATGTGTGAATTTGATATCAGAACAATTGACTCTGATATTAGGTCATCTTCGAAAGATAGCAATACAAACACATTTATTTGATGTTTGATCTGCAACATTATGCTATCTTCTAAAGATAGCTATCTTCTAAAGATAGCAAGTAAGAGTGTAAACTCCTAATTTACCATAACCCCCTAAAAAAAAAACCTGCTTCTAAGCATATCTCTGAGGGCATGTGTGGACGGTTTTCGGTGACATAATAAACCGAGCCTATATAGTGAGCACGGTATTTTGCGCGAACGAGTATCTGAGGGTCGTGGCTTAGTGGGCGGGCGGACATGAGGGGGTGGGACATGATGGGGGTGGGGGGGGGGGGGGGCAGGGTAATTTCTGCCCGGTCCCTGGCGATTTAGTTGGTGTTTTCTCTTCCAAAATTGTGATCCCGGTTAAAAAAACCCGGTTAGGGGGTAAGGGTTATGATAGCAAATGCAATTGTTATAAATGTAATCAAAATATCAGATTCATTTGGGCTGTCTTCTGAAGATAGCAACGAACAAACAAAGTTCACATTTTTAAAATTTGTCTCTGAAATTGGACTATCTTCCAAAGATAGTAAACATAACAGAAATGATTGAAGAGTTGTCTTAAATGTAGGTATATTTTGGGCTGTCTTCTGAAGATTGTAAACATGGTCTTTATGTACATTGTAAAAGGTTGTGGGCTGAAATTATTATTCAATATTGATTTGGCTATCTTATATATAGATAGCAAACAAGTGTAAATACATTTGCTGGGGTCATTCACACATTTAGAACTATCTTCTATTATCTGTCTCTTGAAAATAACAATATGGATGACATCTTTGTTATCATCTACTGGAGACAGCAGTACATGTCATCATATCTTTTTTTTTTGTCTCTCCCTTTTTGTACTATCTTCTGAAGAAAGCAATGTAGAGGATGCTGCGGTATTGTCATCTGAATACCATAGGTTACATTTTGGCCCTGAAGAAATCAATACTGGTGATATCTTTGTTGCTATCTTTAGAAGATAGCAATATTGATGATATCTTTGTAACTATCTTCTGAAGATGGCAATATGTGAAATTGGTATATTATCTCCTGAAGATAGAACCTTGAGTGACATTTTTATTATCTTCTAAAGATAGCAATACAGAGGTCGTTTTGGTATTATCATCTGAAGATAGCAATGTAGAGGATGCTGCGGTATTGTCATCTGAATATAGCATAGGTTACATTTTGGCCTTGAAGAAAGCAATACTGGTGATATCTTTGTTGCTATCTTTAGAAGATAGCAATATTGATGACATCTTTGTAACTATCTTCTGGAGACAGTAATATGTGAAATTGGTATATTATCTCCTGAAGATAGAACCTTGAGTGACATTTTTATTATCTTCTAAAGATAGCAATACAGAGGTCATTTTGGTATTATCATCTGAAGATAGCACGTAGCATTTATGTCGCTACTAACTCTCATCAAAGGTTGCATCTTTGTTAGGATATGTTTCACATGGTAGAGCTTTGTCTGGTGGTTGGGATTGCAGATCGTTACATTAATGGGTACAATTATGCTCATTTGATAGTGTCTTGAAATTACAATCATCATTCTTGGTCTGTAACTGTGTGTGAATTTCCCAATGCAAATGAAATTTGATGATTTAGATAGAAAAAAAGAGTAGACAAGTGTCATCTGGCTCTTCAAAACGTTAGCTAATTATTGTATTTTTGTATAATGTTCAAAACGCTCCAGAATGAAGCCAAACTATATTTAGCAAATATTGATGAGTACAACAAAAGGTTTTCAAGATCATTTGTAAAAGGAATATGGCTACATTAATTGTATGCCATTTTTAATTCAAATTACAGCAGTGCCTGTATTTTGATGTGGCAAACATATAATGTATTTGAATACCGGTGTTGGCAGTGAATAAATATTGTTATATCAGGGCCTTCTGGCAATGGTACCATTTATTGATTAGAGGCAGGGATGTACTTTCGGGACATCCTGCGAGAATCCAAATGGATTCTCGCAGAGGAATTTTGCGAGAATCCATGGATTCTCGCAAATGGATTCTCGCAGAATATTTTTGCGAGAATCCTTTTTACTGAATTTAAAATTCCGCATTTTAAACATTTATTGTACTATTGTATTAAAAAATAATAGTACACAAATTGAATCAAACACTTCTTAAGTTTACACACAAGTTAACATGTCATCTTTAATGTGTATCTTTTTCTTTCTCCCCCGAATCGTCGTAAATAAATAAATAATTAGAATGTAAATCCTCTTCCCATCCAGCGAGGGACTTCTTAGAAATAACCTTCTTCGGCTTGTTTAAGCCGGATGGGGAAGCCATTGCAAATAATTATGAAATGATATGAAATGAAATGAAATGAAATTGCATCAGCGGCCCTGACATGTCATGCCAGCGTAGCGAGTTGACAGTGTTGACGATAATATTTACTATAGCACATGGATAGTATTACCTATACAGTGATGTACGCTTTAAAAATCAAAAAAAAATTGACCTTTTATAAAAATAATTACGTCAGTGATTGGAAACCCGATCAGCTGTTGATAATGCAAAAAGCTTACGAAACCGCCGAATGCAGCATGTTTGAATGATGTTTTACAGATTCGCACCTTAGTAATTTTACGCGGATCTTTACGCGAATCGATTCGCGGATTCGCGCCGAAAGTACATCCCTGAGAGGTGTCTACAGATTGTTTAAACAGCACTGAGAAAGATGATATTATTAATTAATTGGGGCTCCTCTATAAAGCTGATGTGTAGGGGCAAGTCAAATGATTGTATCTCCAATCTATGAATTTTGTTAGCTAACTGTAAAAGTGGTAATTTTTCGCGCTTTGCCGACTTTCAGCCATTTCGCTTTTTTTTATTTGTGATTTGAAAGTTTGTTACATAGACTTATACACAAAATAAATATGTTTGTGTGTTTTTATTTTCGCGGTAGCTGCTTGGAGCGTGAAAAGTGCACAGATAAATGTAGCGCTTACATTTTCACGTTTACAGTATTTAAAGGTGGATGTTCCGATCACTTTAGCTTTTTCTTTTTTTGTCCATTAACATATTTTGATATCAGAAGAAACCCCATATTTTTCTCATTATTTCTGTGTTTGGCGCAAGATATTTTCCTTTTTGATGTTATAGGCCAAAATACAGCGAATTACTGCCAAAAGTGGTTAACCACCCGGCCAGTTTGTGTACTACTCAATGGGCAAATTTCATGTCACCTGTGACCTTGTGCTTTTAAAATAAGAACCATTGGAGTTATGCAACTCAAACTTTGGAATCAAGGCTCAAGATAACAGGTTTTTTACCAAGAGCTACTTTTTTTCTCAAAAGTAGTGCCCGGATCATTGGATTTATTGAGAACAGGGAGCTACTTTTAGTCTACCGGGAGCTAACTTTTTATTAAATCCAGCGTGGCAGCATTGTCGACTCGAAATATGATGTCTTGGGAAAGCTACTCGTTCGTCAACGGGAGCTGGTTTGGACAAAATATCAGCGCTCGGTTGTTTATTTTTCAGCATTGCCGGGCGCTATGGCAGAAGGACCGAGGGGTAAAAATCGCCCAGCGCCTGCTTATCTTGAGCCTTGTTTGGAATACGACTATTTTAAGGATCACCAATCGGAACATCTACCTTTATTAGAGTACCGTAATGGGGATACTTTGACTCACTTTTTTTACATTTTTTGTTTTTATTCATTGCATGGAAGATACTTTTTGTTTGTAAACTGGAAGTTGATGGTATATAAAGTTTGCCTCTCACATTATTTTTTGTTGTTGTTGAAAATTTCAGTATTTCTAGACAGTTTATCCCCAATCTTTGAATGGGCAAAAGTTACTTCATCATTTTGTAGCAGGGTAATATGTTGTTGTATTTACAAATTAAAAAGTGTCACAATTTTTAAAATTTATTTTTGTGGGCCAAAGTTACCCATCAAGGGTCAAAGTATCCCTATTCTACGGTAATAATATAAAGTCTTGGTTGAACTGCCGTAAATGAAATTAACATAGACCTTTAAAATACACAGTCTCGCATTAGGTCCCATTCGCTATTGCGGCATTACCCACTGGACTGGACCGCAGAGGCTGTGTTTACGTTGACACCAGAATAACAAGCGCTAATGACTAGTAGTAATGTATTCAAAGTCTTGGTTGAGAGTCTCAAGTGGCTGAAATATATGGAGTAAATATTAAATAGCTAAAAGTGGTATTAAAGAAATTATGACACATTGTGCATTTCACCATATCTTACATGGAACCACTTTGCTTATAAAGCAGAATAAATGCCTCTCTCAAATTTGACAGTGTGTGATGTAAATAAATATGGTACCGCACTGTCAACATGCAAGGGGATGATTTACACTGCCAGAATTTACATTAGGATTTACCACAGTTTGACTATCTGTGGATTTACACATGTACTAACCATGAAGTACTTTTAGTGATTTCTTCAGGGCCTTCATGTATATTGATATAGATTTTCAAAAATGATGCGAAGAGTATCCAACTTGTATGCTTGAACAAAACTGACATTCAGTGATGAATGGTGTTTCTAGGTGTATTGAGATGGTGTGATATTTTAGCAGGAATGAACATGTTGTAACATTAAGCAACATGGCCAACATACTGTTACTATGACCTGCACTGTATAATAAACACTTTGCCACTCTAGTTCTAATGTAGTGATAGATTTCTCATTCTTCAGAATTTACCCAGGGGAATGGAAAATAGTGACAAAACTGTACTCTGCCATGTAAATTTAGAAACCAATAACATGTTACAACCCTTTTTATTCAGTGGACAAGAAGTAAGATTTGCCTCGCTCTTGGCTTTTATTAAATTTCACACACAAAAAGAGGTTAATGTAAACCAGAATAAGAATGCCACATAATGTCTGCCTATGGGGCATAGTTTACTGGTATTCATGGGCCCATACACACACTTGAGTTTTGGGTCATTGAGGTTGTTTATGGCATCTGGAGGGAAACAAATGGTATGTCTGAGCTCAGATGAAAAAGTTTGGTTCTACAAAGCCTGCTATTTTGACCCCAACCACTTTACTTCAGGTCATTTCCTCAGTGCTATTGTTAATCAGTCAAGCAGTGGCATCTAAAGTATATAAAAATCGTTTGAGGATCCACTTGAAGTGATCTGTTGATAGTTTTCTTAATGACCTGCTAACTTTCTTTATTTCATATACTTATTTCTTTATCATGCATAATTTGTAATCCTCTTGTCCTTCTTCTTACTTCTTGCCACTATTTTATTCTTCGCAGTATGTCTCTCTATCTCAAGGGAACAACAACTGCCCTATTGTGTTTTACATACCTGTATGCACACTGACTTTTATGAGCTTGCCTTGTATTTTTGCTTATTAGCAAATACTGTCTTGCTCTACCTATACTTGATAAAGACTGGTATATCCAGTCGAAACGTCGACCAGATCTTTCTCCCCCTTCCTTTACCCCCTCACCATCATCACCTCTCCCACTCACCATATGTTGAGATATGCAGTTTTGCCTTTATTTATTTACCTTGTTTGTTTGTCTCTATTGAATTCTACGGGATCCATATCGTGTGCCCTGCTGGACAGTTGGAACTGTCGTTTTGCTTTTATTCTCTAATAAGTAGTAAGATACTTATAAAATCACCAATTTTAAACCTATTGAAAATGCAATTATAGGTGTTATAATCAGTTGAATGGTGATGTGCTTTAATCCATTCATGAATATCTTGCTCATAGGTAACACCAAAAAATTAATACTAATAATCTGTAAGCATAATTGGAAGAAATTATTGTTTCTAACCCCTGTTTGTAGACGATCATTTTGAAAGCACTTCGCTACTGTCAGGGGCCTCCCCAGACCCTTTTGAATGGGGGATAGAGGTCCCGATTGCCGACAAGCACCCCCAAAAATAGTAAAAGGTAGCCCCAATTTTGTTTGCAGTCACCTAAGTGTGGGGGGGGGGGGGGGGGGGCGGGGTAGGGTAAAACAAAAATTGCACGGTCAAATAATTTCGCAGGGTCACAAATAATCGCAGTCAAAAAAATTGCACAGTCAAAAAAACCAGCACAGTCAACAAGCACCCCCACCAACATTTTTTTTTACAGAAATGTTATGGTCAAAATCGCAAATGTACTCACGGAAGCTCATTTGTGCCAACAGATTTGATGAAAAAGGCAGATTTTGCCTACAGATTTGATTAATGGGGGGGGGGGGGGGGGGGGGGTGGGGTGGGGGGGGGGGGGGGTGTCACACCCCACACTCCTCTGGAGATGCCCTTGGCTACTGTTACTTTTTTTGCTTTGACAAACTTAATTGTATACATTGTACTTTCTATCTCCCCAATTCAGAGAAACTTGTTTCTTTGACCTTTCTGGAAACAATACCAACTTAGTGTCTGCAATAATAATACTGAACTAAAATGCAATATTAGGCCTAAAAAAATTAATTGTTGTATTGCCCACAGCGCTCGGTCCGAAATTTTCAAAAATAGGACCGGGTTGTTTTTTTAATTTTTTAATTTTTTTTTTAAATACATTTCTTCAATATTTTACCTGTTTTCTGTGCGAAAAATCTCTATCCAAGTAAGTTTTTGTTACAAAGCTACACCAAACTCTTTCATGAACCACAAGAACACCGAATAAACTGGGAATATACTCCGAAAAAAAATCATCCGTTCACCATGACATCCCTCGCCGAGTCAACCATCAGAAACACAACAAAAATATAGCTCGAAGCATCTTGGCCCGATTCACGTTTTTGGACCCCGGTTTTTTAATATTTACGAAATGAATCGTATTGGATCCACGAAGGACCATCGAAATCTAAGTGTCGTCTTGCGGCAAAAATATAATACAGTGCACTTGATGTTGTACATATTTAGCATTTTATATTTAAATAATAAAACAAAGAAAACACGAGAAGAAAATAAATATGAGTTTACAAATATTTATTCAGGCATTTAAAAGTAAATACGATACAAAAATAGTATAAAACGTATCTTTTTTGCATTTTCTTACGTAGTTACATTTAGTAAAAAACAGCATCAGCTATACGGTACGGAATGTTTGTAGAATGACGGGCTGTGTAAACCACGGGCTGTCGATACGCGATATGCGACGGTGTTTTGATTTCTTTTAGTTTTGGCTCGCTTGGAAAATGGATTCTTTCGCAGTTTGTATCACCGGATCAAGACCAATGCTGTGAAGACGACCTTTGGAAACAATGTCAGAGCACAAAGTCACGTGTACATGTGTTTGAGATTGAGAACAATAAAACAAATGAAAGAATGAACTTGATTCTCATTGTACTTGATTTATTTATATTGACTCCCTGAGTTTATTTCTGATTTAAAACCTTAGCTTCATTCTTTTAAACTGCTGAAAGCTTAATTTTTGGGAAAATGGGCCTATAAGTAACCTTTTAAATGGAATCTGTATGAGATATTAAAAAAAACAAAAAAAACAAAAAAAAAAACACCCTACCTACCGACCTGTCTAAAAAATTTCACTTGAGGGCAACACAACAATTAATTTTTTTAGGCCTTATCTGGCAGACTGCATGCACTATGCATTTTCTTTTATTGGATATAATTCAATTTAAAATTATCTTTACATAAGAGACCTTTCTATCAGCAGATCATGACAGCCTTTTCATTCAATAGTTGTATGGTCTTGTGTTATGCCTAACATATGAATTACATCTTAAGTGACAAAAAAGAGAGATACCTTTTAACATTATCAGGGATGAACCATAATTTACCCTTTAATAAAAATCTTCAAAGTGTTCATGTCTCTTTTCAAATCTTTGAATTTTTTTCAGAGAATTTTGTTCAAAAAATGTGTGATTTTCATGGAATAGTTTCATCAGGAATTCAGAAGAACATTGTATGAATCCTCAGTGGATTGTGTTTGATCCAGAGCTAGCGTTTCTAGTCTGTTTCTTGATCTGGATCACTGAGTCGTAAAGATGACTGAGTTGGTACGCCCCCTCGTCACCATTCATTAGGTGCTTTGTTTGGTCTGGGCAGCCTTTCCTCCTTCAGGTATCCATCAGGTGTTTCTAGTCTCATCTCTGGCAATAATCTTTGCGTCATCCCATTTAATGATGTAGTTTTCTTTCACTGCATGTTCGGCTTCCGAGGATTTAAGTTCTGTGTTCTCGGATTCTTTCCTTGTGGACGAAATGTATTTTTGAGCTCCCATTTTTTCAGCGTCAGTTTTGTGTTCCTTCTTTGCGTGTGATTTTCATGGTATTTTTGTGAAACTTAAATAAAAGAGTCCTACTCAAGCTTTCCGCTACACTGCGCTTTTTGCTGAGGATGCAGTACATTTTAAATTGGACTCTTTATTGCGTCCATCTGGACGCAATAATTTTTGATCGGATGTCAACATAATTTTGCACGTGTAAGCTTACTTTATATCAGTTTACGTGACGATCTGAATAAAAGGTATGCTTGGTAATAAAATATTGAATATTCTCGGTCTTCCTTGTACAACTCCTTGTTATCCTTATATTCACCTCATTTACAAGGTTTTCTTTGTGTCAGTAGTCGTCGTTGAATGCATACAGTGTCAATACAGAATTTATACGGCCAATTTACAAGAGAGACTAAACATGTGCGTATTACGTGATTTTTCGTCTCTTCAACAGACCAATAGTCACGCTTGGTTGGTTGTCAAAGACGATGTTGCGTCGATTTTAATACGGGAAAAGGGCAGATTTTTTTGTACGAGGGTAATGGTTGAATACATTATGATAATTGTAATTATTTTGTCTCTACGACATATCCAGTTCATCGCTTTCATTATTCGTTGTATAAAAATTGTAAATTAATCAGTAATTGTTAAAGCGATTACCACATGGGTAAATAACAAATAAATAGATTAGATAATTTTTAGACATTGCAGCGCTGTAGTCACAATTCGCGAAATACGTTTTGGACTTGGACCCCATAATTTCTTCTCGGACCCCATCATTTTGAGAATTGGTAGATTATGGGTTCTAGTGGAAACCCTGGTCTTACTATAGTTTGATCTGCCCAAATAGGTGAACCCTTCTTGCAGCAGCGAATGAATACAGAAGGATGTGGGCTTGCATGAAGGCAACCAGTTCTGTGCATTATATGCATGATGCGTGCGTGGATCAACAATTGCATGCGTGTGGCCATAATTACACGAGGACGCTTGGATTACTTTTGCGCGCGGAGAGTTAAAAAACAAATATTTCTTGCCAATTTGGAACTGATTAAACTCTAGTTAACATCATGTGCAGAAAATAGTCTTCCATTTTGTTTTCCTTTAAATACGGTTGTCATTCAGTGCCCAATCAATGGTATTCTCTATCATCGGTAAGACAACCTTGAAGAGTTGGCAGATTGGGATGTACCTTAATAAATCTGTTAATTAAAATCAGTCTTGTTTACAACAGTGTTGTTTACATCTATTTTGTTAGATTCCATTTATTAGATAATAGCCCTGGCATTTTAGTTACATTGTATCAAATTAAATTCTGTGGTGGGGTAATAAAACTTAATAGTCTTTTAGTGCAGGTTGTTTCACTTGTTATGCTGGCCATATGCTTTGAGTGGCCATCATTGTCGTAGCTATGCACCGCCCACCCACCTACTTGCTACGTTCTAGGTTTTAAATGAGGCTAGCCACAGTGGGCTAGCAGGCAACCAAGTTTTATTATATAAAGTAATTTGTATCACGAGTCGTCAGCAACAATAGTGGATGAAATTTTATAGAGAATTAAACATTTCAGGTTCGATTTTTATTTGTTGGAGATTTCAGACAAAATCTTCATTAGTCTCCCTGTAGTACATGTGTAAAGTAGCTGTTACATATGTTACATGTTTGCAATAAACATGTGACATCATATATCATCAGGGCCGGCTGTCTGAAAACTACAACCAAGACAAGACAAGACTGTGCTTTTAATAACTTTGATGTCTTGTTTTGAAGTGTGTTTTATTTAAAAACATTTCAAAGTGCTTTTTAAAAGTGCAAAGGGCTTAACACTTTCCACGTGACTATTAGATTTACCATACCAACAGATTTTTCAGAAACCTTTCCCAGCTTTCAAAGTCTATCTCAAAAATTAATGAACTAATACTAGGCATGATTCTACTTATTTTAATGCATTTCTCATGATGATTCCAAATATGGTAATGATATCCAATAATTCGACATCTTTGAAACATTTTGTGAAATTTTGGAACTGTCGTCTGCATATGACTGCTGTGTGGAAAGTGTTAACAGTTCTTAAAAGCACTTCAGAAAATGATGGCACCAATCTCTTGACATGATAGTTTAAGGCATAGATGTATCTTTTAAACTGAGTATTTCTCCCGTCTCCTACAATTTCAAGAGTTCTGCTCCTGATTGAAGTGTTTTCCCTCAAAATTGTGTTTATTAGATTTCAGAATCTAAAGCAAGAAAAGCGCATTAGGGATGTTCATAAATACTTTGGTGGTGGGGGGTTGGAAAAGTTTGAACCTTGGATTTCTTTTTATGCCCCCCCCCCCCCAAAGAAACCCACGACACCCCACACCTTTACTTCCATTTTATTCTTGACTCCCTCCCCCATATAATACAGGTGGGTGCACAATTTTGTTTATTCCCTATTAGGGACTTTTTTTTTGACCTCCCCCCCCCCCTTTTTTTTGGGGGGGGGGACCCAATTTTTTAGATCCCCCATATTTTCCAACCCCGCCCTACCAATGTAATTATAAACATTGCCTTGCAATATTGCAATTGCAATCATATCTAGGATTAGACCTCCAAATGAAAACCATGAAATACGTCTAGACAGGGACAATGATGCTGTGATGACAGGACAAAAAGGTTATAATATGGCAGGCAGATTTGAATAAGTGGGATTGGTAGAGGCTTGTTGTAGAGGTCAGTTAAGTTACCAGATTCATTTATTGGTTGCTTTTTTTGTAAACCCATTAATATGCCAGTCAATGTAAGTGTGCATGTATTGCCACTTTATAACTTCATTCATAGAATTGCACTGCAAATATTAGGTGCATCAACCGTTACCATCTCTGTATTGACATAAATATATATCTTTATTATGGATATTGATCATAAAGGAGATATAGACCTTTTGTATAAGGGTCAGGTATAGGTAACTAAATGCCTACTGAATAACTATTTTTATTGAATATTTGACTGAGGAATTTATATTTAGCCAATATCTATTTTGAGCATTGTTCCTGGTGTTAGGGAGTGTGGGGTTGGAAAAATGGAGGGGGATCAGAAAAAAATGTCCCCCAAAAGGGGGATCAAAAAGAAATTGGTACTTAAAGGTAGATATTCCGATTTTCAACTTGAAGTTTTCTATTCTACATGAAAGGATCATCCTTAAAAAAGTCGTGTTCCAAAGTTTGAGTTGCATAGCTCTAATGGTTCTTATTTTAGACGCACAAGATGCTGTGAACTGTACCCATTGAGTAGTACACAAACTATATCGGTGGTTACCACCATTCGCGGTAATTCGACGTTATTTCATCGATTTCTCCGTAATTATGCCGATTTAGGCCGTCACATTTCAGTATGATGATGAGAAAAATACGAGCTTTCATATGATATGAAAATCTCCGTATGTGTGAAATAATTCTGTGTTACGAAAATGTGATCGGGTCATCTACCTTTAATATAGGGGGGGAATAAAAAAACCCTTTTTTTTTGCCGCTTTGCCCATACAAAAAAGGCTCCACATTGTTTTCGCTCTTGCGTGCCCGGTCGAATCTAATAATGCTCGATAACTTAGACACATAGGGGGGGATCAAGAAAAAAAATCACCATAAAAGGGGGATCAAGAAAAAATTAACGGTGTTTGGGGGGATCAAAAAAATTAAATGTCAGAAGGCTCAAAATTTTTCAACCAAAGTGATTTAGGTAATAAACTCTCAGAGGCTATAATTTGATCAATACGCAATTGATTTGGGAGGGGCCCAGGGAGGGTTGTCAGCATCCTTGTTATCACACTTTCAGAAACCAACAACACAGATTTTCAGGAAAAAGTCAAAAAGTGATTCTCAAACGAGAATTTGCCCTGTACAAAAAGAGTAAAAATGCATTCTAAATACACCCTATTTGGCTGTACTTTTATAATAAGATCATAAATGTGAAATGTCATTAGTGAAGTTTGATCGTTGAATTAACAATAACACCTTGAAATTTCACCCTTAAAGCACATTTTTGGTCACTAGGATTATATATCAGCCCCCAACCTCATCCCTTTCAGATTCATATCTTAGTTTATTTATAAATACTAAGTAGTTCATCAATTTGATTTTTAAACAAAGACAAAACATAATTGTCAATTTTGTCTAGATCAAACTATAGTTTTTAGCGTTCAAACAATGGGATGTTGGTATTGTGTTTATTGTGGTAACAGTCTTTTGTTTCAACTTTCAGTTATTGACGTCATATGCAGTATCAAATTAATTTACCAGAATTCCAGCTAATTAAGTCTATTGTTTGTGAGTCTTTTATCTAATTAAATTCTACCTAACGAGTTCTATTGTTATATATGTAATACACCTTGTATTACGTAGTAATACACCTTGTATTACGTATCTAATGGTTTCATTTTTCCATCTTGTGGATAATTAGGGCTTTGAATCCGCTGTGTCAAACTGGTCTTTTAGTCAAAACAGTTGGTCACACTTTAAGGATGCTCTACCTGTTTTACATACTTGTTGTCTCTTTATGTAAAGAAAGTATCAATAAACACAATTCCACTTGAGTTAGATGCAGCTGTATCGAAATTAAGTCGCGATTGTGAATGTGAGGTGGTCACAACGCGTATATAGGTGACTAGGTCAAACTGAATGTACAGTGCCTATAATTATAGCTGTGGATGTTTTCCTAATATAACATGTCATAGCATAACAATGATCATTTGTATAGCGCTCTTACTCAATATACAATGGCACCACAGCGCTTAACAAAATGAAAACATAAATTAAAAAATCAGTGTTAAACATCACTTGCGCTATGAATTCATATCGTCTTTAATACCAAATGTGATATTCAAAAAATAAAATAAATATTCTGGTACAGCATTCTCGATTTTATTTCTAGAGAAATGTGAGAAGGACAATTAGATAGTTTTGATTAATTGATGACATGTTATCTACTGAAGATATGACTATATTTTTCACAATAAGGACATTAAGATAGTCTAGTTAATGAAATGCTATCTACTGAAGATAGCAACATAAAGTTGATATCAATTAGTATTTTTAAAGAAATGCATCTCACATACTAACCAAAATGTTCTTGTCATATTTACAGAGACACCTTCTCAATAACAACCACATATAGGCCCCCACCACTGCCTTTCGTGAGATAACTTGACAAACACTTGCTCATTTATATCGAGGCTTGCACATTTGTTTGTATCACATCATCAGGTTCATCTTGCGCTGTCAGCAAGACACAGTTTGGGTATAGAGCAACCTAGAATGTAAAATAAAATAAAATGAAAAAGAAGCGCATATTTGTCCTCTTCATTTTCAAAAGCATAACTGCTATTTAAAAAAAAAATCCTATTAATTTTTTTTATTTTTTATTATCATCAAAAATCTCAGATTTGTCAAAAGTAGACAAGGTGTTCTCTTTTACGTTGTGCGTCACATATGTCATCAATTCAAACAGACAGAATCCCAATCTTGTATGCAAACAAGTCGGCACTACAAGGTGGCTTCATTAACACTACGCATAAGGAATAATGCATGGCAATTTATGTATGGTACCACCAACCAACCATTACCTTCACTGTTTGCATTGATCTATTCTCCATCTGTTTAAATATAAGAGGTTAGATGATATCATAAACATGATGATGATACCGTTACTTAAATGCCACAAACCAGTCGGTTTTTTCTTCTTCCTCTGTTGTGTCGTAAATCATGTCTCAAAATCGTTATGATTAGAAATATCATGTGAATATGATCTTTAAAGGGGTGTGTGTGTTACTGCATAAATTGGTATGGTGTGTTTTACACTTAGGGAAAATAGGATGTCTAATTTCCAGGTGTCCACCACATCAAATGTTCAGGTGTTCAAAAAATGTTTATATTAACAATCCAAAACTCTAGCCCCACAATATAACTGTGTTAGGTAATGGCATTGACTCAGAACTGGATAATTGCACTATATGAATGAATATAGCTATGAAAAATTAGAAACCATTAAGATAAATGTAGAAAGAATTCAAAATGTCTAGTGGACAACGATAAGCAAAAATTAGGTTATCTGACAACCTTTTTGCGTTGTAGGAAACATGGGCATCCAGCTAGTACGTACAACATAACTGGTTTTACACAGTAAAAAAAAGAGTGAACAACATGTTTAAAAAATTGAACAACTGCTGTTTGACGGGTGAGCTGAGCAACTTGTTGCTCAAAATATTAAACATCTGGGGTTGTTTAAAGTTTTAAACACCTAGTTGTTTAACTTTTTAAACAACATGTTTAAAATCAGATTTTACACATTGGTGTTGTTTAAAAATTGTTGTTCAATTTTCAAGGGTTGTTTAAAGAAAGTTGTTCAATCCTCATGGGTTGTTCAAAGAAAGTTGTTCAATCATCTTGGGTTGTTCAAAGAAAGTTGTTCAATCATCTTGGGTTGTTCAAAGAAAGTTGTTCAATCATCTTGGGTTGTTCAAAGAAAGTTGTTCAATCCTCATGGATGAAATTGGCCTGTTTAAATAACCAGGGTTGTTTAATGGTGGTTGTTTAAAACTGCAGGGTTGTTTAAATGATGGTTGTTAAAAAAACAGGGTTGTTTACTGGTAGTTGTTTAAAATTCCAGCACGATTTGAAGACTTGAATTTCTTGTGTTGAAGTACACAGACAGAACGGCAGAACTGTCGAATTCGGATGCCTTCTGTCTGTGGAGCAAAATCGCGAAATTAAAATTATATTTTTGCAAAAAATATCCATCTTCGCCGTCTATCATCAAACTATATCGGTTCTTTGGTCATCATATTTCATTATTTTCTTGATTGTATTTCCCCATCTGTCAGCAAAATCTTTAAAATTATGATTTAAAATCGAAATTTGTTTACCGAATGAAATACGGCGACCATTAATTTGAAGCATCGCAAACGAATCATTGTGACACGTGACTTGTGACGTCACAAGTAAACAACGTTGTTCAAGATCACTTTGTATTGATGTGAACGGCGTTCTTTATACTGTAAACAACACCTGTTTAAAAAAATGTTGTCTTCTTTAAACAACGATGTATAACTTTTACACATCTGTTGTTTGAAAAAGTGTACAACCGAAATTGAACAGCGATATTTTGTACATCGTTTTCTCTGTGTATGATTATGAAACCAAGAGATGACATTTACTATTTTCTTTTAGGGAAATTGCCTTTCTACGACCCACACAGATAATCACCCCTCCCACACGGTCAATTACATTTAGTGTGAATCGGGGACACATGTCACATTCAGTGTGGACCTGGCATGTGATTCTTGCATTTTAATGTGATCTAGATGCATCCTGTTTTAACATGTTAAGATGCATAACCAGAGATGATCTCATTTATGAGTGAATCTTTTGTTTATACATATTGATGCTTGATTGATTGAAAATCCTTTTACTGAAAGTGTGAATCAGGTATCTAAATAAAATAAAGAGGATAGAGTAGGGGTGTTGAGGATGGGGAGACATATCTCTCAACAATCACTTTCTTATTCTGTGCATTAATTCTGTTTTACAACTGGACTGCGATTATTTTATTCTTTGAACATTTGATTAAAGCGATAGATCATATTGTTGACATCTCTATCTTATTTTGTTTGCATCCAGGCTCGCTTTCTTTCACCTCATTTGCCCGGGACAATTTAATGGCATTCACATGGATAGACTCAAATGAGCATATATTTTAAGACAGTTGTTATATTCTCACTTAGCGGTGCATTACTCCCAGACACTTTGAGGACGTAAGACTTGCTCATGCGTCATTGTTAATGATACCATGCAATGTTATTTGTTTTGTTCCTGCCAGGTGTCATTAGGACAGAGGTGGGAGGGGTTAGTTAAAGGGAGAAATGAAAAGGAAAGCAGAGGAAATAGGAGGTAGGGGTGAAGAGAAAAAAGGGGAGGTCATTTCAAAGAGGGGGATTTTTGGTGATTCTGATGGATTTGATATCAGACATAATGATGTTAATTCTATGTTTTGAGTGCAGGGCTTGTGTTGGTATATGATGCCTAAGCAGCCTAACCCTGCTCATCTTTGGGTGTTGTATTATTTGTTTTGATGTGATGTGTCACATCTCACCACCTGTTCATTATTTTTTCAATTTCCTCTTACGCCTAGGGGGAAATGTTCTACATGCCTGAGCCGTTTTGTTCCCGTCATACAGGAATATTATTTTATTTTTCCCCAACAATTTTGATATCTATTTTTTAAAATTTTAGTTAGTTTGTAAATTGTTGAAAATTATTGAAAATGTATGCAAATTTCCCAATTTGTTTTTGAAAGTTTTGAAAATGTGTTGAAAATATTGACTCCCTCCCCCCTCCAAAAAAAAGAAGATCAACCGACCTACACTATCTTCTTAGAGGTCTGAAAATCTGTAGAAGAGGGGTTTATTTTGCCTTGTTGTTTGGAATATTGGCCACTCGGTCTGGCATTGACACTCTCCCTACAACACTCTTCTTTAATAGAATCTCTAGTTGGATGAGGAGGCAGCAGAGGTCATTTTGTCTAATATTAGGCCTATCAACCAAGTTGAAAAGCCTTTCCCTCGCAGGAGTTACAATTTGTTCCACTATAAGACAGCCAGGGATGCACCACTTGTGTTAACACTTGGAGTAGATGAAAGCAGTCTTGACATTTTATACCCTTCACTAATACAATATACAGACCGAGAATCCCACGTTATCCACATCTCTCTTCCCCAAAGTTCAATGTAAATTAGTAGTAAGTTAATAATGCATAGTTGACACTTGTTTGACGCAAGATTCTCGTGCTAGTAATTTGTCACTCTGTGTGTGTGTACCATAGCTATGCTGGTGCACCAGGTAGTTATCTATTGCGCACAAGTTATATCACAACAATTATGAACCATATGGAACGGAAAATGTGTCCATTTTTAATAGAACAATATAAAGCAAGTTGACCTGATACACTAATGGGCTCTCCTTGAATGCATATAAATAGCGCTTTTAAAGCAGCAGTACAGGTTAGAGAGGTATCGATTTAGAAAGGACAAGAAAAGAATTCTTAAATAAAATAGAATACATCTTTTATTGTAGGGGGTCTATCGTAGAAGTTTAAAATAGAATAAATGTGATATGACGTCTGTGCCTTTCTACCTGTCTGACTTGTTTTTTACACTACCAGCATAAATGTCCAGGCATGATTGCGGTTCATTAGTTTTGATTAAAATCACTGCATCCATATAATTTATTTTCACGTTGTTCACATTAACAAAATGACTGCATGCATGCACATAATTTCATTTTTTAAACATTGGCATGTGAATACAGATGTAAGTAAGCGACCATATGTGGAATGGTCTGGAAAACTTCTTCACATGGTCATTTTTTTCAGAATTAAGCAATGCAAAAATATCAAAATGAATTAATAATAAAAAGGAAAATAAAAGATTAAAACATAAGCTAAAACAGGTATGTATGAGAGATATTTAGTTTAAAAAAACCTATGTCAGATTTCCTTTTTTCCCTTTTAAATATAACATTAAGAAAGATCACAGTAATGGTTGTCATTTTTAAATAGCAATTTTAACATAGATATTTACTGAAGATGGCATATAATGATTGATGTTTTTAAAAGATATTCTCTCATGCAGGACTGTCTTTTTAAATTGCTATCTTCTCAAGATAGCAATAAATTGCTATCTTCTGAAGATAGCACACTTGGTTGACATTTTTGTAAAGGATTATTTCTAAGATAGGGCCATATTTGGAAGACTGCCATCTACTGAAGATAGCAAGTTTTATTGACATTTTAAATGACTGTTTTATTGTATAGTGCTTTCTTATGAAGATAGCAAATTTATTTGACATTTGTAAAGGATAATTCTTAGATAAGGGTATATCTTAAATAGTGCTATCTTCTAACGATAGCAAATTTAGTTGACATTTGTAAAGGATTGTTTTAATACAGGCCCCTTTGTTGAAAAGTGTTAATTTCTGAAGATTGCAAATTCATTTGACAGTTGTAAAGAATTGTTTCTAAAAGGGGCCATCTTTTAAAGAGGGTGACCTTCTATAGTAAATTTGGTTGCCTTTTGTTAGGATTGTTTCTAATATAGGGCTATCTTTTAAAGAGTGCTATCTACAGAAGATATCAAGATTGGTTGACATTGTTAAATGATTGTTTTGTAAAAGGGTAATCTTTTCAAGAGTGCTATCTTCTGAAAATAGCAATAAGTTAATGTTTGCAAAGGATTATTTCTACTAAAGGGCCATCACTTTGAAGAGGACTTCATGTATCTTCTGAAGATAGTAAACTTGATTAACCTTTTTAAAGTGTCTCTCTCATAATGTGTGTCTATAGCTATTTTGAAATGGCAATACACAATTTGTAGTACTTACCATATGTGTTTGTGTCCTTTCTTTTCCCTTCAAAATATGTTATTTCTATCATGGATTGGATTTGGGTCTATAGAAATACTCATCATCCCTTAAGTAAATGCTTATGTTGTCATGTGCGACAGAACACCTGAACTTTATCCGCAAAGCAGGTTTTTTTAATTTATATTTATTTCGCCTTTTATTTAACTAGATAAGCAAACGATATGGGTTGGCTTATTTACCTATTGATTACCATTTCATTTATATTCAATCCAATAATGTTGTATTGATGGTATCACAACATTGGCAAAAACAGCAGATAATGATTTAGAATGTTGCTGGCTAGAAATTTGACACCAATTACAGTAATGTCATCAGAATGGCCTTGAAAGGTGTCAAAGGTCAATGTTTCTGACAGCTGTTGGTTTATGATCGGATGCTCCATCATGGTGCAATCACGGAGGTGTAATAATAGAAATTATTGATCTGCGGTCAGTGTTGCCAAAACTGGCTAAACCACAGAATTGGGCTACTTTTAATCCTTGCACAGTGGCTAAAAAATTGTGGGCCGCGGTCAGCCTGTCAAATGTTGAGTTACCAATGTTTGTTTGTTTGTTTACACGGTCGGTCTGTACGGACACACGCTTGGGTCCTGAAGGGACCAGACTCGAGCAAAATGCTTGGGCCAGGCTTAAAAAGCTTTGTGTAATGTATTTTCTTTGGGCTCAATGAAAACTGGTCTATTTTTGGTTGTTGGTCGTGTCCTTTCAGTTGGGAACCCTTGCTGCATGCCATGTTTCAATGACAGAAACAACCTTGATCACCTCAGTGTCATAACATAGATGTTGATGCAACACCTCTTGTACTATTATTATTAAATTAGTTCAACTGAGATTTTAGAATATTATAAATCATTATGTGACCCAGTATATCAAAAGGTACCTGATGTATATTCTGACAAATCTTAGATTTTCACTAAAGCTGATAAAAATCCATTAAGGTTTCTAATTATCCCTTTTTTGAAAATTGAAGTTTTGGTTTTAAAGATTTTATGAAAAAGGGCATTGGATTATTTATTATTTCCTTTATAATTTCACAGTTTTAATTGCTTATTACATTCTAATTATAAATAATAATATTAATGCAATTTATGCATAAATGTGACCAAATCCTTAATATATAGATCTTCAGCATACTGGTATTTTATTATCCATCTGACAAAACACAATATTTATCATGCAAACATTTGCAAATTGTCTAGAAGTGATGTGTGCGTCATAATAATAATGTAATCAGCAGCTGCACAGGAGAACTAGATAAATTGAAAAGTAAGAATTGTTAGATCATCTGTGTAAATTGATATATTTTGATTTTTTAGATTACAATAAGTTAAAAAATACTGCAGGCTAACCAAAAAAAGAGAGAAAATTAAAATATTAATAATGATTTGATTAAAAATGATTTAGGACACAAGAGCTGACCTCCCCCCAAATACAAATATATAGTCAGTCTTTTTGTCCTTCAAAAGGTTGCTCTGTTTCTTACTTTTAAAACCAATTTTTTCCCTCAAGGATTTTTCTCATTGAAAACTCAATATAAACTTATCTAATGAAAACAGATGATTAATACCTATCATTTGTTGCTGTGTTTGGGCTAGAGTAATGCTACAATTAGTTAGGCATCAGTGAATACTATTTTGTAGATCAAATGTTGAATGTCTTCAATTGGATTAATCCACTGATTTGGCCACGTGGTTCTCATTTGATGAAGACAGTTCTGGATCCTGTGTACAACATTCCATCGGTTAGGTTATCATCTTCAACATTCATCTCATCAGCAAAGTTGGATTAAAATCTCCATACAACTGAATTTAACTGCATGGTTCTCATTTGATGAAGGCAGTATTTATAGCCATCGGTTAGGTTGTCATTCGGGGATAGAACCATTTTGGTTTTACAGCTTAGTTGAATGTGACGATAAAAAAATCACCATTCATTATCTTACATGTTCTTACTTGTTGAAACAGTATTCAGCAAAGTTGAATTGAAATCTCCATGTATGTGGAATATATCGTGAATCGGTCATAAATCGCACAAATAAAAATGTGTTTTCTTGATGATTTGATTGTTGACAGGATATAGCGGTGCAGTAATGGCGGGTACATTTCTCTTAAGGAGGCTTATGGAGGGGCCTAATGAGGAAACATCCCAGAATGGTGAGCCGGCGGCAGATACCGGATCAGCGGCTGTTGATCCTGGCACAGGAGCCCCGGCAACGGGGGAAGATGGTGAAGGTGGAGGCGCCGGGAATATTTTAAACGACAAAGCTACAGAACTAATGGGAAATATGAGTGATAAAGCACAGGAATTGCTTCACAAAATACCACGTAAGTATAACATGATAACAAAGTAATCACGCCATATGTTATGAGTGATATTCCGAGTCCAATTCCACAAAAGCATTATTTTTCAATGGAAATGATTCGCTCCCTGCATTTTTTGAGACCAGTCTATGAGAAGTGTCACCATCAAATGTTGTCCCTGTGGGCGGCAATATTAATTATTTGAGATAATATTGAAACTTGAATGGCTTTCAGTGTGATATAAGAATAGATTGTTCAAGCTAGAAAAATACTGCATTATGTTCTTGTTTTATGCCAAAATAAAAACAATTCTATATTAGGCCAAAACAAAACAACAACAAAGTTTGTCTCAAATGACCCGCGCTAAATATGCTAGGTAACAAAACGTACTTGTGCGTATCTTTCGCCCATTTGCCCCGTTGTGCATATCAAACATGTTTACAATATGTTTTGCCCATACACACCAGTGTGCATATCAAATATGTTTACAATATGTTTTGCCCATACAAACCAGTGTGCATATCAAATGTTCTTACAATATGTTTTGCACATCCAAGTAATATGTCACACTTATTGTGATACCTGTGAGCCTTATGTGTAAACATAAACAAAAGTTATTCAGGGACTAGTTTTTAAAATGAACGGAAGAGTAATAAAAAGCTTTCCTGGAGTTTTTAAGGGGAGCATAAGAAGAGCAGTGACAAAGAAAGTGACTGAGGATTGATCAGATTTAAGGGGAGCTTTAAACTACTCTCCTAGAGTAATTAAGGGGAGCGATTAAGTAGAGCAATGCTCTGTAGCGCCTTAAAACTCAGTCCATGGTTATTTCATATGATCTTCACTTCATTCACTCATGAAACATGATGTCAATACCCCATCTTTGAGATATCTTCGTAACCTAATTGACAAAGATAAAATAGATTGGGTAATTTTTATTCCAAAACAGCGCTGCAATAAGATAATGACAAAAAAGTTCAACATAGTCCTGAAGAGTGGTACAGACTATAACATTATTCTGTGTTGCTCATGCACTAGGATTGCCAGCGTGTTTTTCTGGCTTTACAGATGGCCTTTGTTAGATAATTTGGACCAATCCTTAGTCAGGATTCGCCAACCTGCTAATTGCGCCCTCTTTTCTGGTTCTCCATTCGTGGGTCATATCGTAATCTGTATCCATACCAGAAGCTTCATAAAAATTCAATTTATTAAATGCATTTTTGGTATGTAGTGGATTCACGCTCTACGTGAATTTTTTGCATAAGTGTTCTGGTTATTGTAATCCTTGTGTCTGGCAGAAATATATAATATTAAGTAATTAGGACAAAGCATTCATTATTTTCCCCAACGCATTCGACTAAATCACCAACTTAGGCACTAGTCTGTTGGATAAGTAATCGTAATCTCTGAGTGAAACACCATTGCCATGTACAATATAGTGGTTTCCTGGTCTGGTCTGCATTGATGCCTTTATTGGACATGCACTGGAGAAGGTATGATATTCCAAGCTTAGAATACTACAAGTTGAATTATTTTCCAATCTTCCAACTTCTGCCATTTGTAGCTGCTGCCCCCGACTTTGTATGGGTGTTTTAAAGCGCATTCACCATTTGGTCTTCCCCCTCCATTTGTATTTACTTATATTATATTATTTGACCACTTGTGGTCTTTACACTAAACTTCTGAATCCAGCTATAAAACAAAACAAAACAAAGCAGAACAAAATAATAATGTTAAAACTCTTTTGTTTTTCTTCTCTTGATCTCACTGATGTATAGTACCAATGTGGGCAATCATAGCCATTGCTGTAGTTGGGGGCCTATTACTACTCTGCTGTTGTTTCTGCATCTGCAAGAAATGCTGTTGTAAGAAACGAAAGAAGAAAGAAGGCAAAAAGGGACTTAAGGGAGCGGTGGACCTTAAAAGCGTTCAAATGTTAGGAAACTCTTATAAGGAAAAGGTAGGTCACGTCTCTATGTCCATCCTCTTGGCGAAGTGAAGAAATCCCCCGTGTATTACACTTATTCTTTCTCAGTTGTTTTAAATTTCAGATGGAGAGCAACGAGACAAAGAGCAAGAGAAGAAATGGCCTGGCACAGTACACTTTATGTTTGTGTTATCCTTAACATGTTTGTGGATACAATCTTATGGTCATACGTTGAAGTGTTTTTGGAGGACTCTTTTAAGTGATGCTTTCTTGCTATTGCTAAATTTCCAAACGGCAATTCCGTGATCTAAGGGACATGTGCAGTATTGTGTAAACATATGATTGTCTGATATGCTTGACACGTTGCAATAACAAATATTATTTGATATGAAATTCGCAACATCAGAAATACCTGGTATTATTACACAAATGCAATACACTTTATGGACATTTTGATCTGAATTTTTGATAGACGAGGGGAAATAATCACATTTCAAATAATTAAGCGTAAAGTTTTTTAATTTGGAATATTTCAGTCTTTTTAATATTTACAGAATCTGATAAAATTCCATCACATTTACTTAAATCATTTGCAAACTCCTTGTGCCCTTGAATTTTTCAAGATTCATTAGTGGCAAGAAATTAATCTAGGCATGTATCTCATGAGACATTGACTCAAACTATTTATAGTCAGGCCGATTAGATTATAGACTATGGAGTAATTTGATTAAAAGAGTATTAAAGTATTTCACTGCTCCTAATACATAAATTTACACTTGGCAATTCTAACAAAATATTTACACCCCCCCCGCCCCCCCAAAAAAAAAACACACACCAAAAAACCTGTGCAAATAGTATCTCAAAATATGTTGTATTTTTATATATACATTTTTTTGAGCTTGTAATATATTTTGGATTGTCATATTTTATAGTGACTCTATATTTTATATTCTGTCATTGCCTGCGCTAAGAAGGCTTATTTCTCAGGTCAATATATGGCCTTGAGGTAGAAACAATATCTTTGAACACACAAGATTCTCCCTGGATTGATATTCATAAATGCCTAGGATTTTTACGTGCCCCCGTATCGTTAAATTGATAGCGGGAAAATGATTGAAACCGACTAGCAAACAGTGGTTTTCTTTCTGGGAAACATGTTTATCGTATTAGATGTATGAACATATCAGCTAGAGAAAGATTATTTTTTTCAAACAGGTGCATAATTAGTGCATAATTTTCCACTGATTTTTAACATTTATGAAATTATCATGAAAACTAAGTCACATATGTTGAGACTAAGATACATAAAGTATGCATTGCAAGTGTGACATGTGATATTTACAGTATGAATAATAGCTGCTTCTAATGCTATTGAAGACCTATATGAGGATAAAGTCCATATTTTTCTTCTGGGAAAACAATTCAATAAAACCGACACAAATGTTTATCACAAGGGAATCATCCTCGTCCATGCCAGGATGTTTATCAATATCCATTTACACTGAGTAAGTCGATATGATTTCATGGTAAAAACAGTTTTCTATATGTCCGCCCTTAATGCTAGCATACTGCACAGGGACTCATTCTTGTTCTATGCCAGGGTATTTTTTAAAGATAACCAACCTATCCGCTTTAAACAGGTTTGTTTGATTTCTTGGTAAAATCGGTTTTAAGTACATACTAGCTTTAAGGGCTGTACAGGGAATTGGTCGCATGCATGATGACTATGAATGGATTGGATTTATCTTGCTGAGAAATTCTTGAGTTGTGTTGTGTGGAAAAAAGTCATCAGGGTCATAAGCAAAGCCTGGTTTTATTATTTTAATATGATGTTTTTATTTCAGCATTTTATCATAAGATTCTACTTCATGTGTGTCTGCTCAATATCATACTGATTGAGAGGACATAGTCATCTTACGGATTATTTACCAAATATAGAATTCACTTAAGGAGTAAAATGTTATCAAAACAAGTCTTGATGCCATTTATACTTAAAAGATTTAGCAGGATTATCCTGCTTTGCATTAAAAAAGAGATAGTGTGGGAGTGCACTGTATCCCAAGGATACCAAGGATAAACAAGTTGCTCTCATTGATGGGGGTTAGAGGCATTTTTAGCATGTAAAACATCAAAATCTCAAAGTGAAAGCTCAAAAGAGATGTGGAGTTGGTACATTTTCAATGGTAAAAGGGTTATTTAAGATGCAGTTATAGTTGCATAGTGTTCTCGTATGAGGAACAAAACAATGAATTTAATTGAAATGTTGCCATCGTCAAGGTGTGACTACAATTGTACTAATTTGACAAAGGCATGCTAGCAAATTTGCCTTGAGTTTATGTGCTTTTTTCAATGGCATATGCGCATGTGTTATAATACTAGTTTTCATCATTCATGCACCCCTGCACATGTAAGTACATTATTCACTTTGCTTTCATATTGATAAAAATAATTAACATACTAATTGATTTTCATTCTTTTCATATTCATTTTCAAGAGATATTTAGAGATACTTATTATGTATTTGTGTCACATCACATCAAAAGGTGCATCTTGTTGGCTAGGCTTAATACTCTGTGATATAGCACAAAACAGTTTGTAGAATATAAAGGAAATAACAAGGAATATGTGATGCAGCACATCAATAGGGGGATTTTGCGGCTCTGTGTTTTTCAAGATATATAGATGAACACAGACGGACAAAAATAAAGAAAATAAAAATAATATAGTAGGAGTCATTTTCACTCGTGAAATCTGAATGCTTTGATCAATTTGGATACATTTGGATAAATTTGGTATCATTTTTATAGAGTATTAGAAGAAAATGCTCTGAGAGCACACATAATAAACTAAAAATTGACTTCCCCTTTTCATGTGCTGCATCACATAGACACACAGGATATGATTTCAAGAAGCGTAATTTCCCCTATTATTATATCAACATTATTGGCATCTATCTTAAAGTGTTTTTGCTGACATCATGTCCTTTTTGATGTGACTAGTCACAAACGAGTCGCATTTGAGCAACAATTCAGATGGGGGAGGGGGGGGGGGGGGGGGGGGGGGCGAGGGGGTAAATGAGTATAATTGGCTTGATCATCAATTATAGACACTGGTGGACATGGTTGGCTGTAAAGGGGTCCCCATCGGTTTCAATATAAAATTGGATTTTGATTATGTGATTTAAAGCTATTTTTAAAAAACCCCTCATCAAATGTTGGAACTGAATTATTTCATCTTAAACCGCTGGAGTTGGACAATTAACTCCAGGGTAAGCATTATTTGATCTGTCATTAGCCATTTGTCGCATTCTGTTGGTAATGTACCCTTGTATCCATAATTTGACATTGACAATTTGTGAAGGGAACTAACTACATTTTATGTCTGCCATCAACTGTATACGTACAGTATGTCATTCCTTTTTGGCAAGTATCAAATTCAGTTAGCAACCAAAAATAAGCTTATTGAAAATGCCAACTAAATATCTATATTAATATCAGACAAGTTAAGCTTCCATTTCCAATTTGTGCCTCATTTGCCTCATGCAATTCTAAATAACTACATTTCACTCTTTAATTAATTATTATGTGAATGATTTATCTAGCCAAGTACATTGGCATTGGCAGACATCCTCAATAATTGATGCCTGTTTTAGTGCTGATTAAATTATCAGTCTTATTTAGATGAAGTATTTGTCAAGGGATGGTTGTACTTGATAAACACTGTCATCCCGATATAGTCAGAGAGATTTTATTCATTTCAATATGCTAGGATCGAAATATCAGGCCCTCTTATATTTATTACATTTCCTTACGCAGGATATTTTTGGGGATATTAAAGCAGTTTGTATTCAGCTTTTACATTATTTCACAAATTCAAAGATTGTTATTTAATTAACTTTTACCAAAATGTTTATTGATTTTGATGAAACCGGGCTGGGATATTGTATCGAGAGTTAAAGCCAGAGAGAAACTGATCAATATGTTTTTGTGCCCGAAGATATTTGACATGTATTTGAACCCAACAAAAAACCTGTGTAGTGCAAACTGTGATTTCAGGCTGGAGAATTCTGTAGCTCTCAATTATTATAACCTGCGAGGTGAATTACGACACTACTCTGTATATTTTCCTGCGGAAGTAGTGACAGATTTTAAGGATTTCTTGCTACTTTGCTGAGGGGATTTAAAACCTCTGAGGGGAGGAGCTTGATGAGAAATATGGCTCTCAGCAAAATTATGCAGATTAATTTAATTGCTAGCGATAAAAGAAAAATTACATAGAGAAAAGCAGTAGTCAAACCTCAGGGATTTCACAAAGATTTATCATATAAGCTCAAATAAAGCATCGTTTTCAAAGTGATTGCTGTTTAAATAAATGGAAAAATCTGATTTAAGAATAATGATGTATTTGTTCAAATTCAAATTGAATCTCACACAGGGCAGTTTAATCATTACTGAAATACTATCCAGTAAATGCTTCCTCTCGGGTTCATTAGCCGGCTGTACACTCTTAATTTTCAGTTGATTAGATGTTTATGCTCAGCTAATTAAGGGATTTGTTGATGCGAAAACGTTCACTTATACAGTAATTCCCATAGTAGTTGGGCTTTTCACCAACGCACTGATGTATGTATAGAATATGCTTGGTGGGGAGGGAATCATATTTTATGATGTGTAGATACTTTACTGAAGAAAAAATAACTGAAATGGATTAAGGCATAAAAAAAAGTTTTGTTTCAGAAATCCTGTGCGCATTGGTATGTGAAATAGGCTTTAGCGCGTAACTCTTCGTGGCGGCGATGGCTTTTTGTTGTTGCTGCGATTCTCTGTAAGCTTGAATCTACACGAAAAATGACATGCATAATTTGGAAACCAGTCAATTTAAACATGGCCGATATTTTTTTAATTTTTAAATCGCATACCTACCTCATAGCCAATTCTCTCTAAACAAAATATTTTTAAAATCGCGCAGCACTTAGCTTTTTTTGAAAATTGTTTCTATGACAAACCTTTTTTTGGTGCCTAGATACATCTTTCTTAACATGAACATAGTTTGTCTAGGCAGGTGTTGAACACAACTTTATGTTATTGGTTGTTGTAGTGAAAAGGCTTGTAACCCTACAGGATTGAACTATTATTGCATTTTTTGGCAATTTGTTATATGCTAATAATAATTTCAGTGATATTGAAATTCAAAATTGTGGAATATACATGTAATACTCTATGAATATACAGCGACTGAGACCGCTATTTTATTGCCTTATTGTACCTCCATAAAGTATGCGTTGCGTTTATATAGTGTCATAAGAAGCAGCTGATAACCCATCATCCTATGCTGAACGATAGCTATCATCATCATCATCATGCTCTGTTGTCATGGATATGTACATCTCATTACCATCTCATTAATTAATGCGACTCTCATTATCTGATTGTTTATTCCTCTTGCTTTTCTTAATTTATATTTCATGCTGGGCATTATGTTAACATGTGAGTTGCTATGAAAACATTTTCTTGACAAAAACAACAACAACAAACAAACCATTTTTGTAGTGTTCTGGCTTCTTTCGTTTTTGGATCTTTCTTTTCTCTCTCTGTATATCTCCTCTGTACATTCTTATTTCTCAGTGAGGTGAATTGGGTCATTTCGGACTATCAACTGGTAAACATTGGAATTAAATAGTTTTGTTAAGCTTTATTCTGTTTTGGACTTGGTTGAAGTCTAACATCCTCTCTATGGATGTGAACGTTTAACACAGCTTTCCAAATTTTACCAAGCAAGAACACATTGATTCAGATAATTGTTAAACTGAACCCAAATTGCCTCATTGTTGCCTGTAGAATAGATCTTGAACGGCTATCCATCAGTAGGTATGTGTCATCCTCATTCTCTGGACAAGGTTCAGTGACAACCATTCTATGCACAGTAGTATGAACTAAACTGCATTCTGGGTAGTTACCATATTTTCAGGTAACTTATGGTTGCCAACACCAAATTACTGGAAAAGTGAAACCTGCATGATATGGAATGTAAATTCCATTCTCCATTATCCTACTGAACTTTTAAACACTGAATTAAAACCGTAAAAGATGTATTTCAGGTAAAAAAAATCTAAAAAAGTATTGTGATCATATTAATTTGCTTGATGATTATCTTCCTTGATAAGTTCTGAATCAAGTCTTGAACCAAATCTAACAATTTACAACATGCATACACACTTGATGGATAGCCTGTGACTAATGCCTGATTTCTCTGCCATAATATGTCATGTAATGATGACTTACTGACAAAACAGCTTTCATTGTACTGAAACACATTAAGAGCTGGATTGGAGGTATATTCATTCACTGGCTGGCAGGCTGGCTTGTTTTTTACATTTGATGTGCATTTTAAAGTTCATTTTCCTTCTTCCAGCCAGTGATGTCAGATTCTAATAACTGTAACTATAGTTTGATCAGTTCCAAATTGGCGAAGCTGCCTTACAGCAGCGAATGAATACAGAAGGACATGGTTGGGCATGAAGGCAAGTAGCGCACTGTGCACAATATGCCTCGCACGTGTGGTTGACCAATATCGCGTGCATGTGGCCATAATCGCTGGCGTACACTTGGATTTCTCGCCAATTTGGAACTGATCAAACTATAGTACCATGAATTAACTGATGATCACTAACTTGAGCAAGTGTCAAATATAGGATAGTATCAGTTCACTAGGAGTTTACCTCTATGGATTTGCTCATATTTAAAATCATAGTGAACATGCACCAACCTCAATGGACACAAAATCACATGGTTGTTGAATATGCATGAGGTCACAATGGATTTATAATGAGCTTATAAATATCATTCTGTCAACGGATAGTGAGTGCTACATTTAATGCCAAATGTGTAGTTGAAAAAAGCATGTCATATTTTGCATTTCATCAGCATGAAGAGATACATTGATTGATTGATTGATTGATTGACTGATTGACTGATTGATCCAGTTGATGAATTGATAAGAATATCAATCTATCATGATCTGAGAATTATAACATGTGATTCTGTCCTCCAAAGGTACTTTTAGTAATAGAATAACAGCTGTTAATTGCAATAATGCAGCTTGTCTATATTTTACTGTAGTTTGGATTGTTTGTTTACATGGTTTGAGCGTGCGGATACAAGCTTGGGTCCTGATTGGACCAGACCTCGGGCCAGGCTTAATTTATCGGTTTTATATTAAGCATGTTGGCTACTGTAAAAGTAGAAATATGTGCGGTACGTTTATTGACCCGCTTTTCGCGCCAAAATCAGCAAACGCGAAAATAAAATGTGTATATATGTAGATCTATGAAAGGAAGAGCCTCAAAATCGCAAAAATAAAAACAAGCAAAATTGTTTACAATGTACAAAGCTCAAAACTTACATGCGCGAAGATTTCAACTTTTAATATGAAAATGATAAAAATATGAGTTTCAAGATCCATTATGGATGTTATAGGTATCATTGATCATCATGAATAATAAACGTATATCATATTCTGGATATTATAAAGCGAAGTACATACCTTTGACACGAGGCAGCTAATGTTTAATTCTCACTTCACAATTATGCATTTCATTTCAACATTTGCAGTGTGTGTGTATTTCTAGTATTCATAATCATTGTTTTACTAATCTCTCATATTTGTTGTTATACTAGCAGCACATTCCACATATTTACGCTGCATATTTTATTGAAAGTAAATTCATCATGATTGCATTTTTTAAAGCAAGCAGTTGCCATTTCAGTGATACCATATTTGACTCCAATAATGCCATTGATTTGGCTGGTGTATGGTGTAGATTGATTATTATTGATGTATAGCGTAATTGCACTGAGCAAATATACCTCAAGACATACATGGTCTGTATACCGCCATGTGCAGAATTTACAATGGCTCACACCGTATTCACTGTCAGAATCAATGCAAATTAAATTGAAACAAGGGAGAAGGAAAAAAACAAAACAAAACAAAGTGAATTCATTACTGATTCTTATTTTTATGTCTCAAAAGAATTAATTTATCTGGGTACAGCTGAATAGCTGATATTTTGCTGAAGACTGGCAATTTAGTATTCCTAATTAAAATGTTAAGGCATTTCAAAAATGAAGCTGTACAAATGATAGTCAATTGTGACATTAGAATCTCAACCAAAAACATTTTCTTCAGGCTTCTCGGCCTTTCGTGAGAAATCAATTACATATGCATAAAAATGACTTTACATAGTCAGTCCTGTATTTCAGAATTTGTATATGGTTACAATTGATTTCATGCAGCAGTATGCAGCCTTCTCTCGTTTTACATACACCCATTTCACCTCTTCCTGTCAATAGATCAATATAACATGTACATGTAGGGCTATAGTGTGTTCAGTATCCAATGAAACATGACCAGCAAAATTTTTACTATCGTAATGCATGTCCTAGATCCATCATGTTCCAACTTATGATGAACACTGTAGACTACACCGCTATAAACGGTTCAGTGAAAAATGGAAGTTATAATGTTCTTTTGAAATGTTAACTCAATGCAAATTATTAAAGGTCATGTTTCATATTAGGATGAATGCACTTTAGCTCAATATCATCATCTCCATCTTGTCATTTAAAAAATCAATGTTGCCCATGACTAACCTGGATTATAATTAACTCAATGCGTTCAAGGATCTGAATAACTAATTAACCATTAGCATGTGCATCATGATTGTATCATTACATTCTCTTTTCTCTTTTGTACTTGTAATTTATCAACTTTACCTTTATTTAATCTCCTTATTGTGGATATTTTTCATTGCATTTTATGTAATTGTTACAGTACCATATGTGTTGCATCATATAAGTATTGCTCATGACAGTATGTCTGTAGATGTAGAGCTTTTGAAGTTAATCTGTATCTAAATTTAACAGGAAGTGCTTGTTTGTTATGTAAATTGTATTTTTTTTACTAATATTGTATGTTAATTGTTACAAACCTAAAAGGGTGAAACACATCCCTGCTAATATTAGGTTAAATATTATATATTAAAGCGTATATTCTCCCCGAAGAAACCTTGATTTTTAACAGTATAGATCAACAAAATTTCAGAAAGACAAGGCTATTCTTTTTAAATAGCAAAACATATAGTACATGACATTTTGGTCTTACTCCAGCATATGGTAGTTTGATGTGCGTGGGTTGTGAATTAATAATTAATACTTCATCCATGTACTGGGCTAGCTATAGTGAATGTCATTAACCAGGAAAACCATTGTTATGTACGCAACATTTACTAGTCGAATGTCAGGATATATATAGTTGCTTAAATATCAGATAAATTGTACTTTAGGTTCTAGTTATGCAACACCACTTGCTTAGTAGAATAACGTGTCATATGTCAACCATATGGTTCATGTTATTTCATCAGTTTGGATTCATGCCCCATGCATCCAAACAGGGGTGGGAGAGTTCCTATTTTCAGCTGATTTCAGTAGTTTTTATTTTTTGTAAATGCCAAAATGTTAGCCTTTTATTTTATTTTCAGCCCATATTTTGTGTTTTTACCCCAATTTTATACAGTTTTTCAGCTTTTTAGTAATCTTCCTCTATTTTTGTGTGTGACCTCTCACACTCTTGATCCAAAGCCCTCTTTTTCCAAAAGTAACAGATTTGATAGCTAAGCATTAGCAATTTAGTATTACAATCACGGTATACTAAAAAACACCTACATGTATGTTTTAACAAATGATAGCTATAACATAATGGACATATATTTCACTATCTACTGCTGATTGCAATTATTGAAAGCAAATTTGAAAATCTACTGCTGATAGCAATACCTGTGTACACAAATTTGACTATCTACTGTTGATAGTAATAGTAATAGTTTATGGGCACTTAACTACCTACTGCTTCCAGCAATATGGGCATATTTTATTATCTGTTGCAGATAGCAATATTTTATGGGTGATAGCAATATTTTATGGGTGTCTTTTTGTACATAACCTGATAGCAATAGTTACTGGGCACATTTTACTATCTACTGCTGATAGCATTATGTGCACATTTCACTAGCACTATTTTATGGCCACATTTTACTACTTAGTGTTTGATAGTAATAATTTATCACCACAATTTACTATCTACTGCTGATAGCAATAATTTATTTGTCCAGATTATTACATCTTGGCCATCATGAAGATTAGTACTTATTTAGTGTATATATATATTTAGTCTGCAAATGTAGATGATTTTATTCAAAAATGATTTTGCTGCATCATAATCAAATCAACCAGGTTTTTCTAGCAAATCAATAATTTTGCTATCTACTGAAGATAATAAAAATGTGTTCTAATTAAAACTATAATTAATATATAGACTCATACAAACTGGCATGAACAGGTATTGCGCTAAGTTTCATCTTAGTTGAATACATTTTCTGAAAATCCTTTATAGTAACTCATTATTTCTAAAACTAAAATGGGGTCAGGATTCTATAACCCCCTCGATTTTAAACCCATGGCTATAAATGGACCACTAATGGCTTTGCCAAAGACACTTGCTGCACACAGCGTGTGCGTAGTAAAGTATATGAAGATAGCTTAGCTTAGATAACAAGAGTGAATACAGCACTACCTAAGTAGGGGGTCATTTATATTCTTTCTTGCAACAACGTGACAGGTGTATGAGGGCAATACACTGTTAGGCATCTTATTATTTACAACCAGAAAGGATATTTGCACATTTTGATGGTAATGGCATAGCGATATATACAAAATGGCAATGTCATGCCACCAAAATGTGCCTTTTATCTATTACTTTTATCTATTACTTTTCCTTTTAAGTAGAACAGGTTAATGGGGGAATTGAGATGGAAGAAACAGGGGGCATATTTGCAAATTGCGAAGAAGTTATTCCATGAAGAATAGCCTGGTTTATGTTTTAGTGATATTGGTATTACCATTTATCCAATAGGAATCCCTTGTTGTGGATGCTTCATGTATCGTTATTGATAGGAGTATGGAGGTCATATGCTTGAGACTGATTGATACGCTCACCGTACTCCAGGTATAGGAAATTGACAATCAGTTCTGATTTATTTTCAGAATGACTCATCTATTATTGTTCACAGTTTTGAACCAGTTAATATTTTTATGATCATTTTGGAATTTTCAGTGTTATTGTTATTTCATTGTGTTTTATGCAAAGCTAATTTTCATTCAAATCTAATAAGTTCTTTATCGTTGGAAGGATACACTTGTAAAGCTTGGATTTAAAAATTGACTAGTTTTGATTGAAGTTTTATACTTCAATGAACATTTTGAAACGTCATACTAATGTTTGTTTGATTTTTCGTTTGATTTTTTAATTTGTTTTAGTAGAAAACTGTTGTATTTTACCAAAATTGATTTAAACATCCATTCTTATATTGTCAATCACACATTCACTAGATGTTTTTTGACACCCTAGATGTAGCCATGGAAAGGTTTAGTCTAAGTAGTGCTCCCACTAGAATATGAGAATTGACAATCATAAGATCTCCAGGCTTATCTCCTCTTATGCTGCGCAGGGATATAAGACACCAGGATAGTAGACAATTCTGTAACTCTAGTTTCCCGACAAATTATTTTTATTTAGGGTGTCATAAAATGTGGGCAATATCTGCATATGTATCACCTGTGACGTCACATAGTCTCATGCCACATAGAATAAATATTTCCTAATTTTCCAATTGAATACAATTTCACAGTTTCATTCCATGATACAACAACATTCATGAGGCTTCAGAGTGGATCTATATCCAAATTTGCTTGATTTGGTATTCAAGATTTGTTTGTCGAAATTGCAATATCTTTTTTAAGTTTAGCTGTACAAATAATTTTCAAAATCCAAGGGGCCATTATTGATTAGATTATGTAATGGAATGTTAAGACGTATTTAAAATAGTGCAGTACTGACATTTTTTTTTTGAGCTCGAAGCAACTACTGCGACCATTTTAACACACAAATATATTTTGTCTTTTGTGTATAGGTCTATAAGATGAAGCTACAAATTGTGAATTAAAAAATATGCAGAGCAGTTAAAAATTGGCAAAGCATGAAGAAAAAAACCACTTTTGACATTTTAGTAGCAATTTTACCACAATATCAGTATTTCTAGTATAAAAGTAAAAGAAAACATGATAATTGAACAACTGTTAAAAAGCCCGGAGGCTGCAGCCAAAAGTCAAATTAAAATGAATCTGGTGTGTGCCCTGGTAGATACAGAGCCTGAAGGCCTTTAATTCCGAGTTCTTTTACCGTCTGTTTTTTCAATTGATACCGGGTTTCTCATATAGCAGACAGTAAGCTGTGTTACAGACAATTAAAATGGCTGTAGAGGCTGGCCGAGGTGCGGTGTTGTTGTTTTAGGTGTTTCTAAAATAGGATTGCTCTTTTGTATGTGTAACATTTGACATTTTTAGATCAACATGATATAATTATGCATAAAGGATGTAGCATAAACTAAACTCATCCTTTGATTTGTGGGGTTAAACGAGCAAAAATAGTCTACCAGATTACAAAAAACAGGGCGACTGTTGAATCCAACATACATTCATTTAATCACGTCCATTCATTTAAACACGTCCAAGACCAAACAGCACTATTTACGCAAGTTTCATATCTAGTCTAGTATGTATGTTGCATTACGAAGTTTCGCCCAAAAAACCAAAGTGCTATGTAACCTGCTTTAATGAATTGCTTGTTCGATCAGAGAAAATTATGGAGCAATTTATAATAACGTTAATGCAGCGCTTAATTGGTGGAATGATTACTGTAAAAATTGACATTTTCGCGGTACATTTATTTTTACGCTTTTCATGCTCACATAAGTTATCGGGAAAATAATAACACACATATATATTTCTTTTGCGTAAAGGTCCTATATGATGAAACTACAAATTGCAAATTTAGAAACACGCAAAACAGCTGGAAAAATTTAACTGTGTGGAATTTATCACTTTTACAGTAAATAGCTCGATGGAGGGTGGGGGACAAGAAGGCAGGGTTCAGTGACTAAACCAAAAAAAGGATGATATTTATAAATACGATAAATTTGCTCATCAACAAAAATGAACTAGATAATCCTGACACCGTAGTCGTGGTTATGATTAATCTTCAGCAGTAAGCACCTGCAATTGCTGTATGTCTTCTATATGTATACTGTACTATACACAGCCACTGAGTAAACCGCAGAATAAATTACGGGTCAACTAACCACCACTGCATGTACGTTGCATGCATACATAGGATATTGATTCCTGTAACCAGTATCCAAGCGGTATAGCGAGCAATTTTCGCAGTGCTTTTAAATATTTCTGGAATTTCCTTGATTTTGAAAACACTTTTCTGGGTCGATGGATTGCTGCTTTGAACCACTTCATTGAAACAGATATATCATTAACAAAATATCATTATGCACAAATTGACATATTTTAAAATTTAAGTTCCTTATGTTATTAGCGATTATTATCAGAAATGAAACCCAAGCCACATAACAAGCTGACTTAAATAAAGTATTGACCCCATAAGGCTAAAATGTTGTTTTGTTTGTTTGTCCATAGAGGGTCCTCAAAAGGTAGGATCATTAGGTTGGATTGTTTGGGTTTTTTGCCAGTGGTTGTTCTGGCCCAGTCCTTGCCAGCACGCCAAATTCTGAACCGTGTCAGATCTTTTGGATGACCCATACTTGACCCAAAAAACCTCACTAAATACTATACATAGTATGGGGTCACATGAGGGTCACGTGGGGGTCAATTAAGGCCATATACATGACTTTGAAAAAAAATGTAAAAAAAGATGGGGTTTTTTTGGATTTTGTTGGATTATCTTTTTTTTTGAAGAAAGAAAGAAAAAAGTTACACGGTCGAGACTAAAGTACACGGTCGGTCGGATGTGGGCAAACAAACAAAACATTTTTGTAGGCCTAACGGCATTTACTATTTAAATTCCAACCTTTACAATTTACATTTGAGAGGAATGGTAGCTCATATTTGTGAGAGGAGGGTAGAGGTTATGAGGTTAGTGTAATCAATTGGTAGTGCATTTTGAAGGAAGGGAGACCAATACTAGAGGAAAGAAAATGTATTTCCAATTTTGTCTCCATGGTATGGTTGGGAAAAGAGGAATCTGGGGAGCTCCTGTCTATAGTAAATTTTGATATTTCTGTCATAGTCAAAAATCTCATTTAAAAATATGCTCTTTTTTTTACTTAAAAGTAAAACAGCGGAATATTAAAATATAAAAATTAATACTTGATTAATTTGTTACCAACGATAATGAAATGCGTGACATGAAAACCTTTGACATGAGCCTGTGGATTTACAATTTCATTTCAAACGAGCACATACATACATTGTGATTCGGTGCTCTAAGTTTGTATTGGCTATATATTATTTAAAAAGTGCATCATCAGTTTTGATGATCTTCAATCAGCCATGAACATTTTTAACACCTTTACTAAATCAAGTCTGCAATACAGTTGATTACCCTCACTATCTCAGTCGCCTTATAAAAAAACAAGATGACCCAGGTTTTCTATTCTTGGATAATTCTATTTTAGGTTTTCAATATTTCACAAAATTTGAGTCCAGAAATATCCCTGTGAATAAATGATGTATGAAAATAACATCCAGAAAATAATTCCAAATGATTTCAGTTAAACTGGTGAGCTATCAAGTGTATACATAACATTTTGCCAAATGTTTTTTTCACAGTGAGCAAGAGTAGGTGTCTTTTAAGAATATTCACTCCATACGCAATAACAAATTGCGACTGATATGTACGTGTGTAGCTACAACTATATTAAAGCTTGCCTCACCATACATGCTCTCAGCCTCTTGCCTGCCTATACCTACCCCCTTAACCAACACTCATCTAATTAAACAAGGATGACCCCATCTACTCTGAATCATCTTCGCTTTAAGTTACACATATCACAAATATTGATTCTCATCATCTATCTCATGGGACTAATTTAGTTATTGTGTCATAAATTTCATTCAGAATCCCAATTTGATATATAAGTCAGATTTTTAGGTGACATGTCTGTTGTTATTTATAAATCATACATTTTAAACACCGCTATTTAAAATATTTTTATGGGATAACATATTTTGATAAATCATCCATGAACGTGTTTGTTAATATTTGTCGTTATATTGTTTATTGTAAAACACTATGGGTTGGTAAACTGCTTTATATTAAAATATAAAAAGTGTGTCTAAAGCTATAAATCGGCATAAATAGGAATCTTGTACTTCAAATTATTATTATTATTCATGGTATAGTTTATTGGCATCGTAGCCAGCCGGCTGAATTGGCACAATATTACAAATTACAAAAATACATTAAAAATGCAAGATATACAATAATAGATTTTAAAAACAATAATATCATAAAAGCAAACACCCACCCTTGCATACAAAGTACATGTTTACGTTACTTATCAGTAATATTTGAGGAAAACATGTTTTTATAATTTATTTAGATATTTTGTTGTTTGTAATGAACTGTTACTATTGTAATTTGTTAATTATCATGATATTATGTCTTTTGTTTTTCCAATAACCCTGGTCTATTTGATGAAATACTCAGAATTTGGCAGGATATTAGTTTCCTAAAACATATCAGTTATTAACATTTCTAATATTGCATCGACATATTATTGGTATGTTCCTTGAAGTCAACCCACCTATATTAACTACATAAAAGGTCACCTTATGAACTCTGACATTTCTAAAAATTAAAAAAAAAATTGTCACTTGACCAAAGGCTTATTTTTGTTTTTTTTAATGCCTTATTACAGTAGTGTTTGTATGCATGACTAACCCTGATTAGTCTGCATTCAGGTCATTACATTTGAACCCAGCATTATAATTTTTGGGTCAGAAACTGGAGGATTGTTTGCAATTTTATTAATATTGTCCTGAAAATTGGGAAAGGGGTCTAAAACTGCTATAAAAATGGCATGGCTGGAAAAAAATGTGTTCCCTGGAAATTTGACTTTTGAAGAAATGTTGATTTTGGAGGGAAATATTAGGTATGAAATAAAGAAATACAAATTTGAAGGGAATATTTCTTGAGGAAGGGAAATGTTCAAATTCTGTTCCCAGAAAATGTGCATTTTTTTCTGGCCCTGAAAGATGGCTGGGAGCTGTAACATCAACGTATGGACCTCTCTCTATTCAAGTGAATGAGTTTTGAATTTGAACATAATTTGACCTGTATGTAACCTTTGACATTGCATCGATAATATCTCCGAACAGTAAGAATCAGAGATACTCCAGTTATGACATCCCTATACTATCATAATCCAGAAATCAACCCCAAATATCCTGAATTAAGTTTTGTAACCTTTGTCAAAGATGTGATTTACATAATTCAAATGGTTGTATATTTAATGTCATTTTTGTGTGTTAAATTATTACTAATTATTAAACATCTGTGTTTGTTATTTATAACCAATTTTTAATATTTCTTGTGTCTGACAGTAATTTAATCTTCCATTTTTTCTATTTGAGGATGATCATAGATGTATGTTGTTTATGTTAAATTTCTTACTAGTTTTTGTTGTATTTAATAACAGTAGAATATACAGAAGTCCTTTCAGACCTTATACAAATTTAATTTCAAAATGTTAGGCCAAGCAGAAAATAAACCTGTTCGACCAGCCTCGTCTGGCCAATATATTTTGGACTTGAAAATGAAATAATATTTTTTGACCACTAAATTTTTTAATTGTTTTGAAAATAATTGATAGTGTTTGAATTTGATAGAACATTCTTGAATAGTTTTTACATTTTAATTTAAATTGTTGAAATATTTTGGAAAATTCTTGCAAAGCCAACATTTTGATAACAATGAAACAAAAAACAACCAATCAACCAACCCTGTCTGGTCTGGCGGTCTGTAGAACAGTGATTATTTCTTCTTGATGCTTATGCATGAATTACTAGTGGTGTAACCAGCAAAGAGATGTTTGGAGTGCTTGATCCCACTTACAATATCTCCCCCTCCCCCGTTGAACGATTTAAAAACTTTACCTCTCCCCTGAAAAAATTACTTCTCAGTGATTGTCAACAAGGCATGAAGTATGTTATTTTGTTTGATACCATTATCTTACCAAAGCTTTCCCTGATGCCCCTTACTTGAAAAGGCTGGATACAACACTAGAAGTGTAACTTATTACAAATAAGCCATTCAAAAAATCCAAAAACTTAACTATGTTTTTTATTTGTTTCCATGGCAACAGGTACAGCCGGATGATGACGATTTGGAAAACGGAGGTGAAGAGGAGGGGGACACAGACTCGGTTAAGTCCGAGGTCAAATTGGGTAAACTGCAATTTTCTTTAGATTATGACTTCCAGGAAGGAAAAGTAAGTGGTATATTTCGTAGTATTGTTTCATCCCTGGGTGGGGGTGGCAATCAAGCATGAAATGGGTACAGGTATAAGGTTGGCACTTTTGACCTGGGGCATTTGGGGATATTATATGTAAAAAATAGGGTTTTTTTTACTGAAAGAGTGCCTAATTGACCAACTAATTGGTCTATTTGTGACAAATTTGTAACATCTTTTGAAAAAATAGTGGTCTTTATGTAACAGATTTACTAAATTTCCAAAGGTTCAAATAAATATGGTGTTTTGGGATAACATTTAAAAAACAGGGTCTTTGGTAAGAGCCATACTGGACAAAGGGGGTGTGGGTAGGGCTTACATGTTTACCCAAAAATATGGTAGGTCCTTCTATGTTTCGAACAATGTTAGAGAAAAGTGACAGTAGTTCTAATATCACTGATCCATTTTCTCATTCTTGTTATGTAACTCAAAAAAACACTTGCCCTTTAAATGCCAACATATGGGTCAATTTTTTGTTGTTGATTTTTTAGGCAAACATACATATATACTACACAAGAGTATCTTTCTTCTTTCCTAAAACTTTTAATATTAAACGAAATAAGTGAGTAAAGTTGCAGTTAAACATACACAGAACATAATTTGCTAATAATTACAACCAATATATTTAAAATAGGGTCGGTCGCAAAGGGCAAGTCAACGTCTTCTGTTGTTGCCTCATATGTCTCTGATGATGATGGCGTGCCTATTGATATTCATTTTATCACTGGGAAAGCTCATTGGCCTCATACTCTTTCCATCATATTCCTATTTCTCCATACAACAGGCTGAAAGATTATATTTTCTTTTCTTGATGCATCTATAAATTTCATTCGTTGCCATTGTCCAAAATAAGATTTCCTACCAAGTTTACTGTTTAGAGTTAAGCATGCATACGAAATGATGAATAGAAACCCTAAATCTACTTTGCATTTATTTGTTTGTTTGCGCATCCCTTCTCCAGCTTACAGTCGGAGTTATCCAGGCTGCAGATCTACCTGGCATGGACTTCTCCGGGACATCCGATCCCTACGTTAAAGTTTATTTATTACCCGAAAAGAAGAAGAAATATGAGACAAAAGTGCACCGCAAGACACTCAATCCTGTCTTCAACGAGACGTTCACTTTTAAGGTTTGTATTGCACAGCCATTATATTTGTTCATCAGGATTCTAAAATAGTATGAGCATTTAATGAGAATTGTGCTATTTATATGTAATATGAAAGGAAACCCAGTGTTTGATTTTATTTCTCATTGGCGGCAGACATTTCGTATCCTAACATCATGTTTTTAATATAGAAGGGGAATTTAGATGAGGGACTGTATCAACTTATCTAAATGTGGAGATTTTCACACGATAAGAAATGTTGTGCTTTCCATGCACCATAAATGCAGTGCAAAAGTATAAACATGCACATTTGTTTTTTTAAGTATATAGGATATATTCAGAAATTTGAAATTGTGGGATTATCGACACATATATGGTTACATTTGGCTAACACTGAAGTTAAAACTAAAAGCATGAAGAAAAATATCCACATTTATAGGAAAACAGTTTACGCCCATCTGCTCCATAAGACACTAAAGTATGACCTCCCACAATTTTATTAAGTACTCTGAAAGGTTATAAAATGTGTCTGTTTAAAGCAATCTGTTTAATGAAGCATAGATACATCATGTTGACTCTTATAAGGATTGTCGAAATCCGATAAATTATAGGAATCATTACTGTATGAGTAGCTCTAATGTACGTTAACATTATATAGAGTGGTAAGGATTGTTGAAACCAGTAACAGATGGCATTTTATCCTACCATCGCGACGATTCTCGTGTTCCTATTGGATAAGCGCTGACTAGATATATTCCGTATCCGACCCCCGTATCCGGTCAGTAAGGAACTGCGCATGCGTTAGGGTTGCTACGCCGACGTGACGATCAACAATATGGCGTTTCTGAACGTCGAACTTGCTCGGGTTTTAGGTGACTACTACATTGGCATTTGTTCTTGTTTTGTTTTAATTTTAATAGTGGTTTAGACTTTAGTAGGATAAAATCGTTATTAGGTGAGGTTGGGTCGGATACGGATTATATCTAGCCTCGGAGTCTGTATCAGGACTCGGGCTGCGCCCTCGTCCCGATACAGAATCCTCGGCTAGATATAATCCGTATCCGACCCAACCTCACCTAATAACTAATAGTATCCCCCTTACTAGTGAAATCTTAAGGTAGGCTATTATTGGATGAGGAATATTTGACTTTCAATATTTCATTGACCTTTTTGGATTTGCTGAAGTGGAATAGACATTGCGGACAATTATATGAGGCACCATCACTCCTGAAACTATCGAGTAACCATGCTTGTGTAAAGGATTGAAACACCCCCTGCAGTTTTTTAGTATTTTTCTTTTCGTTCTTTTATAAACTCCCTTATTTTGCGAAATTACAAACTTTCTTTTACTTACCACCATTTTCAAATGAAATACATAAAATTTTCCAGGAATTAGTACAGAAAATGTTGCACTTTCTGGTTCACCAACTTTCTTATGTATTTATCACTATGTCTGTCTGAAAGTTTGATGCCTGATCTTTTTTTAATGGCTTGCAGGGCCCCATGTCGATTAATACACAATCCCGAACAATAAATTACATCATATATCTTAAGGTTCCATCCCTATCAGATTGGGACATTCAACCATTTTCAGAATTTCACAAAATTTCCAAACGAAAACTTCCCCACCTTTTTGTTGACTTTGCAATAACAAAATTCACAAAATTTGCAAGGACTGCCTTTTTATGATATTTTACACGAGCATGCATACCGATAAGTTTCGAGACTGACAACACCGTGGTGTTGGCATCATAGTAATCAGTAAGTACCCCAAAATGATTGTTATCAGTGATGGTGGGAGCATCAGAATTTAGGGGGGATGCGGGCATATCCAATACACATAACGGTATGGGACGCTTGACAAATCATATTAAGGTTTTGCAATGGATCAACTGTTCAGGTCAAACTAAAAAAACCCACCAATAACAATTTGGTTCATTTATACAGAAAACAAACCATTTTCTTCTGTCTTAATTGATATGATTATTAAATGCTAATGAAGTATACTATTGATTCCACCATGTCTAGCTGTATATAGCCTGTGTAAATTACTTTGTGGCTACATTTAGTCATATGCAGATATTGATTCAATAATGATACGGTAATGCATGTCTACATTATGGTTGGATAAAGCATGTCTGCTTAGGTAAAGGAAGAAATACTTATTTCAAATGATAGAGTATCATTATTCAATCTTTCAATTACAATTGTAATTTTAAATTCATGCAAATTCTGAATGAAATCAAATCCAGGGCTAAACCTTGCATGTATTTCCTTGCCTATTTTTATAAGGCATTTCGCTTAATTAAAAGTTCAAAATCTGAATCATGACCTTGGATAACCATATATGACCTGAAATAAACCACACAAATAAAAGTGCTATGGTTTAAACCATGCCATTGATATACAAAGAGAAAAAAAATCACCTGTTCCTCGATTTTCTTTTCATCATATTGCTCTATAATGTGACATCCGTAATATGTCATGTCATCAAAATTATTTTTGATTCTAAATAATTTACATTAAAAATGAACATTTTCGGGCTACATTGATTTTCACATTCATGCACTTCTGAGCTAGCTCAATAATAAAATGCTTAAACATATTTATTTTGTAGGAAACCTGAAAATAGTGCAATTATTTTATTGCCGAAAATAAATTGTGCTGGTGAATCAAATGGAAGCAAAATATGAAAGATATTAGTCATTTAACGGGACAAACATGTATCCAATAACTATTTACAAATAAAGTTATGTAGAGTAATTAATTGCCAATACCTATTTTTAAAATCTCCATCTACGATATGTTTAAAAGAATACTTTTCCATTTTCTTGACATCAAATGAACTGGTTTTAGTACATATGATTTGACAATCTCATTCCGTAGTTGCCGTTGGTGACATAATGTATTTTAACAAAAGCAGAGATAATATCCATAACTAGACGCTTTTTTATTTGAACTTAAATGTGTATTTAGGAGAAGTAATCCAGTCTAGAAATTGATGAAGTTTTGACAGTTTATGATGACGCACAACATGACAGTTGTCAGGAAATATTACTACAAGATTTAGGCTTAAGGCAACCAACTGTAACCGAGATAACGTTTCGGAAAGAAACAAAAGTGGTTATTGTCAGCCCACGTAAATTGGATTGATCAAAAGAATATTCCTGAATACGAATTGCTGTCAATTTCATAATATCAAAGGTTGAATCAGTGATTAGTTTATTCATGCATCATTTAGGCTTCATATAAACATGTTTTGTTTGTGTATGATTGGTTTATGGTTAGGTCTCCATGGGAATTGACACTTGTAGGCAGTTTTGTTTTCTTGGTTTATAAAAGGAGCTTTGTTTCCCTAGAAGTTTCATGTAATAAGGACTCAGTAATAGAAAACAACAATAATGTCCAAGTCAAAACCAAACTGGATTTGACAGATATTTTCTTGAATAAACTGCTTATAAGGTGCTTCTCATGAAATGTTTGCCTCTGATGAATTGTCTGCTACGTGAAAAAGATAAGTATGATAAACATGATAGCTGCTTCATTGAATTTTTAGTGTATATCATGCCCAGAAATGTCTCGTAGCATAACATAACAAGGATTACCTTGTTAAATAGCTGCTGCTTCGTTGAATTTTAATGATCATGCACAGAAATGTCACAACTTTGTAGCATCAAGGAATTTTGATACATGGCAGCTTTACCAATACAACCTTTCATATCATTTTAAAGCATATAAAGTGTGCCATAGTAATTCCATTTAAGGTGATATAAACCATATGGCAGCTTTATGGGCTGGAGACAAGCTTCCTGTTTGAAAGTGTAAAGATGCCATGAATATTCATATAAGTGTTTAGTTATTCATGACATGCTGTGCTATTTTGAAGACATTTTAAATTGAATTATCATCCTCAGTGGTATGATGCATCATGCTCAGTATGATATGTGCTCCAGGGTGTCTTTCCACCGTTATGTGCAATTCCGTGACGATAGTCTGTATTATATGAATGACATCCAATGGAATTAACAATCTGGGGGTGCATTTTCTTACTTTGTTATTATTTTTATTATCCCGTATATTAGTATATATATAGGACAACTAAATGGGATTAATAATTTGGTGCATCCCATATTTCATGACGGTTGCACCCATCTACAATTTTGTGACAGTTTCATTATTATCCAGTGTATAAGTACCGTAGGCTTAAGGACAACTAAATTGGATTGGATTAACAATTTGGTGCAGCACATGAAATTTCATGACGGTTGTAAACATCTACAATTTTGTGACGGTTTCATTATTTCCCCGTATATAAGTATAGGGGACAACTAAATTGGATTAACAATCCGGCATCTCATTTCATGACAGTTGCACCTATCTACAATTTCATGATGGTTTCAATATTGTACTGTATATAAGTGTACTAGTATATAGGATAGCTACATTAGAATATTGGATTAACAATCTAGTGCATTTGGCGCATCGCATGAAATTTCATGACAGTTATACCATCTACAATTTTGTGATGGATTCATTTTTATCCCGTATATATGTACCATAAGGACAACTAAATTGGATTAACAATCTAATGCATTTGGCGCATCATGAAATTTCATGACAGTTATACCATCTACAATTTTGTGATGGTTTCATTATTATCCCGTATATAAGTACCATAAGGACAACTAAATTGGATTAACAATCTAGTGCATTTGGCGCATCGCATGAAATTTCATGACAGTTATACCATCTACAATTTTGTGATGGTTTCATTATTATCCCGTATATAAGTACCATGAGGACAACTAAATTGGATTAACAATCTAGTGCATTTGGCGCATCGCATGGATTTCATGACAGTTATACCATCTACAATTTTGTGATGGTTTCATTATTATCCCGTATATAAGTACCATAAGGACAACTAAATTGGATTAACAATCTAGTGCATTTGGCGCATCGCATGAAATTTCATGACAGTTATACCATCTACAATTTTGTGATGGTTTCATTATTATCCCGTATATAAGTACCATAAGGACAACTAAATTGGATTAACAATCTAGTGCATTTGGCGCATCGCATGGATTTCATGACAGTTATACCATCTACAATTTTGTGACGGTTTCACTAATATCCAGTTATATGAGTATATATAGGAATAATTACAGATTAACGATTTGGTGCATTTTGCTCCTTTTTTTCTCGGTTGAATTATTTAATGATGTCATCTTGGCCGTGACACATCGATCATCATATCTCATCCATATTTTTCTCTCCTCCTCCTTCTCCCATATTAAACTCCATGTCTCTCTCATCTCTAGAATGTAAGTTATCAAAAGAGTACGAGGATAGAAACAAAACAGGGCCATCACGTAAAAACATCCTCATCCCTCGGGACATAGTTCTTTGACCCAGCATACGTGTTGTATAAAATATGCATGAGTGTAACCGCATGGGTACTGGTTTGCTGATCAAGATAGGGAGACATTAAAGGGGCCCTTTGTAGGTGACTGGTGGAGTACCACGCATAATGGGGCTTGCAAGGGGTGCACCACATCTAAAAGCTGTTGAATACGGATATTTTTGCATAACAAGTTGGTTTTTTGAAGGGATTGCCAAATTTGAAATATTGCGTCTTATCAAATTTGCAAATTTGTGTTATTACCTAGAACTGTTATAGCAGCATATCTAATTATGACCAACATAATATAGTTCAATTAAAGTGCAAAAATTAACGTATCACAAAAACCGCTGGTTTGACCACAATATAAAACGTATAAGGTGGTGGGTATAGAATGTGATGTTGTTACAAGAATTTTGCAAAAATGTGTGTTACAAGCTTATTGGTACATGCATAGGTATTGAAAACCTGTTTCAAAGGGTAGCATTAAAAGGCAATCACTGGTGAAATATACAAACACGTATGCATGAGTCTTTATTGTCCTTGGGTATGAGCACAGTATTTTTTAAATATAAACTAGCCAAGGATGAGCATGTCGCGCAACTGACTTGTTCCACAATTGTTAGTCGCGAACAATTCTAATTCAGTTGCATGTAGCGCCAACTGACGAACAAATTGTTCCGCCATTTTGAAAGTGATATAGTGTGTTGACACCACATGGCATGACATGGTGTTATATGTGGATATATTGGCCTAGTTGAAGTTCTATCCCTGCACTCGTTTCCTATCTCATCTTTTCATCTACAACCTCTTTCTGCTCTTCTTTCCCTTTCCTGTACATATAATATTTTAGATTTTAGCTTTTTAATCAGGCTTGACCTCTTATGTTTTAAAGGCTTCTCACAAACGATCAAGCACCTGAGCATTTATACTTTATAATGGACACATAATATGATGATACAGCTAGAGAAAATAATGGACACATAATATGATGATACAGCTAGAGAAAATCATCAACAAATACTTGAATATTTACAGCCAAGTAGTTAATAAAATCACTTTTTTGGGCTATTTTAAAAAATGTACGTAAAAATTTGAAAACAAATATATTTCATAACTATTAATTAACTGTTCATAAAGCCAAGCTGATGTCTCAAGCATGTGTCCGTTTAAAGTGTCAGCACAGTAAGTGTTTGGTCAGTTTATGTGGCATCCTAAAATAGACGTCAACTAGGCTTCACATTCGATCATGTACATATATTAGCCATTTTCAATTGCCTCAGACACCCACGCACAAACATCGAAATGTGCTAGTGAATTCTGCATTATATATTAATTATTTTGTGATCTTTTGTCATAGTTTATATTGCTCCTTTGAATTGGTCAGTTAAAAAATGGGAGGTGTTGATTCATCCCTTGATGTTGGAGTTTATGAAAACATCATCCTTTGCTGCGCAAATTAAACGGCATTCAAAGCAACAAAAAAGGAGGAAAGGAGGAACAAATTCTCTGATACTCTTACACAAATGTGTCCACTGTTCGGGAGTTCTTTAGAACACTGTTTTGCATAGAATATTAATTATTAATTATGAATGAGCCAAATTACCAAATAGAAGTTAAAAATCTAAACCAAATAATTATAATCTTTTATTAAACCTAGCCCAAACACTTTTTGTTTCTCTGTATAAGTTTATGGAAGTTAATCGCAATTGAGTCTGGATATTAATATGTACATGTTAAGGGCCAATTTATTTGATGGCATGTACCCTATTCCCCAAATTGGACTATTCCATTATGACACAGGTGAGTGTAAGAAATTAGACAACTTTACCCCTTCTGAATAATAAAGAGGTAACTGCAACACACAACTTGGAAAACATCTCCAATTAAATATCTGGGTGACCAATTCTAGTCCTTGGCAATTGCACATTTGAATTCATTGACAAGATCAGAACGCTAATGAATCTTAAGTCGTTGTTCACCAAAATGCAAGAGGCTTACTTTTTCTCTCAGACTAACTAAAATCCACGCAATCAGATTGATTATTGACTTATCCCCTCAAAGCATCTTTTCCAAGTTCCAAGAAAAAGTAATATATTTCATATATCAGAAAATACTCCTTTGTATTACATTTATGACACCAAGGGAGGGGGGGGCTCAACTTTTGCAGTTAATCTCTGTCATACCCAACCCAACCAAAATGAAGTTTGATAAGGTAAAGTGTGTTGCAGATTAATGCTATTATACTTAAGGTTTTCAATTCATCCCCTATTCTAAATCTTACTCTTATGTATATACGTAATATTTTTTGATTATTTAACAATTTGTATCATGTCAAGATGTGGCTATTTCTTTACTTTTCTCTCTATGTAGCATTTCTTTGATTTCTCTCAATATTGACTTGTTTTCACATCAATTTTTGTGTGTAAAATGCAACCAAGCAAGCAAGATCTTGAATTGTAATAATCGCATGCCCGTTTCGTTAGCTGCTACATAACATAGGTATGCTGTACTTCTGATTCAATCTCTTAAACGTTTTTCATAATAAGCGTCCCAACAAAACAAAAAAGGTTTTAGCAGGTCCACATGTAATGTTTGATAGATAAATTACATTATTTTGATATGAATATTCCGTTTGCAAATTGAATGGAATTGAAACTTTTGGCACATTATCAAAATTATTCTAGAAATTTAAAAACAGAAGTGTTAACAATAATAATCTCCAGTTGGACACCTTGCGCATTCGGGTCCCTATTAGTCACATGACTTACCCACAGCAACTGCCATAGCAACACAGATCATCTGAGCAGCCTAGTAATGCGTACTGAAGATTGTTACTAATCCTCTTTTGGCCCAGTGGCCCATAGGGCTGTTATGCTCTCTCAAGTGCCTTGTCTCTAGATACAGTTATGGCCTTTTGCTATACATACATCGACGCAGGAGCTTAGACCAACCGAATCTGAAATTGAAATTAAAGTGAATGCAATTATTTTTGTTGTTCAACACATATGATTTAATAATCTTTTACAAGAATGATCTGGATACTGTTTTAATACGGAACTTTGCATTGCTTTAAAAACAAATAAATTCCATTGTGTAATCTTTTTACAAAAAGATCAAAAGTGAAAAGATTCCCCACATTTGTGTCTGTTCTTTCTCTTTAACTATCATCAGACGTCATAGAAGGACTTGTATGCATCACATCGTCCATCAGCATCTGTTAGTCAACGTCTATAGCACCCACATTAACTCTTCGTTCGTTTTCTTCTTGTTTTAACCATTCTTCGTCGGCCGTTTCCTGTTTGTTGGCCTCTCGGGTCTACTGTATAAATTGCTCAAGCATCCATTTTTACACAGTGCATCACATTTTGCCTGCAAAATTAATACTTTTATGATTATTTAACACATCAATTTATCACTTTTATGATATTATTATTATTATTTTTCATAGTGATATTATGATTATTATTATTACTTACACATTTTTATCTTCTTTGATTTAAATGGGCTATTTCAGTTGAAATTCACACACCCCTATAGAAGACATGCCTTTAATGTTCCACTTAGGGAGTGTAGATTTCAAATGGAGTTACTCATGCAGATAACCCTATTTAAAATTCACACTCCCTGTGGGGAAGATTATTTAAGGTAATGTCTTACATAGGGGTGTGATGATTTCAAATGGAATAGAGGAATAGCCCAATTGTAGTTTTGTGTACTTATTAGTTGTAATTAATATTCAACTTGTTTCAAGATTTAATGTTACCATAAGTCATACCTGTAAGTCATTGATATGATGGCAATTTAGGGCTTTATATGTTTGACAAAATTGTGGAAGTAAGTGACAATTTGTGTTCTATATATGTCGGTACCTTTCGGTAGAACAACAATCTTCCAAAGCAGGAAAAAGTTTTGGCCACCTTGTCATTAGCAAACAATTCTGGGGCGCTGTTTTTGAACATATCACATTCACAATCACAATCCTTTAGAAGTAACTCAATTTGACAAACTTTTGCAGTTCATCACCTTCAAATAGCAGTACAGCAGTAACTGAAAATTGATGCCTTTTATTAGACTATGACATCATGGTGTTATGTTTTTAGAAACAACTTCTGAAATAAGATATGCGACGTTATTAAGCGAAGTGAGTCACATGTCGGCAGTTTTCCAATTTTGATATTTGTCCGTCATTTAAAAGCAGGTGGAAAATGATACGGTATGGTTCGAACCCCACTAAAATTGAATTTCTAGTTTTTAAGTTACAAACAATTTACCAACGGAGAAAATGAACTAACACATAGATTTTGTCAGTTCTTTTTACCTATAACTCAAAATCAATATTCCTGACAACCGACTCATTCTGTTTGATCGTGTCACATATAAGATATGCATGCGCAATATCGAAGAGTTATTTCCAAAAAGCATTTTTATAGTGACAATAAACAAATATCATTCACCTGTTATATCAGAGATTTTAATATTTTCTTTCAAGTTCAACTTTACGTCTAGACCCTTCTAACAGACATATTTTTTCAAATTCTTAAAAATGCAATTGTAGATCCCCCAAAGATTTCTCCTGAAATTTGAGAATGATTTGATTTTTGTGATTTTACCGAAGTTTTGTAATGCGAGCAAGTAATTCAACCCACAAAACACAGTAAGTGAAAGTTCTGCAGAGAATGTCATAAGACTTTTTAAAGTGTGGCCTCTCAATCTATTTAATTTCCTTGAGATGAGTATCTTGAATCCACACCGACACACTAAGAAATAGACCTGTCTTTGTACGTGACGCCAGTACTTTTAATCAGAGCAGAGCATTTGATTATATTCACTAACCATTCAAGCACACTCTTACGTCACTGGCTTGTAATAGCTGTATTTATTATATCAGCAAAACAAATTCTATATCTAAAATTATTTTCCTTTTGTGAGGACGTTTTGCTTGAAAATCAACAATATCACCATATCATGAATTTGTGTTTTGACAAATTAGTAAATGAGAAACTACATACCTCAAAATGTAGTTATTCATATATCGTACACTTTTAACACTTGCTTAACAGTCCTGCCCACTTTGTGTTAATTAAAATGGATCATATACAGAAAAGTAAATTATGGCTCATGTTAGTGCGATCCAATGTAATTAACACACCTGAGGCTCACATGCTATTGATTGTCAGTAAGATTTGCAAACTTTGTGCATGATTATCCAGACATTTTTACCAGAAAAAGTGTGACATCCTTTGACATCTTTTATTTTATTATTTTTATTCTTAACATACCAGGTACCATTTGGTGATGTCGCTAGTAAGACGTTGGTGTTCGCCATCTTTGATTTTGACCGATTTTCACGTCACGACCAGATCGGAGAGGTGAAAGTGAAACTCGGTCAAATAGATCTTGGCGGCGTCATCGAGGAATGGCGAGATCTGACCAGTGCGGAGGTGCCCGGAGGGGATGTAAGTATTGTGTAAAATTCTAAATTAATCTGGTGAGAAAAAAGCCACAACCTATCGCAATGACCCATATTATTGAGTAGCTTATTTCTCTAAATTTTTAAAACAATTGCATCGTTTAATGCACAAGGTCTCAGAAAGCCACTCCCTCACTCCTCATTTGACAAGTATTTTTCTTGATTCAATTACATAAAACTATGAATATGCCTCACTTTGTAACTCTTGAGACCTCCCAGTGATACTTCAATGTAGGAACATTGTAATGTTTTTAGGTCAAAGATTTTTAAATGGACCAAATTGCCCAGAAAAATGGCCCCTCATGTAGACCCTATGGGCCTTATATTGTATATATGAAGAGGTATTTTGCAAAAGGGCCTACATCCACTTTGGCTCTTATTGAGAAAAAGTCAAAAAACTGTTTCTAAATATTCAAGTTGAGCAATTGAAAAACTGAATGGATTATAAAAGAGGTACACTACATACTAATTGAAATTGAAATAAATTTTAAATGTGCTAGTTTTAATTTTTTTTAAAATCATGTTTACATTTTTTGAAAATTTGGATGTAGGCCCTTTTGCAACAAAACTCCATCTGTTTGTACATAAAGAAAAAATACCACACACAAAAAATCATTTATTTTAATCATTTCAAATAAATAAGTTTGATATTGAAATGTATAGGTCACAATCATATGTTTCAAGGAAATAAAGTCATTTTTTTCAAAAATACCTACATCTCATTGTAAACAGCCATTGAAGTTGTTGTTTTGTTGCAAAAGGGCCTGTATCCCGATTTAATTCTGGATACAGGCCCTTTTGCAACAAAACAACAATTTCAATGGCTGTTTACAATGAGATGTAGGTCTTTTTGAAAAAAATGACTTTGTTTCCTTGAAACACATGATTTTTCCCTATACATTTCTATATCAAACTCATTTTTTGAAAAAATGCACCATAGCCCTTTTGCAAAATACCTCTTCATATTAAGACACAGTGTTAAGCTAAACATGCATTTAACATTGTTTAACTAATCACAATTCTCGAACATATGTTTGACTTAAATATGCGTCAAACTAGCCTTAAAGTGTCTCACTTTTAAACTTGCGTTTTACTTAAACATGGGTTTAGTAAGCGATGGTCTTAGGTTAAACCTGTGTTTAGTAAGAGAATATGGCCCTCTATGTACAGAAACTTCCACAAGGTGAACTAACATACCATAATCTCGAGCCTCGCCAACATTCCCCCTTAATGCCTCATTATGCTTATATTTTCATCTTTAATATTTGCTATTTGCAGGGAAAGTCAGAGCTTGGTGATGTGTGCTTCTCACTACGCTATGTACCAACAGCTGGTAAACTGACGATTGTTATATTAGAAGCCAAAAACCTCAAGAAGATGGACGTAGGGGGCCTTTCAGGTTAGATTTTTATTTCAAAACCTACACGTAAGAGGAGAAAATGTGTGCTAAATCTGTAAAGATGTTTGTGTATCATAATGGTTGCAGGATGATAAAAACAGGCCTATCAATTTATAAAGTTTTTAGTGATTTCCGGAATCAAGACTGCTGGAAGGAATGCAAGCTGGATAGGAGATAAACTGACAGATGAGGACGAAGGTTGTTATAAATATATGAAGTAAAAATATATTTTCACGATCGATCGGCATGAATTCACAAATCATGTTTACTTAACCAAACTTAACCAAACTTAACCAAACTTAACCAAACTTAACCAAACTTAACCAAACTAACCAAACTTAACCAAACTTAACCAAACTTAACCAAACTTAACCAAACTTAACCAAACTTAACCAAACTTAACCAAACTTAACCAAACTTAACCAAACTTAACCAAACTTAACCAAACTTAACCAAACCTAACCAAACCTAACCAAACTTAACCAAACTTAACCAAACTTAACCAAACTTAACCAAACTTAACCAAACTTAACCAAACTTAACCAAGCTTAACCAAACTTAACTTATAAATCAAGACAGCTATGTTGGAAAGGACTGCAGAAGCATATCGTGTTTCGGGAAACCAAACTTAACCAAACTTAACTTATAAATCAAGACAGCTATGTTGGAAAGGACTGCAGAAGCATATCGTGTTTTGGGAAAATAATCCGCCATAAGTCACATCAAGTATAAAGTCAATGACGTCAAAGCCTAGCAACTGCCTGACAACGGGGGATGCCCTGGGTATTTTTAGCTGTTTTAAAAATCATTTGGTGCTCAATATTTGCCAAATAAGGTGAATTACAATAACGAAATACCAGGGGAACCAATGATACCATCAGATTTTCAACACGTGCCCGATTAAGTCATTTCCTTGCAGGCGAAAGTTGGAAACCCGTCACGGAATAATCACGTCACATCAACACGGGGAATCCCTATACAGCGTAGTATACATGTGCACATCGGAACGATAACTGGATAATTCTTGACTGTTTCTGGCATTGTATCATCAAATTTTGAATCTATATTTGAATTTATAAAATCATCAGGTATGGAGTTAACCACATGTAATTGTAAAGTACTTGAACTCGTTGCTTTCCATATATAGCAGAACAGAGAAAAGATAAACTTTCGTCAGGGACAGATGGTCAAAACATTAAATCATTGGACTGAGGAATTACCTAGTCCCAATGGTGACTACCTAGGAGACCTTTGGAAATTGGCTCGAACCAGGTTAAGCCTTTGACCCTGATTATTAACGATAACAGGGTCGCCAGTTAATGCAGGACAAATATAACGCAAAAAATGGGGAAATATATAACTACATTCATTACATTACACTTGAAACAACATGAAAACTAAATCAAATTAAAAAAGCCACCCGAGAGTTTTTCAAAACAATGTCCATAACAATCTGACGACATTTCAGTGCTTCACATAGTCCAGCCACAAAGAAGTTCGCAACTTTTAAAAACCTCACACGTAAAACCAATGCAATTGACATTCGTTTCTAGCATGACTATGGTGTTAGCTACTATGGCATAACCTCGATAGTTATACTATCGCGGTAAAAACATCCCTCAGAATTATTAAAGAGCTTGAAAATGGGTAAGTTCAATGGAAGTAACAACCCGAAACGAGAGAATTGTGTTTATATTGCCCACTGCTGGATGTGTTCATCCCTACCGGTAATCACCGGCAAACTAGGACCAGGAAGTGGTACTATCCAAACGAGGACGCACCAACCTTGATACACACTGACACACCGAGGACAAAGTTGTTGTTGTTGTATCACACCGCCAACCAGACAGTGCACTATCCAGCCGAGGTATGTCAGAGGGTATCACATGTGAGGACCTCTTTTGAATAGTGTTTTTACACTGTTTGCAACATTCTGCACATATCAGGAAATCAGGGAACGTCCACGGTTACAGGTGTGTCCACAGTTGGAAGGTGTGTATTCAAACAAAGGTCCACGAATGACAGTTATTACCTACGCAAATGATTCTACTTTGCATACATTTGCCTTTTAATTTTTACAGATCCGTATGTGAAAATTTCCCTATACATGAACAACAAGCGCATTAAGAAAAAGAAGACGACTATCAAAAAGCGCACGTTAAACCCCTACTACAATGAATCCTTTGGATTCGAAGTACCCTTTGAACAGATACAGGTAAGCTATATATTTGCCTTTTCATTTTACAGATCCGTATGTGAAAATTTCCCTATACATGAACAACAAGCGCCTTAAGAAAAAGAAGACGACTATCAAAAAGTCTACGTTGAACCCCTACTACAATGAATCCTTTGGATTCGAAGTACCCTTTGAACAGATACAGGTAAGCCATATACACTTATTGGCTATTATCCCACTCCTCTACTATTAATACCACTATATCAGTACTTCGGCTTTTTAATCTTTCCCACCTTTTACTATTTGTAGTTCTTTTGTATTTGCCCTATCACCATTGCAGTTTGTTTCTAACTCTTAACAGAGTAACATCTTGCCCTTTTTACTGTATATTCTATACATATAAAAAGCTATTTTTCTTGATAAAGGCAAGTATATCTTGCCGAAACGTCGTGTATTCTCTTTTTCTTCTTCATATTTTCCTTTCCCTTTTGGTGTTTCCATGTATATATTGTCCCCACCATTACTGTTGGGTTAGTGATCTTTTACATATGCTACATATACACTTAGATTACTATTCAGTTTTGATTGCTACGAAGTAGGCATATCTAATGAGAAGGGGAAAAGTTCACCTCTTTTACTTCGTGTTAGCTCAAGTTTGGGTGACATCAGTGTGTATACTAGTAAATGCATCATGATATTGCGGGCGTAAATACAATCCGACTGCGTATGCATCCGTGCGATCATAAAAGAACCCCTACTACCCCTACTACCCCTACTACAATGAATCCTTTGGATTCGAACTACCCTTTGAACAGATACAGTAAGCCATACACTTATTGGCCATTATCCCACTCCTCTACTTAACCTTTTGTTTGATAGCTTATCCAGCTTTACACAGTAAATAGTCAATATCCAATTCATTTTATTACTACCACTATATCAGTTGTTCTTCAGCTTTTTAATCTCTCCCATTTTTAATTCTGTTATACCCTTCACAGAGGTATTCATAGTGCATGATTTTTTAAGAACGACGCATACTACCGATGTAGGTGTGTTGGGTATAACAGAATTATGCCCCACCTTTTACTATTTGTAGTTCTTTTGTATTTGCCCTCACCATTGCAGTTTGTTTCTAACTCTTCACAGAGTAGCATCTTGCCCTTTTTACCTGAGACTAGTATACCATAGGAGATAGGAAGCAGCTCACACAGTTTATTGTTATTCGCTATCGATCATTTTCTTGGTCTACCCCGGCTACTGCAGTTCTCAATGCTAGGGGCGCTGTCAGAATACAGAATGTAATAGATTTCAAAAATGATTACGCATTTAAATTGCTAGAATTATGGCATTTCAGAACAATTACGCTAATAAAAACCTAATAGTGCTATACTTCCATGCATAAACAATGTATGATGATATTCAAAGTTCATGGTTTGTGTTTACAATTTAGAATTAGTGTGAATTAAAACACGGATATCTGTATGCATGCACATGTAGTTTATCAGCGCAACTAGATCCGAATATTTGTTTTTCAATTCATATTTTAATATGATATTCAAAGTTCATGGTTTGTGTTTAGATTTAAAAATCTAAACACAAACCATGAACTTTGAATATCATAATACATTGTTTATGTGTTGAAGTATGACACTACTAGGTTTTAATTGGCATACTTATTCTGAAATCCCATCTAGCAATATAAATGCGTAATAATTTTAGAAATATATCAAGTCTGTATGGCCGTAACCTTTTCATACTACAGTGTGTTCATGTTGTTTAGAAGATCGTAACACACGTGTGGATAACACTCAATTTGAAATAGCGCTGTAACTCACATAATGAGGTTGTGCTACGAATTAAACTTAATGATGATAATCGATTGGCTATCAACTATAACAATACCATATTAGTCCGGGTAAGACCTGGATCGCAGCACATAATAGGAATGAATAGTGCTTCTTATCTCTTGTGGTATTCTAGTCTCAGCTTTTTACTGTATATTCTGTACATATAAAAAGCTATTTTTCTTGATAAAGGCAAGTATATCTTGCCGAAACGTCGTGTATTCTCTTTTTCTTCGTATTTTCCTTTCCCTTTTGGTGTTTCCTTGTATATATTGTCCCCACCATTGCTGTTGGGTTAGTGATCTTTTACATATGCTACATATACACTTAGATAAATATTCAGTTTTGATTGCTACAAAGTAGGCAGATCTAATGAGGAGGGGAAAAGTTCACCTCTTTTACTTTGTGTTAGCTCAAGTTTTAGTGACATCAGTGTGTATACTATAGGTAAATTAATAATTGAACAAACACAACTAAGCAGCGTATCGCGTACATTGCGTGAAGCGCGCACAACCATTCGCGTGATAATTTCGGGCGCGATCATCTTGGTTCTGCGTTCGCGTTGTTCGTTCAATTATTAATTTACCTATAGTAAATGCATCATGATATTGCGGGCGTAATTACAATCCGACTGCGTATTCATCCATTATCATAGAAGAATGTCTAGTGTGACACAGAAAGTCCTGCCTCCATCATTTAATTATTGCGCTCTGACGTCACCTCTCAACTTGCATTGACACAAAGTATAGGCATTTCTTCAAAAGGCTAAAAAAATTAACTTTTTTTTCTTCTTCAAGAATAGGTCAGATTTAGGCTAGTAAGTAATATGTGATGCGATCTGAGAAAACCCGTCGGATGTCGCAAAATGTAAACTAGGGATTATGGGTAAAATAGAAAAAATAAAAAATAAAACCCCCTTTTTTTTTTTAAAGATTTTTTTAAAGAAAATTAGTTTCCAGTACTTTGTGTCATCATCTTTCATGAAATTTCACCTTGACAAACTTACTTAAGTCACTTTTATTATTAACCTTATAATGTTATTATATTGAATTATGTATCTTCTTTGGCCTGTTTTCATGATTTCTTGTTTTGTAGCTTTTGGTGACATCACAATCATCATTCACTCATAACTTTTTTTGTAGTGATCGTAGGAAAATGATCGAAACAGTTCTGTAATCAGCACAGTTTTAGCTTTCTTATGATATAAATATCTCCAATATGAAAAAATGCCACCATGTGGCGGGTTTTCACAGATCGCATCACATATGTTATAACTTTAACTCCCACATTCTCACAGTGGTGATGGACCAAAGAACGGGGGAGGGTCAAAAGGGTCTTCACAAATGTTTGATCCGCGGACCCTAGGAATTAAACCCAGACTGGCAAGCGAGTGACTCGACCACCACACCATGAGCGCTGGGCTGCCCAGGCTAAATGTTTGGTTACTATCTATTCCCGGGGGAATTGCTGTATGGGATAGACCTTGTGGGTGCGTGAAAACAGGCGCTGCTGGCCGTATGATTTTGTAAGACATAGTGTTAGAATTAAAAACATAGTCTTTGTTATTCACAGGGATTAGATTTTTCGGGATCATGCGCCATCTTTTGTTGAGTTTGTGTCATGCATGTTTGCCGGGCTACCATCTTGAATCAAGATGGCGGTACGTTAAACATGGAAGTGAAAATCCACATTTTAGGGAGCATAAGAGTAAACAAAATGCACAGATTTGACTAAATAAACCCATTTCAAGTGAATCATCACCATAAATTTGCATTAAATAAGAGTGATTTAGCTGACAAGTGTTTTTTTTAGTAAGCTTGTTATTATTTTGTCCATCTTTTAGTTTTGGGATTTGGTAAGGTAAGTTTTTGTTCCCGGGACTCAGCAATTTCAGACGGGACTCAATTTTCCGTGACTCGCTTCCACCCTTAGTCATTCACAAAAAAAAAGAATGTTGTATTGAGACATTCAATAATCATCTACAAATTTACACCCTATGCATACAATAAGCCTTTTCACGCTGACCTTAGGCCAACAAAAATAAAATGTTTGGTTGCCCTCCGCGACCGACCGAAAAAACACGAGAAAAAAACGGGTCACATTTTTTCTTCTTTCTTTTTATAAATATTCTTTTGGACATATTTTGTCCCAAAGATGTAGAAATAAATTCTATGAAATTTTTAAAGTCTAATTTATCAAATGTAAGTCAAAAATATTACGCACAAAACTAATCAAAATATTCACATCACCGGACTGTACGCCCACTACATTTTGTACACACTGCTTCTAGTCGGCTGTGTGCGTTTCTAGAAAGGTTCCTTTGAAAAATAAATTGTAAAGATAGAATAGTGAAACAATGTGTCTTTTTTGCTACGTGTATTCACAAAAAACACACCGAAAGAATGAAGAAAAATAAGAAGGTCGAGAATCAGATTCCTGATGTTAATTTTCCCGACAATTTTGTTTTTTCTTTAAAAATATTGATAAATCCCACAGTGCAAGATCCAGAGTTTTAAGCTTTCCAAGCCCAAGTACACTTCAGCGAGAGTACGGCTGCTATGCGTTGGTCAACAATCACCCTTTTTTGCTTCTCGCTGAGTAAAAATAATTAATCCTGTTTTCTCCACCTTGGACAGCTACGCTGCGAATTTGTTGGTGAATTATTATCACCAAACCAAACTCATGAAAATCAAAACATTGAATGATGAACAACCTCAACCTGAAGCACGTAACCATGCCAGGTGCAACCCGCGCCATTCATCAACAACAAACCAAGCGCGACGCGCAATTGCCGCGTACAAAGGATACCGACCAGAAAGCCGCGCGCCATTACCAGACATAACCTATATATGACCAGTCATCGACAGCTATAGAGCAACTAAGGCGTAAACAACCTGTAATAGGTCGATGACCTTTTGTGCCTACAGAAAGTCATATGTCCTCACACAATTAACATTTACATGTGAATGGTGGAAATGCATTTCTTTTATTTTTTCCATTTGCAGAAAGTGACGATGGTGGTGACGGTATTGGATTACGATCGCATGGGCGGCAACGAACCGATCGGCAAAATAGTCCTGGGATGCAACGCCACAGGCGCAGGTTTACGACACTGGAGTGATATGCTGGCCTCACCTCGACGACCAATCGCGCAATGGCACTCACTGCAAGAGCAAGAGGAAGGAAAATAAGTCAGCATAAATAATAGTAACTATAGTTTGATCGAGACTAAAACGGCAGAAAACATTTGAGATTCATGGTTGAAGCACATACAGGATATGACCCACCAAAAACATGATAAAAGGATTCTCAGGTCAAAGGTTACAGTAACTGGGTCTAACTGTATTGCAAGATAATAGGATTACTACCAAAGAGATGGTCTTGAAAATACAGGCTGTGATGTTTTAATCGATCAAACTATATTATAAGAAAATAAGTGCAGCAGCATTTCTCTACAGGTCATAGACATTGTAATAAATTAATACGTAAATTCAAAGATAACGTGGATTAAATATACAATGCGCTTACCGAGTGAAACAACTCCACAATGGAGGACAGTTATAATTTGATCCAATAGCATTGGAACGGTTTAATGCTGTTGTATATTTACGTTTGCCAAAAGGCAAAGCCAATGGCAAAAAGCCAATGGAGACATTTGTGGCAAAAGGTTTGAAATATTTTTACAAATTTGACTAAGAAACGCTGATGTTTTATTTGATTTTTGAGTGACAGGCGAATAACAACAAATTTGTGGAATCAATTTAAAGAAATGCTCTTTAAATATTTGAGAGTATATTGATAATATATCCATCTCAGTTATCTACAAGAATTGAAGAAAGAGAAAGACAGTCCCATCCAAATCTATATTAAATACTTGGAAAGAAACCGACATGAAAGTAATATCTATTTGAGTTGATTCCACACAACAGACTTATCATTAATATATATGCTTGCTTGCATGAGTTATATAATAGGCCTCTAGCTTTTTCTGTGATCTTATAATAGATGGCAATTTATAGGAATATGTAAGCTGTATATATATAAAAAACCATCTTCTGTACAGTTTGCAGACCTTATATATATTTTTAATATTAACTACACATGGTCCAGTACATAGCAGACGTAGTTTGAGTGCTTAAAAACGTAAATTAATCGCTGTTAATTCCACTGCCAATTTACATATGCACAATTCCAAGCACACCTTTAGGCATTAATTGCCTGGACACCCCTGTCACAAAAAATGGGATGTACTGTACAAGTTCTGACCTACTATTCTGCATCCATGGAAATATGTTGAATATAGGCTAGACCATAGTCAAATAGGGTTGATAGCAGTGTACATGGAGGTTAAATTACGCGTGCAACAAAAACGAGTATATCGAACGAACGACAACGTGCGTGCGCAATTATTTTTGGATACGCAAATAAGGGGTAGTTTGACTTTTTCACTGTATTTTCCAAACGGTATATCCAATTTTTTAATACCTCGGGGGTGATTTGAAACCTGATCTTGGAATTGAGTGGATGAAATTGGTGGCTATAAAAGTGATATAAATAATAAGTCTGTATAGAGTGAACACAGCCATCCCTGCATGCTAGTAATGTCTCATTTTAATGGCTTATATCTACTTAAATATAACTTAATTAAACATATACTATAATAGTATTTATAGTTAAATGGCTCTTAATGCTTGCTTTTTTCAATGGCTCAGCTATATCTTCTTCTGACCAAATTACTTTTTACATTCCAAGAGCCTCTTCTGATCGCCGCAGAAAGTTTAGACCAATATTAACAGACGGACTTATCATTTTCTTTCGAGTTTTGACTTGAAGATAAGTTACAGACAGTCCCTGGTCACTAATGCGCTTTGGGAACGATTCGTTAGATAGTCGGCGAACCAACCGGAGAGCGTAGTTACAAACGCAGGGGCGTTTGAATTTGGCTTAGATAGTAGAATAGTAGAATAGATACAAATATAATGATATTTAAATATATGCGAGAATTTTTGGTCTGGCTAAGAGATGTATGTGTTGAGGCCAAATATTGGCTGCTTCAACTTTTCTTCTATTACTGATGCTTGTGCGTGCACGCCTGTATGATATATCCTGTGCAGGGTGTATACATTCCAATTCAATTGATTGGATACCTGAAGGCAGGGTTTTAATTCTCCACATAAATATATTTGAATCGTTGAATTTTGTAGTGTGGGATGAGACTGTATTTAATACTCAAATTAGTCAGGATTGAAACTTTCTATTAAGTAACATGTGAGTGGTTGAACTTAGCATTTGACAATGAGAAGTAATGTTCAGTCAAGGTATTCATACTTAATCCAACACACAAGCATGAACCCCTCCCTACCCATAGTACTTAGTCGTATCGGTAGAGGGATTAAGAAAGAAACACACGCTAACATGGATTTTTTGTTTTTTTAATTTGTTTTGGGGCCGGCACAACGTGTATATAATATGAAATATTGACTCTTGTAGAATCAAGCACTTCCGTCTTCTATTAGTTATATATGTCTGTAGGGCAGTATCCTTGCAGTAGTCCAACAGACAATCATAACGTGCCCTTATATAGGGAGGACACCAAAGGACTTGTAGGATGATACTGTCAAACATTAGGCCCCACAAACTGGTTATTGTACTAGTAATAAAAATAAATTGTACTGCAGTTGCTTTGTTGCATCATGGCGACTGGTATAGTGTATAGGCTTGAGGAAGATATTGTTACATCAGTCATACGATGGTACAACCTCCGGAAAAGGGATTTATTAAAATGTGCGCATTGAAGTAAAACAGATTGATGTAGGTGATAGATTAATGCTTAGCATACCTGACCGCTGCAACTTTATCACCTCAAGTCGTACCATTTTATATGTATTAGCCGTGAAATATTGTATAGAAAATATGTGTATGTGCAATCTTTATGTAGTGTTGTAAAATAAAAAGCGGGAGAAGCGTACAGTTTGTATATTATGGTACGATGAGTGCAGTGAATCCATTGGACTTCACTGAAGTGCATTTAGAAATTATTTGTGTTTAAAATGCATTAAACAGGGGGTGTTCAGTGCATAGAAATAATCTTGGGAATATCATGATAAAAATAATTTCAGCATACAACATAACCATATGTCAAAGTGTCAAAAACTAAATAAAACTACCCTAGATACAGATATTAAATTGTCTCTATTAAATAATCTAAGATTTGTATATATATTTAATTAAGTAGAGTGGTTACCAAATTTCTGTTCTGAAAAAATAAAATAAAAATACAGAGCTATGTGCTCAAAGTCGATGGATTTAATCTACTTATGTATGTGAAAATCCAGTATGTAGGAAATATAGACTCTATATAGAGGGCCTAAGTAAATGACCCTGTGGAACACTACATGCAATGTAATACTTGCATTCCCTTGTACCAGGAGTAATCCATATCATTCCAGTTTTGTAATTCCAATTTGGTTAAATAATAACAGTTCTGTTTGCATTTACTATGCAACTACTGCTTAAATTTCTACCAAAATATTATCGTTTTAGCCGTATATGGGCTAAATTCTATATTAAAGGAGCTTGACCATTTTATAACCAGTATTTTCATATAATTTAGCTTCAGACTAAATGATACGTTTTCAAGTGATAAATCCCAACATAATGTATGCCTCCGTTATAATGGATGTTATGTAAATTGCATATCAGTACCGATGTATTATAGCCAAATATTTATTATTTATAGACGACCTTATTGTTGATAGTGTTGTGTTATATAACTACATGTGTTTGCACGTCACTAGTTGTGTATATTTTCTTCCCTGTTAGAGTGAGTACTATATATTTTTAGCCAATTTCTTGACATCTTTATCGATCGTTTAGATAGAGTTAGTCTTTTGTGCATGCCTTGCATACATTTTGAAAATGTTTTAATGCTGGCATAGTGCATGGGTAAAAGACTAGCTGATCGCGATAGTTGTCTTATATTATTTCTCCAGAGTGTATGCAATATATGATAAATGTAGTGTGCAATTAGTTTGAAACAGAATAAATAGTAAACAAAGATTGTCCCAGGCATAAAGGCAGTTTCATGCAGACATTTGGGGAAATAGTCAATCCCCAAAATGCTGGTAGAGGTCATAGTCTAAGTGAAGATTAGCCCTGATGACCTAAACAGCTGGTGCACTGAACATATTGGACACCTATTGGCCAATCATAAGGGGATAGTAACAACTGTGCCCACTGTATGTCATCCTGAGATCACAGAGGTAATAGTTTTCAAAAGGACAATTCAAAATACTAGGCCTATTATCTCAACGTTATTGAAGGGTAATAGTTACTATATCCTGAAGAATCATCAATATTAGTATCATATACCAAGATTGTTTTGAGGTATAATGGTAACAACTATTGCCCGGTTTAAATCAATAGATTTTGCATATAATTTCATATAAGACAAGTATGCCTGATTCCAAAATTCTTCAGTTCTGAATTACCTCTGTGTATGAAGGGCTGACTAGAAACAGCCTTTTTTCCTGTGACAAAACCATGAAAGTATGTGTTCCTGGTTTCCTTTTCATATCGTCTTATGGTGATTTCCATGGCTTATGTATAACATACTTCCCTTGACCCCAATTCTCAATTATCGTATGTAGTCTACTATATAATGTGAAAAGTAAAAAAATGTACTCAAATCAAATTGTACTAATGTATTTTATGAAATGAAAAAAAAAGGATCACCAAACCGGTACTCATGTAATTATGTGAAAATGGTACTATTAAGAAAGTTTTTGTTGTGGTCGATGATCGACAGAATAGAGTTTGTTGCAACTTGAACAGAGATCAAAGTTTTCTATTGTAATATTTCTAAATTCCAAACTCAGAGTGGAACATCAGTTTTCCCTCGCACCTTTTTTGAGTGTGTAAATAAAACAAACACACAATACATAAAAGAACCAGCTCAGCAAAACAATTCTTGATAAATGTTTGAACCAAATATTTGGAACTTGAACACATCTGAAGCTCCATTTTACAAAAAGAAAAGAAAATTGACAACTTTGATCTCTAGAACCACACCCACCTAAGGTGACTAAACATGTGAGTCACAAGAATTTGGTACATTTTACAATCTAGCTTACTAAAAGAAAATTAATAAAAGGAAGTAAAACCAAATTAAAAGAGTTGCAAGTAAACATTCGACACCGATATACTTTGTGTTTAAATTATATTTAATAAGTGGACCGTTGAGTTCTAGTCAGTACTTGGAATTATGTTATTAATAATTATCCAATTATTTATTAAATTTGATTTGACACAAAGAGCTTGTTGCTTCAGCAGTGTGAACATTTAATGTAATAATGGTTTATTCCCATCTTTAAAAAAAATCTGAATTATGAATTCAGGTTTTTTCTTTTCAATTTGATTCCAAATATTTTACTCTGTATGTTCCTTGAATTTCTCTGTAAGCTTAATATAGTTTTGCAAGTACACGACCAAAAACGCTTACATTTTTTGAAATGCGTACAATATTTTCTCAAAAAAAGGTTACATTTTGTTAAGATGAATATTAAATCTTAAAAGATATTGATCTAACACCTGACATATTTCAATTATAAAATGTATTCAATATGATGCTATTCATTTCTTTGTGCGACACATATAATTTAGATGATTCTAATGCATATAATTTAGTGCCAATTGTCATTTAATTCAAGCATGTATACATTCAGTGCCTGTAATATAGTGACATTGGTGCATCTACTCCTCCTTCAAGATCTCCCCCTATCGTGGATAGATTATTGTACAAAAACTAAATCCACATTGTACATGTAGTATAACATAGCTTCAATCAAGTATATGTGTGTTTAGTGAAAGTTAGGAACTACTTAAAATACCCATGTAATTTGATGTATTGGATCCAACACATATAGTCACTGTCTTAATGCTATGGACATAATTCAAGCTACTTCACGCGAGCATGTTTTGTTGCTGTTCGCGAAAGCTGTGTCCAGATTATAAGTGCGCGAACAACTATGCATGCATGCACGTCATGATTGACCAATCTGGACGCGCGGTCATTTTTTAAATTGCCCGGTACGCACTTCCGAGTTTACGCACGTACGCATGTACCCACGCAAGCATTGTTGGAATTATGTCCATAGTATTTTGACGCTTACTATAGTCTGGTCGTATGTTGGGGTTAACAGTGTATGAATTAGAAACACTATTGGTGGAAATATTCCTAATTGGTGGTTTATTTTCTATGAGATGGTACGGCAAGGTCATTGACTTTCCTATTGATTCAGGTGGGTCACAATTAATACAATACCCATAGCATGGTTCATTGACCTTAAATAGAAACTTTCCCTGGGACTTTGACTTTACCAGTATAAAGGTATGCTACCTAAATGGTGTTGGATGGGTGTTACAAAATGTGAAGTAAAAATGTGACATTATTTATACAATTTCAGTGACCCCATCTAAGGATATTCTCTGTAAATCAGTAAGCGGTATTCAATAATTCATACAGAAATTGTACTCAATCACAGCTATATATCTATATATGGCAAATGATGTGTGTTAAAAATGATCCTGTCCCTCTGTTCTCATCCAGTTTACGGACAAAAAATCTGGCATCAAAATCATAAGTAATAAGAAATGTCAGGAACAAATTTAAAGCCAGCATCAAGATACATTCCATGAGTGTATGAATCCCTGATAAGGGGCAAGGCGTCATAAAAAGCATGTTAATCATGATATAGAGTTGTGGTATTTGATACCAAAACATTTGATCACATTCTGCACATATCAAAATGCCATAAAGTGATTGTGATGCCTAATGTTAACACTTTGGTGTAAAATCATTCCACATTCCACTCAAAACACAACCATTGTCAACATAATAGACAACAAATGTATTCAGTCAGTAAGAGTCACACATGTAACGACTCAGTAAAATTGCTCTTTTACCCCTTAGTGTATTCTGCTCAAATTGTATTCATATAGCCTATTTACGCATGAATGAAACCTGAATTGATTGTTAATTGCAACCAGTACTGCCCCGCCCACCCAACACCCATCCTTCCTAAATTGTACTGTCATTTTCATACTAAATAAGCTTTTTACTTCAAAAACTAAATAAAATCAAGGGCATAATCGTTATTCTGTAGTTGTTTTCTTCTGCTGGCTCGCCATTCAATGCATGGTAATTATTATTCCATTGCAGGAGCAAGTGTATTACGTATAGTAAAATTGATTTACTGAGTGGTTGGCGGATTTAAGACCTATATGCCAAATGCTACACACGAGTGCATTTTATCGTTGAATAGTTATTTGCATAAGAAATATGAAAGCGCATAATATTACAGAATTAGAATATAAGCATTCATTGATCAATGAAGCCTATCTAACACTGTCAATTACAAGATAATACTCATTTGATAACCAATTAAAATACTGCTTTAAAAAACATTTGACTCCGATCTTTATCAGGGATACAATTATTCTACCAATGTCTCTGATTGGTGCAAGACATGATGTATCCATCTTTCTGACCAATCGGCAGGTAGTTAACAAGATGTGGCATTTAGGTTTTAAACCTGCTTTGATAATATTACAATAAATGCATATGGCATACCACAAGGTGCAAGATATATATTGCATCATAGCTTTTACTTAATTACTTAGATCTTATTTGATTTTTCTGATCATAAGCTTATATTCAACACATTTACAAAATACATAAATGGTCATCTTTATCAACACTCTTTTCATCTGTTTTCTTGAAATTTTTTGTTTCGTAATATTTTGGGAAAACTAATCCCAACACATGTTTTATTTCAGTATTTTCTGTTATCCCATCTTGGGGGTTATTCTTTATCTTGCCATTGTCAGTGCAATTGGTACCACACCATTTCCCCTATAAGTAATAACTTGTTATTCACATCTTCTTTTCTCATTTATTGAAAGCTTATGGTCAGAAAATGGTCTCAAAAAGGCCAGTGTATGTTTTAGTGGCAGAATTTATTTCTACAGTCTGTTCAAGAGTGAAAAAAAGAAAATATTAAAAATGTATTATTTAAAGAAAATTGTTATTCATTTACTTTTTAAAACTATTTATGTATATTTATGCCAGAAATAGGGAATTTAAAGTTGTTTTTGTTGTTGTTTAGGGAGAGACTATTATTTTCTGAGGGAGTGGAGACTACATTTTGTTTAAAAACAACAACATACTTTGCCATAGGAAAAAGATTTAAATTTTGTTTGTATTATTCATTTATTTATGTGATGATATCCATAACTGTATAAATAGAATAATAGATACAGAAAATTCCCCCTAAGAAAATAATGGTCTTCCTTTATCAACATGTTTGTGTCCACGAAATCATACACTGGCTTTGTATAGAAGTACTATCACACAACAAATTTGACCCTCTTTGCGATAGCAGTTACGAATAAAATAACGGGTTGTAACTTGTGCATTGTCATAAAGCAACATAAGGGTTAAGTTTGTTCTGTGAGAGTATGTAAATTTGAATGTTTATGTGTTGTTTATTGCCATGTATATAGCCCAAATAAATACATACAGAATGTTGGAGAATTAGTAATATGCTGTTTTGTCTTTATTCATTATTATGTTGTGGGTATAATACAGGCTGGATCAAAAGTCTCTTTAGCATATCGGCTATTTTCAACAAAATATCAAATTGACAGACATTCACTTAGATTCTTATGAGTGTTGTGAAGTATTCATTACTTCATGAATAATCACGATAAGGGCGTTCCAATGAAATTAATCGTTCGATGAGAACGCGCACGCCAAGCACCAGTTACTAAAAAATGCCTGAAAGTACTGCGCCTAAGTGTTCGATTGTTTTCCTCATTGACCGACCGATCAAATTAAAGCCTCACGCCCCTAAACTGAATATTCAATGAGTTATGAGAAAACATGATTCAAGCTTATTTTTGATTGGTTGAATGATACAAATGTTAATGAGGGGGTGACCTGACTTGGACTGTTTCAATAACTAAGAAGCGGTGGACAAAATAAACAGAAAACTAATCAATCATTAGTGCGATTATATCGGTACAAATCAACGATTTGGATAAATATGCATCTTTTTCAGTAATGAATGAGAATAATGACTGCTTAACAACTGTTTTCGTGAATTTGTTTTGAAATCCTCGGTTGTTGTTCTGGGCATTCGGAATTCCTCAGACCAGAACACGATCCTCTGATTTCAAAACAAATTCATGAAAACAGTTGTTACGCAGTCATTATTCTCTAATCATATGTTTGTGAATAGAGGTGATCCGTGTTAAGGATTAGCTGCCATCTTAATACTTTCCATGTGACAGGCATCTTCTTAAATTTCACAAAATGTTTCAAAATTGTTCATATTATTGAATTTCATTACCACATTTGGAATCAACATGAGAAATGCATTAAAATAAGTACAAACATGCCTAGTATTGGATTAGTAATTGTTGAGATAGGACTTCCAAAGTTGGGTAAGGTTGAAAAGTCTGTTTTGTATAATGGTATAACTAATAGCTGTGTGGAAAGTGTTAAGGGCAGTGTCAACCCGGCACTTGTTTCAAAAATTGAATTTCATATTTCTCTATTTTTTATACTTTCGTATGTATTCTATCATTACCATCATAAGTTACTAATCGGAAGCGATTATTTCCCGTTCTTTTGGGTGATTTAAATTTGTTGTTTTGGTAAGTTTGAGTGCGTAATACTAGACGCGCCGCTTAATATCCGCGACGTAGACGCGAAAAACAAAAGAGCGCAAAACAATGTCTAAAAATGTAAACAATGGCCAATCTTACGATCATTTAATTTTCCGTTTTCTTTCAATTTCTTCACATTGTGACAATATAAATTGAATCTGATAGTTTATTTTAATTGTTCATAATAGTATACTCGCCTTTTCGGGTCGCACGCCCGTGTATTCCGAGAACATTTAGCTTTAAATGGTGGAAAATGTCAATATTTTTACTAAATCGCTGTTTTCTAGAAGTTCAAATTTGAAGGAATTTTACGATTTATCAGACAGCATAACTAACAAAATATCAAACCATCAGGTAAGCTTTTACAACCATTGTGTAGAGGACTTTCAGCGCTAGGAGGCAATTTTTTATTTTTTCGATTATGGATTATAAACTCGAGATATGCATCCATTTCTAGCGAAATGTATGCAAAAAAACACGACTTTTACACTTTTCCGATGTTTTTAGCAATATTTCCAAAACTAAGCCTTATTTTGGAAAAAGAAAAAATTGCTTCCTAGACAAAATTGTCTTGTTTACAAACATGTTTATTAGAACAAATTACCATTTTTTATTTTATGGTTATGCTGTCTGAAAAATTTGGTTAAATTTTTATTTTATTTTTTAAAATCGCTTTTGTTTCATTTCTCAAAATTTAGTTTATTTGGTATCACATTGATATCACCATCGGATTCCTTATCAAATTTCCTTTCTATAAATGTATACTTTTATGTACTTTTATTCAATATTCTCAAACGTAGAAGCAAAAGTTGATCATCAAAATAATAGGGTTGACACTTCCCTTAACTGTATTAAGAAAGAAGATGCACCTGTTATATGATATGAATTTGATAGTACAATTCATACTAAACTGGTGGACATCAGTCACCAATGGTAACGGTGTACAGTCATCAAAAAAAGTAACTATACAGGTAATAAATGGGCTTCTTACGCTAAAAATATATATCCTACCTAAACATATTCAATGATAAAGTTGTTGAAAAATTTGTCTGCTTTAATATGAGATATTGCATGTTAGGATCGGGTGATTATTGACACTCCATAATGTAAGGTAAAGTCCGATTTTCAATTTCACATTTTTCTTTTCTACACACGGACCCAGCTATGGGTGCATTATCAATTACCGGAAGTGCAATTGGGTATGCATGCGCAGGTTGGATAGTCGGCCGTATTGTTCCATTGGATCAATACGCCACACACACGCTACCTGTGATACTCTCCCCATGTTGAAATGTAAAATGTGAAAATGAAATAGTGACTTTACCTTACATTTTGGATTGTCACTTCTTCAATATTCAACTGATCCAAGCATGCAATAGCTCATATTAAAGAAGATATATTTCTCAACCCCTTTATGATTTAATACTTTGAGGTAGGATATATATTTTTTGAGTTTAAAGCCCATTTATTACCTGTATAGTTACTTTTTTGATGGCTGTAGTGTAGAAGTCCAAAGTATGCAAATGAGGATTATGAGATTTATTCCGTTGTTGAGTACTGTGTTATATTTGTTGTAGAGCATGACATTGTATTTAGCGAGATAATGTGCATACTTTGGACTTCTCAACAAAACCGCTGCCGCACCAACTCAATTGAATGTAGAAAAGGGAGGGTGTGTAATCTGTTCCACTTGGCGACAACCTCTATTCGCTCTTTGCACAGATCTGCCATTTGAGAGGAGAGCCTCGAACTGGAATCAGATAGAATGAAAGTGTTGCATCATTTCACAATGTCTCACTGCATGACCAGTCATGTTGTACAGAGAGTCGAACTACAATCCTGGAAAAAAAGTCTTGGAATGCTCTCTCGTTAACAAAGGTAAACTATCACCCCCTTTCCCCCTGTGCAATGTTGAGGAATGGTAATGTCTTCAGCAGTTTTTCAAGGTGTCCCAACATTGATCGATGGGGTGTGGGGAAAGGAAAATTATTGTCTAAAATGTCCTATTCACAGTTTAACAAAATAAACATCATTTAAAGATCAGCAAATAAATTCTGCACATAATGATCAAAACTTGTAAAGCGTTCCAAGGACTTTTTTCCAAGATTGTAGTTACATAATAGTTCAATACCAGTTTGAGGTTCTCCTCTCCATGCAAAGAGTGAATTGGAGCAGCACTTAAAATATCAACACTAGTTGCCTCAACATATGAGGGCAGATAAATTGTCTTCACAAAGTTCTTTAAAAGTATAATGCCTTTGTAGTCTCAACACTTCCATACATAGTTTTATCTTTTAATTGTGAATTCTGAACCTCCCAAATTACAGAAGATTCATAAATATTGGCCAATCCATTTCATATTAGGACCTATTCCATTCTATAGTTTGATCAGTTCCAAATTGGCAACAATTGTGAGGCTACTATTTATTCGCAGGCCCAAATGGAATACCTACTTGAACACCTCTCGCTGATATCTGCTTATGATGCATAAATGCACTTTCACCAATAAGTATGCGCAATGACATGGATTCTTTTTGCGCACGGACAAATGAAAGCCTCACAATCCTCGCCAATTTGGAACTGATTAAACTATATCTAAGAGTAATCACAATGGACCAATCTTGACGATTGCATAATCCTTAGATGCTATTGGTGTGGCTGTGATGTAATGGACTCCAAAGCTTTTATTTAAGCAATTTGGCATCCATACATGAAGCCTTAACTTACTTCCCGGGTAATTTGCGCACTATTCAAACATGTCATCCAAACAAATAACACATTGATCCATCTTTTATTCGTAGAATTCTAGTTCTTGTATAGATTACAAAGAAAATGAATGCTAGTATGGCCTAAGTTTATGAATCTGCTATAATAAAGGGTTCAAGAAATGTAAGCCCCGCCCCCCTAAAATTAGATCACTTTTGTTTACATAACTTCAAACTTAATTACACGGTTTTTTGAAAAATTGAAACGATTATGAAAAGAGTAAACGCTTGGCTACCAATAACAAGTTTACCTTTTTTGATATTATGTTTACTTTTCCCAAAACAGTCACATTTTCCTAAAATGATGTTTTCAGAAAAAGTGGCACTTGGTCCTATACCAGTAAATTTAAAAACTCTCTCTCTGAATATTTTTGTACGCAAATTAGACCAAGTTTATTTGCGTAACTCCGCACAGGATTAATCGTTTTTCAGAAATTTAAAAACTTGTAAAAAGAGAAAGTGCTTGGCTTCCCACAAAAAGTTTCTCCTTTTCAATATCATGTTAATTTTCCCAAAATTGTCTCATTTACCCAAAACATTCTCAGAAACAGTGGCAATGTTCCCAATTTTGTCTGTGTAACACCTCCACACAATTTGACGTTTTAAGAAATTAAAAATTTTCTGAAAAGGTAAAACGCTTAGCTATCCATACAAAGTTCTCCCTTTTCAATACCATGTTTACTTTTCCCAAAAAGTCAAATATCCCCAAAATGATGTTTCTGTTAAGATGAAATTTGCAAAAATCCAATACAGGTAAGTGCCACTTTTTCTGAAAACATCATTTTGAAAAAATTTGACTATTTTAGAAGAGGTTAACATGGTACTGAAAGCAGAAACTTTATATAGGTAGTCAAGGGTTTCACCTTTTCATAACTGTTTAAATTTCCCAAAACGGCTCACCTTATCTGGAGTTATGCAAACAAATATTCTCGAATATAAGGTGACTTACTTTTTTTGAACCCTTTATCTTAGGCATCTGCATTTCTTGTTCTAGGTGTTCTGCAAAGGTAACAAAATTGAATTCAATCACGCCATTCAAATGCTTTATTGTTTGTGTTTTTTTCTTCATTTAATCAATACAGTCTCTCTCTCTATGCCAGCACAGATATCTAATATATACACAAGGTTACTTTATATCCTTATGGGTCAGTATGCACAAATGAATTAAACTAGGTCTAACATTAAACCTGTTTTAAATGGGGTAGTCCTACAAAGAGGACCCTGTTTGTATTCACACACTTTATACAGATCTGTTATGGATTGAGGTACAGGCAAAGTTTGTATTTAACATTGAAATTAATGTTAGATAAAAGCAAATTTAATTTGTATTGTAAGATTTTTGTTTTGAATACAATGGGCCGCTGTTAGGTCTAACCCGCCATTTAAACCATGTACAGACCAGGTTTAATTTGTTTTGTGCATACAGACCATACTATTTTCAATGTATGATACATTACAAAAACTAAAGAACCAATTAGAACTGAGGAGAATGAACAAAAATCTTATCGACCTATAAAAAGTCTTTGTAAAAGTGACTCTTTACCATTTTCAATCAGATGCTAATAAACCTGGAAGAAAATCTATATAAAAACATATTGAAATTATTCATATTAGGATACATTTGTTGATTGGTATTGATACTCACTGATAGTGATATATAAAGAGACTTGTGGAGGTTTAGGATTTTTCTCCCCCCCCCCCCCACCTTCTTTTGACTGTTGTCTTGGTTTGGGTTTGAGTGACAAGACAAGTCAAGAGAGAATTCATTTATTGGTAACTAGCATGTCATTACTCTCCAGACCTTATCTACCCATTTTGGGATGTTCATTCAAAGTGTCAAGAAATACCTTTTTTTATTATCTCTACGCGGCAAAAGTAATCCAAGCATATGGAAGCGATTATTAACGGCACACAGTTTTTTTCCCTACGCACGTGTCACACATATAATGCGCACTTTCAAGGTTCCCATTTGCTGCTGTAAGGAGTCTTCGCCAATTTGGAACTGATCGGTACTCGGACTCTGGCATTAGGGACTCAGGAATTGTGCCCGAGTCCAAGCATATTTTGTTTGCAGTTATTTAATACTTATTATAGTCGTCCAGTCTTCAACAGTTTCGAAATAATGTCATAAATCACCATAAATACATCTGAACAGTTAAAATACGCTGTTGAAAATACCTATTGATAATCATTACAAGTATTAAAACACAATTCGAAGGAACCTATTAATAATTAAAGTGATAATAATCATGTGCAATCGAAGGCTGTTAGTACAATATGGTCTTTAGGTGTTTTTGTGTCAGTATATTTTATACTGTTTAAATAAATGATAAAGTTTCCTTCAAAGAGGATATTTCATTGGCAATTCCTAGAGCAGCGTTCTTTAAAGATTGATGGAATTAGGGACGACATCTTCAGGGAAATGAAATAGGTGAAACGGCAGGGGTAGGGTTGCTCTACAGAATAGCACACCTTTTAATCAAGTTTGTAATTTCTCTATCGATGAACTTATGGACATTTTTTGAATATCTGAATCAATTCTTATGCCTATAATTCAAAATGGTATCAACATTTGTCCATGTATGGGGATGCGAAGGTTAAAAAGCATCATTATGTTGACATCACTGATATGTTGGTCTATTATAGATAGCAAAATTAATGACATGTGATCAGAACTTAAATACATGATAAGGACTCGGACAGGAAGGACTCGGTCTCGGACTCGAGAGGTAAGGACTCGGACTCGGGTAGGGTGGACTCGACTACAGCACTGCATTATATCAATATATTCCAAGCCATATTCATTGAATACATAAATCAACACCAACACACAATTGTATAAAAATTTTGATACTATTATAAATATTTGTGTATTATTGCACAACATGAACAAAGAGCAGCTGCAGTTAATTTGATTAAAAGGGGACTCGATATCAGATTTTAATCAATTTTTAAGATTTTGGCATTTTTGCAAATCATATTCTATATAAATCCTAAAAGAGTGACAAGTAAATCCCAACTTGTTTCTCTTTGTGCAACAAAATATTCTTCCATGTCCGCAGGAAAGTATTGCCAATCTATAGAATTATTTTCAGGGTTTCATCTAAATCACTTGATCAATTCAGCATGTTCAGTATGGAGTGATATAATTTGAACCGTTGGTGGTGCTATACAGTCATCAAAAACTATACCGGTAATAAATGGGCTTTTAACTCTAAAATATATCCTACCTAAAAATATTAAATTATAAAGTTGTTGAAAAAAATATTTTCTTTGATATGAAATATTGCACTCTAGAATTGGGTGATTATTGAGAAAGTGACACCTCAAATTGAAAGGTAAAGTCCGATTTTCATTTTCACATTTTTCTTTTCTATACGCGGACCCAGCTATGGGTACATTATTGATTACCGGTAGTGCAATTAGGGATGCATGCACAGGTTGGATAGTCGGCTGTATTGTTCCGATGGATCATTACGCCACACACACGCTACATGTGTAACTGTCATACTCCACCCCCACCCCACCCTCATGTTGAAAAGTAAAATGTGAAAATGGAATTGTGACTTTACCTTACATTTTGGATTGTCACTTCTTCAATGTTCAACCGATATCTCATATTAAAAAAGATACATTTGTCAACAACTTTATAATTTAATATTTTTAGGTAGGATATATATTTTTAGAGTTAAAAGCCCATTTATTACCTGTATAGTTACTTTTTTATAACTGTATATAGCCAAATGAGTCACAATAATGTAATGTATTTTAAACTCTTTAAATGTGCATTTTCTACAGATATATAGATTTTGTCACATTTTCCACTGCACCAAACATCCCTGCATACCTCTTTAAATATAATGATTTTTACTTCTTTGGTTTAATGACATATCCGCAAAATATTTGCCATTGAATTAAGATTGGGAAAGTTTCAACTTGCCTTATTGATACCATAACCAATGCTCCACCCTTAGGTAATAGACCTCAGTACTACCAAAAAGCATTTAGTAAATTGTTGGTGGCAATTTAGTTTCACCAATTCATATCATCTTCCTTCCTATACAGGGTGAATAAAAAAAAATTGTGCATTGATTGAAATGGCCCTTTGACCTTGATGTGTGCATTGAACCATAACATTGTTGTTGTTTGTATAAAACGTATTTAATCTAGTTCATCTTTCGAAAAAAGTAATCGACCGTAAAATAAGCAATGTGGTAAGTTTTGTAAAACAACAACAATTTCATGGTTAAATGCACACATCAACGGCAAAGGGCCGTTTCAATATGTGCACAATTATTTTTGATTCACCCTGTATATTACCATTTAATTTGGTGAATTGGACCTCTTATCGAAATAGTAAATGGCAAGCAAAATTACGCTTTTTTACAGTACTACTCTCCTAGGTGCTGGTAGCATGAGCATCCAGGCAGGCAACTTGGATTGGATTCCTGGTGCCGGTGATGCCAATAATTCCCCCTCATTTGCCCCAATTTTCTCCCCTAATAGTTTTATTCTCCATAACACGTCTAGGATTAGGGTTAGCCCAATACATTTATTACATTGCATTTGAGACTCCTATTATATACGAGTAAGATTTAACTCATTTTGTTAAAAAGATCTCATTGGAAAAAATACAGCTTTTATATTACAATAGCATTTTCCCTCCAGATGCTTTCTCATATATTTGGTCATTATAAAGTGAAATCAAAAGTAAAATATAAGAGCTCAACGCTTATAAAATCCAAAGTGTTTATGAATACAGCTTGCTCTAAGCCATTTAGAACCCAAACTCATCAAAAATGTGTAGTGTTGGAAGTTCTGCTTATCTTTCTCAAACAATCTGGTCGTCATTTATTCTACTGGGTTTGGAAAGGTAACCTGTGTCAGGGTTTATCTGCTTCAACACACCAAGTTTGTGCCACTTTAGTGTTTGTTAACCCAACCTGGCTTAAAGAGGCAGTTTACCACCATTCCACCACACTCAGTTTGTTCCATTTCATTTGGTAAACTGAAAGAAAAAGTTTACCACTGCTTCAACACTTTGTGTTTGTTACACTTCAGTAGTTAGTTAACCCAACTTGGCTTGAAGAGACGCTAGTTTACCACCACTCCACCACACTCAGTTTGTACCATTACATTTGGTAAACTGAACGAGAAAGTTTACCACTGCTTCAACACACTGTTTGTTATACTTCAGTGTTATATAGTTAGTTACCCCAACTGGGCTTAAAGAGGCAGCTTATCGCTGCTCTAGCATTCTGAGTATTTTCACTTCGGTTGTGGCTATTTCAGGGGTTTATCACTCCTCCTTCAAACACACTTTAGTTTCATATTGCTGTCTGACTATCATTTACCCCCTCAATAGGGAGATTGCACCATGCAGTTATCACACTCTTTCCTTGAGTTCTATATCCCCATAGATTGCTTTAGCCTGCATTGTGGAATGTGATGCTGCATTGTTTAATCTCGCGGAGGGAACCTTGTTTCTATGTCGTCTTGAAAGTAGGGACACAGGCATTGTACCATCCATTTCTATGGTGTAAAAAGAAAACATCATTTATTAAGATTACACTTTGGTAAAAATGTTGTTGGGTTTGGACAGATTTCTTTACTTTTATAGTCTATTACATCTTTTGGACAGTGACGCAACCTTTACAGATTTAAAGGGGCACTGAGAGATACGTATGGGAGTGCACCCTCAATTTGTCTAGAAATCATGGCCGTATTCTCGTACGTAGTTAAACACGGTTTTAAGCTAAACACGCGTCTAACTTTGACTTTAGACACAGCGTTTAACTAAACGGGATTCTCGTACATTTGTTTTACTTAAACACACGTTTAACTCACTGAAAAGTGTCTAACTTTAAACATGGGTATGGGGGTAGTTTAAGGCGCGTTTAACTAAACAAATACACGAACTGTATGCCTTAAATGATTACTCAACCGTGCCCGGTGTAAGCTGCCAAGCAAATTATGTAGTATTAAAAATACACGTGCATTCGAGGTAATCAGTCGATATCTATTGTAACCCATTAGGGCCACAACAAAAATAAATACCTGTATACAGTAACGCACAACCACCCTGGGGACGAGATGCGCAGAGTTTAAAACCGTGTTTAGTTAAACAGGTTGTTTAAAAGGTAAACTCGCGTTTTAGTTAGGCACACGTTTAGTTAGACACGGTTTTAAGCTAAAACCGTGTTTAGTACGAGAATACGGCCCCATGTGTTTTGCACCTACGTAATACTTAAGCATTTACTCTGAAACTGTTTACCTTAATTATGTAGATCACATCGAAATTATCATCATCACTCACCACTATAACTTGCTTTAACCAAATTTCAATCTAGCGCCATTATTTAACTGTTTTCCCATAAATCATTACAGTTCAGGGCTCCTACGTACTTTATCTATTGAAACAATTTCTTTTTCCAAATTTCATTTTTCTCGGGAATCTCTCAATGCCCCTTTATTACATGTATGCACAGGTATGTAACTTTGATATATCTACACGTGTATAGGCTATTCACTAGCACCTTGAGTAGGTGTGTGCATGTACTGCAATTAGTCAATGATACAGTGACGTTACAGTCTCTTTGACGGAAACTAGACTATGTTTCATACCATGTAAGCTTGTTGTATGTGACTGGCTCATAACAAGAAACACATTGTCAGACTCACCACCACCCCCCCCCCCCCCCCCCCCCGCCCCCTACTAGACTGGTCCCCACATCCCTCTATGTGGACGCCATCTTTAAGAAAGGTGGACCAAATCAAATTCCACAATTCAAATTCAAATTGCAGTGTGTCCAACAATTGACATGCAACACTGTGGGAGGTAAATCGTGCGCCTTATGAAGTCAAATGGTGTACAATGCTGCATGAAACCACCGGAGCACTACGGCGCTATGGTGCATGAATTAGCTCATGTTTATCAATCAGTGCACAATGCAAACTGTTTATTTTCAGTCATCACATTGAGCACCCTCGCAGGGGACATGTGTACATTGTGAACATTGTGAAGATTGGAGGATTTAGTCTACCCCCTCCCCTTCTCTGGGATGGGACGTACCTTTCTCTAGAGCTGCTGGACCCTGTACACCATTCATGCTATTATTCTGCTTACTCTCTCCCGATGGTGACTGGTGACTCATCTGATTCATTTTACCTCTCCGCATCTATGGGAAAGAACCATTGAAAATATGAGTACTATGGGTAATGGTAAAAGGGGGGGGGGGGTGTGATGCTTAGTGTAAAATTAAAGTGTTATTTTGTGGAGTGTATGCAGAGTAATCATGATCTAGAACTACCAGGGATGCAACATAAAGGGGCAAACTGTGGAATTTTCCATCAACACCGTGTATTTAGGATGAGTCCACTCACTTAGGGTGGGCAAACATGAGAGGGTAATGTTTTAAGTGCACAGATGGTATCTGATATAATTTGGTTTGTGTGACTTATCATTCAAACAGCCTACAGTTTTGTGTAAGTTTTGAGTACCGATATATAGGTTGTGTTTGTACAATAAGTACGTTAACCCTTACCTATTGGGGGTTTTGTAGCAATAAAGTTAACAGTGCATTACGCTAAGGGGTTGTACTCGCCAAAATAACTATATGTACTTTATAGCTTATAGGGTTATTCATGAATTTACCTATTAAGTTTCATTGATGAGCTACGTGCATTCTCAGGTCTGGGTTGCATGGCTTCAATGAATGTTGTTGGGTGTTGTCTGAGTCCCGAATTTGAAGAGGGTAGGAGTGTGTGACTGGGCATTCTCAAAACAGGGGCTTACCGAACGGACACATCCTGAATTGGGGGTCTTATGGAACTGATGGCATCTTTGAATGGGGGTCTTGGCGAACTGCCTAAGGTTGAAATGGTGGGGTCTTGGCGAACTACACACAATCTGACGCAAATTACTGTGACCCGACTGGCATTGGATTTTCCTCGGGGATCTTCTCTTGAAAATCCTTGTGTGTATTAGCTATCGCAAGCAGACCAATGTGCAATCATAAATAACGTTAGCAAAAACATTTTCCACCCAATTGGGTGTTTTTAAGGTAAATTAAGACAAATTGGGCTAAATTTACCAAAATTGAGTGTATTTGGGGGCAACTCGGCGCTCGAAAACGATATGCTTAGAGAACGGGTCTACAGGATTTCTGGGCTAATGAACGGGGGATGTCAACGCCCAAACGGGAGAGTTAGGATTGTATAGCTTGTGGAACGACTTATCAGTGAAATGAGATGCTTTATGAGCGGCGACAGGTCGTGAAAAGGTTTTTTTGTCCTCCCCCCCCAGGGTCTGAGTGTGCCGGAGGTTGTACATGTGTATACTGTGATTAATTACTAACTCTTTATCAAGTTATAAGGTGACTCAATCTAAAATATGTTTAGATGTTGCAGGGTGTTGTGGGATGTGTGTGTCTGATACTAGGCATCTTTTGGACAAAAAAGTTACTTTTAAGATACAAAATAATGTTACATACTAAATTCACAATGTGGATATTCCATGCCTGTACATACATACTACATTGTACATAAATACATAATGTGTTTCAAATGTTTCTGACAAACCCTAAACATATGGGTTAAATACATATGATGAAAAACTAACAACCAGTCAACAAAAATATCAAATCTAATGAACACTATTAACAAAAAGAAGGCAAATGAAACAAAGTTAGCAAAAGGATGCTTCAATACATGCGTCTGCCAAGTAGGTCATTCAAAATGAATTAATTGACATGGACATGATAATATATTGATTAGGTGGTTTTTTTACTTCATATCAGAGTTGCTCCTTTTTAAAAATAAATACACAGGATCTTTATGACACTTGTATACATCAGGTCTATTAATTCTGTCATTTGTCAACTTTATCTCCCTGGCTACAAGCATACAACTCACATGTGTACTTCAAACATAACATAATGCAATGTGCAAATTAACTGGACAGTTCAGTAATATCTTGTCTTAAACATCCACAGACTTCACTCAATAGGTCAATCAATGGAACAACTAAGGTCATTGGAACAGTTGGGTGATTGAGTGATTACACAAATGGAACTGGTAGGCTAATGGAACGGATCAATGGAACAGATTGGTCAATGAAATAAGTCAACAGAACAAGTATGTCAATGGAACAGACCAATGAAAGCATTTAATCGAACAGGTAGGTAAATGGGACAGATAAACAAATGGAACAGGAAAGTAAATGGAACAGATAGGCATATGAAACAGGAAAGTCAATGGAACAGATAGACAAATGGAACATGAAAGTCAATGGAACAGATAGGCATATGGAACAGGAAAGTCAATGGAACAGATAGGCACACATGGAACACATGGGTCAATGGTGCATAGGTCAATGGAACAGATAAATGTGACATTTAGACCAATGGAACAGGTAGGTCAATGGAACAGGTAGGTCAATGGAACTGATATGTCAATGGAACAGATTAATGGAATGTTTAGGTCAATGGATCAGGTAGGTCAATGGAACAGGTAGGTCAATGGAACAGGTAGGTCAATGGAACAGGTAGGTCAATGTAACAGGTAGGTCAATGTAACAGGTAGGTCAATGGAACAGGTAGGTCAATGGAACAGGTAGGTCAATGGAACAGGTAGGTCAATGGAACAGGTAGGTCAATGGAACAGGTATGTTAATGGAACACGTAGGTCAATGGAACAGATTAATGGAATGTTTAGGTCAATGGATCAGGTAGGTTAATGAACAGGTAGGTTAATGGAACAGGTAGGTCAATGGAACAGGTAGGTTAATGGAACAGGTAGGTAAATGGAACAGGTAGGTCAATGGAACAGGTAGGTCAATGGAACAGGTAGGTTAATGGAACAGGTAGGTTAATGGAACACGTAGGTCAATGGAACAGATTAATGGAATGTTTAGGTAAATGGATCAGGTAGGTCAATGGAACAGGTAGGTTAATGGAACAGGTAGGTCAATGGAACAGGTAGGTTAATGGAACAGGTAGGTAAATGGAACAGGTAGGTTAATGGAACACGTAGGTCAATGGAACAGGTAGGTTAATGGAACAGGTAGGTTAATGGAACAGGTAGGTTAATGGAACAGGTAGGTTAATGGAACCGGGTAGGTTAATGGAACAGGTGGGTCAATGGAACATATCACAGGGCTTGGGTCCCCATCATGGTCATCTTTGGCAGTGCGTCTACTTCTATTTGTAACCAGGTATCATATAGAGCAGGGAAGGGATGATCAATTCTTTTCCATTTGTAGAGAGAGTTTACCAAGATGAGATTCATTATACTGGGCATGGGTGTGAATACATGTGTGTGAATTTCCAGACACAGTCTTTTTACAAAGGTGATCTATGCAAGGAGCATGGGTACAAAGAATACAAATGTGATCATAATTTGAAACAGGGTCTTGCATGTAGATGACTATCAAATGATACCTTAGCCAACAAAAACACTTTGTTTGGAGTTCACAAAGAAGACATGTATACAGATATTTAAAAAGTGGAAATTTTCATGTTTTACAGTCAATGTCATGCTGTAATTTCAACCAAAATGTTAATTTAAAAAACACTTTAATGTGGCAAATATGAACCCATGTCTGAGCAATTGCATAATGGCCCTCTAGAGCACTACATCTCTGTATATCATAAGATGTTGGTACTCCCCCCCCCCCCCCCCCCCCCCCCCCGGAATAAGGGTAACAATACAGAATGAAGCTAGCGTTTACACAGGCACTTCCACTGTGCAAAAAAATGAATAAACCTTAACCAACTTTGAACAAATCAGTCCCCCTCTACCCCCCCCCCCCCCCCCCCTCTCAGAGCATGAACAATGACTGCACAAAAACAACCACTTTCATATTATACACACTAGTAAAATATAGAATATACATACAGATTTGCGTAGGATTGAAGGATTTGTAATAAAACAGCTGGTGAAACTCTGCTGATACAATGCTAATTATGAACAGCTAATAGTTTAGCAGAAATTAATAAATAACAGCCATTTTGCAGATATTTGTAGCATAATTGTTAGGAAATCTAGATTAATTTGCAAAATAAATGTTTATTCAAAATCAGATTTAGCAGAAATTGATTTGCTGGGAAATTGGAAAAAAAGAATAGCATAGCAAAGTTAATTTCAGTCTATATTCTGAATAAGAGTTGTTGTTGTATTATGTTGAACAATTAAATATGAAATTGAAGGTGACTTTTGGAAATAAGGGTAAACAGACAAAATCATTAGATATAAGATGGTAAACTTAAATTATCAATTGTTTTGTGTCATCAAAATGGGTAGACATCCATTTTAGGTGACGGTTATCGGTGAAAATAATATAAGTACCAACTCACATTTCTTTGATCTTGACTGATGAACATTGATCTAATTCATATACTACCACATATGATGAAGTTATTTACCGATTGATTAGTTGATGATGTGGTCCAAAACTAACAGGAAAACATTAACTAAACTAATTGATTATAACAATCATCAATGATCATCGTGAATGGTGGCAGATTGGAAGAGAGATTTCTCCCACCTCTTTCCCCTTGAAAATAAGCTTAGATTGTGTGAAATTAAGATTAATATATTTCTAAATATGCTAGTTAATTTTAAATTAGGCCAAAATATGTTTGACATGCCCAACGTACCCATATTTCTGTAAAATTCCAAATAAAAAAACACCCTGTTTTTGAATATTTTTTCAAAAAAATATTAATTTGACAATTTCGAGAGAATTATTGAAAATTGAAAAATAGAACAAATATCTGAGCGGTCGAACCGACCCTACCTGAGAACTCAAACAATCCATAGAACATAGTGTTGATTTGTTTACCTCCTTGCCAGGCAGTCATTTTAATCCTTGTTGGAATGCTTTTTATAGAGTGCATGTACCATACAAAGCTTTAAGTTTTTATTTTTTATGTTAGTTATGCCAGAAAAAAACTATTACCGTATACAAAAACATTTATTTTAAAATGTAAAAACAATCACAAAAGAGTTTTTTCAAGAAGAATTTTGGTAGCTATATTTATTATCAATTGAAATCATTGACAATGATTTAATTAAGCAGAAAAAAGAAGAAGAATTTTGAAATTATAATTATAATCCAAAAATCAAAATATTATGCATAATTATAGATAGTTATTATTGCAGCTGTTAGGCATAAAACAAGTGACAATGTTGTACACAGACATGAATCAACATGGAAACTTAAGGATATAATTTGAGTGATTCTGGTGACGCCTCCACTCAAAGAAAGAGGGCGCCTAATTGGCAGTCAACGAAAGAGGGCGCCTCTTTGGCACTCAACGAAAGAGGGTGCTTCCAAACACGTTTTGTGCCCTCATTGGCAGTTTCAGCAATGTTGACCTTGTTCCCTGCAAATACTTTATTTGTTGATGAATGTTGCTTTGTCAATCACCCAAACTATGTCCTATATACTCCAATGTAACTTAAATTGGGAGGTGACGGTGTGCTTGATTCAAGTTATCAATTTACAATATCCTGTAAGCCAGGGGTTCTCAAATGGCACCCACGGGCCAAAGCTCTAAAAGAACAAAGAAATATATAAGAAAACCAGGGCAGTTTGGCCCCTGATGTCGATTAAAAATATATATGTGACCCTCCATAGCCCCAACCAAAATAGTTGAGAACCCTGCCGTAGGCCTAACTTTATTTATGTATCTCTGATCAAAGATTGTAAGCCTAAAGAACCAAAAGTTGCATCTATGTATGGAATGCTACCAATGTCACATTCCAACTTGAGTGAACGGAGTATAGTTTCCGTGTGAACACATAGCACAGAAGAGAAGTTGTAATATATCCCACAATACACATTTTGAAAGCCGGAGGTCATGTGACCAACAATTACGTCCTATAACCATGCCCAGAATCAAAATGGTACTCAAGTTACAAAATGACAATACTGAGATGGTTTTCGTACATATTCTTTACTCAGTGCAATTAATAGTACAGTGCAGATGTGGGATATATTGATAAAAAGTCACTCTTCAGGTTACAGATTTAACACGTAAAAACAAGAATATACCACACATACTTTAAAACACATTTATCTAACTTACTGCAATCAATGATTCGTGCATACCTGTAATTTGGACTGGATATTGTTGCGTACCTTGACCGTACCACGCCAATGAGCTACTGCCACACGCGCCAGATCTAGCTGGCGCTGTTTGGCTTCCTGATTGCGTTTGTAAACAATTTCCACCCATATACAGAAACAGCTGAATACCAATCCGCCAGCAACTAATATAAATACCCCTAGATGTGTAGAGATAAAAACGGACAGCAATCATCACCCCTACCAATCCACCAGCAACTAATATAAATACCCCTAGATGTGTAGAGATAAAAACGGACAGCAATCATCACCCCCATTCTTTCCAATACAAATTCCCCACACTTTCACAGTTTTGCTTGATCCTTTTGTCTTCAGCTTCAAGTTTCTGATTAAGACTATTCCTAAATGTTGTGTCACCTCAAGTTAAGAAGTGAAATAAGAGTGTTTTTACAGAACACGTCATGATATTGATCGCGCACGTATCTACAACACCAGGCTTTTCAATTGTGAACAAAGAAGAGTGTCAGCTATCACAATAGATGGGGTGACAGGTGACGACATACCAACCATTTTCCTGGCAGTTGCCATTGTTCTTTGCCCGGCAGTATGTGCGCGCATCATGTTATGTTTAGGACCCATGCTTTTAAAACTCGCACCAAAGCATTATAAAGGGCAAGGCATAGTGGACAGTGTTGTTGTCATATGCTGTTCCCTCAAGCATGTGTCGATAGTCCAGTCCCTTCGACCGTTGTTTTGTTTATAAACATTGCTGTCACCCCGTCTATAGTTTGATCCATTCCAAATTGGTGAATCCTCCTTATAGCAGTGAATGTGAATTAATTTAGAAGAATGTGCATGAAGGCAACACGTGCGCTGTGCATCATATGTGTGATATGTGTGTGCGCGGCCAAAACCATGTGCTTGTAGCCATAATCGTACCTGTACAGTTGGATTACTTTTGCGCGCGGAGAGTTAAAACTGTGTTGCCATTTGCCAAATCGGGCAAGGGAAGGGCGGGTCAGAAGTTACATTTCTAAAAAGTAAGTGAAAATGTCAATCATTTTGGACGTTGAACCCTGAACTCTTAAAAGATTCCGGTGTAATTTGTCCCCTTTTCTAATTCAAATTTTCAGCAACACCTTACCTCCCATATTAGCCATTCCAAGAGTCTTAGGCTGATTATTTGTGCGTAGGCAAATTTTCTGCCGTATCCAAAGTGAATCCAGTCCTTCCATCAGGCCGTTCTCATGAAAATGTAGAATCTTGAGTGATATCTTGGATGTCCAGGGGCTGTCCTTACGAAGTCCGATTCCAAAACCTGATCGGCCAAACAGCTCCCCTACAGTCATCAGGCTGCAGTCTCGTGCAGCTTCATAATCCAACATGGCGGAGTCCCAGATGAAAGCTTGTATTTTACTACATGATAAAAGATAATAAGGCCAACAAATATTATTGTGTTGCCCTCAGCAACCGACCTAAAAATCTAAACAAATAGGGTCTCACTAAAAAGAAAAGGTTTAAAGTTGTCCCAATAACGTCTTAATGGAACATATGTTGCGCCAAACATTTTACAGAAATAATGAGAAAAATATGGGATTTCTTCTGATATCAAAATATGTTGATGGGCAAACAAAATCTAAAGTGATCGGAACATCCACCTTTAATTTCATTATTATTAATTTTATTGTGTGAAGAAATCATCACATTGGGAGATTTTCTATGAATATTATCTATTTTCAACAAGGTAATAATTTCTGGTTCTTAACATTCTGTTAACTCCTGTAATAAATGCAAAGGGAAGGCTACAAAACAAACTTACTCTTCTTTGAGCGCTATGATAGCATCTTCTGCTTTCTTGAAGTTATAATCTTTCATAAATAGATACATGGATGAGAGTTCCACCTGTCTCCTGAAGTAGGTCTCAACTGAACTGCGTTCAACAGTAGCATATTGAAACGACGATGAAGGATTTCTGATCTGTTGGAGATCATATACAGATGGAAGGTTATATTGGATAATAACAGTGTTTATATAAATTAATAACAAAGTATATTCTTTTAAATAACCAATTATAATACAGATTCTAAAGAATTTACTCCAAACTTCATCACAGAACTAATTATTCTAATATGATTGATCCAAGAAAGGATGTATCCAGTTCAAAGTGGTTTTGTGATATAAATGCCACAACACATGCCAATGACACTCTATAGTATTATGGATTTTTCCATTTCTATAATAACTCCCCCAAATACCTCTAATAGAGGAGTACCCCCCCCCCCAATACCTCTAATAGAGAACCCCCCCCCCTCCCCACACCCACAAATCAATCTTTAAAATGTTCAATTCAAACTTGGCCAGTATTTCAAATGCAAAAACCATCACAGAATAGATCTTAGATTTAATCATTGTGTGACACAATCAAGTGGAATGAGTCGGATGTCAGGAATATTGATTTTGAGTAGATAAAAATAAAGGGACAAATTCTTATGTTTTACTTTGTTTTATCAGTTGGTAAATTGTTTGTAACTGTAGCATTTATCACCTGCTTTTATATGATGGACGCATATCAAAAATACAACTGCTGACATGTGACTCATTTCGCTTGGTCACGTCACGTAGGCCTATATTATAACTATGACATTTAAAAAAATGTGTATGCTCGGCCATGAATGTCAGGTGCATTTTGAAATGAAGGCACATCCCACGTCTTGGTTAAAAGAGAATTCCATACAAGTACCCTAGCGTCATTAATGCCTGTAATTCCTCCTTTTGGTTTATCCAGCACAAGAAAGGCTGCCAGATTGGCTGTGTAGGATGCCACAATGATCATAGCGAATCCAGCCCACACTACTCCTAGCACTCGGGCAGCAAAACTACGAGGTGTCCCTGTTCAAGAACAAAATGAGAGAAAGTGAAATACAAAGAAAGTTTATCAAGATATTTGAAATGTTGGAATATTTACAATCGATGGAAGAAAATAGTGAATTTTAATAGTAATTTGAATGCCCTGTTGAGAGGATTTCGTGCATGGGCATATTTTGCTAATTTGATGCATATTATATATAGCATATTTAGCTAAATATTTGTGAAACAATTGGTCCATTAGCCTTCGTTGTGCCTTTTTGTTTTCAACAAATGGCTTTAGATTTTTTTAGGAAGCGTTGTGATAATTATATAAGCATCGCTATTATTATTCTTATTATTATAAATGTAGGGGGTTGGGTGGCATATCCCCACCTCTCCCTCTATGCGACTTGGTACACTACTTACCCTCACCAACCCCACTATTAAACATGACAGACCACGAGAACCAAACTGCCTGTGATATGTTGCATGAGTCCGGCTCATCTTGGTTTCCATGCTTTGGTCGTGAGAACGGACTGAAACGATCTAATAGATAAAGCAGTATGGCCACCAAGTGTATACTGGCAAAGATTAAGAACCATAAGTTGGCTTCAAAAGGCCGTAGAAACTGAAGCAGGTTGCTGGTACTTAACGGCTAGAAAAGACAAAGACATTTTTATATTAGATCAAACTGTGAAAGTGGACATTTTCATGCTAGAACCAGCTACTGTAAAAATAATAACACACAAATATATTACATATGCGTATAGGTCTATGTGATAAAACTACAAATTACGAATTTAATTTAATTTTAATATGCAAAAAACAGTTGAAAATCTGCAAAGCGCGAAAATTACCACTTTTACAGTATATAACGTAAAGAAAAAAAATGCATTTCCTGTAGCTGGCTTGAAACCTAAATGCCAAATTCGTGGTTTTTTTTAAAAATTTGATTTCATTCGTTTATTTGGGATTCGTGATTTTAGCATAAGCTGATGGGGAAAAACCCCTGCTGTAGGATTCACACCACTAAATAAATAATGGAAGAGTCCACGAAAGGCTTGTTGAATTGGTTGGGATGACACTCGTCTAAGTGAAATATATAAAAATGCTTCAAAAGTGGTGTTGTTGGCCAAACTTTTGATCGGATGATTATTAAATGAAGATTATCAAACAATATCAGTGCAAATTTTCTTCTTTGACCATTTTTTTATGATTTTAAAGTCATTTTAGGGACTTCAAATAATTGATTAGAATTGCTTAGACCTAAGCTAGGCCTGGGCAATCTACAAACATGCGTATCTTCGACGGTGCATATCTCGAAAATTTTGCCTTGACCTTATATTTTTTTGTTGTTTACAGGAAACCCAAGACCATAATCTTCACACAGAATGCAAAGTTGAAGCAACCAGTTGCTTTATAAGCGAGAAAATGGCGTAAATTTATCGTCCATTTTACACAGTAAGCATAGGAGATTTTATTAGTGGTGTGGACTCTACATGGAAATCCAGTTAATTTATGAAAATCGGGATTTCGTATTGCCCACGCCTATCTCACGGGCTGTCTGGTTGCTATGGTCATACGAACAGATTAAAAAAAGTTTTCAAATTAATGATACGCTGAATTTCTGTGGCTATTTACCATTTAATGTAAGTTTTCTATTGATTTAGGAACATTTAGTGTAGAAAAAAGCAGCACAAGAAACTGCTTCATTCAGGCTATTCAGCCGCGTAAGAACGTAGGTTTAGTCAACTGTCACTGGTTTAGTAATAGTATACTACTACTTTTCAAAGTCAATTTACACTGCTTTAAAATTGTAATTAAGCTTATTAACAGATAGATCGAACAGTGACCAAGTTGTCTGTTCACACACAGGACTGATAGGGGTATGTAAGACAACTTTGAGAGGATGCAGACAACTCTCAAATAAGCTTACTTTTTTACAAATCAAGTGATATTCAAAATGTAAACATTGGATTGGAATGATACCATGTCTGTCTGCACAAAGTAATAGGTCTCCCTATTCATGTAAGTCCACCATAGAACGATCCCATATTAGATAGAGGTCAAATATTTGTTTCCACAACAACCCCCTCCCTCCCCTTCCCCGAATACACGAAGTAAACAAAGATGAAAAACCCAGCTGTTTAGTCTTAGCCGTGGGTTATTATCATGATCATCAGACTCACACTTGACTAGTCAAGGGTGCAGTGTAATAGCCAGTGCCTAGCTAGCGGTGAAGGGGTGGGGAGAAGAGGGTGGGAGGGGATATATACTGTATACAGGGGAAGGGGAGAAAAGGGGTTAGGCCTATCTATACATGTAAACCCTGATTATCATACCATATCTTTTCTTTTTGAAATTCCATTACAGATTGGCTAACCGTGTTACAGTAGGCCTAGGCCTATCCCAGGATTTGATTTGTTTCAAAGATCTTCGTTTAAGGGTTGAGAAGCGTGTAAAGAAGAAGGGATTTGCCAGTTCTATGCAAATGAAGTGTCTCTTGCAGCCTCTGTCATGGAGTCTTACATACAGGACAGGTAACCCTCGGAATTTTTTTCTTCTTCTAATTTGAACTATTCCCATAATTTCATATACAACTAAATGTGTCACTTGCCCCCCCCCCCCCCCCCCCCCCGGTTACATCTCAGTATACACAAAAAGGATATTATAGACATTCTAAATTTGTAATATGTATTCATTACTATCATTACAACTGGTCAATTCATGCTACAAAGGCATTGAAAGTTCAAGAAATAAAGACAAACTGTGTGACCAACTTTTATCGCGTGCACGTTATTTCACCATTGAAAAGCATGCTATCTTCAGTAGATAGCAAACATAATTCAAACAAACTTTGTCATACAAAAGCCTGTTAAAACTGATTTAAGTGGTTGCAATGCTATCAATGTGTTGCAGTATATTCAACCTAACAGAAAAAAATATAATTTCAAAAATATAAAGTGCATGAAGGATTCACACCACTAAATAAATAATGGAAGAGTCCACGAAAGGCTTGTTGAATTGGTTGGGATGACACTCGTCTAAGTGAAATATATAAAAATGCTTCAAAAGTGGTGTTGTTGGCCAAACTTTTGATCGGATGATTATTAAATGAAGATTATCAAACAATATCAGTGCAAATTTTCTTCTTTGACCATTTTTTTATGATTTTAAAGTCATTTTAGGGACTTCAAATAATTGATTAGAATTGCTTAGACCTAAGCTAGGCCTGGGCAATCTACAAACATGCGTATCTTCGACGGTGCATATCTCGAAAATTTTGCCTTGACCTTATATTTTTTTTTTGTTTACAGGAAACCCAAGACCATAATCTTCACACAGAATGCAAAGTTGAAGCAACCAGTTGCTTTATAAGCGAGAAAATGGCGTAAATTTATCGTCCATTTTACACAGTAAGCATAGGAGATTTTATTAGTGGTGTGGACTCTACATGGAAATCCAGTTAATTTATGAAAATCGGGATTTCGTATTGCCCACGCCTATCTCACGGGCTGTCTGGTTGCTATGGTCATACGAACAGATTAAAAAAAGTTTTCAAATTAATGATACGCTGAATTTCTGTGGCTATTTACCATTTAATGTAAGTTTTCTATTGATTTAGGAACATTTAGTGTAGAAAAAAGCAGCACAAGAAACTGCTTCATTCAGGCTATTCAGCCGCGTAAGAACGTAGGTTTAGTCAACTGTCACTGGTTTAGTAATAGTATACTACTACTTTTCAAAGTCAATTTACACTGCTTTAAAATTGTAATTAAGCTTATTAACAGATAGATCGAACAGTGACCAAGTTGTCTGTTCACACACAGGACTGATAGGGGTATGTAAGACAACTTTGAGAGGATGCAGACAACTCTCAAATAAGCTTACTTTTTTACAAATCAAGTGATATTCAAAATGTAAACATTGGATTGGAATGATACCATGTCTGTCTGCACAAAGTAATAGGTCTCCCTATTCATGTAAGTCCACCATAGAACGATCCCATATTAGATAGAGGTCAAATATTTGTTTCCACAACAACCCCCTCCCTCCCCTTCCCCGAATACACGAAGTAAACAAAGATGAAAAACCCAGCTGTTTAGTCTTAGCCGTGGGTTATTATCATGATCATCAGACTCACACTTGACTAGTCAAGGGTGCAGTGTAATAGCCAGTGCCTAGCTAGCGGTGAAGGGGTGGGGAGAAGAGGGTGGGAGGGGATATATACTGTATACAGGGGAAGGGGAGAAAAGGGGTTAGGCCTATCTATACATGTAAACCCTGATTATCATACCATATCTTTTCTTTTTGAAATTCCATTACAGATTGGCTAACCGTGTTACAGTAGGCCTAGGCCTATCCCAGGATTTGATTTGTTTCAAAGATCTTCGTTTAAGGGTTGAGAAGCGTGTAAAGAAGAAGGGATTTGCCAGTTCTATGCAAATGAAGTGTCTCTTGCAGCCTCTGTCATGGAGTCTTACATACAGGACAGGTAACCCTCGGAATTTTTTTCTTCTTCTAATTTGAACTATTCCCATAATTTCATATACAACTAAATGTGTCACTTGCCCCCCCCCCCCCCCCCCCCCCCCCCCCCCGGTTACATCTCAGTATACACAAAAAGGATATTATAGACATTCTAAATTTGTAATATGTATTCATTACTATCATTACAACTGGTCAATTCATGCTACAAAGGCATTGAAAGTTCAAGAAATAAAGACAAACTGTGTGACCAACTTTTATCGCGTGCACGTTATTTCACCATTGAAAAGCATGCTATCTTCAGTAGATAGCAAACATAATTCAAACAAACTTTGTCATACAAAAGCCTGTTAAAACTGATTTAAGTGGTTGCAATGCTATCAATGTGTTGCAGTATATTCAACCTAACAGAAAAAAATATAATTTCAAAAATATAAAGTGCATGAAGGATTCACACCACTAAATAAATAATGGAAGAGTCCACGAAAGGCTTGTTGAATTGGTTGGGATGACACTCGTCTAAGTGAAATATATAAAAATGCTTCAAAAGTGGTGTTGTTGGCCAAACTTTTGATCGGATGATTATTAAATGAAGATTATCAAACAATATCAGTGCAAATTTTCTTCTTTGACCATTTTTTTATGATTTTAAAGTCATTTTAGGGACTTCAAATAATTGATTAGAATTGCTTAGACCTAAGCTAGGCCTGGGCAATCTACAAACATGCGTATCTTCGACGGTGCATATCTCGAAAATTTTGCCTTGACCTTATATTTTTTTTTTGTTTACAGGAAACCCAAGACCATAATCTTCACACAGAATGCAAAGTTGAAGCAACCAGTTGCTTTATAAGCGAGAAAATGGCGTAAATTTATCGTCCATTTTACACAGTAAGCATAGGAGATTTTATTAGTGGTGTGGACTCTACATGGAAATCCAGTTAATTTATGAAAATCGGGATTTCGTATTGCCCACGCCTATCTCACGGGCTGTCTGGTTGCTATGGTCATACGAACAGATTAAAAAAAGTTTTCAAATTAATGATACGCTGAATTTCTGTGGCTATTTACCATTTAATGTAAGTTTTCTATTGATTTAGGAACATTTAGTGTAGAAAAAAGCAGCACAAGAAACTGCTTCATTCAGGCTATTCAGCCGCGTAAGAACGTAGGTTTAGTCAACTGTCACTGGTTTAGTAATAGTATACTACTACTTTTCAAAGTCAATTTACACTGCTTTAAAATTGTAATTAAGCTTATTAACAGATAGATCGAACAGTGACCAAGTTGTCTGTTCACACACAGGACTGATAGGGGTATGTAAGACAACTTTGAGAGGATGCAGACAACTCTCAAATAAGCTTACTTTTTTACAAATCAAGTGATATTCAAAATGTAAACATTGGATTGGAATGATACCATGTCTGTCTGCACAAAGTAATAGGTCTCCCTATTCATGTAAGTCCACCATAGAACGATCCCATATTAGATAGAGGTCAAATATTTGTTTCCACAACAACCCCCTCCCTCCCCTTCCCCGAATACACGAAGTAAACAAAGATGAAAAACCCAGCTGTTTAGTCTTAGCCGTGGGTTATTATCATGATCATCAGACTCACACTTGACTAGTCAAGGGTGCAGTGTAATAGCCAGTGCCTAGCTAGCGGTGAAGGGGTGGGGAGAAGAGGGTGGGAGGGGATATATACTGTATACAGGGGAAGGGGAGAAAAGGGGTTAGGCCTATCTATACATGTAAACCCTGATTATCATACCATATCTTTTCTTTTTGAAATTCCATTACAGATTGGCTAACCGTGTTACAGTAGGCCTAGGCCTATCCCAGGATTTGATTTGTTTCAAAGATCTTCGTTTAAGGGTTGAGAAGCGTGTAAAGAAGAAGGGATTTGCCAGTTCTATGCAAATGAAGTGTCTCTTGCAGCCTCTGTCATGGAGTCTTACATACAGGACAGGTAACCCTCGGAATTTTTTTCTTCTTCTAATTTGAACTATTCCCATAATTTCATATACAACTAAATGTGTCACTTGCCCCCCCCCCCCCCCCCCCCCCCCCGGTTACATCTCAGTATACACAAAAAGGATATTATAGACATTCTAAATTTGTAATATGTATTCATTACTATCATTACAACTGGTCAATTCATGCTACAAAGGCATTGAAAGTTCAAGAAATAAAGACAAACTGTGTGACCAACTTTTATCGCGTGCACGTTATTTCACCATTGAAAAGCATGCTATCTTCAGTAGATAGCAAACATAATTCAAACAAACTTTGTCATACAAAAGCCTGTTAAAACTGATTTAAGTGGTTGCAATGCTATCAATGTGTTGCAGTATATTCAACCTAACAGAAAAAAATATAATTTCAAAAATATAAAGTGCATGAAGGATTCACACCACTAAATAAATAATGGAAGAGTCCACGAAAGGCTTGTTGAATTGGTTGGGATGACACTCGTCTAAGTGAAATATATAAAAATGCTTCAAAAGTGGTGTTGTTGGCCAAACTTTTGATCGGATGATTATTAAATGAAGATTATCAAACAATATCAGTGCAAATTTTCTTCTTTGACCATTTTTTTATGATTTTAAAGTCATTTTAGGGACTTCAAATAATTGATTAGAATTGCTTAGACCTAAGCTAGGCCTGGGCAATCTACAAACATGCGTATCTTCGACGGTGCATATCTCGAAAATTTTGCCTTGACCTTATATTTTTTTGTTGTTTACAGGAAACCCAAGACCATAATCTTCACACAGAATGCAAAGTTGAAGCAACCAGTTGCTTTATAAGCGAGAAAATGGCGTAAATTTATCGTCCATTTTACACAGTAAGCATAGGAGATTTTATTAGTGGTGTGGACTCTGTACGGGCAAATTGACCTCAGGTCGGGTCGGTCAGTCTGGCTCTTTTCCCCCTTATTTCCCCTTGGAAATGACCATAAAAACATAAACAATCATTTTGCCATTTTTCAACTAGCAACAAAGAAGTTTTGGTGGGTATTGGCAGTGACTGGTATTGGGTTGGGTCCGTACAACAAAGTTTTGTTGTTGTTGCATAAATCTATATCGATGGTTAAATCAACTACAAATTATGATTTTGTCAGTAACTATCAATTCAAAAATCACTTAAGACAAATTTGAGGGGAAAATTGGTAACAAAAGAAATTCAGGCATTTTTTGTTAAAAAGTATTATTTACAGGCCTGACCGACCCATTTAAAATAAAAGTTGTGCAACATTTTGTGCAACATTTTTTTTCCATTGTGGAGTATTTTTCCATGAATTTCACATCAACAATTAAATGCAACCCACAATAGCTCTAAAAAGAATCCAAAATGCGCAGCCTTCAAGATACAAACTTGTTGTTTTATTGCAACATTCAAATAAAATTAAACAAAATAAATCCACACGAAACTTACTCTTTTAATAAGTATAGTAAGTCCTTGATATTTGAAAGGTTTTGAGAAGTCAATAACGTCAGCTCTATCCTGGTTTATGGTAAGTGGGGCAACGATGATATCCGCCCTGTTGTCTTTCAACTCTCCAATCAGTCCAGTCCAGCGTTTTGTTGAGCCGTTGATCTGTTGGATTCAAAGATTTGAAATGAAAACACAAAGTAAGGACTACTTATATGTTGTTGTATTACTCTCTGGGAGAATCTATTGCAGGCCCGTAACCATGACTTATTTTGGGGAGGGGGCAGGATGTTTTTTGTAAAAATAGTGGATCTTTTTACCATTGGGGAGCGGGGTGGGGGCGAATTTGGCAAAAGTTTACCTTTATATCAAAATGTTGACCTTTTATCAACAAAAAAGCGTAAAAATCCCAAACGCAAACAGCATTTGTTGGACTTTTTTGTGATTTCCCTTACCCCCCCCCCCCCCCCCCCCTGGGTCCGGGTAGATAGAGGGTACAATTTGTGTTTAGGCGACAAAAAACCCAACCCTCTTCTATGGGCCCGACCAACTCATTTTTTTGAATTAAAAATAAATCAAATTTTTGCCCCCATCGCCTTATGTACATTTCTGCATATTCCATATATTTGCTTGGCAGGATGGTTTCTTTGTGTGTGCCAAAACCAGTTATAGGATATTTTGGTACAAAAGTAAGCAATTTTATATGTGACCTGCTCCCACAAAATGAGCGTAAAGTCGAGGCGAAGATGTTGCTGATTTGAGGCAACATAGCATATTATTGATTTGCCGTTTAATTTTTTGTTGGTATGGACCCATGGTCCCTTCTATTATGCCAGGCTATTTATTTTATAATCCCGCTATACGATAATAAAAGGGCTTGGTCCATACTAACAACAAACGGCAAAAATCAATAACATGCTATCCTAGCTCAATTCAGCAACATCTTCGCCATGACTTTACGCTCATTTTGTGGGAGCAGGTCACATATCACATTCCTAATCAAAGTTTTACATTATTGAAAATCATTTTGTCATCAAATACAAATTGTCAAGTTTACATGGACCTTTAAAGTTTTGGTTTTGTTATCAAACCTATGGAGTAAATGATAATTAAATACCTCATATGTATATTATTAATTTGAGTCTTTAGTTGGATATAAGATGTATTAAAGATCAGAAATACGGTAATATGAAAAGAGTAAACCATTTCTTTACCGTCTTTGAATAAACACATTTTTATGAATTTGAATGACCTTGTCCCACTTTTGTTCTCTTAATGCACTTATCATCAATTGCATCCCCAGCCCCAGGGGACCAGGGGATTAGGGCCGGGACGTACAAATTGCCCATGTGACGTCCCGGGTACAATCGTGTACGGTCCCTGCAGGGCCGGGCCCCATTTTTTTGTACGTCCCCGCTACAGTCCCGCCCCCCCCTTGGCGGGGACAAAGTGTACATTCCCGGCCACCCATTTCCCAGGACAAAGTATTCACCCGGCTACAGTCCCAAGGTCGCTCATTTCTTTCTGCAACCATAACGGAATGTATTTCTATGTGTTCCCTATGTGTTATTAGGCTTATTCCGTCAAGCGCATCGCATCTCTAGCTTATTTTAGCAAGCGCCCGGGGTGTACAATTTGTGTACCTTAGCGTACGACCCCGCTCCAACACGCCCCGGCTAGCGGGGGCACGGTTTGTACGTCCGCGTACACTCCCCCGCATAGCCGGGCATCATTTTTTGTACACTCGTGAACGGTCCCCACAATGCCCCTGGTCCCCGGGGGGCCGGGCTTGCAATTGATAAGTGCATAAATCAGTTTAGCGATTGCCATACTGCGCCTCATATAAGTGCCTCATATATTCATACTGGGTCACTATTATAGTCGTCGTCAGAATACTTCGGCACTTTTTAAAACCGCCAACGCACGCGTCAAGTTAATGAGCCAAATAGGGTCCCATTTTTCACTCGTCTGGTAAACGAATGACCTTTTTTCATAGACATTTTTGATAAATTTATGGGTTTAAAATCCTTAATGTTGCTGTTTTTCACCAACATTTTAGCGACATCTGTCAAATAAATAGGAACATTATGGGTCTCCAGTAAACATATGGGTCCATTTTCACCCGAAAATTGGTAATTGCTTGGGAATTGTTTGGGTCAATTTTCATTTTGCTGGCGGCACACCCGTACCCAAAGAATATCCCAGTACCACACCCCCCCCCCCTTCCCCCGGAGTTTGGTACTATAACTTGTTCAGGAAGCTTTCCTTTTAGGGAAGTATTACCCATAATGCAATGCGATCATTTTGGCTAGTCCAATAAAGGAACTCTCATTTCATAACACATGAGAACTGTATCATATAAATTAAACTACACGCCTATTTTGAAATAGGTGAAACATTTTGTGTAATACAAAGATAGATTTCAATGTCATTCTCAGCATTCAGCGGCTCATTTTAAATACATCATATTGATTTGAGGGTTTACGAAGTCGACTACAAACGATAAATGAATATCAGTTCTTTATTTTAATTTGCGACTTGCTCTAACTAATATGGAAGATCATACAGCTATGCACACATTTGTTGAAGGAAAACAATTTGTTTTGGGTACTTTTTTAGATAAAAGAGTTTGAATATTTAAAGGAGCTTTAATAGGACCCAAAATAATAGATATTCATTTATCGTTTGGGGGGAATGTGTGTGAAGTGCACGAAAATGTTGGCTTTTATTGTAAAAATTGCCTGAAAATAGCTTAATTTGTTTTGACTAAGACATTTTAGATCATTTTTAAGCTGATTTTAGGAATTTTGACATTAAAAGTCAACATTTTCGATTGTTTTGGGGGACAAAATGGGGTGGGGCTTCAGCTGACTGGCCACCCTAGTGCCACCTCTGGGATGAACCCGTTTGTAAATATACCAAATGGTTTACTGTGTGACACTCGAAGCCATCAACACTGTGTACTTGTTCACCCATGGGGCCACTGCAGGAAGAAGAATCTTGCCTGGTTTACAACCGGGACTACTTTACGAAGTAAAGCGCATCAATCTACGCAAATCTATCATTTTTTTAAAACTAGGCAAGATTCGTCTTGGTGCGGGGCCACTGTGTTATAAATCCGCATGCTGGAAGGACACCCTCTATGGTAAATTTTATCAATGGCATTTGCAAATCAGCATCCAAAGTTGGTATGTTTTATTATCCCAATGTACATCATATATCCAATATCGGCATGTTTCAGACCGGGGGGGGGTGTACTCAGTGGATCTGAGATTAGGGGGATGTGCCGCCAAATAGGGTCGCCTTTTCACCTGTCTGGTAAATGGATGACCCCTTATTTTTCTTATTTTCTGGTTAATTTATGGGTTCATTATTCGTCAATGGTGCTTTTAAATGTCATTAGTGGTAAAAAAAGATCATAAGTGGTAAATATATGGGTGGCAAAACGACAATTAAGTGGTTAATGTTTCAGTCATAGTTCAAAATTCTTAGCAGCAGGACACCAAATAAAAAAATAAAAAATAAATGAGTACCCCCCTCCCCACAGGGTTTCAGATATGGTCTATAAAAAGTTGAAGCATGCTGGCCGGAGTAATGGCAAAGTACATACTGGGTCAAATCTATTCTGCAGGTGGGGGTGTCTATTTATTATTCCCTTGTACCAGCATTTATACTTGTAACAAAACAGCACAGTACCAATCACTGTACCAATAAAAGACACACCATATATCTTCAGTTAATGAACTGTACATTTAATACGATATTCATTCCAATGTGAAACAACTTTAATTTAATTCTGTTCAAGCACAAACTTGACATAAGAGCAAATACCAGCAAATGCAGTTAACTATCCCTGGGTGCTCATCAGTGGTCATAGGGGTATCAGGCGCGTCCAAAAAATCATGTAATTAGGGTTGTTTTTCAAGCCGGGCATGTTACGTGCGTAATGTGAATAGGGTATTAAAACAAGCAAAATTAAGAAAAAGGGTATACTTCCATGCAATGGCCTTTTTTGTTCCGTGCAGAATAAATAGCCGCGATATACGGGCAAAATATATTTCTCAATTTCTATCCATCGCATAGGGGATCTGATCAGCTCAATTTTGTTTCATAATACTTAGGGATGGGAAAAAGGAGTTGGCAATGTATCATACTTTGTAATGGTTTAAACTATACAAATTACTTGCTTAGGGTATTACACTATTTTGACTACTTGTTTAGGGTATCAAAATATTTTCAATACTTGTTTAGGGTATCAAAATATTTTCACTACTTGTTTAGGGTATCAAAATATTTTCACTACTTGTTTATAATAGGGTATTGGAAATACTGATATTACTTGCTTAGGGTATGTCAAATATTCTCCATACTTGTTTAGGGGTGCTTTTTTCACATTAATCCAATTACCTAGGTGCTTTTTGAAAGGCCTTGGACGTGCCTGATACCCCTCTTGTAATGACCACTGATCACCCCTTGGAAATTACCGTTCCCGTTTCGGGAAATAGTATTACCCACAATGCCTTATACCATATTTACTCGGCTGTATATAGAAGCCCTATCAGAGAGAACAATTTATTAATAAAACCAAAACACAATGGAAATATGAAACATTAGCTATCAGTAAATATATCAAGATAATAAATAAAATGGTGAATTATGAGCTATTGTTTTGGCGCATTTTTTCCTTCCTTGAGAATCCGTGTTAAGGGTAGTTTTTGAGAGTGCATTCACACGGATGCTTACAACTTTATACATGAGACAAACTATTGGTATTAAAAACACCTCTAAAGAGATTTAAAAAGACTAGAGAAGGTAAACTGAGAAAATGAAAAGAGGGGGAAAAAAGGGACAAAAGAAAAAAGTAGAATAAAGATACACATTTCAGTTGGAATTGCCGCAATGTGCCTGAACATTCCCCCACCACCCTCTTGCTCATCAGACTTGTTAGGTTAGCTGAAAATCACCTGCATGAAAATGTTCTAGATATGTGCATACAAACTGTCATTTCAATTATAATTTAATTAATTAATTCAAATACAGTGATTTTTTCTCACTAAGGATACTCCCATTTGAAAATAATTTATTGTGGGCCCAAGCCCAACTAAGGATTGGTCTTTTTAGCAAGACCAAAAACAATATGTACATGATTGTCTATAGGCCTGATGAATCTATTTACGGACCAAGCCCAGCAGGGATCTCCCCCCCCCCCCCTGAAAAAACCCATAACAAAACCAACAACTAGCTATGCCACTGCCACGTTCCATCTTAGGGCAAACCGACTACAATATCTCACTCACATATGTAAACTAGACACACATCCCGGCTTACTGTGATTTCACAACTTTGCTTTGCTCCTGGGGTGCTCAGTGGTCATTACAAGAGGGGTATCATGCACGTTCAACGACTTTCAAAAAGCACCCTAAATGAATAATTGCATTAACGTGAAAAAGCGTCCCTAAACAAGTATGGGCGGTATTTTACATACCCTATGCAAGTAAAATCAGTATTTCCAATTCCCTAAACAAGTAGTGAAAATATTTTGATACCCTATACAAGTAGTGAAAATAGTGTGATACCCTAAAGCAAGTAATTTGTATAGTTTAAAACCTTTACCAAGTATGATATATTTCAAACCATTTTTTCCTTCCCTCGTAAGTATTATGAAGAAAAATGAGCTGATCTAGATCAGATCCCTATTGGGAGGGATAGAAATTGAGAAATATATCCCACCCGTATAGCGGCTATTTATTCTGCACAGCAATAAGGACCCTAAATACGTAAGGCCATTGCATGAAAAGTATATTACCCTTTTTCTTTATTTGGCTTGTTTTGATACCCTATTCACTTTACGTGTGTACCGTGCCTCGGCTTGAAAAATTACCAAAATTACATGATTTTTGTGGATGTGCCTGAGGCCTCCCTTGTAATGACCAGTGAGCACTCCGAGGCTTTGCTTTATTTTGCTGAAAACATTTGTCTTTTGGTTCAAAATTATGCAACGATAAGCTGAGGTTACATTTACACATTGCCAACTCACTATACAGCTGATGACTCGACACACATGTTTTTTTGTTTGCTGAACAGTAACTACACAATATAGCGCACATGTTTTCGGTCTGCATGAATGACAACTGAATAAGTATCTAACACAGACAATTTTGGTTTGCTACTTTATATACACAAATAGCGAGCGCATCAAAAATAGCTTACATCTCTTACCCCCTCGTACAGAGACGCCTCATCTCTTCCCGTTTGATGCATCTTGTAAAAGAAAAATAGGGGGTTTAGCTGCCAGAATATAGTACCGGAGGTAGTCTTAGTTATACAGACGCATATATCTTTTTGACAACATGCAATTGTGACACATGGACAGCACATTGTATTATTTTTCATAAATAAAATGCCAAGCAAATTTTCAACTGGAATTTTGTTGAGATATACTAAATTCTGTGAAGTGCTATTATGGCAAAATGTTTTTTGCAAGTCATCATTTGAAAGCAAGGTATTATAGAGTGTGTAGCTTGGAAGAATCCCCTTATATGGATGAAAAGGATGAGGTAGTGAACAAAATAGCTCCAATTGGTTCAAATTTTGGAGAAGAAAGCAAAAAACAATAAGAGGAATCATGAATGGTGTACCCTAGATCCCAGTGGAAAAAAGTGCATCATATAGTGCACGCAAGATATTCTGGCACTCTTATTAAGCGCAATATATATTTAGCTTTATTCTGTTTCATGTTTAAGCTATAGGTGAATCAGTTCCAAATTGGCGAGAAACCTTAGGTTTTTATCTCTCTCCACACGCATAAGTAATCCAAGCGTACTCGCGCGCGAAATTATAGCCACACACACACAAGTTTTACCCCACGCAACCATCACGCATATGATGTACAGTGCGCTAGTTGCCTTTATGTGCGCCTGCGTCCTTCTGTATTCATTCGCTGCTGTAATGAAGCTTCGCCAATTTGGAACTGATCAAACTAAAGTTGGCTATCCAATGTGGGTATCTAATATAGTGCACACAAGAGATTCTAGCCCTCTTTCCTGAGCCTGGACCAGATTTAATGAATAAAGGGCAATACAGGGTGAGTCAAAAAACTGCAATAGTGGAAAGAAGCCATTTTGTTTTCAAAACTAAGTTGAAGTTTGAATTTTTTTAAATGTTATATGAATAACATTATTCACGTTTAAGCTAGTAGGCTATCCAATAATGTGACCTAACATGAGTAAATGAGGCACAATGCATCAGTAGCTAATTTGATTTAAGAGCACACATTTGGGACAAGGTCGGAATATATCAAATTTGTAAAAAGTCTTATTTCTGATCTTTGATACATCTTCCAACTAACCAAAGACTTAGATCTGTGAAAATAAAGATTTAAAACTACATTTTTAGGTATTTAATTGTCATGTTTTCCATTGATTTGTTAACAAAACCAAAAGTTTAATTGCCCATAACTTGACAATTTGTATTTGATGTTTTGAGACAAAGTGCTTTTCAATCATATGTAACTTTGGTTTGGAATGACATTGGTACCAAGATGTCCCTTGTTTTTATGATCATGATATAAATAACTAAAGGTTCATATTTGCCTCATTGTGCCTCATTTACATAAGGCTATCCAATATGGGATAAGCCATGTATTTCCAACCTCCCCGTCCACCAAACCCCTGATTTCTTTATTTATAACAATATTATATCCATTCCGTGGCCCAGAATCTCTTGCGTGTACTATATAGTTAGAACAAGGTACTTCATTCTACCAAGTTATTAACATAATGCCTGTCTGGGACCTAAAGTACACTTCATCTGAGATATGAAATTAAAAAGCACTTTAAAAAACAGTAAAATTAGCAAGTAAGTATTAGGCAAAAATGTTTCTAAGAATTCCAGTTAATGTTTAAAGGCTTGGGTAGCATGCATCCCGGACAAACACTTAAAGTACCCTCTGATATCGTGCTGTGATTGTATAGGTTTCTAAGTTACACATAAAACTAATGGAAGCACCAGTGTACAACGTTTGGATTATTTTGAAAGGTAATCCAATGAATAAGATTGGCAGTGTACTAATAAATGCTTTTATTCCATCCCATCTAAAGTACAGGGTGGCACAAAAGTTTTGATACCCTTTTTAAAATGTCATATTTCCTGTAAGATAATTTGCAGCATAAAATTAAAAGATATTTGGATAGAGAATGCTTGTAAAATTATTTTGATACCAATCCTGACTTTTCAGCAGCTCCTTAATATAAAACACACGCTGAAAAGGTTGGTCCACACTCCACATTACCATAAATTGATTCAATTTGCAGGATGCTAGGTGTGTGTAGCTGTAATCACTTGCTGAAGGTTCATTTCATTCCATTCATATGGTTTTGTCCACAACATTAATAATGTTCATAATGAGGATTATTTCAATCTGAAATTTAAAAGATTACCAACCACAGAAAACCTTTGTCTTCACTACCTCTATCCCTCTCGCTTCCGTCATAATTTAATTCCATAAGCTCAAATAACAGGTTAATATGAAAGTGTAGTTTTACAGTATTTTACAGTTTGAAAAACTTTCTTCTGTACTTTTGCAGCACAGATAGCTGTTATTGTAAGTTTAGTATCAAAGTAATTCTACAAGTTTTCTCTATCCAAATATATTGTCAGTTTTATTCTATTTTAAAAGGAGATATAAAGCTTTAAAAAGGTATCGTAACCTGTGTAACACCCTGTATGAATGTGATTTCAGTGTAACCTGTGGGACACCCTGTATGAATGTGATTTCAGTATAACCTGTGTGACACCCTGTATGAATGTGATTTCAGTGTAACCTGTGGGACACCCTGTATGAATGTGATTTCAGTGTAACCTGTGGGACACCCTGTATGAATGTGATTTCAGTATAACCTGTGTGACACCCTGTATGAATGTGATTTCAGTGTAACCTGTGTGACACCCTGTATGAATGTGATTTCAGTGTAACCTGTGGGACACCCTGTATGAATGTGATTTCAGTATAACCTGTGTAACACCCTGTATGAATGTGATTTCAGTGTAACCTATGGGACACCCTGTATGAATGTGATTTCAGTGTAACCTGTGTGACACCCTGTATGAATGTGATTTCAGTGTAACCTGTGGGACACCCTGTATGAATGTGATTTCAGTGTAACCTGTGTAACACCCTGTATGAATGTGATTTCAGTGTAACCTGTGTGACACCCTGTATGAATGTGATTTCAGTGTAACCTGTAGGACATCCTGTATGAATGTGATTTCAGTATAACCTGTGTGACACCCTGTATGAATGTGATTTCAGTGTAACCTATGGGACACCCTGTATGAATGTGATTTCAGTGTAACCTGTGTGACACCCTGTATGAATGTGATTTCAGTGTAACCTGTGGGACACCCTGTATGAATGTGATTTCAGTGTAACCTGTGTAACACCCTGTATGAATGTGATTTCAGTGTAACCTGTGGGACACCCTGTATGAATGTGATTTCAGTGTAACCTGTAGGACATCCTGTATGAATGTGATTTCAGTATAACCTGTGTAACACCCTGTATGAATGTGATTTCAGTGTAACCCATGGGACACCCTGTATGAATGTGATTTTCAAGTCAAGTCAATCCAATAGATCGAGTCATGTTAAGTCACTGGCTCAAGTCAAGTCAAACCAATAGGTCGAGTCACATCAAGTCACTGGTTGGTTCAAGTCAAGTAAATCCAATAGATCAAGTCACGTCAAGTCACTGGTTGGCTCAAGTCAAGTCAATCCAATAGGTCGAGTCACATCAAGTCACTGGTTGGTTCAAGTCAAGTAAATCCAATAGATCAAGTCACGTCAAGTCACTGGTTGGCTCAAGTCAAGTCAATCCAATAGGTCGAGTCACATCAAGTCACTGGTTGGTTCAAGTCAAGTAAATCCAATAGATCAAGTCACGTCAAGTCACTGGTTGGCTCAAGTCAAGTCAATCCAATAGGTCAAGTCACATCAAGTCACTGGTTGGCTCAAGTCAAGTAAATCCAATAGATCAAGTCACGTCAAGTCACTGGTTGGCTCAAGTCAAGTCAATCCAATAGGTCAAATCACGTCAAGTCACTGGTTGGCTCAAGTCAAGTCAATCCAATAGGTCAAGTCACATCAAGTCACTGGTTGGTTCAAGTCAAGTAAATCCAATAGATCAAGTCACGTCAAGTCACTGGTTGGCTCAAGTCCAGTCAATCCAATAGGTCAAGTCACGTCAAGTCACTGGTTGGCTCAAGTCAAGTCAATCCAATAGGTCAAGTCACGTCAAGTCACTGGTTGGCTCAAGTCAAGTCAATCATATAGGTTAAGTCACGTCAAGTCACTGGTTGGCTCAAGTCAAGTCAATCCAATAGGTCAAGTCACGTCAAGTCACGTCAAGTCACGTCAAGTCACGTCAAGTCACTGGTTGGCTCACGTCAAGTCAATCCAATAGGTCAAGTCATGTCAAGTCACTGGTTGGCTCAAGTCACGTCAATCCAATAGGTCAAGTCACGTCAAGTCACAGGTTGGCTCAAGTCAAGTCAATCCAATATGTCAAGTCACGTCTAGTCACTGGTTGGCTCCAATCAAGTCAATCCAATAGGTCAAGTCACGTCAGTAAAGACTCTGGTTGGCTCAAGTCAAGTCAATCCAATATGTCAAGTCACGTCAAGTCACAGGTTGGCTCAAGTCAAGTCAATCCAATAGATCAAGTCATGTCAAGTCACTGGTTGGCTCAAGTCAAGTCAATCCAATAGGTCAAGTCACGTCAAGTCACTGGTTGGCTCAAGTCAAGTCAAGTCAAGTCAGTCATTGATTTTGCACCAAGTCCTATCGAATATGAAACTATAACAGCTTATTCTTAATTGAAATTCAAATTATGTTCAGGTCATTTTATATTAGTTTAGTTTATTCATTTTGACAATTAAAATGTGTTTAAACTCAACTTACTCGAATTAGTTAAGCACCGGACTTGAGTCAAGTCAAGTTAAGTTTTTCAGAAATGGTGACTTAAGTCCAAAATAAAGTCAAGTCATTGATCTGAGTCATCATTACAATGCAGGGGTGTACCTTCATTTTTTCTCCAACAGCCAGCCGGGCTGGTAGCATGTAAAAGTTACCAGCCCGACTGTAAACTTACCAGCCAAACAAGTAATCTTCATTTACCAACTGCAAAATTCTTACCGGACAGTCGGGCGTGTATATTTGAAAAGTTAACCGCCCGACGCAAAAGTTACCTGCCACAGGCGGGTCCTAAGTACAGCCCTGTTACAATGTGCATAGGTGTGTGTAATTGCATGATCAAAGATAAATTGTGACATTGGAGTGTAAATGCTGCATCCATTACTAGATTACACACTGATTTCACGTTCATACCTCAGGCAGATTGAAGTATAAACAGATCTGTTTTAACGCTTTCCATACGGCAGGCCAAAATATCACAAAATGTTTCAAAAATGTCAAAATTATTGAATTTTATTACCATATTTGGAAGCACTATTAGAAATGCATTATAACAGGTACAAACATGCCTAGTATTGGTTCAGTAATCCTTGAGATAGACCTTTAAGTTGGAAAAGGTTTCTGAAAAATGTGTTTTATATATGGTAAAACCAATAGCCGCTTGGAAAGTGTTAAGTAATTTTGTTTACTGATTAGGGGGATGTAAGTGTTAGATTGATGTATAAAAGTTGTAATCATCCGTGTGAATTCACTGTCACAAACTACCCTTAACGCTGACCCTTAACGAGGATTATAGCTTGACAAATCATACTCGATATAGGTCCTCAAAGAGGGAGTGAAATTAACATATGAAGTAATTGTGTGATTCAGTTTTGTTAATGTGAGGCCGAACCAGTTTGGGCTATTTTTATAATGATGACACATGGCTATCGGTTTAAGTAACCTGTTTGCTCGAATTCAGGTTGAAAAAGACACCTTATTTCTTAAATTGGTGATTTTGACACCCTTAGCACGGGCCTGTGTTGTGGTTGGAGAAAAAACACCCCCTTAATCCGTGTTTTCGTTCACGCGGATGATTACAACATTATACCTAACTGCCCCCTCCACCTCCACCTCCACCGTTGGAATATGTTGCCTTTTGGGTGCTTCCACTTAATCTAACCTAACCTTTGAATCTCTCACTATCTATCATTGATGACCCCTGACCCTCTCTTTCTATGAATGATTTTTCGCTAATGCTAGCAGACGACATAAAACAGCACTGTTAGTACTTACCCTTTCATAGCCCCCATAGTTATTATCGTGCACTACGTGGACTTCATAGGTGAAGTTGAGCTCATCTGATAATTTTGAAAGCAGATCCATACAAAAACCATAGCAACATTGCAACTCCCCTGAAACATATGGAGAATTGATGAAACCATTAGTACAAAATATCATGAAATATACATCATTACCATTTATTGATTCTTCATTTGTTTTTGTGTTCATTCTTTTGTTCCTTTTTCAATCATCGATTCATTGTACTTAGTCCATTCCATAATTGACTCATTCTCTCTATCAATACATTCATTTGTTTGTTTGTTCTTTCCTTTGTTAATTTTTTTGTTACGGTAACAAGAGATAACCTTTCATTTTCAAATGTTTGCAAGATTTCTAAAAAAATGCCAACTGAAAAATATCCCAAACTGCGGCGCAAGTACCCTCTAGGCCGCAGCCCACAACAACAAAAAACAAATTTTGCTGAGCCCATAGGAAATACCTTTTTACAGGCTGCGGCACCCAGGTTTTTTGCGTTGCAGGGGTAAAAATTAGCCTAATTCCGCGGCCTAACCGCTGTGTTGGCAACACCAGTCTAACTCACAAATGAATTAAACCTGTTTGTCAAACATTATGATGTCATTTTTAGTCTGGAATGCATGTTTTCCCCCCATTTTGGTCTGGAATGCATGTTTCCCCCATTTTTGTCTGGAATGCATGTTTCCCCCCATTTCTTTTTCTGGAATGCATGTTCCCCCCCCCCTTTTTTGTTTGTCTGGAATGCATGTTTTACCCCCCACCCCCATTTCTTTTTCTGGAATGCATGTTTTCCCCCCATTTTTGTCTGGAATGCATGTTTTCCCTGAATTTCTTTTTCTGGAATGCATGTTCCCCCCCCCCCCCATTTTTTGTCTGGAATGCATGTTTTCCCCCTATTTCTTTTTCTGGAATGCATCTTTTTCTGGAATGCATGTTTTCCCCCCATTTTTTGTCTGGAATGCATGTTTTCTTTACTGACTCATCCAATTACCATACCTTATTTTTATGATTAAATATTTGTTTGTGATTTTCCAAACCTAAAATGCGAATGCGGATGTTTTTAATTTCTTTTACACAAGCTGAGGTACCAAAAATATTTGGTGATTCAGGATCGGATATAATACCTACCATCGTGGGTCGTGCATTCTAATACATTAACAATAGGATTATCTGGTGGCTCACATTCCCCGTCTACCATCGGATATAATACCTACCATCGTGGGTCGTGCATTCTAATACATTAACAATAGGATTATCTGGTGGCTCACATTCCCCGTCTACCATCGGATATAATACCTACCATCGTGGGTCGTGCATTCTAATACATTAATAATAGGATTATCTGGTGGCTCACATTCCCCGTCTACCATCGGATATAATACCTACCATCGTGGGTCGTGCATTCTAATACATTAACAATAGGATTATCTGGTGGCTCACATTCCCCGTCTACCATCGGATATAATACCTACCATCGTGGGTCGTGCATTCTAATACATTAACAATAGGATTATCTGGTGGCTCACATTCCCCGTCTACCATCGGATATAATACCTACCATCGTGGGTCGTGCATTCTAATACATTAACAATAGGATTATCTGGTGGCTCACATTCCCCGTCTACCATCGGATATAATACCTACCATCGTGGGTCGTGCATTCTAATACATTAACAATAGGATTATCTGGTGGCTCACATTCCCCGTCTACCATCGGATATAATACCTACCATCGTGGGTCGTGCATTCTAATACATTAACAATAGGATTATCTGGTGGCTCACATTCCCCGTCTACCATCGGATATAATACCTACCATCGTGGGTCGTGCATTCTAATACATTAACAATAGGATTATCTGGTGGCTCACATTCCCCGTCTACCATCGGATATAATACCTACCATCGTGGGTCGAGCATTCTAATACATTAACAATAGGATTATCTGGTGGCTCACATTCCCCGTCTACCATCGGATATAATACCTACCATCGTGGGTCGTGCATTCTAATACATTAACAATAGGATTATCTGGTGGCTCACATTCCCCGTCTACCATCGGATATAATACCTACCATCGTGGGTCGTGCATTCTAATACATTAACAATAGGATTATCTGGTGGCTCACATTCCCCGTCTACCATCGGATATAATACCTACCATCGTGGGTCGTGCATTCTAATACATTAACAATAGGATTATCTGGTGGCTCACATTCCCCGTCTACCATCGGATATAATACCTACCATCGTGGGTCGTGCATTCTAATACATTAACAATAGGATTATCTGGTGGCTCACATTCCCCGTCTACCATCGGATATAATACCTACCATCGTGGGTTGTGCATTCTAATACATTAACAATAGGATTATCTGGTGGCTCACATTCCCCGTCTACCATATAATACCTACCATCGTGGGTCGTGCATTCTAATACATTAATAATAGGATTATCTGGTGGCTCACATTCCCCGTCTACCATCGGATCTACATAAGTGAAAGGATGACTTCGAATTGTCACAACCTAACAAAAAAGAGAACAACAAACATTAGCTGTATGACCTCTAGACCTCGAAAAGATGGAGCAGCAAAATCTCCCTCCAGTCCTCTATTTGCACATATCTTCACTGTTCTGTCAAAACCTCATATCTCCATCTGGCCCTTCAGCATGTTCTTAAAGTTCTTATGTATAACCTTAAGGCAGTCTGCTCTAAACATGTTCAAAGACCATAAACACATCTATTAAAACCATGTAAGCACTCTTGCCCCTGAACATGTGTAAAGCAACGCTTGCTATGCATAACCACCGGGCAGTCATACTTTATACATGCTGAAAGGACAGAAAAACATACAAGATTTTGACAGAACAGCGATGATATTACTCTTCTTTCATATCAGCCCTGTGTTTTCGCCAATTTTAAGAGAACGTGCCCACCTATACAAAGTTATTAAACATGAACAGTTATGCCCTATACCATTTTCCTGACAAAAACCACAATTTCATAGAAATATTACAAAAAATCCTTAATTCATTTGTTAAAAGTTCATTTAAAAAGGAGGGGTATCAACATTAAAATATACCACAATGTTTAATGTTGAATAATAGTTAAATATACCAGCATTTGACCTAAGTTTGTTTCTCCATAACGTGTTCATTGACTTTTAAAGGGGCATTGAGAGATACCTATGGGAGTGCGCCCTCAATTATCCTTGAAATCAGTTTTATTGCATCAAAGTAATACTTGGGCATATACTAACTACCATCTGAAACAGTTTACCAACATTCGCCGTTTATCATATAAAATTTCATGATTTTCTTAGTTTCTTAATTGTATGAAATTTTGGATTTGGGCTATGTTGATGATTATCTTTACGTTATTTGCTCATTTAGTATATCGATACATCTCTCAATGCCCCTTTAAGACCTTTAAGAGGCTAACAATTTAGTTTTATACCTTGCTGCACTGTAGGAGCGGAGTGCCCATTTCTCTTTCAAAGTGATGGACGCACGTCACATGAGGTTGACCTCGCGTAAAGTACACGAGGTCAACCCCACCTAAAACGCGGTGCAACGGACATCCGTGGTGCGCAATACGTAGTGGTAAGCTCGACCTTACGGCTCTGATTGGTTAGCCCCTATTTTGTGAGTTTTCAAGCATGCGTGCACAGCTGATCGAAGTGCGCCTGCGTATGTCGGACTGTGGCCAGGTGTATATGTGCCGTAGGTCCATTGGGACTCGCCCCTTTTACAATATTAAAGTACATGTATAGTGTCCGATACTCAAAAACTCTGTAAACTTCCCAGCAAAATGCACATTTTCCAGAATAAAAAATATAGGGTCATTGGGTAATAATAAAGTGTCTAATCAAAAATGGTCAAAGCACTGTACAAAATACTGACTTACTGTACAACTTATGCAATTGGCGTATCCAGGACTGTTTTGATGGTGGGGCCAAAAAAACCTGAAGCCATCTTGTTGATCTTAAATATTTAAAAGTTGAACCTTCTTATACGCGCGAAGCGCGCAAAAATTGTGATTTTAACACTGATAAGGTACAGCATGACTTTTTTAACGTCTCCTACATAATATTTAGTATAGAGAATTTGGAGTGGTTTGAGAGCCATTATAATATCAAAACCTCTAGAAAAACATTTGGAGTTTTTTGAACTAAAAGGGTCATGAAAAACTGTCCTGAAGCCATCTTGTTAAGCTTAAATAATGAAATATTGAAACCAATACGTGCGCAAAGCGCGCAAAAAATTGCATTTCTAACACTAATGGTCCAGTATGATAATAACTTTCCCACATAATATTTAGACTTTTTGGTGTTGTTTGAGGGTCATAATAATGTTAAAACCTGTATTCGCGCAGAGCGCACAATTTTTGAGTTTTTGAACTAAAATTGTTCCTGGAAAACTGTCTTGAAGCCACCTTGTTAAGCTTAAATAATAAAATAATGAAATTAATACGCGCAAAATTTGGCATTTCTAACACTTAAATGGTCCAGTATGATGTTTTTAACGTTCCCCACATAATATTTAGAATATTTGGTATGGTTTCAGGGCCATTATAATGTTAAAACGTGTAGAAAATATGCGCGCGGAGCGTGCAAAATTCTTGAGTAATAACTAGAAAAATGGTCATGGAAAACTGTTCTGAAGCTACCTTGTTAAGCTTAAATAATGAAATATTAAAATTAATACGCGCGCAAAGCGCGGAAAAAAATTGCATTTCTAACACTGATGGTCCATAATGATAATAACGTTCCCCACATAATAATATTTAGAATTTTTGATGTGGTTTTTGCATTAAAACTTGGTCCAGTATGATGTTTTTAACGTCCCCCACATATTTAGAATATTTGGTTGGTCTAAGGGCTAATATAATGTTTAAACCTGCATAAAATATTCGCGCGGAGCGCGCAAAACTTGTGACTTTTTGAACTAAAATGGTCATGGAAAACTGTCCTGAAGCCATCTTGTCAAGCTTGTATAATGAAACATTGAAACTAATGCGCGAAGTACGTACAAATTGACATTTCTAACACTTAAATTGGTCCAGTATAATACTAGGACGTTTTTAACGTTCCCACATAATGTTTTAGAATATTTGGCATAGTTTGAGGACTATTATAATGTTAAAATCTGTAGAAAATATGCGCGCGGAGCGTGCACAATTTTTCAGTTTTTGAACTGAAATGGTCATGGGAAACTGTCCTGCAATGCCATCTTGTTAAGCTTGAATAATGAAACATTCAAACTAATGCGCGCGATGTACGCAAAATCTGACATTTCTAACACTTAAATGGTCCAGTATGACGTTTAACGTCCAAACAAAATGTTTAGAATATTTGGTGTGTTTTGAGACCCATTATAATGTTGAAAAAGTGAGCGCGAATCGAAAAAAACCCAGTTTTTTGAACTAAAATGGTCCAGAAAAAAACCGTTCCTGAAGCCCTCTTGTTAAGCTTGAATATTGAAACATTGAAACTAAGACGTGCAAAGCGCGCAAAAATTGGCATTTTAACATTAAAAAGGTCTAGTATAACGTTTTTAACGTCCCTCACATTAAAATTATGGGGACGTGACCCCGTAACCCCCACCCCCTTTTGTGCCGCATATGTCCCTACCCTTCCTCCTCCCCTACCTCCTTCTCCTCTTCCTTTTTTATTTTTTAAACTCTTTTTTCAATAGGGGGGCCATGGCCTGCTGGGCCACCCCCTGGATACGCCACTGAACTTATGCCCTTCCTGTATTTCAGCTTCGCTCTATTGTATTGTTGTAATAGCATCTTAACAGCCTTACATGTGTACCCCATATGGTACTGCGCCCCTTTGTACTTACCCTTAAATGAGTTGGTATTTCAAACCCCGCTGGTTTGACTCTTGTACCACCTGGCCATATAATGCTTGCCTTTGCATACATTTCAATAGGATCAGGACCAATGGACCAGCTACCAACAGGAAACAGAAGATTCTTCTGATAATTCAGGAGCGTATATTCTGCTGCTAACATATCACCGCTGCTATCAAACTCAATCCGGCCCACGGATCCACGCACTATTGTAGCTTCTATAAGATTTCTGTAGAATGAACAAATACGAACACAAATTGGTAATATTTACTCTCTACAAGCAGCCAGTGAAAATTCACTAACCATCAAGGAATTGAATCAGAGCTCTCTAGGTTTTTAGATCAGCACTTTACCAACTGAGCTATAAATTAGTCAGATGTGAAAACACAGTGAACAATTCATGGACTATTAAGAAATGGAACCAGGGCCCTCTGGGTTACTAGACCAGCACTCTACCAACTGAGCTATAAATGAGTCAGATGTGAAAGAGTAAAGGTGGTAATTGAAATGCAAGTTTCACAGGTATTTAATTTAGCAATCAACACCACTTGCGAAATTTGCGAAATTAATTTCTTCGCAAAATCAAGTGGTTTTTACAGTACTCCTTTTAGACTGAAGTTTATCACATTAAAAAAATGACAGAAAGATGGGATGAGACATTCAATCAAACTTACGCATAAAAACTTCCCCCATTCACCCATGGACCATCTTCTCTACAATGTGTAGGGGGGCCACTATCCACTTCTCCTTGTTCCGTCTGTAAAAAGCTATGGTACCCCTTGGCGATTACTTTCAGCGCATCGCGGATGTGAGCTGAGGAGTTTCCACCACCATTGAGTCTCATCCCAATGAGACCTTCCGGGGCCATGCTGAGTGCTTCGCCAGTAATTCCCTGCTCTGTAGTGATCCATGCATAGCCTTCTCGAGTCATGTTCAATCTGTGAGCATCTTGATAAATGGTTGCGGCATCCTTTTCACTGTTGAGTAAACATCAATTTGACAATCCAATTATCCAATGATTTTAATTAGCTGTGTATAAAATTCCTGTAGTTTCTGTGAATTATATGATTGTGTTGCTCACTGACCCTGGGGGGGGGGGGGGGGGGGGGTACTCGGATTTAGTGGGGTGTCTGGCTGGAGATTCGAAACCCCTACCCATTTCTTAGGATGATTTTGGAAAATACGGTACCCATTTCTAATGGTTTGCTTTATTATAGACCCAATTTTCAATTTTTGTAAAGGTGACCCCATTATTAGGGATTTTCCAGCACAAAATCATACCCATGTTTAGGGATTTTTTGCAAAAAAGCAACCCATTAGAGCGGCATATCCCCGTACGTATTAGGTGAGTACCCCCAGTCACTGACCCCATGCCTACCTATCCTAGGGAGTGTTCATAAATACTTTGGTGGGAGTTGGGGTTGGAAAAGTTCGAGCCTTAGATGTCCATTTTTTGACAACCCCCCCCCAAAAAAAAAACCCACCACCTAGTTCTTGATTTTCATTTAAGAGATAATTGTTTTTGATATTTGTAACGCCACACCAAGGTATTTATGAACACTCCCTAACTTGCTCATACTAACAATCTGAAGAAAAAACCCATGTTGGCATGCTTCAGTCATTCAATGTGTCATAAGTATGTACATGGAAATTACAAGTCTACATTCATTTTACCCATCATCTATCTCCCCCCCCCCTTCCCCAATCAATCAATGTTGGTTCTATACTTACTTTACTGCTGAAGACACAGACCCATAACCAGGGGGGGGGGGGGGTTGGGGGGGGGGCGGGCAAATTTGATCAAAAAGTGGACATTTTTACCAAAAATTTGGACCTGTTTTCAACAAAAATGAAGAAAAAACCCCACCATTTTATTTGCTCTCTACACCCGCAAACAGCATTTTTGGACCTTTTGTGAGGGAAAACTTTTATTTGGAGGACGAGGGGAACTTTTAATCAACTGCATCCAAAAGTGTGCCAAAATGTACATACCTTGCATAGAGTATAACTACCGTAGACTGGCACAGTTTAGCTTCTTGCAGATAACTGGTCATGTTGGTTTCACCTTGCTTGAATTGTATTACTTTCTCGAGCTACAAGACAAAATTAAACATCATAAAAACAGAACAAAAAACTGTGTATAAGGCAACAAAAACAAAAACATGTTTTACAGGCCCAACTTACCCTTTTTTAAATCAAAATTTAACAAAATTGTTTTGAAAAGGTTTGATTTTTCTTGAAATGTTTTTAAAAGAATTGAAAATGTCTGAAAATGTTTTTAAAATTTCAAAAATTGTTGAAATTCACCAAATTTTTCCAAAAGTCAACCGCCCCCCCTGAAGGTGCATTTACCTAGACTGGATCATCCTGTCTTCCCAATTATAGAGGGACGCGGGTACCCAGTCTAGCATTTACCATGGTTTTCCTCCACTATTTTGTTGGGGGTGGGGGTAGAACCATGTTGTTATGCGATACAGGTCCCCCCTCCCCCACCCCCCATACACAAAACATGAGATTTTATGGATGATCACACCAAGTTGTGAATATTGATTTTGAGATAGAATTAAAGAAAACAAATCTTTTTGTTTACTATTGTTTTTAAAACACTTCAATTGTTCAAACAAAATTAGTTGGAAGTCGCGAATATTGATTTTGAGTTATAATCACAGGAAAACAGTTCTTTCGTTTTCTACTGTTTTGAAAGTAATTGTCCATTCTTAATGGGTTTACTGCAAAATGTTACATTGCACATGACCACTACAATCAAGCAGAAAACTAAAAATGTGATATTTTCGACTTCAGACTAATTTTGCTTGATCAAAAGGGGGACATTGCGGTTGTGTGTTTTTCAAGATATAGATGAAAACGAACAAAAACAAATTAAAGGCATATTATGTGATCTTTTCCAGAGAGCGCCCTCTATTCATGATTTTTTTTAGAAAGTAGATTTTCTTGCAGATTTACATTTCTGGTCATAAATCGTACATACATTCCAAGTTACAGAGCGATACGATTCCTAATTACCTCAAAATCATGGTTTTAGAGTGAATTTAGACTAGAATAAAATAAGTTGTCGGATATCCGACAGTTTATTTTCACTCTAAAACCATGATTTTGATGTAATTAAGAATCGTATCGCCCTGTAACTTGGAATGTATGTACGATTTATGATCAGAAATGTAAATCTGCAAGAAAATCTGCTTTCAATTTTTTTTTCGATGTTGAGGGCGTTCCATGGAAAGATCACATAATATACCTTTAAGAAAATAAGAATTTAGGAGTCATTTTCACTCATAAAATTTGAATGCCTTGATAAATTTTGATAAATTTTGTGTCATTTCAAAGCTTCGAAAATACTCTGAGAGCACACATGATGAACTCAAAATTGACTTCACCTGTAAAGTCCCCCCTTTTTGATGTGCTGCATCACATATGTGCTACCATCTCCTGGGATGAAAAGGGTATAAGAAAGTCACATACAATGTTGAGATAGATAGACAAGGAGATAGATGAAGTGAGATATAATTATGGCAGAATAGTTTAAAATGTTCCTTTTTCTTGTTATTTCTTCTTGGGGTGGGGGAGGGGGTGGGGTGCGCAAAGCATGTGAAAGTTTATGCTTTTAATGTAATAATGGACTGAAATTAGCATGATTTGGTCTGAATTAGACATTTCAGACCAATTTTAAGCTAATTTTAAGTAATTTTGACATTAAAAGACAACATCTTCGATTGTTTGGGTAACAAATTAGGGTGGGACTTGAGTTGACTGGGGGTTGGTGGGGGATATGTCATGACTGGTTGGACCCCCCCCCCCCCTAGTGCCGCCACTGCTTAAAGGAACATTAATTATTGTGTTATAAGCAAATCACTTCAGAAGATTGACAGATGAGAAAAGAATATAGACAGACAAACAGACACCCTGACAATCTCATCATTCATGACCAAGTGTCATAGCATAAACACATCCAATATGATATAAGAACCATTTAATGCATGCATAGCGCATCCTGACAAAAAGATGAATATGAGATGATACGTGGCAAATATTCCGGTTCTAGTGTTTTGCTTAAATTTATTCAAATGTCACCAGTCATAATACATCAATTTTGTTATAGATTCTAATAATAAATTCATAACCCAAACATGATGAAATTTTTCATGACAGTACTTTATTACATGCAATAGTTACACACTAATTTAGAAAAATATGAAATCTAAAGTTTGTGACATTCTAGTGCAGCTAGCTGTAATTAGTTTTAACAGATCAGTGATACGATTTGAATGCTTTAACTCATACCATACAGGGTGAGTATCATAAAAAATGCAACACAGTTTGCTATTTAGGGTTGATAAGTGATTTCCCCTTATTGTTCAGAGCATATAATGTTGCATTTTTTATGATACACATATTGTACAGAATCTGAAAGTACAGTTTGTGTTAGAATCAAAGTAGAATATTGCTATTAAAATGTATGTAAAATACCCACAACCTTACTAGTATCATATCCTATATAAAAACAACTCACCTGAACCATATGATCATGTTTCTAAAATAATAATTAAGAATATTTTATTTAATGATGCATGAATTATGATAAGTGTAAATGCGAGGGGGAACTCACAATATTTTGATATGGGTAAGTGGTCTATACAATCACGGTCTTTCCAATTTATCGCCAATACTGATATAGAATGTTGCACATTATTGTTTGAATGACTATTTTAAGGCCGCTAAAGGACAATTTTCAATCAGGGCATTACACATATAACATGCAAAATTAATGGTACTTTCGTAGTCTACACTTTCCGGCTATTTTGACATTGTGCACGCATACAACACTTTCCAGGTCATTCGATCATTGGTCTGTGTCATAAACTCTATAGCTGACATCCCTCCTGATTTGTGCTGCCCATATTTGGCTTTGATCTTATTATTCAATTGGATTATGTTACTTGTTAGCTGCGTACATCTGCATAGATGTCCTAGACAATTTAGACGTCTTCTTTTGATTGTTCTGCTGCTCCATGTTTCTGCTACATTTTGTGTTTTTGTATAAATCAATATTTGTCATTTTGTCTAGTTTGGTGATGATCTTTGAAATACATCATTTTGATGTTCCAGTTTTGTTGTCAGTGTCCATAGCTTACTATTGTAGAGAAATATACTTAATTACCATGTATTGCTCGGAGAATATGGCACAAATTGTTAAGCATCGAGAGTTCCCTGTGATCTATCAATTTTTGTTGCCATGCATTTGCATAAGATTCTTGAGATTATGTGATCACAAGTACTTTGTACAGATGTACTCATCTCTCCCTCCCCTTTTGACACACAAAGAAATGAGCACTAAGTTTCTTTTTAACACTTTCCACGCGGCAGGCGGCTGCAGACGACATTCCAATATTTCACAAATTGTTTCAAAAATGTCAAAATTATTGAATTTCATCACCATATTTGGAATCACCTTGAAAAAGGCATTCAAATAAGTACAAACATTCCTAGTATTGGTTCCGTAATCCTTGAGGTAGACCTTAAGGTCCGTATGCACAAAAGAGTTAGACCGGGTCTAAAGTTAGACCTGGTTTAAGGGGATTTTAGTTTTTGTGAAATCACACCTTTAATTACATTTCCTTCTCAAATAAGCTAACAAATTGTAAAGATTCGAATGCAAAGTTCAAAAATAGCACAAAATATCTCATGAAAATGCAGAGGAAAACAGATTTTGAGGCATGAATAAATTTCACTTAGACCAGGTCTAACTTTAGACCCGGTCTAACTCTTTTGTGCATACGGACCTGAAAGTTGGGGAAGGTTTCTGAAAAATCTGTTTTGTGTATGGTAAAAATAATAGCCGCGTGGAAAGTGTTAAGGTAGCTCTATTGGCCAAGTCATTTACTTTAAAATCAAATATGTTAAAGCCCTTGGTCTGAAGATTCTAGAACTGAAAACTTTATTTCAATCTGACACTCTGTTGCCGAGATATGTTAAGTCAAAGGGGCATAAAACCAACAAATTTATTTTTATTTTCTTTATTTTTTCATCTCCAGTTGCCAGGTATTTTCCTGATTATGTTAGCATGAAATATATGTCAAGTAAAGTTTGTGGATAGATGAGACGAGCTATGATGAAGTGACTTGGTACATGGGTAGTAAAACTTGGAGAGCTTCAAACACATGCTGGCGCTTGGCTAATTTCTATATGCATAATTATTTAGGCCCACTAATTAAAATGTATAAAATTAATTTTGACCTTGAGCTTGTGCATAATTTTACAAATTACATTTTTAGATATATTTTGTTAACGATATTTAAAATCTATTTACAGTTTTCAATTATATTTGAGTTTATTCAACAATATATATTTTGTTTATTTGTTTTTATGGTAAAGAAATGCATGCATTTGTACTTACTTTGAATTTGTACATGTCATGGTTCTCCAGTGTTCTCCTTAGTAGCGTGGTGATAGCACGGCCATCTTGATCATCTGTTGTCATGAGTACTACCTCCTTCCAGCCAAAAAAATCTATAATATCTGCCCAAACAAAGGCTTGGTGTGAATATGGTGGCACGGTTCGTAGATACGACTTGTGGATACCCTGGAATAGGTGATAAAAGAGTAAAATCACTGAATTATTGTCTATCAAATTAAGAGTAAATGAACTCAGCTGCGAAAGAAACTGATCACTTTTTGCAAGGAAACAATTTAAGGAAGCAAGCTTAGGATCAGGAGGAGAGGCAGCACAGACCCACAAAAGCACCTTTGGGGTGTAACAACTCAGTCACCTTTACGACTCAGTGATCCAGAGGGCATCATCATTAACATCAGATGACATCATCAAGAAACAACCTAGAAACACTAGCTCTGGATCAAACACAATCCACTTAGGAAGACATCAGATTAGTTATCGAAAACCGTATGGAAAAAGCTTCCTACTTGGAATTATTCAACGAAAATTCATAAGCTTGCTGCTTCTTTGATTATGATCATTTCCCTTCTTTTATATCTTCTTAGTATATAAACATGTACAACAGGTCCAAGAAATTGTAAACATCCTATCATTTCTTCTTTTTCATTTTTCACCATTTTTTTTGGCCTTTGGCTGTTTAAACCTGTGTTTGCTGACAACCATCAAATAACAATTTAAATCAATAGAAAACCATCAATATTTTATTTGAACTTTAATTAGTAGCAGCTTGCAATAACTACCATTTGCTAGGGAATGGGGAAACTTTAATCTGGGGGGGGGGGGGGGGGGGGCACTTACGAACCCACATTGTATTCAGTGACAGAGAGCATGCAAACAGTAGGGATTATTGGGTGAGAGTATATGCCAAAAATACAAAGTACTTTGACCATCAAACCTTCGCATTTTCACTGAACACAACACCCACTTACAAAAATGCACCCAATATGAATGCAAATTGCGAAGTTGTAATACGATTGTACCACCGCTTAGCTAGGCTGTCAAAGACAGTGAAAATTTGGACATCAAATGTGGATGGGTTTACAAAATTAAAGGAGAGGAAAACTTGTTGAAATGTACATTTATATGTATAATGTTCTCTGCTCTGGTTTCATTGTTTCTTTTGTTTAATTGCTCAATGCGCCATGAGTGCTTTGGCAGATTTGCACGCATTATAAATGTTCAGTATTATTATTATTATTATATCCAGAAGTCCCAGTGGGTGTGTTGGGGGGGGGGGGGGGGGGGGGTGGTCAATCCCATTTCTGGGGTGATGCACATGTGTACGTGTAAGGCTGTATTAAAATTGTTTTAAACATGCTAAATGTTGTTAAATTACATTTATAAACATGAAACTCAAATATCTTCTAAGTATAACAGGGCAATATGTTTCCTAATTATTTCGAAATTAGATTTTGAAATAAGTTGTGAGGTAACCCAACAGTTTGAGTGATTTGACCGATTACAGTGTGTCCGGCTACTATCAAAACTGTACTCAAGTAAAAGGAGTAGGAATAAGTAAATAAATGTTGACATTTTCCCAAATAAAATATGATTTAGTAAAGTTCTGTGATGGTTTTACAGAAAATATGGTCAAGAGTCCAGGAAAATCTTTCATGATAAGTAAATCTTTTCTGATAAGTCAAACTTCATTATAAGAGAGAAAAAAAATAAGTGTTAACATTTGAAACAGATGACATAGAATTGCTTTAACACTTTCCACACGGCTATTAGTTTTACCATATATACTAAACAGATTTTTCAGAAACCTTCCTAACATTTAAAGTCTTATCTCATGAATTACTAAACCAAATCTAGGGATGTTTGTACTTATTTTAATGTCTGTCTCTGGTGATTCCGAATATGTGTTGACATTAAATAGTTATGACATTTTTGAAATATTATATTTGTGAAATTTTGGAACTGTCGTCTGCAGACGACTGCCACATGGAAAGTGTTAACATTGATTAGTATGGTATTTATAGATCTGTATGTGAAGGGTTATTTTTCAAAAAAAGAAAAGAACAGATGTGGCAAATGAATCAAAGTTTAATAAAAAAATAGTAGAATTGTCATGGAAATCAATCAACACAAATAAAACCTACAGTATCCATCACGATGTGTGATTCAAGTCATAACATAAATAATTTATATCAGAATTGTCATTTGCATTTCATAATTGTCAAATGAAAGAAATAATATCCATGCAATATGTAATTCAAGTGATTGTGATAGGTCATCAGACAACAATTTCATATTTTCAACTGCTAACTGGCTAACACACAGGAAACATGTCCGATTTCACACATAGCTGCACAGTCTCAGAAAGCCATCTCATAATCGTGATAATGCCGATGCACGACACAAAACGCTTATTATTAATAAAATGTTCCGTGTACATTAGCTTCCCAAAGGGCAGAATAGGACTTGCTCAAGTCTGATTTTGCTCACAGCCATTTGTTCGTAGGGCTTGGTGGTTTTTGTCAATGCGTTTGCTGCAGGTTGAAATTAAATTTATCTGTAATTATTGTTGATATCATATATTAGTTTTGTTATGAATTTCATACTCCTAGAAATCAATTACTTATATCATACTGTAAAACACTATAACTTTGCTGTCTCTTTATTTTGCAAATTTAAAATCAGTATATCAGAATGGGCTTAAAAAGAAATAAACACCAATAAATAACCCCCAAATTTTTTCATGGACTTGAAAAATATAATGACAAGCTGCTTATGGTAAATAATTTTGAACGATAAAAATGCTCCATCTAAAATAAAGTCACGAAGCAGAACTAATTGAAATGATGAGCAGGACCTGGCCCCAATTATGAAAACAAAACCATCATCTTAGCTTCGGCAAATCTTTATTAGGAAAGTATAAGCTTGTATATCTAGGGGCACTTCACGATCTTCATAAAGCACACAATTTGATTCAATCCCATACTTCATTACTGCACACTTCACATATTCCAATATTTTGTTCAAGAAATTTGAAATACAACTGAATTTGTTTTCTCTTAGGGAGGGTGGCATATACATATTAGCTAAGGGCATCATATAATCACCTGGGGGGCACATGTATACGAAGGTGGATCATGCTTGTTTAAAAAAAACATGTAAAAAGGGATGTTTTTCACGGAAAGGCGATGTATATGCGTGTACCTCGCTTAGGGTATCAAAATCGGCATAAATCTGCAAAAAAGGGTATGTTTTGAGAGACTCCAATATATGTGTTTAGGGTAATTGTTCAAGATATAAAAGGAACATAAAAAATCCCCCTGAAAATCAAAACAAGAAATCCCTGAAGTATGATTTATTTGTTGATAATACTTAAATTATGTAGTGAAATAAAACACATGCAAAAGAACATAAAAGAGTTTTTATGTACTCATTGGTGGTCTGTAGAGTATAATAACAAACAAAGTGTTTTAATACTTGTTTAGGGTATGAAAAATTGCCCATTTCTGCCCAAAAGAATTGTAAACGTTGACTTCCATGTCAAAATCACCTCAAATTACCTTAAGATAATCTGAAATATCTAAATTTTAATTACAGGCAAATTTGACATTTAAAGCCCAAATGTTTGCAAATTGTGTGCACATCTTACTCCCACCCCCACCCCCTGTTTACAAATGTTGATGCTGGTGCCACCATTGTACAGGGAACCTATTAACCAGCGTTCAATTCCAAATGGTCCAATCTTCCCATTATACTAACAATACATTGTCACGTCATATTGGTTCAAACTTGCGTGACAAAATTGAACATCGTATTACTGTGTGTGCAGTCAGCATCTTTAATAGTTCAGGAATACAAGCTTGTTTAGCAATTCCTTTACACACAGCAAACATGCTACATGCACTAGGGCTAAGATATCTATAAATGGGGAAAAAACCACACCTTTGACTCATATTCATGCGCATGTATTTCCATTTACTTCATTTTTATTACCGGTAGTGGTCTAAATTTATTTTCATGCTTCGAATCATACTTCAATAGTCGAGTCTTCATTCTCAAATATTTGTCAAAGACGCAGGAAATATCCATTTACATTTAGATTTAAAATGATATCCAATTTTGAATCAATTTCAGGTTGTAAATAATGTAAGCCTGCCAAATTCTACAACTCAGCTTCCCAGAACACTGACATACTTATTTATTACTCTTTAAGTGGACATTTCCGAGTATGTCATTTTTTGCGCTTTGCACATTTTGAAAATGTTGCTTGTTTTTATTTTTTGCGATTTTGAGCTTCCTTACATACAAAATGAATATATTTGTGCGATTTTATTTTTGCCCTTGCTTATTTTAGCGCAAAAAGCACAGAAATAAATGTAGCGCAAATATGTCCACTTTTACAGTAATCCTTCAAAAAGAATTCCTATAATTACAAATTCCAAGAATTTTCAGTTGAGCTTTTTTCTTATAAATCATACTGAAAATACAAGTATGATCTTTTACTTCAATGTTGAACTATACTGAAACATTTTTATGTTCAAATGAGTATCGAGCGATATTGGAACACTGACTTTGCACCAGTATCGAAGGATACTAGGTTTTTCAACATTGGACGATACTAGTACAGTCCAGAATCTGGGACCTTAAAGTAATCCTTTTTTCACATATAATTAATACAGAAAATGTGGCAGAAACAGACATGATAGATCATTAGTTTTGAAAATGTACATCCAGTTTTAGTGAAAGTCTAAAAATGGGTGTTATCATATTCATATAAGTGGTTAATATTAAAACTGTGTAAAGGCAATGGGGGGAACCCTGTTCTGAGCCTGACTAACCCATATTTTATGAATTTTGAGTTTTAACAAGAATTGAAACCTTTGGAAATCCTCTGAAAATGTTTGAACATTTCTACCAAATGCTGAGAAAAAAACATACAAACTAATTAATTTTAAAACAATCACACACACAAAAACACTGCTATATCCTGAGAGGTTTTTGCACGCATAGAACAAGGTGGTTTTTTATGTTGTCTTTGTTAAATCGTTTTGGATAAATTTGTTATACAAAATCAGCACAAGAAAAATCTACTGATATAATGTATATCCAATCATAGCAAAATTGTCCTATTATAATTATTTCACCGTTTTTGGTCTATATTATGTAAATTATTCACAAGTAATTTTGTATCTATGGCAGGCAGCCATTGCAACCATCAGATTTAGTGTTCCCCATAATGGGATGATGCGAATACAAGTCTTCTTTGCCGTTCACCGTTCATCGCTATATCGTGAACCGGGTCAACGTAAGAATTAACTAACTCCCTCCTGAACATGCTGAAGGGTATTGCTAACATAACAAAATACAGAAATCTTAAATCCACTGGCAGGTGTTTCTAGAAGTTATTTGGTAGGAGCAGACATTGCATTATCTGTACAGATGAACGCCAAGTCTGATTTAATGTGGATATTTTATCATTTTATAGTATGGTATTGTGCAGTAATACGATGAACTGTTAAATAAAAATGTATCCATAAAATGTACAATGCAAATTATGCAATATTTTATACATGAATTGCCTAAGATTTCAAATTTATATGTACGGTATGTCAAATTAGTATGAATGCAGTTATGGATGGATTTTGAAAAGTACAATGCAACTTGAATAAAACATTACTATACTATGCATTGTATTTGTAAAGTAGTAACTCTATGATTGTGATAGCATATTGAAAAGATCTCAAAATAAAATGTGATACCTATGAAAGTGATATTTTCTTTCATACAAATTCTGTGTTATTTTGTTCTTCTTGTAGGGATAGGTTGTCATTGTGGGACTCAATCCATGTTTTAATAATAAAAAAACCCCTTTTATGTCATGTTCAGCACCATTTTACAATTAGGTAAAAAAAATGTAATATCATGTATTATTTTCATGCCATGGGGAGTGTGTAATTTCCCCAGTCGCAACCCCCACTTGTCCCCCAGTCAGCTCAAGCCCCATCCCATTTTGTACCCCCAAACAATAAGAAATGTTGATTCATAATATTAAAATTATTTAAAAATTGGTCTGAAATGTCTTATTTCAAAGCATGCATTCCCCCCTATTTTTCTCTTTTCTCCATTTTTTCTTGAACCCTGATAGCGTCCCTAAATGTTGATGCTGGTGCTGCCACTGTTTGTGCATCTATCTCACCAACAAACTACACGGCTGTTTGATCCCACATAATTTGTCCGATTTATTCTGAGAACACCGTAACTTGCTGGCCCGGTTCTGGTTTTAACTGCTTCAAGTACCTGCATATACTGGCCATCTTTTGTAGAAATTTCAGAATATTTGTTGGTGCCAGTTCTGAGAAAGAGAGCTTTGAATGTTATTATTTACTATAATAGCGCCCTCATTGGCCACATTTCCCATAGAGTTACATGTAAAATGTGTGTCAAGTAGAAAATGCCGATAATTTAAAAAGGGCTCGAACAATTTTCTTGACATTTTCACCGTATACTCGTATTCATTAGCGCTACCTAAATCAGGTCAAACCATTAATGGCCCACTATGTAATCTTTTTTTATCCCATAATTTTAATTATAAAGCGGACAGTCAAACAGCCGTGACTAACCTTATCAGAGAATATGGACTCTCTCGCCGAGATCCCAATGACAGGAATGTTATAGAAACCGCATGTATAAGACACCGAAACGGAAGACAAATACAGGTCCGGTGTATGACTAGATATGACAGCAAACACCTGTTTAGGTATCAGTTTCTGACAGACCACCAACGCTGATTCTATCGGATTATTGTCCATAACAATGGCTGTCACATTGACTACATAATTGTTTGGAAGAAGTCGACTGTTCTTGTTTAGATCTCGCACGGCTTCTTCCAACTCGGAGAACTCTTCCTCGGAGCTCAACATGGCGCCGATCATGATCGTCTGTGTCTCGTAATTGGAATTAACTTGGTGGAATCCAACACCCAAAAGGAGCATTAGAAATGTGTACATCTTGATCCAGAGGAAACTAGCGGTGGAAGAATAAATTACACTGTAGATGATGAATGTTGTCAAGTTTTTCACATCATTCAAGTAATGGATCTCTCAGTTATATGCTAATCACAGCAATTAAAGTGTTAATCACATCTTTAGCATGTAGTAGCTCAAGTTTGCTGCACATTCTGCTTAGAATCACAACAACTGTTTGACAGTCGAGTCAATATGGCATATATCCTGGCACACTAGACACTAGGTAAATTGAGCTCACCCTTTCAAAAACAATCCAGGCACTTTTCTAGAAGAAAATCAGCTCCTTGTGTCAGAAAATGTTATTCCCGTGTCCCCATGACAAGGTGTATGATGAATCGATACAAATCAGGCTTTTATTGGCACATACAGCAGGCTAATGTGTCTAACCTCCGATCAAGCAGAATAATTCTACACAGGTTACTTATTTCTTGATTCAATTCTCCAACAATTGTCCTTGCACAACGCTAGAGAGATTCAGAGAGTGAAAGGGGGAAAATCGAAGATGCTGCGACACGAACGGAATGAGATGAGATGATTTAAAAATCCAGCACAGACTTAATCAAGTCCGTTCATGTAGCGTCGATTATGATACAATTAGTAATTCTGTGATACAAACTCTCACCATCCTTTTATTAAATCAACTCCGTGCTAACTGACTGTGTAACATGTGTTGGTACTGCTGTAAAGCATCAGCTTTTTGGTTCAAACAAAATTGCATGTGTGATTTAGCATTGTATCATGCATTCCCTGAGATATAATGGGATGCACCGAATCCACACACAAATATATGAACTGAGCACTGACTGAGGTACAGTAGCCAACTAACACACGAGTGGCTAGATGTTTATGCACCCACCCTGCATGCACTGACTGCCGCATCATCATGATGAATATCAGATGAGCCAGGGCCTCTCTGAGGTACTCATTCCGACGACGGCCCAGGTAGCATCATCATCCAATTTTGTTAAGATGTCCTTAAGACATATGCAGATTGTGCGTAAGATATGTGAGGACATGTACTGCATTGGAGGTCATATCGTCAAATATGTTATATTAATTTGAATACATTTTTGTGCGTATTTCACTATTTTAACCATCTTATTTAAAATGTCACATAAATAATATAGTTTCATGCAATTTTATGTTTTTTGTTTATTCGTAACAATTCCCTAAAATATCATGTTGCAAGCGTAAATGCTTGATTGATAATATCAGGTGGTCCGTAACGTATTGGTATGTTGTTGTAATGTTACGATTAACCCCCCATTCTTTGGGCCGTATAGACCCATTTGTTTTCTCCAAATTTTCAATCTTTTTGTTGTTAAAAAAGGTTGGGATATTTTTTTGAAAACCTGAATTTTGGAGACATTCTGAAATATTTTGAAAATTTTGAAAATTGTTGAAAATTGTCGAAAATTCACCAAAAGATCCGGAAATGTTTGGATAAAAACCACAAAATACATACACCCGCCCGACCTTTAACCATTGACCCCAGAATATGCATGTTTGCACTTTTTTGAAGAAAAAAATGTATCAAAATGAATCCATAATACAAGTATGGTCAAAATTGCACATTATTATGATAACTGATAATAGAAATAACATGGCTGTCAGGCGCGTGCCCAGAGGGGGGGCTTTGGGGGCTCAAGCCCCCCGGGTCCCCGGAGGGTAAAAAAAAAAAGAGGGGGAGAGAGGAGGGGAGGAGAGGAGGAGAGGAAGGGAGGAGAGGAGGGGGAGGGGAGAGGAGGAAGGGAGGAGGAGGGGATGGAAAAAGAGAGGCCGGGAGCTTTTATTATAGTGTCTCTCACTTTATCTCTACGTCTCTACGTCTCTGAACCATGTGAGTGTTTTATAACGAAAGTAATTAATAATGATAGCATGCATGGAGAGTTTAAGGTTCTCCAGGCAAGTTAAAACCCAACAGCTCGGCCCTCCGAATCACCAGTGGCGTAACCAGGGGGACAGTCTCCCCCCCCCCCCCCGCCCCATTGGCAAAAGAGTAAAAGATATAAAGGAAGATAAGGAGGGTAACGAGCATATACAGTGCAAGCGGGGAGTGAGCCCCCCCTTCATTGTCACGGTAGGGACGATTCCGCCTCCCACCCCCACCCCCACCCCCCTCAAAAGAAGCCTTTTTTGCGCCAATTAGTTTCAATGTTTAACTATTCAAGCTTAACAACATGGTTTAATGAACGTTTTCTGATTTTAGTGACAAAACTAGACAGATTCAATGCTTCTTTATTCAAGTTATAAAAAGATGGCTTAAAGGAACGTTTTTCTGGACCATTTCAGTTTAAAAAACTGACAGTTTGTACGCTCAGGAACGTTTTCTGGAGCTTTTTAGTGTTAAAATAGCCATTTTGTTGCGCGCTTCGCGCGAATTGGTTTCAATGTTTATTCAAGCTTTATATAACGACACGTTTCAGAAACATTTTCTGGACCATTTTAGTTAGTAAACCAGACATTTTTGCGCGTTTCGAGCGGATTGGTTTCATCTTTTTATTATTCAAGCTGAAACAAAATGGCTTCATGAACGTTTTTCACTCAGGACCATTTTAGTGTTTTAGTGCACAAATTATTTTCAATGTTTTATTATTCAAGCTTAACAAGACTGCTTCAGGAACGTTTTCAGGATCATTTTAGTGTAAAAATAACAATTTTTTTGCACGCTATGCGCGACGCGAGAATTACTTGGAATGTTTTATTATTCAAGCTTAACAAGATGGTTCCAGGAACGTTTTTTACCTTTTTTTTACAATAGCCCATTTTTTTAAAAATATTTTGTTATTCAATTTGAACAAGATGGCTTCAGAAACGTTTTCTGGACCTTTTTTGCGCGCTACGCGCGTATTACTATCACTGTTTATTTATTATTCAAGCTTAACAAAATAGCTTCAGGAACGTTTTTCTAAAATTTTAACAATAGCTAACTTTTTCGCGCTCCACGGGAATTATATTTTATTTTGTGCTATTCAATTTCATTCAACAAGATGGCTTCATAAACGTTTTCTGAACCTTTTTAGTGTTAAAATAGACATTTTTTTGCACGCTACGCGCGCATCAATTTCACAATTTACTTATTATTCAAGCTTAACAAGATGGCTTCAAGAACGTTTTTCTAAACATTTATTTTTACGATAGCAAATGTTTGTGCGCTCCGCGCCAATTATTTTTATACTACTTTGCTATTCAATTGGAACAAGATGGCTTCAGAAACGTTTTCTGTACCTTTTTAGTGTTAAAATAGATATTTTTGACGCGCTACGCGCAAATTAGTTTCACTGTTTAATTATCAGTCAAGCTTAATCCAACATGGCTTCAGGAACGGTTTGTTAAACCTTTCTTTTTACAATAGCCAATATTCGCGCTACGCGCAAATCTTTTTTAATTTATTCGCAATTTCAAACCATTACGGCTTTTGCAAAATTGAAATGAAAATAATCTAATTTTGAATGATATTGATAATAAGCCAATATTGAATGGAAATAAACTTAAGGCTTTTCAATAAAATATGGCATAAAATATTGGTCAAAATTTAGTAATTACACACCAATTCGCACCAACGGGTTCGGAAATTCAAAAGAAAAATCCAATTCCAAGGGGGCAGTGGCGTCGCCAGAGGGGGGTGGGTGTGTGGGGGGGGGTGGGGGGGAGATCGCCCCCCACCCCCTAATATTGACGTCGTGTCGGTTGAGATTGGCACTGTCGGTTCATTTGACCACCACAGAAATCATGGAATTATGATGGTCAAAAGTACACGTATGAAAAAATTTCGCGCGCTATGCGCGCATAATGTGTCCCCAAAATGCAACATTCTTTGCTACAAGCTTGTTTAGAGCCAAAATGTACCTCGATCGTGCCAAATATAGGTGTAAAGTCAAAAAAAAGTCAAAAAAATCGTGCCAACTACAGGCGCATTTCTTGACTCACACAAGTCTGGTACTTTCATTTCATTTTGTCGCCACCCCCCCAATATGAATAACCTAGCTACGCCACTGCAAGGGGGAACGCGCGCATAAGGTGTCCCCAAAATGCAACATTCTTTGCTACAAGCTTGGTTAGAGCCAAAATGTACCTCGATCGTGCCAACTACAGGTGTAAAGTCGAAACATTTAGCGCGCTACGCGCGCATTTATTGACTCACACAAATCTTGTACTTTCATTTTCATTTCTCGCCCCCCCAATATGAATAACCTAGCTACGCCATTGCAAGGGGGAACATCCCTCATCAGACTCCCCCTGACCGCGTTACCACGGATAACGGTGCGAACCAATGACATTTAATTTTAAGCCCCCCGGGTAAAAAAATCCTGGGCACGCCTATGGCTGTGTCCAAGTCTACATGTCTAATTCAAAAAATATTTTGCTGCATTTAACATGTAGGTTATGAAAATGTACAAATATTTTTAAACAATTGTTCCTTCAAAATCATGCTGGTATATAAAAATGTACATTTCCCCCCAAAATGTATAGATTTTTCATTCAAATGCTTCAAACAGGTAAGTGTAAGAATTTCAATTCTGATAAAAATTAATATACCGTAGTTGTTCGAATATAAATGCTTCTGTCTAAGGCCAATAGCTTTTATCAAAATGATACAAATAGAAAATGGAACAGGCTAGGGGGGGGGGGGGGGGGGGTGTCCATTGATTTACATATTTGAGTGTATTTTTTAGTCTAGATATTGTTGTGTCAAACAACACAAATAGGAAACATTTCATGATTTATATATAGGAATTTTTAAATTACACATCTTATGTTTCTTATTAAAATATAAGTCTTATCAAGTCTCCTGGACAGATGTTCTCAGTTATACTTTAAATTTGTAAGTACAGAAAAGGTAGCTCAAGTCATGACATGCATGCCTTTATCTCTTTCAGTGAGTTAAAACAAATCACAGGTCTTCCAAATTATCAACTGATAATACTAACCCACAGATAGTCAGTTGACTATCTGTGACTAACCTAAATCTTTGTTGCTGGCATTCAAGATATGTTGGGCTTGACATCTGATTCACTACAAAACACAAAAAGATAGCGGCAAAACAGAAAAAACATCAAATTTAATTCCAATAGAACCTTTGATAATTTTGGGCTAACCTGGGTCATGAGATGAGAAGCTGGGGTGTGAAACACACACACCCTGCATGGATTAAGAATAAAACTATGGAAAGGAAAAGAATGATTTTCAATGGGGTCAGGGGGTATGGGGTTAGGAGTTATGGAATGGGGCTCGTGGTGTTTGGGTATTGACCTCTTCAAGAAAAAGGATACTTTCAAATCCTGTTACTTGTTAAGGGGGTCAAATTGGGGGAGAAAACACTCAAAGAACATATTATATTTTGAATTTGGGTTTAAAGGAAATTATACATTTAAGGGGTGTCTGGAAATGAAATGAAGGGATTCATATTAAGTGAAAAAGGAGTCATATAGGGTGAGTCAAAAAACACCTTATCTTTGTTTGTACTCAAAGTAAAATAATTATTACAATCTGTATTATGAGAATAGGAAGGCAACCAATGTATGCGGCAATAGATGCATTTATTCACCATCATCAGCAAAAAGAATTATGATATTTCATGGTACTGTTAACCAGATATGACCATTTTGGTAAAGTTACTGCATTTTGAAACCGAACACAATATTGAATATTTTACCCAATAATGTTTGATATTTTAAAATGAACAAGTGGATTCATGTGTGGTTCACAATAGCTAACTAACAAAGACAAATAAAACATTTTCATTTATTTTTTCAAACATTAAATGAGAAATAATGTCAAAACAATGTCATTATTACACAATTTTAGCAACAACTACAACAAATGTGGCTTTTGTGATAGTCGGACTTAGCTCGGACTGGAGTGTGGACCGTTATTAATGGTGAGATTCTATAGATCTTATCAGAGCAAATATCGCAAATCTTGTTAGGTTTATAAAATGTTGACTTTTACGCAAATGAGCATAACATAACCGACTAAAATTCCACAGAAAGCTAATTAGATAGCCCGTCTGCTGCAATAAAAAATCTGTGAAATTTTTTCACAGATTTTAAGATATAAAATCCCAAAGTTGAGTACACTATTTTGTTTTACTCACCCTGTAAATGTTGTCCAACCCCTTTTAGACTACAGCCAGCCATTCCACCCTTCGTTCTTACTGTAACCATGCTGCAAAATACCTTCATAAAATATAAAGACACATCAGCATAAAAGCATGTTTAATATTCAATATTGTATATGGTATTCTGAAAACAATATCGTATTTCAACTAGTAAAATAGGGGATTTCATTTTATGCAGAGTGTATCCCAATTACCTTTTTACACACAGTTAAATTTAACTGCAAATGACATTCAATTTTCTGAAAGCATTTACAGCTTTTTATTACAGGCATGTGTAGAGGATTTTTATATAATTTTCATAAGTCTATTAACCCCCTGAGAAATACCGGCCGATTGGTTAAAAAGATGGATACATCATTTATTGCACCAATGAGAGACATTGTTAGAATAATTGTATCCCTGATGGTAGTGAAACATTTTACAAGCTGCATTTGAATTGGCTATTCATATGAGTACATCTTGTAATAAACCAATCAGAACCACTGTAAGATAGACAGGTAGACCCCAGGGGGTTAAACTGACAACAAGATTTTAATAACAAAAATGTTAAATGGTACTACATTTTGGTGAAATTTTGCCAAGAGTTATCTTTTCAGCACACTTGTCTCCAATTTGGTTAATAACTACCATGCAGTTGAATTATCATATGTATTTCTTTGGGGTATTTTGCCCTCTGTTAACACCTTCCAAACGACAGTCGTCTGCAGACGACACTTCCAAAATGTCACAAAATGTTTCAGAAATGTCAAAATTATTGAATCTCATCAGTCATCACCATATTTGGAATCACCATGAGAAATGCATTAAAATAAGTACAAACATGTGGAAAGTGTTAATATAAGTGCTCTTTTGCACCAAATTATAATCCATGAACATAATGGCAGGATCAGGAGTATTTCAACAAAAGTAGCCATGTATTTTTGTCAAAGGAATCACTTTTCATTGCCACTTTTTAACCCTTTTGATGATGAAGGCCTAATGCCCCATAGATCCTTGTTCTCAAGGATCTATGGATACCCTATTACCCCTCGGTATGGTTTGGGGTATAAAACTGGGGGGGGGGGGGGGGGTTCTAACAGACCAACTGGCAGTGGCGTGTGCAGGATATTGTGTGTGGGGGAGCCACCTGGCCATAAATGAAATTCCCCCGACTCTGATTCTTCTCAATTCCCCGACGTACCAACAACGAATATAGTAAAAGGTAGCCCCAATTTATTTAAGTAATACGGTCAACATTTTCGCACATTCAATAAAAAACACACAGTCAAAAAATCGCACAGTACATAAAACAGCAGTCAACAACTAATGGCCAATCCTCCAGGTTTTCGTCAGTTTTCTCTATAACATTATTAATTATTTAGCCGACTGCTGCATACATTTCTCGACTACATGTACAAATTTGCCGACTATTTGGGTCACCCCACCCCACACACACCCCCCCTTTAGCGAAGGCCCTGCCCCTGACTGGCAGTAGTTTCCCCTACTGATTCCCCCCCCCCCCCTTTGCGCACGCCACTGCCAACTGGGGTAAGGTGGGGAAGCAAGAACTACCAGCAAAACGTTGGAGAAGAATTTTTAAACATTAATGGGTGTAGAACTAATGGATAACAGTTGAAGTTCAATTACAATCAATTTAAATTCAATTGATCCCATTAGTAAGCTTAGTAATATTTATGTCCATTGTTTGAATTGACAGCTGTGTTGCTGTGACATAGCTGCAATCGTCATTGACATTTACAGTAACATCAAAACAATGCGTGCACGTTAGTAATAATAATAATTCATAACCTTTTGAATATATGCAATATTTAAAAAATAAAAAATGACATGATTCAAATTAAATTGCAGTTTATGCTAATGGCTGCTCAAATGACACATGATCCGGGGGTGGGGGGGGGGGGCTGGAGGTTTGAAATCCCCAGGCTTTTAGGGGTTTATTTACCCGTTTTCCCCACAAATTGGGACCCATGTGGTGTTTTTTGTGATGTGGGAACCATAATGATTAGGGTTTTCCAGCACACCAATCATGGTTTAGAGTGAATTTAGAGTGAAAATAAACTAATAAATACCATGATTTTGAAGTATTAGGAATCGCATCACTCTTGTGACTCAGAATATATGTATGATTTATGATCAGAAAATCTACTTTCTAAACAAAATCATGAATAGAGGGCGCCCTCTGGAAAAGATCACATAATATGCCTTTTCTGCATAAAAAACCAACCCATGAAATTACCATTAGAGCTGCTTATTCCTCTCTGTATACCTTATGAGAGTTGCTTATAGTATACCTGCTCATTTTACAGCAACACAGCTGTTAGTTCAAACAAGGACCCATAGATCTGCTTAGAGTTACATGTATACCTTATGCATGAGTAACCAACCCCCCCCCCCCCCCCCCCCCCCCCCCCCCCCCCCCCACCCCTCCTCAAAATGTGGACTGTGCATGCAAATCCCAAGGATGATAATGGGGGATATATAGCTCCCCCAGATTTGGGCTCATTTGAACTCTTTTTTAGCTTTTAATTTTGGGCCAATATTCCCCCTTCTTTATATTCAAGAAATTCACCTCAGTGTGGATTAAATTAATTGTTATTGAGGGGAGTTGTGAGATCAAGACTTCAAATTTTACAGATTGGAACAAGAAAAAATACTCCATAATCAAAACTTTCTTGAGTCTATAATGAATGACTAGAGTCATAACATCTGAATTTTGTGGTTTTCCTTAGTTTATGCTTCAGGTATTATGTGATGTGATCAAGCAAAATGAGTCGGAAGTCCCAAATATTGGTTTTGTGATACAACCAAACCAGTGGCGTAGCTAGGATTTTTTTAGGGGGGGGGGCAAGATTTCTGAAATTTTCATAAAAGGTTGCCCCAAAAAGATTTCTAGTCACTTACCTCGTGAATTTCACATAAGTGTGGGGGGGGGGTGGTCAAAAAAATTCTCACAGTCCCAAAAATAAAAATCGCACAGTCCAACAACAAAAAATCGCACAGTCCAACAAAAAATCGCACAGTAAATGTACTACATGTACAATTTTGCCTTCTATTGGGCTAATAACCTCGGTCTTTTTTCTCAATTTTTTCCTATTTCCTTTTTTTCGCACCCCCTTTTTTTTTTTGGGGGGGGGGGGGCGGGGGCCCAAATTGGTTTTTTTCTTCGGGGGGGGGGGGCATTTTCCCCCCTGCCCCCCCTGAGCTACGCCACTGAACCAAACAAAGGATAGAATGTCTTTTGTTTTCTATTGTTTTGAAAACCCTTAATTTGTTCATATCTTTGGATTTATGTATCCATTATTAATGGGGTTTTCTACAACATGTTACATTGTAAGTGACAAATACCATCAAGTAGAAAAATTAAAATATGATATTTTTGAGTTCAGATTCATTTTGCTTGATCGCATCACATATCGAGGGTGAGAAGGCCGTAACTCAAGAAATGCTATTTTGAGATAATCGACTTTCAAATATTTGGGACTCATTACAATACACGGCTTAATTCTGTTATACCCTACACACCTACATCGGAAGTATGCATCGTTCTCCAATACACTGTAGCACCCAACTTATAACTCTTAATTTAGTCAAATCAGAGTGTTATCTCTATATGGTTCTGAAAATCTAGGTTATATGCATTATTTTTGTAAATTTGCCGAAATTTGAGTTACGGCCTTCTGACGCTCAACCCTGGATATGTTTATATAGAAGATAATATGAAACTGCATCACTTACTGCAGGTATGCGGGTAATATTGCAGCAATAAAATACCTTCCAATTAAAATGTGGATATAAATAATAAAAACTAATACAAGTGCCAGTATATGTCTGTCTGTGATATACAATATACATGTACATCTGCTTTCCGCATAGAATGTACAGAATTTTATATCCAGGGACATCACTTTGCCAACAAATAATTTGAATAAATGGTTAAAAAGCTTATTTTCTGCTATGGTGAGCACAAAAATACAAAAATATATGATTATATATCACAATTAAAAAATAATTTGGGAATTTTACAAAGATTTTTTGAAGAAATTGACTGCAATAAAATTAATTTTGTTTTAATTATTGATGTATTTATAAGGTTTAGGCATATTTAGGCAAGAGTTGAGCATGTTGCTGCAAGTGCTGCTGTGTACATGAAAACGTAGTTGGACATAACATGATAACAAAGTAAAGGCCATGTAGCCTTGAAATGTATATAATTTGCCGAAGTGGCCATGCAAAAATGTGTCCTACATGGCTGGCTATTCAAAACCTTGTCTTTTGATGACAATTTCACAAATGGTTCATTCAATCAAATATATTACCAAACGATTTGGTTAATTTCATCTTGTCAACATCTTCTTAAGGCGATGAAAACAACTCCTGTTCTATAGGCAAACGGACCTCTCATATAGCATGGTCGGTTGGTCGGCCATTTTTGTGCACATTTGGATGAATTTCAACAATTTTTGAAATTGTAAACAGATTTCATACAATTTCTTCAAGATGTTTTCAAAAATTTCCAAAATTATTTTGTTGTTGAATTTTTTTATTTTAAATGGGTCGGTCGGGCCCGTAAAACGAATGGTGATTTTGTCTCGACCCATATATACTGAAGCGTTGCTCAATATAATAACCGTGATAACCATTTCCCGCTTACTGTAAGGTTATATTTTGTTGACATTAGCCACTTTCCATTCCAATTTAAACAATTTAAGAATACAGCAAGCGAAAGTGTATTTATTTCATTTATGTCAGTATTGAAACCCCCATTATGATAATCAAATCACTGCTCTTGCTCCAAACGTTGTCCCATATCCGCGGTGCAATCAATACAGTGCCTGAGGCCGACAGAGGCTAACGACTTGCCAAGACATGAACACAGTGTTCCTCAATAAGTAGCACAATTTTCAATGATGAAAAAAAACCAAAATGTGAGACAATAGACTTAAAATGTAATTTTCTTTATTTAAAGGTATATTATGTGATCTTTCCAGGGAACGCCCTCAACATCGGAAAAAAATTTGAAAGCAGATTTTCTTGCAGATTTACATTTCTGATCATAAATCGTATACATTCCAAGTAACAGGGCAATACAATTCTTGATTACTTTAAAATCATGGTTTTAGGGTGAAAATAAACTGTCGGGTTAAACACGACAGTTTATATTTTCACTCTAAATTAACTCTAAAACAATGATTTTGAGGTAATTAGGAATCGTATCGCTCTGTAACGTGGAATGTATGTACGATTTATGATCAGAAATGTAAATCTGCAAGAAAATCTACTTTCTAAAAAAAATCATGAATAGAGGGCGCTCTCTGGAAAAGATCACATAATATGCCTTTAATTGTACATAGTAAAAAGCTTGAAGTTGAGACTGTATTGGTATTTTAATTAATGCTGTTCTCTAATTAAAATTTGTTATCTGAAATATGGTGTGCTTCATGACAGTATTAAGGAAAATGAGGCCAGAATGACCCCAGGGGGTGAGCAGTCCCATACGTTGGGGTTTGCATGTATAGGGCTGTTAAAACACTCTCACCCAAAGACCTCTTTTTTTGCAAATCTGTCAGCCACAAACCCTTTTTTTGGGGAGCATTCTGCCCACCTCTCACCCTGTGACCCCTATTTTTTGGTCGTTCTCTATCAACCAATTCCTCAGGTTTCGAGGGTGGTAGCATTTACACCCATATTAATGTCATACTTGAGTGCCCTCCCCACTATTATCATCTGTATCCTTTAAATGGCTTTTGCAATTATACATTAAAAAACTTTTAAAGTCTATTGTGATTCCCGTTCCTATTCAATTGCTTCATTAAACTTGATCAACATGTCCACTGCATGCACTGAGCAATTATATTATTAAATATAATTCAATATTTGAAGAGCTTATGCAAGACGTGCTAAGTCCATCAGATTTCAAAATTGAGATTTTTGCAGAAACGTCTTGCACTTGTAAAAATACAACTTTTGCTTTGTATTTGAAGTTCATATCTCATTCCGTTGCGGAGATATTACAAATTTGAATTAAAATGGCAAAAAAACAGAAGAAAAGAAACACCAGAATTTTGATGTATTTAAAAAAAGGTGTAGTACACTAAAATCTTTAATTTGAAATACCAAATGACAGTAATTGTTGCATATTTAGTCAAATGATGATCAATCTTTCAGAAAATCCCAACATTTAGGGAAAATTACAATTTTAAGTCATTTGTATCGAAAATGTTCAAAAAGGTATAAAAAGAAAAGGAAATTAGATTTTGGATTCATTCTTTTTGATTTCTAAGTCATTTGACAACCTCTTTAAAATGGAACTATAGAGCCATAGTGCTGGTTACAAAGAGTGTTCTTAGAAAATGGATCAATCTGCTGTGAATATGATCATGAAAGATTGGTCACAATTGGGCCACTAACATGACATTCTGGCAAGACATGGCTTGGCCGTTTTACTTGCGACAGGATGGCATCAATTGGATTAAATAGGGCTCTATAATACTCTTATACAGAGTATGAATTGGAATCAATACTGTTGTCCTATTTAATAAATTGTTGGGACATTATGGTATCTTTGTGAACAGCGTGGGTATCCATGTAGCATATGATCAAATGTGTTTTAACACATTTGAGAACATTGAGTTTTTATAGATGATGTGACATGTGATGTCATGCCGGGCATTTGGTCGGCAGTTGCCATTGTTCTTTGCCCAGCGGTGTGCAGGCGCATCCTGTTTTGTTTAGGACCCATCAGCTTAAAACTTGCGCCAAAGCATTATAAAGGGCAATAAGGCATAGTGGACAGTGTTGTCATATGCTGTTCCCTCAAGCATTTATAGACAGTCCAGTCCAAGAGAGTCCCTTCAACCGTTGCTTTTGTTGATTAACATTGCGGTCACCTCATCTATACATGTTAAAGGTAGATGACCCGATCACATTTTCGTAACACAGAATTATTTCAAACGTACGAAGATTTTCATATCATATGAAAGCTTGTATTTTTCTCATCATCATACTGAAATTTGACGGCCTAATTCGGTATAATGACAGAGAAATCGACGAAATAGCGTTGAATTACCGCGAATGGTGGTTACCACCGATATAGTTTGTGTACTACTCAATGGGTACAGTTCACAGCATCTTGTGCATCTAAAATAGGAACCATAATAGCTATGCATCTCAAATTTTGGGACACAACGTTTTTAAGGATGACCTTTCATGTAGAATAGAAAACTTCAAGTTGAAAATCGGAACATCTACCTTTAAAGCATCATTTTGTGATGTGATTAAGCAAAATGAGTCTGAAGTCGATCATATCACATTTTTAGTCATCTACGGGCTTGTATTGGTCAATTATTACGATATATTATGCACAAAACCCCATTAAAAATTAATGCTTTATTCTAAAGGTATGACCAATTGAAATGTTTTCAAAACAATAGAAGAAAAAACATAGGAATTTGTTCCTTTCACTTGGTTATATCTCAAAATCAATATTTTTACTCTTGAACACAATCTCATGATAAGACCAAATATTGTACCCATCCCCCTATCACTAACTTAGGCCTAAAAAAGAAGTTTGATTGGCCTAACCCAACCGACCCTAAATACATCGCCGACCCTATATTTTGAGGGAGGAAAAAAAAAATTAAACAAAATATATAAAAAAAATATTTAAAAAAAAAAATATTTTAAAAAAAGAAAGAAAATTGAACAAAGTATTAAAGTTTCTGACTGTTTGCTTTCATTTTCGGCTATTTTAGGTCCCCAAAGCAGGTGATTTAAAATACTAAAAAATAACAAAAATCCCGACAGACCTACCCTATTTGTTTTTGTCATGTTAGGCCAATCAAACCATTTTTTAGGCCTTATCCTTCATCTCTTTGTTTCAATAGTCCCTAACTGGGAGAGTTCATTGATTAGATACTAAAATACTTATATACTAAAACAATCAGATTCATTAGTGCCCCTCCCCTGAGGTTGACATAAGCCAACGCAATCACAAACTTATACTTCGTAATCAATTCACTGAGATAAAACTTCACAAGATTTGTACTATTTTTATGACTCTTTTTTCAAGAGGTCAGTGCTATCTTAAAGGTATATGACCCGATCACTTTTTTGGGGCTATGAATTTGTTTTCACATCAAGATATTTTGGTATCAGAAGAATCCCCATATTTTTCTCATTATGTCTGTAAAATATTAGGGGCCAGAAATGTTTTATTTGGAAATTATGGGCTAAAATGTGGGGAATTACTGCCAAAGGTGGTTAACCACCAACCAGTCTGTGTACTACTCAATGGCAGGGGCGGATCCAGGAAAATTTTAGGGGGGGGGGCCCAAAAAAGCCCTTTTTTGCAGTACCATCCAAGCGGTGCGCAGCACAGCCCTCCGAGCTATGCTCGGACAGGGGGGTGTCTGACGGGGGATGTGCCCCCCTCAGAAGTAGAAACATTTTCAATTTTCGAACTCATTTGGTGCGATATGGTGTATACTTTTGACCAACATTTTATCGAAAAGCCACCTCTTCATTTCCAATAAATATTTTTTTATTTTTATCAATGCACGAAAAAAGTTGAGCATATTATATTGATATTTTTTTGATTTAAGTATAGATGATTTAAAAGCTCGAACAGGGGGGGGGGGGTCTGATGGGGGATGTGCCCCTTCAGAAGTAGAAAAAATTTCAATTTTCGAACTCATTTGGTGCGATCTGGTGTATACTTTTGACCAGCATTTTATCGAAAAGCCACCTCTTCATTTCCAATAATTTTTTTTAATTTTTATCAAAGCACAAAAGAAGTTGAGCATATTATACTGATATATTTTTGATTTAAGTATAGATGATTTAAAAGCTCGAACAGGGGGGAGTCCGAGGGGGGATGTGCCCCCCTCAGAAGTAGAATTTTTTTCAATTTTCGAACTCATTTGGTGCGATCTGGTGTATTCTTTTGACCAACATTTTATCTAAAAGCCACCTCTTCATTTCCAATCAATATATATATTTGTTATCAATGCAAGAAAAAAGTAGAGCATATATACTGATTTTTTCTTAATTTAAGTATAGATTGTTTAAAAGCTCGAACAGGGGGAGTCTGAGGGGTGATGTGCCCCCCCCCCCCCCCCACCCCCCCCCCCCCCCCCTCTCTCTCTCTCTCTTCTTCCTCTCTTTTTTTTCCCCCTTTTTTTCCCCCCTTTTTTTTTCCTTTTTTTTTTTCCTTTTCCTTTTTTTTTTTTATTGGTAGAGGGGGGGGGGCCGGGCCCGTCGTGCCCCCCTGTATCCGCGCCTGCTCAATGGGCACATGTCTTTTGACCTTGCGCTTCTAAAAATAGAACCCTTGGAGTTATGCAACTCAAACTTTGGAATGCAACAATTTAAAGGATGACCTTAGAAAAATAAATGTAAAATAGAAAACATCAAGTTGAAAATCGGGTCAGCAATCGGAATATCTACCTTTAATTCAGTAGATAGTAAAATTGATTTGGTTATTTTTCTCACAATAAATTCTGTTAAGGGGGGTGTGGACTCTCAGGTACAGCCTCCGTAACTTCTTAAATATTCATTTAATCTTTATATAAGTATACAGAATCATGAAAGTCACATTTTGGGGGGAAACAATCACATTTTTTGGCACTTTTTGATCTATAACTCAAAAATAAATAAGATATTAAAAAAAAGCACCCCGGGGAATGTTATCAGGATTATCATAAAACTAGTATGACAACATTTGACAAAATATATTTTGTGTAATCTTTGCAGAACCTAAAATGGGTCAAAAACAGGTCCATTTATAATTTTTCCAAAATGGTCTATTTCATTATCATGGTTGGATTCATTAAACCCTTTCCTGCAAGAAACTGTTACTTTTATATTATAAAGATTAAATGTATATTGAAGGAGTTACGGCAGTTTTACGGCGGCTATGCTGAGGGTCCACACACACCCCTTAAAAGGAGTAAAATAATGGGCAAATGGTCTCTAATGTCTTGCAAAATGTTAATTCAGTAGATAGTAAAATTGATTTGGTTATTTTTCTCACAATAAATTCTGTTAAGGGGGGTGTGGACTCTCAGGTACAGCCTCCGTAACTTCTTAAATATTCATTTAATCTTTATATAAGTATACAGAATCATGAAAGTCACATTTTGGGGGGAAACAATCACATTTTTTGGCACTTTTTGATCTATAACTCAAAAATAAATAAGATATTAAAAAAAAGCACCCCGGGGAATGTTATCAGGATTATCATAAAACTAGTATGACAACATTTGACAAAATATATTTTGTGTAATCTTTGCAGAACCTAAAATGGGTCAAAAACAGGTCCATTTATAATTTTTCCAAAATGGTCTATTTCATTATCATGGTTGGATTCATTAAACCCTTTCCTGCAAGAAACTGTTACTTTTATATTATAAAGATTAAATGTATATTGAAGGAGTTACGGCAGTTTTACGGCGGCTATGCTGAGGGTCCACACACACCCCTTAAAAGGAGTAAAATAATGGGCAAATGGTCTCTAATGTCTTGCAAAATGTTAAATCTTACAGGGGGGAAAAAATCAAATTTAAGAAACAATTGCCATAATTTTGGTTCAACATCGCTGAAATATCTTGATAATATATGTTATGACCTTCATTTTTTCTGCAACGGGACGTTGAATACTAGTACACTCTCCAAATTGCTGTCTGCTAGCTATATTCGGTGCATTTGTTCTAGAAGAGGTGAAAAGAGAAAAGTTGTGTCAAATCTTACAATATTACAGAAAATACCAGGGTTCTTTGGTTAAACATTAAGTTTATAGTCTACAAATCACAAATAACACAAATTTCTTTCATATTAAGAGCATTGTATACCTTTTCTGTACATTTAATTCAATGGTTAGAGGTGGGGTCCTTCTTGAAATAAAAACACAGGTTAGTGTTGGGCGCTAGCACAAATTTATTTGGAGGTGTGGAATCATATTTAAATTTTTGACCTAAATTATTTGTTGGGTTAACTTATCCCTTAAAGGGCAAGTCAAGTGTTATTTTTTATTGCCTGATGTGGCCAATCATAATAATGTGAGTGTAAATGTGCGAGGGCAAACTACAGCATGGATAAAAGTGATTTCTTGATACTGTTAGACAAATGAGGCAGCTGTAAGCAATATCATCATTATTATATATGACACGGTTCAAGATTTGACCATAGTTTAGCCAGAAATCAAAATTACTGCTAACTTTAACAATTTCCATGCAGCTACCAAATAAACAACAGATTTTTCAGAAAGCTTTCACAACTTTCAAAGTCTATCTCAAGAATTTCTAAATCAATACTTAACATGTTTGTACTCATAGAAATAATAGGCGTATACGACGGGTATTAAACAAATTATAAATATTTTAAACAGGTTCGCCGTCGTGGATAGTGTTTGTACTCGTTTTTAACACGATTCTCATGGTGAATCCATGGTTATGAAATTCAATAATGTTAACATATTTGAAAAACTGTCGTCTGTAGACGTCTGCCATGTGGAAAGTTCCTGAAAAATACCTGAAGTGATAGCAGACAAGAAAAAATCTCTGGGGGGAGGTAAGATGTGAGCGCAAAAATGTTGGGTTTTAATGTCAAAATGTGACATTTCAGACCATATTTAAGTTAATTTCAGGTGTTTTTGACTTTAGAAATCATTGTTGTTGAATTATTTGGTGGTCAAATGAGGTGGGACTAGAGCTGACTGGGGGAGGTGGGGGTGGGTGAGGTGGGGGGGGGGGGGGGGGGAGGATCATGACTGGGAAATCCCCCTAGTATTTAAGGTTAAAAACTACCAAACCTTTTTGTATGCTTTAAATATTAAAAAATAGCCATTTTAAACACATTTTGTGTTTTTTAATTGAATATCTTGAAAAATATGCCAAAAGCTATACCAAACAAGCCTCAACTTATTTTAAACTAAATTCAAGATGGTGCAAGATTTAAAGAAAGGATTTTTTTTGTGGTGGTAAATGAATGGATAATTATTGTAAAACATAAGGCAAAAAAAATATAGTTGTGTTGCCCTTACAAGCCTAAAATCGGGAGGCCGGATTTTTTAAATTTAAATTTTACCAAATCAACGATTTTATACCTATTATTTCAGTCAACATGTGTGAAAATACATGACTTCCTGCCCATTGTTCCTGTCTATATATATGGTCGAATCCAACGAAAAGTGTACACGTGATGTTCAGGCCTATAATAAAATAATCTATATCTTGACTATTTTATTTTTGTGTTATACGTATCCGCCTCGATGAGACGCTTCGCGCCATATATAATATGACTAACTTCTATGCACAATTGGGCGTATGCGAGCAATAAACCTGCTATTTTCACCCTTTTTACAAAATAGTTGTTAAGGTTTTATTTTAGACATATAACCGTTTAGATGAAAACGAGCTTAAGCGGAAATAATTTTACCTGTTTGATTGGTGGATATCTCAAGAATGCCTCTTGTAATTTTTGTTACTTTTGATCAATCCCCTGAATTGTTGTGATTTTTTTGGCTGTGGTAAGTTTTGACGTTACCTACCAATACATGTTTTGTTAAATCTCACTTTCGGGGAAGAATTCGCCTGAGGTAGTGTAATTTGTGCTGTAAGGATACCTAAATATGTTAAATACTTAAATGCATTGTCCACATTCAAGTCGATTTTTTGATAAAGCTGTTAGAAATTTTAAAAGCGGAAACGATCGGTTTGGTAAAAAAAATGCATTACCTCCGAATACCTATTTAAAACACTGCCATTTTAATATAAACACAGATTAGTGAATGATATCTATAAAATAAGCGAAGTGTGATACAATGTACATGTGTGCCAAGTTTTATCATTTTGAAGGCAACATGTTTTGAAATATCAGCAATAAAAGGCTGTATTCGTAGGCAAATTTGAAATATGAACTTTTACCTTCAAATACAAATAACGATACCGTTGTTATTCCCTCTGTTGTTACATACTTGTATCGACTGGAATAAAGTAGAAATGTGCGCTGCGTTCGGCAAGCCACAGAGAAGTTTTGCATCAATCTTTCAGCTTTTGTAAGTAACTTTTCACAAAATTCTGTAGTTTGCGTACAAGTGCATCAATAATTTGTTGTATCTCTTAAAAGTTGATTGAATATAGCCTCCCTATGTCTCAATCTTGTTACTCCTATTAGTGCAGTTGTTTATGTTATTCACGCAAAGACATCCTCTGACAGTTGATTTAAATCGCAATGGGGGTGATTAATGTTTATATAAATAATCAGTCACAGCTTCTCGTGCATTGACTTCATGTTGTATTCGGAGGTAACATGTATACGGTTAACTCTCATGAAAACAGTGCAAAATGAACTTTTTGATGTCTTTGGTCCATTTCTGTGTTATGCAATGTTTTCTTGCTTGAAAAACTTCTTTTCTAGATAGATATTGATGTTTTCTACTTGGATCTATATACTTTGATATACTTCTGAACGTGTTTTCACTCAAAAAAATGCCCTCATATACCCCAAATTAGCGAAATTTCCATGTCCGCAGCATAAATGTATATTTTGCCTTTATTAATTACAATACAAATAGGGCACCATTTTCTACAAGATATGTCATAATTTGTAGGGAACATATAGCGATATTCCATGGATAGAAAAAAAATGCACATCTTTTACGATGTTTACCTGTTTCAGTTTCATATATGTTGTCCGAGATGTTGATGTTTATTACGTTACCTGCGACATATTAAGGATCAACATTGTTCAAAATTAACATTTAAACATTTAAATGTACATATTCTGAATCTAAAAGAACATGGGTGTCGGAAAATAATATTATCAAAAATCTATAGCAACATGTCTGACCTTGAGAAGAAATCAAAATGCTGCAAAGCATGCGACCTTGTTAAGGATGTTTATTACGTTGTTGAGATTTCTCCCGAACTATGTATCAAAACACACTTTTTGGTTAAAAACCAATTTGATACATATACATAGACTATGTGGTTACTTGGAACACTCGCTAGCTCTTTCCAGATCGTCTACATGGTACTTTGAGTACGAAAAACGTTTACTACGTTATCGTTTATTACGTTGTCGAATAAATCGACAGAGAGACAGCTGCTCTCTACGACTGTATTAAACAAAGATACGTGGCAGGCCCTTTTCGCAGGCATGCATGGGGGATACTCGATGAAAGTACAATGCAAAAAAACCACGACGAATGGTAAGAATTCCTCATTTTTTCTTGTAAGTAATATGAACATTAAGCTGAATGACAGTTGAAGTCATTATAGATCTCTTAAGCACATTGAAAATGGACCTATGATATCAGAATGGGGTTAATAATGTGAAGAAATGCAGTAGGTATCGTTAACATCTTCATTGATTGCTTTGTATATACGTTATAAGCCAGCATTAGGCACTGTTGCAGTTGCCAATAACGTAATAAACGGGATAACGTAACCAACCTCATTGTCTAGTCTCATGTCAATGTTGGCGTCAATTCAGTAACTTTCATGATTGATGTACTTGAGTATCATACATTGTATCCAATGTTATAATTGTAATATGTGGACTATTCTATGTGAGGACTGAAACCACCTTATAATGGACAACGTAATAAACTTTCCATCATTTGATAAATATAATTGCACCCTGTTCATAGTGATTCAACATTTATTATGTGTTTATGAATGTTAACTTAGTGTACATACATATTGTCTCACATACTGACACAATCTCATTTGTTTGCATGCTTCAATGATGCATAGTTCTATGGCTATTGGATAACGTAATAAACCAATTCGTATAATTGTGTGAATAAATACGGTATACCTAGCTGAAACAGCTGCAATATATGTCATTAACTTTGTTTTGTTTTTGTTATCTTTATTATACAGAAATATATGCCACACAGTGCAAAAAACCAATGGCGATACCGGCAGAACCAAATGCAACAGTGGAGACAAAAAGGTCATCAGAGTACAATCTTATTAACAATTCTACTACCATCATTTTAAATAAAACAAATCAATATCTTACTAATTTTAAGAGATAAAAGGCTATTCAATATTTAGTGCTATTAAAATTTACATAAAGGTAATAATGTCATGGTCTAACAACATATCTGTAAAGTGCCATGTTACATCTGTCGATTTAGTGACCATGTTTATTACGTTATTCACCATATTTACCCTACATCAAAAGAGCAAGTCGACAATATATAGAACTGTCTTTTAGTGGACTTTAGGCAACCTAACTTTTACTAAAATACCATTTACAAGATATGTCTGTGTACAAAATAAACTGACTTGGTCGATGTTGAATATATTTGTTTACATGTGTTTGTATATGTTTATTACGTTACCCACCCCATAAAGTCCGAATACCAATGCCAGCGTTTTTGGTAAAGCATAATATTTATTGTTTCTGAGCTAACTTTTAAAAACACATTATAACGCTTGGAAAAAGATACGATTAAAGATATATTTCATACTTTGCACAAAGATATTCATTTTGGAAAACCGTGCATTTTTTTAGTTTTAAAGCTGAGGTTCAAACAGTGATGTGAAGACCAAAAACAATTCATAATACTTGCAATTTACAAAATTACATTGCATTTTGTTCGCTGTAATTGGTAGAAGTATGCTTTCGTAACTATAATTTTGTGTTTTTGGCATCACAGTTTGTAAACTCGTTCTGATTTAGAGCTGATAGGAAGTATATAACGTAATAAACATGGAGCAAAAGCTGCAAACAAGTGATATTATAATATAAATTCAACGTTATATTGTACAAAAATGCAATGAGTGTTGTTCACAAAATTTTAAATCTAGTATCCAGTACATGTCTACTATTAAAAAATAGTGTAATAAATAAAATTGGAGACAATTTTTTTCTTCAACTTCTGAAATCTCATTTGCACTATTTTCATGAGAGTTGACCATATGTAGGCAACATTCAATAATATACACGGTGCATATTGGCCCTAAATGATTTGATTTTACATACAAGCAGTGCGCAATCATACAATCTGACTGGATATATTATTATATTTATATTTGGAGGGAAAAAATTAAATATTCCCTTATTAAATGAAAATAGGAGGTGTTAATTTAAATAAAATGCATGGTGTAATCACACTGGTTTTGCCGAGAACATATTTTTTGTTGGAGTTAGAGTGAATGAATGTTATTTATATCCATAGATTACACGTTGATCGTCTTAAAATGGGTACATTTAGTCATAATATCCATGAAATTTCGGCTTCATAATCAATTTTCTCATATTCCATTTTGTATTCGTAGGTAACCTATATATTAGTTAATGAGCATGGTACAATTCCTGTATTGTTTTTCGCTTTCATTCGCACCTTATATTATGTAAATATTTAGCAGGAATATATAAGACGGGAATAATATCGTTTGGTGCGTAATATTGTTTTAAACCAGCTTGTCGATATGATGTATACGTAGTTAACCAACTTCCTCTGTAATTGCAGATAAGTGACTACTGAGGTACATAATATTGGCCATTATTGTAGTTGTAATTGAAAATGGAATTCATGTGTCACAAATATAAAACAACTTGCTTCATTTTTGCTCGGGCAGGTTGTGTAATGTCACCGAAACGTATTTTAAGTGAACAAGAAATTTAGTAAAACATTTTCCCTTTTTTTTAAAGGTGGGAGGTAATCAAGGGTAGGCCTAACTGATTTCAGTCTCAAATCAAGAATTGTTCATGAATAATGCTTCCGACATTCATTAATTAGTGTAATTGAACTAAGCAGTGGTTGATTTAAAAGAAAATCACAATGAAAGGGCACATGCCCGACAATATCTCTGTCGTGGCAAAACCTATTAGATTAGTGTTTTTAAATCAAACAACATTAAATTTTTAAACATAAAATTCCTGTTTTGTCTACATCTGACAAAATATTTCATATTGGTGATTCTATGTCAAACGGAATCTGCCTCCGGTTGAAACTCGATAAAAACTTACTATGTACGACTTTTAGAATGATACAAATTCCAAACTAGGAAATTATATCTTAATTCTAATCTGACAACTGGATGTCTTGCTGTAAGTTGTATGTGCTTTATTCCGCGTGCTGTGGACTGAAATGCACGACATTTGAATATTCTAGACTTTGAACATGTTCGGCTCATATTAAACTTATATATATAATATAAGGTCTGATATGAAATTATTTCAAAGTATATATTAAATGAATTAAAAAGCGATCTGGCTTTCGTGTTTAAAACAGCTATTCAAAATGATAACTGCTAGAAGATTCACTTGCCTCCTTCATTTAGAACAAATTGAGGAAGACAACCGGTTGTTTTATTGCTTAAAACAAATAACCTGACATTCAAGATTATGAATTACAGGCAAATCAAACTGTTTGCTAAAATAAAACCGCTCGCTTTCTAATTAATGATGGCTCGAGGAAATGTTCAATAGTTGATTCGATCCAATACTTTGGATTCACACGGAAACTGAAACTTTCTTTCTTAACATTCTAAAATGTCCTATAATAAACAAAGAGTAATTCTGTTCTATATTCATTCTCGTGACAAGAGAGAGATGAAGAACTATATACAAAGAATACAACAAGATCCACTAAACTTGTTAAGTAGAGATTACAAGGCTGAATGATCAGAGGTATCTTACTTAAAATGTTTCTATATGCTTAATATTTCATTATGTTTAGTTTTAATGATGAACATGCTTTTTACCAAATGAGATGAGTAAGAATATTATACTAGCGAGTTAATTGATTGTTTAACTATACCTTTACGAAATTTTAACCCAGTACGATATGTATGTTGTCATCATCTTGCCTTGTATCAGATGTTAAATATTACACACTTCTGACTGTTTTGTAGAAGTTAAACGCACATTCTTAATAATTGAAAGTCAAGCAAGAAAGACACTTACAAAATTGGATGATCAGATACGTTAGCATAATAAAACATTTTCTGCCGTAATTATCATGTGTAAATTAATTTTAATCAACATTCCTTAACCAAATTAGATGATCAATAATACTATGTGTATAGGCCTAGTGAGTTTATTGATGTTTAGGATGTTTTCTTTTATATCTTAGAAATAGGAACATAGTTTTATATAATTTTAATGTTTATTTGGTTAATCTTGCTTTTTATTCAAATGTTGAATATTACGCAATTCTGATTGTTTTGTAAAAGCAGTGCTGAGCGCACATTCTTATATTATCAACTTTTAACGTCAAGCAAGACACCTTTTTATTTTGCTGTACGACATTCACCCTCACACGCGATTCAGGGCATAAAAACTACGTCGAGTACAATTTTGCCTCTTAAACATATGTAAAATCAAAGAATCCAACCGTTCTTAGTCAACGAAGTTAAAGTTGAGAACAAATGTGTTACCTACGAATACTTTGATTATTGCAATATTAGCTACCGTGCTTTAAGTCTTAACATGTTTTTCTCTTATAGGAATGCTTAAAATTGTTGCCTGATGTTTTGTTCTTAATAAACCTATTCAAAATCACAACTGAGAGTTAGATATTGTATATTTTTTCAACATTAAATTAATATTCTAGTATCTATTTAAAGTAAACTATTGGGGAATATGTCCATAATATTAGGATTTAAACATGTTTTAACATGTTTATTTAAAAACAAATATTGTTAACAACCCTGCATGATCATTTCACCCCCAAAATGCAGCATAAATTAAGTACAACATTAATTTATTACAGTTTTACTTCTCTTATACCTACGTATACATTAACTGTTACCTACGAATACAAAATGTCCACATTCCTCTATGTACTTAAGTTTCTGGCGCATGCTCAAAATTCTAAATTTTCCAGAAAGGGTCATTCCCCCTCTTTGAGGTACATGAAAACAAATGTTCATTAAAATCATCTTGGTGAAAGTATACAAAGTGACTCAACCTCATGTTTCAAAGTATTGAGAGCCTGAAAATGCTACCTAACTGTGTGAATCTAAATTGTAAAAAAAGATGAGTACCTGTACAAATATGTCCACTTTCTATCAGCATTAGCATCTTCTGAATACAATACAATCACAAATTTGAATGCAATATGTAAATAGGTGGAATAATCATCACTTAATCAAAATATGGTACTTGTATTTGTAGGTAACATTGAGAAGTGTACCTTCAACTTCATCATTCCGCCACGTAATCAATTGGAGAGATTAGTGATGGCACTTTTTTTCCATACAAGCTTGATATGTTGACTTTGAGTGGGGAAAAGGAAAAAGAGATCGAAGCATTTTGAAACTGGACCCTAAAAATCTAGCCGTGTACACTTTTCGTTGGATTCGACCATATATGTGTTGTGCATGTTGTATTCTGTCATTTTACCTTCGATAAAGATTCTGTTAGAATCGAAACGTCAGGTCCTCTTATATTTATTACATTTACTGACACAGGCTATTTTTGTGGATAAGCAAGTTTGCATACAGCTTTTACATTATATAATCTATTTTGATTATTTGTGTACAACAACACGGTGCATGTACCCCTTTTCTGTCAAACAAACGCCTATACATTCAATTCAACAAGCATTTCTTTAAAAAGGATGAAAGGGATGGTAGCTGTCCTCACAAAATGTAATATTGCTATGTTAATTTTGCTATCTTCAGTAGATAGCAGGTATCCATACAAGACAATGTACACTCACACATAATTATAACATCATGGACATATCATTCAAATGATCACAAAAAAACTAAAACCATAATTTTGAAGTAATTAAGAATCATATCGCCCTGTAACTTGGAATGTATGTACGATTTATGATTAGAAATGTAAATCTGCAAGAAAATCTGCTTTCAATCTTTTTTTGATGTTGAGGGCGTTCCCAGGAAAAGATCACATAAAATACCTTTAAGGAGAATCCCAGGCTGGGTGGGGGTTAGGAGGTATCAGACAGGTGGTGGTTTTCACTCTTATATCAATGTACTTGATATTAAAATACATTTCGAACGTCAATGGTGTGGAGGCGGGGTCTACCCGCTAGTCATAAGGGTCGCTAGTCATAACGTGTATTTTCCTATACCACGAGTGCCCTAGTCATAAAAGTGTCTTAGGGTTAGGTTTAGGGTAGAGTTAGGCTAGGTTTAGGGTTAGGGGTAGAGTTAGGGTAGGGTATGGTAAGGGTTAGGGTAGGATTAGGGTTAGGGTTTATGTCTAGCGACCCTTATGACTAGTGACCCTTATGACTAGCGACCCTTATGACTAGAGAGTTTGACCCATGGTGTGCTGCTGTTGCCATGGCAACAGACTTAAATGACCTCCAAAAACGTCAACAATAGATCAAAAGGGATTACAATTTAGACATAAATGGTGGTTGCTATGGAAATTGCATTGCCGGTAGAATTTATAATTGTCTTACAAATCAAAGTAGGTCTATTAACCAGCAATATTAGATGTATTCCGATCATCCAAGGGCCAATTATAGTTTTAAAATAATGATTACATGTCATTTTTGGCCAATTTTGTGAAAAACGGTAAAAAATGGCCGTTTTTTGCTGACATGTCATTTTCAAAAGGTTATAGGTCAAAAAGTATTGATTGACAATTAAAGTTGTGATTGACTTTTTTTGTTCTTAAAGGTATATTATGTGATCTTTCCAGGGAACGCCCTCAACATCGGAACAAAAATTGAAAGCAGATTTTCTTGCAGATTTACATTTCTGATCATAAATCGTACATACCGGTACCGTACATTCCAAGTTACAGGGCGATACGATTCTTAATTACTTCAAAATCATGGTTTTAGAGTGAAAATAAACTGTCGGTTAACACGACAGTATATATTTTCACTCTAAATTCACTCTCAAACCATGATTTTGAGGTAATTAGGAATCGTATCGCTCTGTAACTTGGAATGTACAGTATGTACGATTTATGATCAGATATGTAAATCTGCAAGAAAATCTACTTTCTACCAAATAAACAACAGATTTTTCAGAAAGCTTTCACAACTTTCAAAGTCTATCTCAAGAATTTCTAAATCAATACTTAACATTTTCTCTGGAAAAGATCAACAGTCAGCCAAACAATTTGGTCAATAGATTGTTTTTAATTTTTTTTCCCATGTTAAATTTAAGTTTTGATGTCCCATTGAAACACATGTGAACTTTGACCCTAAATCGAGGTCAAAGGTCAACTTAACATCCGAGTTGGCAAGGATGTCCACCTAGGTTGTATGCTACTACAGACCAGGGGTGTGCCACTCAACTTGCCGATCGGAAGCCACTTTTAAATTAAAATTTGCCAGCATAGAATTGGTGGCGCTATACCGATAAGGAGTGATTGTAGCAGACGACGAGACGCTGGCCACGCGTCTTTCAGACGACCCATTATGGCAACGGGAGGCCCATTTTGAATTATTTTTAACAGTCATCGTCCGGTTAACGATGAAAATTATGATGAATTTGTCAAAATGATAAGATTAAAGGGGCATTAAATGATGTGGTGGAGGTAGCGCCCTCAATTGAATTTGTTTTAAATAAAAAATGTATGAACTTACACCTATAAGGATTTAACATATTTAAAACATCGTTTTAATCAAGTTTTGCTGGTTTTTTTTAGTAGAAACAACAATAATGGCAATTTTTAATGTTCATCTTGAATTCTGAAGTAAATTCATTAAAATTAAAAATATTCAACATGACATTGTGTCCCTTTATTAACATTCGCGATTACGTGTTATTCCAATACGAATTCAAAAGTTATGTTTCGCGTAGCCACCGTCGTCTGTGTAAATCCAGACGACGGTGGCTACGAACGGCCGTTAATTTTGAATTTCCGTTGGTTTCAATGTAACAGTGGATTTTGATTATATGACCCCATAAAATTCATCATAGGTTAGAAGAAAATTTTTCCAATCCAAAACCGTTCGGGATGGCTAATCATCCCAATTGTAAATGCTATTTTTTGAATTTAAACCGTTTTAAGCGGTCGTCCCATTCACTTGATCAGGTAACCTCGTTCGCATATTTTAACCTGAATACTCGTGAATACGCCTATGTCCAGCGTCGTCTGTGTAAATCTACCTCGAGAACAGCGCCACCAAACCTATGCTGACCAAAAATGATGTTAAACCTTACGTTAAACCTGGTTAAACGCGTTAAACACCGGTCACGGACGCATTCCGGACGATTACCCAATTTATGTAAATATGCAAAAGGGACCGTTTTCGCTACGTACATCAGTATAGCACTTTCCTATCCCAAAATTAATAGAATTCCTGTACAGACTTTAAGGAACATTTTGGTATAGGTGTCTCCCTGTGCCAGCATATCGGGACCAAAAACCCTAAATATAGGCCTCCGCTCCCCAGCTACTAACTAACTCACTGCCCTGCTGCAGATTAGATAGACAGCAAATCTCCCGTCCGTCGGGGGTAAAACGGGCGCGCCCTGTTTTGGCGGGTTTGCGGACGCATGGCCGACAGGAATATTTGGAAACTAACTTTTTCCCGGACAAATTTACTGTACACATTATGATGATATGATTGAGGGCGGTAGGACAAACAGCAACACATTTTGAAAGAGGGCAGTATTACTGTTAATCCAGGCTGATTCAGGCGGTACTGAAATGCGGGTAGCCCTATCTATTCTTGATTTGGGCAAATTAGGTGTACTTTTTAATACTACATGTAGTATTATTATCCGCTAACATTTTCTTAAAGCTAGCTCCCTCCCTCCCTTTTATGAAGTTTCCATTTATCCATCTGAGCTGAGACTAAAATTTGGGTATATCTGACTCTGAGCGATGGTTGCTCTCTTAATTCCAAAGATTGAAAAGTCAACCTTAAAGATTGACTTTTCAATCTTTCATAGATTACCGTGAGGGAACAAACTTTTAAGATTGACATTCAATCTTTGTTTGGATTGAAAAGTTTCAATCTATTGGATTGAAAATTTCAATCGTTTTGAATCGGTAGTAAAAGATTGATATTTTCAATCTATTGAATTGAAAATATCAATCGTTTTTCGATTGAAACGTTTTCAATCTGTAGTAAAATATTGATATTTTCAAACCTACAGATTTATATTTTCGTACATACGAATAAATGACTGGCAATTGGAAGAAGAATATCATTGGGCTTTTTATTAACATTCTACAAAAAAATTGTTCATTTGTACAGTTTTTTTTGTGAATTAATGGTCTTACTTGCCATAATTATAAAACAGTTTATGTTGCAGATCGAATCATTCGATGAAATGATACAATCTAAAGTGTTACGAAAACAATATAACCTACTTAACTGTGCATGTGTGGAATTCAATCTTTCTCTAGATTGACTCTTTAGTCGAGATTGACGGTACAAACACACGTGTAGAATGCAGTAATATGCATCAATGTTTTCCAGATTGACTTAAAGCTACTCATTGTCACGAGTTTTTATCATGTTTTCAATCTAAAATCAATCTGTATAGACTGAAGGGAAAAAAACCCGGAAATTTTCAATCTTTTGATTTAAGAGAGTTTCTTGTTATCATGGACTTTACTTCTGACGGATTCTTACCTGGTGAGTTATTTATAATTATTTCATATTCAGTATTAAACGGAAATTAAATGTTAATGAAAATACTGGTTGGGGAGCACTGGGTTGGCTGTGTGTATTTACCGTGTTGGTATTTACCTGTTGCTGTGCCTGCAGCCAAATGAAGTGTCGGCCTTGAATCTTTTCTTGTTGCCTCGTCAATTATAATATACTCATTATGCCCACTATTGATTCTCTATTGAATACTAGTGTCAACAATATCTTTTAAGTATTGTCGTTTGGTTATTTACAAGCAATTTAGCATTATTACTTTAAGAGTCAGCTTGTTATCACCGGCCCTGAGCGTGTACAATCGACCTGGAATCAATAGAAGTATGGAACAGATGGGACTCATGCACTTATTTAACATCGATTTCCTTATACGCAAGGATGGGCAACTGGTCATATATGATGCTTGATCTCTCCAACAATTCCGCACTAACACATACAGCTACATGAAAACACGATGAAATATATACATATATGCGGCGTGTGTTTGTTTTTAGCTTGTTCCCGCCACAGCTTTGTTCTCCTCAAACCAAACCAGCAAACATATTAAATATACATATGAGATTCATCGAAGTGACGAATTGCAGTACAGACGGAAATGATATTCAATAACAAAGGTGATAAAGACTCTGCTATTATCAATCACTTTCATTATTAATAAAAGGTAATGTAACAGCACTTCAAATATTTCCTACCAACGCATCCGGCAATCAAAACATCGTGCACAACACGGCAATGGGCAGTCCAGGTGAAAGTGAAATGAAAATCAGCCTTAGTAACGCTACAGCGACGAGCAGGACGCCGCAGCAAAACGTACCTTTATCATACGGTGGAACAAAGTTTTGTCTTGTGGCTGTTCCGTCCCCCGTTCCGTCCCCTAGTCAGTCACCGAAGATGCCTCGGCAAAATAAGCGCCTCAACGCTGCTGATTTATATAACGACAACGATGATGAAGAGCTCCCACCACCGATTCAGAATCGAGATACTCATGATAATGAAGCACGTATCAAAGTGATTGACGACAGAAGACTTTCCAACCCTGCCTTTGACGACAGCGTTGATGGTGTTGGAGAACATGAAGTTTCCAATGGATGTCAATTAACATCTTCCAGATTGGACAAGTTGCTTCTAACTTTGCGGAATGATTTAGTGAGTATATTAATAATGCCACGTGCCGCTATGTTGTTTGTATTGTATTACTAGTACAATCTAAAAAAAAAGTTTTTGTTTTCGCACATCAAGTTAAATGCATAACTGTTTCTAGACTTGTCTTTGTCAAAATATAAACTGTCGATTTGTTACAATGCCCTCCTAGATAGTACGAAACAACAGAAATACCAACAAATATGTTAACAGTAATCTTGAATCCCGGGTCTTGAATCGCACTTACTCTACTGACCAATTCTAGAGAGAAAGGATTAATTCCTAAAGATCATTAATAGAGAGCAGTGCTATTCAAGATTGCTTTGATTTACCCTTCTTTTATTACTGATTACTGGCTACACTACAGCAAAGCATTTACAAGTACCAGAAACAAATATTCATGCATGTTGAAATAGAAATCACAGAAATCACAATATACCCATGAGACAAGTGAACTTCTAAAATAACTAACTTTCAATTATACGGCAACAATAAAAACACCATAGATGTCATATACATACTCAATAATGTGTTGATATTAAATTGATGAAACGTTTGAGAATATTTTATCCGACACGTAAGTGGGCTCAAATCTGCCAATTATCAATTTAAAATTAAACAAATCCCTTTAAAAAGGGATGTGCCGGCACAAGGAAGCAAACATAGTAGTTTTTGTAATAAACCTGGAACATGATTATTGGAACATGATTATTTGACCAACTCTTTACCTGGTGGTGCACAATATTTAGCAAACACCGTTGTATCTGTGGACCGTTTACCCGTAAAGATGGGTTGCTGATATCGTACTCGTACGTTGGGTCATGTTGCTGATTTGATCGGTGTTTTAAATTTAATCATACGATGCTTGTCCTTTGCATACATTAGAAATCTTTACAACATCAAGACCAAGCTCTTCTACGTCAGTTTTTAAACATCTACCAAACCATATCTGATCTCCATTGTGACGCACCGTTAGCATCCTTCACGACACCGTCACCACCGGTCATTCAATTTCAAGGCAGTGCGGCATTAAGTCCAGCCATCATGGCCGATGAAGTCCGGGATCTTGTGAGCTACCAGGGTCAGCTCAACATCAAAGATGTTGTTAGTCGTTTATCACCCATCAGGCGAAGACGAACCAGTGAACCGTTTGGCATGGATGGAGACTTGAGTTTTGATCATTCAATGGAGACAGAAGGTAAGGACATTGATGAGAAAAAAGGAGGGGTAACAACCACCAGATCCGTGGATCTTGGTCTAGCCTAGATTTGTATGGTGGTTCGCAAATAGCAAAGAAAAAAGAAAACATTTCTGAAAGTTTGTTTCGGGGTAAAAAATAATTCAAATTATTCGCGTGCTTTTCCAGCTCTTAGAGGCCATGGTCTAAGGTTAGAACAACACTTGTTTTATCAGGGAGTACGTGTACGTTCATACGTGCTGGTATATAAATGCAAATTATTAGTTTTAAACGAGCATAGGCCTATGCATGCTCGCGTCTGTGAAACCTTCCAGGCAACAGTGGGTGGAAAGTTTGCTCCCTTGTTGACGCTTGATATGATAGTGCAGAAATGCTGACAGAGAAATTCAACGAGATTATGATCAAGACAGCAGAAGAGTCACTTGGGAAACATCGCAGGAAAACACAGCCATGGGTTACAGACGACATTCTTGACATGTGTGACAAACGGAGAGACCTCAAGAAACTGAAGAATACTCCTACAGGGGCCACAGCGTACAAAGAAGTCAACAAGAAGGTCAGGAAACGTATGAACATGGCTAAAGATCAGTGGATCAAGAAACAGTGCACAGATATTGAAGATAGTCTGGAGAAAAACAACAGTAGAAGAGCATTTCAGATTGTCAAAGACCTCACAAAACAAGACAGACGCGAGTCAGCACAGTTCACGACAAAAATGGCAATAGTCTCACAGAGGAGGAAGACATTCTTAAGAGGTGGACAGAGTATTGCTCAGATCTATATAACCATCAGACTAAAGGAAATCCCAATGTAACTGTATGCCACAAATCTTTAAACGATGATGACTTTTCCATCTTAAGGGAAGAGGTGGAACGATCCATAAAATCTTTGAAAAATGGAAAATCACCAGGAGTGGACAATATACCAGCAGAGCTCATCAAGCAAGGTGGCGATGCTGTGGTAGACCTCCTCACCAACATCTGCAACAAGATCTGGCAAACTGGCGAATGGCCAACACCATGGACCAAGTCACTCATCATCACTCTACCCAAGAAAGGCAACTTACAGCAATGCCAGAACTACAGAACCATTAGTCTAATCAGCCATGGCAGCAAAGTCATGCTCAAAGTCCTACTGAACAGACTGAGACCACAGGCGGAAGAAATCATAGCTGAATTAGAGCAGGCCGGTTTCAGAAGTGGAAGAAGCACAATGGAGCAAATATTCAACCTGCGAGTTCTGTGCGAGAAGTATAACCAACATCAGCAAGACATCTTCCATGTGTTTATTGACTTTAAAAGGGCCTTTGACCGTGTGTGGCACAAAGCACTGTGGGCCACGATGAAGCTTTACAACATGGGCCAAAAGCTCACTCAGACCACAGGGCAACTGTACAGCAAAGCCAACAGCGCAGTACTTGCACAAGGTAAAGTTGGTGAATGGTTCCACACCTCAGTTGGGGTCCGGCAAGGCTGCCTAATATCTCCTACCTTATTCAATATCTTCTTAGAAAGAATCATGACTGATGCACTAACAGATCACAAGGGATCAATCAGCATAGGAGGGAGAAACATCACCAATCTGAGGTTTGCTGACGACATCGACGGAATGGCAGGTAGCGAAGAAGAGCTGGCGAGTTTGGTTGACCAACTGGACAAAACATCGACCAGATACGGCATGGAAATAAGTGCAGAGAAAACCAAGCTGATGAGTAACAAAGACGAAATGATAACAACACCAATCACAGTCAATGGCCAAAGACTACAGACAGTTAAGAAGTTCAAATACATTGGGGCCATCATCAGCGACGAAGGTTCCATGCCAGAAATCCTTTCAAGAATCGCACTTACAACAGCTGCCTTGGCGAAGTTACAACCCATTTGGAGAGATAAAAACATCACTCTCGGCACCAAACTAAAGCTTCTGCATGCCCTTGTGCTCTCCATCTTCTTGTATGCATGCGAGCCATGGACCCTGACGGCAGAACTACAGAGAAAGATTGAAGCGGTAGAGATGAGAAGTCTCAGACGCCTCCTTGACATTTCATATACTGACCACATCACAAACGAGGAAGTGCGTCGAAGAGTGGCACAACACATGAAGAGCTATACAAACCTGCTGGCCACCGTGAAAAAGCGAAAACTAAAATGGTATGGCCATGTAACCAGATCAAGTGGCCTCTCCAAGACCATCCTGCAGGGCACCGTAGAGGGGAAGCGAAGAAGAGGTCGTCAGAGGAAAAGTTGGAGGGACAACATCACAGAATGGTCTGGGAAAACTTTCGCAGAAACCCAAGCGTTAGCACATGACCGAGTCATGGAGGGAGGTGGTGAAGAAATCCGTCATGCAGTGCCCCTACGACCCTGGAGGGTTATGGGAGCGGTAAGATGGTAAGGCCTATACAGCAGGTTATTATTTATTTATCTTGATTTTTCAACGTGTAGCATACGTCTTCATCAGCATGATCAGAAGACATCCAGTGATGTTATGAAGGATGCTACCCCCTGTTGACCTCTGATGTCATAGGTCGCTTGATGGGAGCTTTGTTAAGGTTACTTATTTCCACTGACCACCGCCCATCCTTTAGACACTCTGCGCTGTAACCATATTTTATACATTTGGGTCTTTACCCAATCCTGAAAATGTGTCGTGCAATTATCATCATGATTTTCGTAACGTCAAAAACAGATATTGAACATAAACTACTTGCCGTTTGTTAAAATTAGCAACAATTTCAGGTATTCCAACAGACTGTTCCCGGGAGACTGTTACCATAACGAGATGTCTCATGTAAAGCGAAATCCCGCGAGACTGTTGCCATATGTAAAGCAATATCCCGCGAGACTGTTGCCATATTAACGAGATTGCAACTCATTATTCTTACTCATTAATACCTTGAATCTATAAACCAACCAGAATTACAGAGTCCACAGCAACAATCATTGACAATATACTAACTAATAATGAATATGTTATTAAATCATCAATTGTAGTTACTGATTTAAGTGACCATTTCCCAACCACATTGTCAACTAACCTGGAGTATACTAAAGTTTCCTATAAGCCATAAAAGGTCATGTACAAACGAAATCATACTAATGATAATATCACTCATTTTAAGAAGAAACTTTCAGAGGTCAATCTTTCTAGATTTATCAAAAGCATTTGATACAATTGATCATAATATACGTTTATACAAATTGGAGCATTATGGATTTCGTGGAATTGTATTGGAATGGTTCAAAACTATCTTAGTAATAGAAAACAATATATTTCATATAACTCAATTTAATCTGAGGAAAAGGATATTCTTTGTGGTGTTCCACAAGGCTCGATATTGGGTCCCCTACTGTTTATACTTTATGTTAATGACATATCTAATACCTCAAATGTACTGGAATTTATCCTTTTTGCTGATGACACCACTAATCTCTACTCGCATCCCACTATTGAAACACAACTAGCCTGTGGTAATAAAGAATTAAAAGAAGTCAGAAATTGGTTCAAAGCCAACAAGTTATCAGTAAATGCTAGCAAAACTAACTATATGATTTTAGGAACACCTCGCATGGTATCAAATGTCGATTCTCATATTGAAATTATTTTAGACAATACTGTTTTGGAAAGAGTAAAACAAACTAAATTCCTAGGTGTGTTAATCGATGATTGCCTTACATGGAAACATCACATTGATTGTGTGTCTAAAACAATTGCTAGAAATATTGGTGTCATGAACAAACTCAAGCGCTTTGTTCCAACCCGTATATTACATACTCTTTACTGTACCCTTATCTTGCCTTATAAATTTAAATTATGGTGTACTTATTTGGGGAAACACTTGTAAATCCTACCTGGACAAGATTGTTAAACTTCAAAAATGGGCAATAAGAACTGCTTCTTGTAGTCACTATAGAAGTCACACTGGACCAATTTTTGCCAAATTTTAATATGTTAACAGTCACTGATATGTATACTCTTGAATTGGGTACATTTATGTATAAATACACCGTAAATGAGTTACCTTTTTAAAGACTACTTCAAAAAACGTTCTGACATCCACAACTATTCGACAAGACATAGTAACAACTTCAATCTAACCAAAAATAAGAGAATATTCTCGGATCACTCAGTTCGCACTAGTGGCCCCGCCCCCATCTTTGGAACTCTCTCGAAAATTCATACAAAATTTCAAATTCGGTAAAACATTTTCGTAATAAATTCAAGCAAAAACTTATTTCAAGTTACGACTAATTGATATTTTTAGAGCACTATTTCAATTTCACTTTATGGTTATTTGATGATATTCTTTTTGAGCATTGTCCTTTGTCTTGTCCGGTATATATTGTTGGTGTCATATTTAGGTTTTAAATTTGGCTGTATTGGTTTTGTGTTTTATTGTCCCAGGGCTTCAGGGGATGGCACTTTTTGGCCTTCTAGCCGTCTTCTCCATAACCGTTTCGTTTTTCGGTTGTTGTAAATTATCTGATTGTTTCTTACTGATTTTTGATGTAATTTGATGTTATTTGTGATTTTGATGTTATGGTAAGGGAGCACATCAAAACTCGACCGCCCGGCAACCGCCGGTTCTGTGCAGTTCCGTGAGGTTGCAGCCGGTTTCTATTGTTCTAAACAATGATATGCGGTCCAACCGGGCGGAACCGCCGGTTGCCGCGCGGTCAAGTTTTGATGTGCTCCCTAATATGATGAATGAATGAAATGAATGAGATGTCTCATGTAACATGTAAAGCGAAATCCCGTGAATTGGATGGATTAGCAGCCATTTTGGAGGAGACAATAACATCTATAACTCTTTGATTCAAGTATCTCTTATTAAATTATTTATTTATTTTCATCATTGTCTGTTTCTTATCACAGATCCATTGAGTTTATCCAGTCCATTTCTATGAAGGCAATGCGTGGAACTTGACTCTAATCATCAGAACATACTTCACATTGGACATTACCCATCCATCAGTACTTCGAATAACCTACCGGACAGGACAGGACATACAAAATGCTGTCAGTGATAGGATGCTTCCACAAGCAATAAAGTAATTGCAAAATCATGTTGCTGTTTTTTCATTATCGTTTGTAAAGAGGTATAACACACAAAATGCAACATGATTTTCTGAAAGGAAAGCCCTCAATTAATATTTCTATAAATGTAAAGCTTTCCAAACGTAAACCACATGCAAAAAATGCATCTTCATGAAAATGTTTGAAAATGCTTAAGACTGGAAAGGACAAAAGGCCTCATCTAATAAAAAATGTTGACATAAAATGTTTGGTTTTTCAGTCTCTGAAGTGATAAGGTACGCTGGCGATAAGAAATAAAAGAGTTTTTCAGTCTCTGAAGTGACTGATAAGGCACGCTGGCGATAAGAAATAAATCTTTAGCGCTCTGCTGGATAATGTTGATTTACATAAATGCTGATCTTTTGCATTCCTTACATTGGCTCCAAATCAAGGACCGTATATGTTTCAAAATAATGTTGTATGTGTACAAATGTATGATGAATGTCGCTCCACCTTATCTGTGTGATCTTATTACATTGTTTAGCGACACATTAATGGTTGAGAATAGGCCTGGACTCCACTCCTCATCTGATACCACAAGGCTCTCGGTTCAACGCTCAAGAAAGAGAGCTGGTGATCATTCGTTTGTTGTTGCCGCTCCACGTCTCTGGAATGAGTTGCCAATTCAGTTGAGGGTGGCGGTGTCAAAACGTTTGTTGAAAACCCATTTGTATCAAATCAATGCTAGGTATTTGTGTTTGTCTTTTTGCATCATTTTTGCCTGTTGTAAGGCGCTGTGTCATTTGTAGAGCGCCATATACATGATATAATAATAATTAATAATAATAATAATATACGCACGTAATGTTCATAATTCCTTAAGACTAATGTTTCAAATATTATAAAGCCAATATTTATATTATTATTTTTCATATTATTTTTATGTTCAGATCACACAAATGTAGCAGATTTTCTCCAAGATATTCTATGCTATGTTAGGGAAACTTCAATCATTAGGTATTCGTGTATTTGATAAAATATTTCAACCATATCTGCGAGTTCCCATATAAAGCAACTTAACAAACAGATGCGCTCAACAAGACTAATAGTGTATGGGAAAAGACGCATTTAACAGATGATCTTTTCCAAATTGGAAATGAACTATGAAAGACATTACCTTAATCTTTCCCAAAGGGAGTGTGAATTTCAAATGGGGTTACTTGTATCATTGACCCTAACTACCGTCCATGCCTGCAGGAGGGACTCCATTTGGGAATTACACTCCCTGTGTGGGGAAGATCAAGGTAATGTCTTCATAGGAGGTGTGTGGATTTTAAATGGAATAGTCTAAAATAAAGATATAAACATCTCCGAATGTTACGACGAGGAACATTCCGTCTCCAAGCAGGCCGGCCTGGAAAAAATGTTTATTTCCCGGGAAGATTAGCTAAAAATTCCCTGAAATATTGACAAATTGCTCGTCACTTTTTGCACATTTATGGAAAAGCAAAATTACCCTCTAAAACTTACCTCCGAATAACAAAACAAAATTAACTGGAAGGATTTTCCCGATATCCACAGTTTTCCCGCAATGAAGCAGTGTTATATTCTCAAAAACTCAGTTGCAAAATGAGACATAAATGTAATCTAAAGGCTGCCTTGTGTAGTTTAAATATTCATATCGAAAATTGAGGTGTTGACATCTTTGTAAAATACTTATCAAGAATCACTAAATTTGGAGTCAATCCAATGGTTTTATTAGCTGGTGGTGTGTCCATTAAATGACGAAATGATATACACTAGCAGTAAATATCAGATATCTTATTGGTATGTAGCTACAGTGAGCGTGTGAACAAGGAGTGTATATAAATAGGAGGGGACAGTTAGCTCATTTGCATATTTGTCATTATATGATTAACCCTGAGGCCTGCCTTGACCCTGAGAGGTCACAGATGCCGCCCTCTTACCTGGGAGGGGACTTTTCTATTGTTCTCATGCACAGCGTTGGCGATGAGCGACCGAGAAGTACATTATAACAAAAGCGTACAGATCGATTCGAAGCAGGAACAGTCTAACAATGATTGTGGACCGTATAAAATGACGCAATTTTTTGTGTTCGAAAATGTCAACATTTTTTAGGAGTATAATCACATTATAAACACATTTTGTGCGAGAGTAACATACAAATATGGTATAAAATGGCAAAAATGGCACGATAAAAATCCGTTCGTTATAAATAAATGGATAAATGGTTAAATAATTAAACTATCACCAACCACACTCGTCGATCTCTGTGGCGTGCATCGTAGGCCATGTCGTTTGCAAACGGCAACACGGGTTCGATCCCCGGTGTATCCGTGAATTCCATGCTTTTTTATGTTTTTTTTAAACTTGACGGTGGATTAATGTAGCATCATACATTTTTATGTCAATTTTTGTAAATTATAAAGGCCCATGTGTTTATAGTTGTTGTTTTTTCTATCATTTATCTCTTTGATTTATTTAACTTCTAAACAATTGTATGCGTAAACTATATACATGTATATTAGCGCGATAAATAAGTGATTTAATTTGATTTAATTTGAGTTCGGTTTGATAATGATAGCAAAATTTGTTGTAAAACCATTTTACCAGTCAGCCCAAGTTTGTGTACATCACGTTTAGTTTGTTATAGCTAGGCTAATATACTATTTGTAGCTATTTGTATACAAGAAGCAAACACATTTCCAAAACAGAGAAACATGAGAAACGGGACCGTTACTAACGTTAAATTTAACACCATTGCCATGATTACCAATTTGAGGCTCTTTTGGAAATCTGTACAACCGATGAATTTTTAGAAAATCGCGTTGATACAACTTCACTCAGGAAAGTCAGATCTTGTAGCAAAACAATTAGCTAGCTTTTTAATAAACGAATTGGGAGACGCAATGATGTCAAAATCTATGTGGAAAAAGGAATCAGATAACTATATTGATTGACTCGATCAAGTCTTGTACCACTGAAAGGTGATTAGAAGTAATACACGTATCGGCGATGGGGAGCTAAAGTTTGTTTCAGAATATAAAAAGAGCAACACCACCAGAATATATCTTACTCTGTGCAACACACATGTTGATGGATACTCGTTTGAAAATAACCCGCCCGTCACGGTATAGATCATTCTTTTAACGCTTGTATTCAAAGGGTTGCTTGAAGGTCGTGCATTGACTTGATCTGAACAACGAATAATATGGGAGCGAAAACCTTTTGTTATGGGCACGCATGAGTAAAGTGGATTCACTGTATAAATAACAAGATTTTGTATTTAAAGATCTGGAATAAAGGTTACCAGGGGACATTCGCTTCAACGATGCTTCTATGCGTACGTCAACTGAAAGTCTGGTCCGATGGTATGCTCAGAGGCGCCATAGCCAGCACTCAGAAACAAGTGATTTTGTTCTTTCTTTTGAAGATATGTGCACATTGGGTCATTCAGTAGATAGCGCATTTATCACATGTGGCACTACTTCAGTAGATAAGCGCAGGTATAACTGTGGTGGCAGTGCTAATAGCGCATGATAGTTACGTGTGGCATTACTATGTGTGCTATTATACCGCATGTCACACTTCACATGAGGCATTACTAATACTATGTGCTAAGTTAGCACATGTGTATGCGGTGGCCGCGCTATCGTCAGTAGATAGCGCATAGTCACATGTGGCATTACTATAATGTGCTATTTTAGTAGACAGCGCATGCGTCACATGTGGCATTACTAGTATTATGTGTGCAAGAATTTTTAATTCAATGTGTGCTACATGTATCCTTCAGTTAGATAGCGCTGTATCACGTGGCATAAATGTGTGCTATTCAGTAGAATACTAACGTTAGAGACGGTTATAGCATATAATAATAACAATAACACACAGCGCATATTAAAGCAACGGCACCAATGCGCTTTACAAACAAATGATCAATATCTTAAAAAACTACACATACATTAAAACACATGATAAAAAGATTATAAATAATATACAATGCAAAGAACACCTCAAAAAATACAAACAAATTTGTTAAAACAGCCATAGGAGAAAAATACAATTAGCTGCTATTGATAAAAACATTGCGATTTAAAAGTCAATAAAACATCAATTATGACAAGTTATAAGCAGTTTAAAAAAAATATACGTCTCACACAGGGCCGGGCCGGCCAGAGAAGTGTTCCCCAGGGATAAAGAAACTCCCAAGTGAAAACCCCGATTCTCTTGACCTTAATAGTTTGTCGCAACTGGTATAGGTGGCGCGCTATCATTTCCAAATAGTTGGGGGCTGAGGGATTATTGGTTCACATTCTTCTAAAAGCACCAAATTGGACCCATATGTTGCTCATACCATGGCAGGTAATAGAGGAGGAGGCTAATCGCGACACTACTCAAACAAGATATGTTTATAGCCGCCTATTCATTGCTAGGCTTATAGTTAACTTCGTAAGAATAATCCTCCTTGAAGTGGCCTTTAAAGACTATTGTTTAGCCGCGATCGACCTCCATGCTCGAGCGGATTTGACATGACACTTGTTTATCATGTCTATAGAGGCCTTGCACGTACGTGCTTCGGTCGGCTTTACAGAAATGAATCATCACGCGTCATTCACTGCAATGATGGCACTTTAATGCATAGGGGAGATGCGGGAGAGTTGAGCCACCGGGAGAGTTGAACCACCCCCTATAACTCGAAAAGTAGTAACTTACTAAAATTTATATTGGCATATATGGTTATATAGCATCAATACGACATTCTTAGTGTTAAACTCTACTGTCATGTGTGCTCAGTATCAAAGATACCTAAACAAAATCTTTTTTTTTCACTTTTGAGCGAAAAATAGAAAAATAAATGTTTTGTCTTTTTTCCCATGGCAAGACTTAAAATATAATAGCGGTAATTTGTTTATTGAAGGGGGTATATATGACCATTATTTTAGAGAACTATTGTAAACTACAAAAAGTTCTACACCAGACAGGATTGGGTTATTTACAAAATGGTCACCATGAGGAGAGTTGAGCCATTGGTCATGGGGAGAGTTGAGCATAGGGAAAACATGTAGTAACATTTTGATTTTTGGACTAAAGGTGAAAAATGTATAATAAATGAGAGAAAATGTTATTTTGTGCCATGATAATAACAATTGAGCACCAAATTTACTTTAAGGATTAATAAATCAAAAGTTGAAAAAATATGATTTTTGTTTTTTTCACCAGCCATTGACTTATCATGCTGGCTCAACTCTCCTGTAATGGTGGCTCAACTCTCCCATACTGTAGGGAGAGTTGAGCCACTTTACCAATTTTTTTCAAACCTTTTGTATAAATAAGCCTTAACTGCTATCCCAACTGTTATTGTTTCACAACGAAAACAACACTCTAAAGTTTATCTTACACTAATTTTTTACAGGTTTGTACTTTTCTTCCGCATATGGTGACACAAAATATAAAAAATGGCTCAACTCTCCCGCATCTCCCCTACAATCCATTCAGTTTATTCTTTGAATTGACGCGGGATATTTGAAAGTGATATAAACTCGCATGGATACAAATGGGATTTTTAGCTTCTTATAGTTTTGGTGAACAAAGTTCAGTAGTCTGCCTCGATTCTGCTGTATGTATCAGAAATGTAGCAATATTTGATTCAATATTACATTTTTCGGTCAACTTCGGTCACGATCATATCATCATAAATCGGTACGATATATGAGTAAGTTTATTTTGAACTATGTCTGAATTACAGGAAATTGCAGGAAATATATGAAAATAACCAAATTGTCGGACTTATTTCTTAAGAATTCACAGTTTGGGAACCAAATTTCCCTAAACAGAACGACGTATTCAATAATTCGTAACTTTCCGAATATACCGCCGATTTCGGTAGAAGTTTTGCTGAAATGTTCGTTTCCCTGAGATCTCTTTCGGTGGTGTAAAATATTATCACGCAAGCTTACGAGGGACCAAAAACATCCATTGTCTTAATTAAGAAAATAGATGTTATGCCCCTCTCGTACGCATGCGTGATAAAAATTTACAAATAAAATCTAGAATCACTTTAAGTGTGATACGTACACGGGACGTCAAAACCACTCGAGTGTGGAGGTTGATCGCGGCTATACACATGGCTTGAAGGGCCGATTCAAGGAGGATTATTCTTACGATATACAATAGGGTGGTAATTGATCATGAAAGAACGGAATAGGATTAGAAATAGGGCTAATCTGCGATTCAGCTCCTCCTCTATTACCTGCCATGCTCATACCATACTCTTTTGATTTTTGATGGATGCCAAAATTGGAGCCCGGAGGGACGGCCATATTGGCCAATTCCAATATGGCCGCCACACTGGGGATCAAAAATTCAAATTGCTTCAATTAAGCTGACAAGCATACCAAATTGTTTGTCTGATGTGTGGTTACTGAGATATTGAACAAAACGTGAAAAGGTCGTTGACCTTTGCTTTTGGGGGTCAACATTTGAACATGCTCCGATTTTGTCAAATTGTTCGTCAGATCACAATGGTTCAAGAAATGGTAATTGTTACCACCTGGAGTCGTTTTTGTGCCTTATACAGGATCGAAAAGTCACAATCCCTATCATACGCCTATATACGCCCAAAAGCAAAGGTCAACGACCTTTCACGTTTTGCTCAATATCTCAGTAACCACACATCGGAAGTGGTCCTGGTGCTCAGACAAACAATTTTTAGCTAAATTGAAGCAATTTGAATTTTTGATTCCCCAGTATGGCGGCCATATTGGAATTGGCCAATATGGCCGTCCCAGAAGGCTCCAATTTTGGCATCCATCAAAATCAAAAGAGTACTTGGTATGAGCAACATATGGGCCAAATGTTGTGCTTTTAGACGAATGTGAACTAAACCTTCCCTGTGATGCCCTAACAGCCCCAACTATGATTGCTTAATCGCTTGTCGCAGTTCTGTTATAGAGTGCGCTATTTTATTGGCCAAATCTAAACAATGCACATATTATGAGATTCAATCGCCTGTGCTCCTGCGCGGTCACAATCAGGTGAGGTGTTTCGTAAAGCGCTATAACATGTGGTAGGCCTATTGTTGGGTTTAGGGTTTTTATTATCATCCAGTCCGGGAACATTAAAATCAAATCACATCAAACTTTTTTGGATAATGTGTATTGTCAATATCAATATTGTCGGTCTGCTTGATCTTACCATGGGATACCAAAGAATGACTCCGCGGCCGCTCTAGAACATCGGGAACTTTTCCTAAGGCTTTTATGGAGCCCGGGGGACAGATATACTATTGATTAGCGCATCACAAGAAGTTCTGTCACTTGCATGCAGTACATACTCAATAGGAACTTGGTCAACGATAGTGGTGGACAAACCAAGAAATCGCACGCATGCGTAGAAAAAAATGAAGTCTTCTCCTTGGTTAGAGGGCAGTAGAGGACCTTTTCGATTTTCAGACGATGCCGGACGTACGAATATTTTATAGGTTACATTCGGTGGGGGAACGTTAGGATCCGTCCGCCACTGAATAGGCCTACCGTACGGTTTCGTCAATGTTTTATACGAACACATTTCACTCCCAGTTTAAAATGTTAAAAAACATCATGTCAGCTAGGTACAGGGTGTCCCAAAAGTCTATGCACGACTTTGAAGCTTTGTATTTTACAAAATATAAGTCGTATTGAAAATATGAATACATATTTAGAAAGAGGAGATGTGGGAAATAATTTTGATACCAAACATTGGAGTAACATCTGTTTGTAATGCCACCCTAGAAGAAAAACATGTATACTGCAAAAATGTAATTTTATACTTCGGAGGAATAAAGTTCATAAATCCATACCTATTGAGATTAACAAAAAGACGGGTAGAGTTGGATACACGGAAAGTGATCCGTCAAATGTAATATTTAAAATTTTACCTTACAGTGATCCCATTCATAATAACAAACTATATCACACATAATTTTCGTTTCTGTAGTGAAATCTAGTTTAAATGTTTTGTTTGATCTCAATCTTGTATGGAAACTTCTTCAAGTCCTTACGCATAATTCTGTGAACAGTTGATCTTTTAATCTTGTTTTCTGCGGAAAGTCGGCGAATAGATCTCTTTGGTCTTATAACATCAATGTGACTTGTTGATCAACCAGTCTTTTTTCTACCACATCTAGACAGATCATGCACAGTTCCTGTGTTCAAAAATGTATCCACCAACTTCAGAATGGATATTCTTCCTGGTGCGCGTTTCACTTTGAAATGTTTTCTGAACTTTTGTTGAGTAAGTTGAACTGAATTTGTTTCAGCGTAGAACCATACAATTTGTATTCGATTATCTATGCTGTAAACCATCTTGAATGAAGACTTTTGCTGTGCAATGTTGTCTACTGCGCCTATTTATGTTGTGAGTGACCGAGTTTGGTAATAACATTAATGTTTCAAGGTAAGCAGTGAACTGTGACTAATGCGCAACGTTGCTTTTATACCGTTAATTTATGCGCACCTGGTTTTAGCAACAATGTGTGGTACTTGGTATGGGTAGGTCTCACACGGCCAAAAACTTTCAACCAGTTTTATAATGTTGGTGGTTCACCAATAGGGTTGTGTTTGGTATCAAATTAATTTCCCAAATCTCGTCTATCAAAATATGGTTAAATTTATACCATATGATTTATATTTTATGAGATATGATTCTTCAAAAACGTGCATAGACTTTTGGGACACCCTGTATAACAGCGATTATTTTATACTCTTGAATCTTGTGCGTACAATGATTCTATACATGTGACACCGGTCAGAAGAGATTCATCATTGACTTGTTGAGCACTAACTACACGGTAAATGCAAGAGGTCCGCGTCACTATATTTGTATCAATATTTTTCAACTTTTCCGTGCCGATAATACTAATTAGTCAACATTTTGGCTTCATGTTTAATGTTCAATCCATGGTTCAAATAACCGATGCCTATAATGGTTATAGCTTTTACTGCTATTTCAATTTCCAATAAAAAACTATTTAGTCTTTGGATCGCCGCAAATCAGCTGTCCAAAGCGGGGGGGGGGGGGGGGGGGGGGGGGGGGCGGTTCTACCAAAATCATACGTGGATGTGCCTCCCACCGGTTGATTTTGGTAGAAGAATCATACGTGCATGTGCCTCCCAAACCTTCTATACCTGCATCATATGCAAAATTAACACCCGATCGGTATATTACCAAGTGAAATGTCTACCGATCAGTATACCCTTGTATATGCAAACAATAAACAGAAGGTAAGTAGAAAATTGGGTTCTCAAAAGTGTAATAATTAACCAAAATTGGGTTCAAAGTATATTTTAATCAATAAACCTATCTAACAAAGTACGGGCCATTCTATACCATCAAAGAGGGGGCTGTAACGATGCTTCTGTACTCGTCTTCTCAACGGGTTGCCCAGAACTGTCGTTGGTCTCGTGATTTCGATGATATGTTTTGACTCTATCAGAACTAGAAGAATATTACCACATATTACTCAATTCGCAAACACAACTTGTATATGGTCACGCGTTATGAACTCGCCTCCCAATAGGGTGGTGCCGTTACATTTTGTAGTTTTATGCTGTCATTTTCCTCAAATATTTTCAAAACCACAAAAGCTATCTCAACAAATTTGGTATCATTTTAAAGCCCTAATAACAAGCTATCTGCCGGCAAAATGGCATTGGTATAGCTAATATAGAAGGGGAGATACAGCTGTTTGATGTTTGGAGACCAGGGGTGGTGCTGGAAGGGGTGTTTCTGGAAGGGGTGCCGCCTGTACAAACTCAATGGGGATAATCCAATAATGGCGATAATCTTTGTTCTTTTTACAATAACTAGTCATCGCCTAATGTTACAAACACCATTCTGGTCTCATTTTAAAGGATATTTAGTAGTCTTTAAGTATGTGGTTCAACAGACTTGTCAACTATTTGTAACAACTAATTAATTATGGATAAGACCATGATTATCAGCTTTCTTCCTATTCGCTACACAGTCAACATGAATAATCAGCCTCAATTTACCGGATTTATAAAAATGACTATAACAGAAAAAGTTTTCAACATATGATAGCAAAAGTATACATTTTTGGAAAGCTTGTAACTAGAGGTATTCAGAAATGCCGTTTATATCAGGGAAGGGTTCATCCTTAAACAAATATTTCTGAAAATTCTAAAAATATATAAAATAAAAATTGGAGATATTCACTAGCCGGTATAATTACCATACCGACGTAGTAAGTTTGACAATTATATATCATCTAATGGGTAATTTCATGAGGAATTCAAATATGTAAAGTAAATAATAATAGGGGTAGGTATAAAATATATATCGATCTCAAATTAAAAATTAAAAAACTCTGATATTTTTCCGAACATTTCCGATCATACCATTTTAGTTCTTGGTCGTACTATAATTTTAATGGCATATTCGGTTTCCTCATGCAATTTCCCTTCAGAAAATGTATACTTTTACTACCTCAGGGGGGTATACAAGCAAATATAAATGTGTAAAGTTAAAATCATGTCGCGAAAGCCAAAATCCGTGTGTAACGCGAAAGGAGGCGAGCTTAAAACACATGACCATATTGACTTATTAATGGTTTATTAATATATATACAAATTGATAAGTAGATTTCGTAGTTAACACAATGTAGATAGAAGTATTTGTTTCACATTAATAATGTTTCACGACTATGCCGGAGTATAACTGTTTTTCTCCTATGTTCGCGGTCATAGTCTTCAGCTTGGCGCTGCAGTAAACTAACTTGATCTCAAGTTATCTCCACTATTTATTCTTGTTAGGTTAACTATACCACCCCCACATCTTTAGTACACATTACCAAATATGGAATTGAATTTAGCATCTACTGATTTCTGGCTAAAATAATGACATTCACATTCCCATCACCAAATTAGGAATAATAATATTATTTGTTTATGTGCCTTAATGAATATGCATTAGTTTCAAGGAAACCCCATATGACTACGTCATACGTTCTTGGACTATTATTCTACACCTCCCTGACCTTCTCATTATAATATCATAATATTATGTTTTCATGTGATTTTGGGGAATGCCCATACGTCAGACATTCTTAGAACTAATCTGATTAATCTGTGACCTTCTTTCAGGATTAACCTGTCTGAGCATGATTTTCTGTAGTCCCTTTTGTATGGACTAGTTATTTACAATTTATAGTTAATATTTCCATTAAATATATAAGAGTTATTACTCTACTTCCTTACAAGTTCAATGTAACTAATTATCTCAATTAGTTAATTAAGCCTGAAGAGTTTAACAAGAAACTCTGTTACAGGGGCCTAATGAAAACCTTTTTGATTACCACCCATCGCCATACCAAATTTCGCGAAAAGGCACTCCAAAAGGCAGGCACGTTATACGTAGTACCAGGGGCGGATCCAGGGGGGGGGGGGTGCTGCGGTGGCTGCAGCACCCCGGGGTATGAAGAAGAAAAAAAGGGGGAGAAAGAAAAAGGAAAGGGGGAAAAGGAAAGGAGACAAAAAAGGAAAGATAAGAGAGCATAGCTCGGAGGGCGGTGCTGCGCACCGCTTGGATGGTACCTGATCAATTTCATTTTTTTGGGATCGTCTTTTCACAGCACCCCGGGGTGCGACCATCCTGTATCCGCCCCTGCACGGTAGTACCACTATATAGTGAGAACCCCGGGTCCAAAGCTACTGCTCGAGGTCTTTAAAAATAGATTGTAACAGCAAAACATAAAAACTGGTATTGTCCATCTTTTAGTTTCCAGTAAGTTAATGATTATTTTAGCGCAAAGTGACCAGGCCGCTCCTTTTATGTTGCAAGTTTCAATGTCATAATAACTTCAAATTATTGACGATACCGACACTTGAATTTGTTATCCAGCTCCAGCGGTTTTAGGATGATAATAATTTAGTTACAACATGGGATGAATTTTCTTTGGTCATAATCAAAATCCATCCATTATAACATTGAAAACAACGGAGATTTAAAAATTACGGCCGTTCGTGTCCACCATCGTCTGGTATTTTCAATTTTCGACTCTACAAATGACGTGTATTTTTTAATTGATTGATATGATTATTCATGAACGTCACTGCCTTCTATTGTTATATAACAATGAGTGTCCAGAGGTTGGTGTGAAGTCGATTTGTGTCATACAAAACACCCACTTTTGCGCCATACAAGTCGCCCAGGTTTCCCTAATCTTTCTAATCATGACTTTCAGGCCTACATTGCCCTAGACAGCTGCACATTTTCAGGTATCGTACACATTGCACTTATTTATATTCCATTAAAACAAGTACTAGGTATGTGTTTTGCAGTTTAACCCTATTGTTGTCAATGTAGCACGCACCATAGTCAATATACCGCCAAAATGCGCCTTCCTACAGTCACCAATTCGAATATAGACCGCCTTTGGCGGAAAAAACACTGTGGGTCAGTCGGGGTCAGTATGGTAAAACACGGTGTCAATGTGGTAAATAACACGGCGGGGCTAGCGCCGTTCCGTTATTATTGATGATGCTATAGATCCCTGAGATGGTTGAAATCGCTCCAACGAGAACGGCAAACGTCATAATCAATATGTTTATCGCTAATTGAAAGTTTGATATACTGTGGAAAGAGAAGAAATCATGTAAAATTGAGCACTGGTTATGTTGGTTAAAGATTACAAAATAAAACATAACGTTGTCGAGATGTTATCGATTAGGACATTGTTTTGAAGTAGGTTACATCTGAGACAATTAGTCCCAGGCTACATATCCGTATAAACTTTCATTTTGTTTCTAACTATAGTTTTCAATACTCAGTGGCTTTGCCGGAGGGCGGGAAACTGTGAAAAATCTTGTCCAACACCCTACTCTCTTAAATGAAAAGATTGAAATCTCAATCTTTCAGATTTTTTTTAGTTTGAAAATATTGTCCAAAAAGTGCCAACAATTAGTTTTTTATCTTAAAAATCACATTTTTGGCACTTTTTGGTCAATATTTTCAAAACTAAAAATTTTGAAGCCCCCCCCCCCAAAAAAAAAAATGCGATCCTAAATAATTGACTTTAGATGATTTTGGTGAAATTTTGAAATGTTTAATCTAAACTGATTTTGTTAGGTTGTCTGAAAATTGTTGGCGCAAATTTTTTTTTGATTTTTGGGAACTACATTATTAGTTTAAAAGTTGAAGGATTAAGATAAGTTGGTTATGAAATGGGACCAGGTTATATTCGAAATATAGACTTCAAACGCCACTATTAAAAATTTGCCAATAGAACAAAGCTGATCTGGTTGGTGTGGTATTTTCAGGAGGGGGGGGGGGAGGGGTGACTGAGCGGTATTAGTCCTTCAGTGGCATAACTACCGCGGGGAGATATTCTCCTAAATGAGTGACAAAACTCCATGTATATATATACGACTAAAAATAGTCATTTATATACCCGACCACCGGCCTATCACTCCACATGCGGGGGGGGGGGGGGGGGGGGGGGGGGGGGGGCATTCAGGGTCTCTATAATGGGGGTTTGGAGTGGATTTTGACGAAAACTAGATTTCGAATGCAAATTGTCACAATTTGTGAATTTATATCAAGGGGCCAAGGGTCGCCAGCTTCTGAGTGGTATATGCCCGTAATGGCAGCGGCCCCTACCATAATTTCTTAATGTTAAAATACATTATAGTGTTCGTGCCTTTAATTAAACGATTTAAAAAACAGTTTCTTCAGATATAGAAATATGGCACCATTGAATCCGTTTACACTCTTAAAGATAATAACGAAGCAATTCAATTTTAAGCGTTTGATGTGGCGGCTAAATAGTAAAAACGAGATTTGTTTAGTTTTTAGCCACCAATCTCTCAACAGCTAAATTATCAGTCCTACATTAAACCGAGACCATGATATAAATGAGTGCAAGTTATTCCTGTCGAGTCTCAGTTTCTTTTTGGCCGTACGTAGCCTCTCCGCTCAAAGTAGACGCCATACGATTTCAATTAGACCAAATGGATATTAGACCAAGTGGAAATTATACCATTTATTATTAGACCAATTGGCATTAGACCAACTGTGTTTTAACAAAGTGGTTATTTGACTAAATGGTTATTAGACTGACATTTAGCCCAACTTGTCTTACACCAATTTGGTATTAGACTAAATGGGTATTACTATATTAGACAAAATGGTTTTAGACCTATAAATGGCAAGTCACCCGCTGCACATGCTCCCGGTATACACAGTCAATAGTTAGGTCACCCAAGCCCTATATGAAAGCTATGAAGATTGTTAAACGGGGTCAGTCGTCACAAACATGCACAAACACAATAGTCAAACGACCTTGCTATTGTCATGCTATTGTCAACACTCCCTACACAGAGGTCTGCAGTGCAAATCTGTACGATTTTCGCCATGTAATGTCAATGACAGATTTCATTCCGTGGTATAAAGGTATGAGGTTTCCGTGGTCTTCGCTATCTCCAAGCAGATAGAGCAATACGTACACGGACTTTTTTGTAGACGATGGTTCATATCATGATTTGGTGAGGTTTAGAATGAGTTAGGATTCCTGCAATTTTGAAGACCACGGGTTTTCAAAACGTGAATTTTCCGGCATTGTACGACATAAATTTGGTCACCAAACGTGTTTAAAACTATACATTTTACTGTTCTGCAGATGTTATTGACCCTCCTCTATAAGTCTACACGATTTTTAACACGTTTCTTAGTTTTTGAGATGCCCAATAGACCATTTCCCGAAGCTATTTCTAGCAACTATTGCAGTCACTGTGACTCCATTGTTTTCTTGCGTATAACAAAATATGACATGCAGCGTGACCTCCCTACTGGCTGTACATTCAATTCATTTTACCGCCGTCCGCGTCAATTTTTTAGACTTATCCAAGTCTTTATTTACGCTAAAGGATAGGCGAAAGTTGAATTGAAACGTGTATTTATGTATTCCATTAGTGTAAAGTGTATGCGGGTTTTTATTTTATTTTCTTGTACGAATATTTCGTTGGCGCTACTGCATAGCTAGCTATGGACACGCCAGAAATGTTAAGTATCGACGCACACGTTTAGAATTTGAAAACTACAATGCAAGACCTTGTTCAAAGGCTAACCCCGCTCGGACGAAACGGTGATAAATTCCCCAAGTCTGCAGTCCCAGTTGGATTGTCCGTATTTTGGTCGGACAAAACAAGTTCAAGCCGTAACTGGATTGTCCCAACTTCTTGCGAGGGCGGTATCACAAGTATGCGACGTTCAATTTTTGTTCGGGAAAAACATAGGGTTCATGTACGATGACGATGTTACTTTTTCATTGGCCGTTTCTCCATGCTGGTCCCGGATTTAGCCGGTCCCGTCTGTCTTAAAAATTGTTTCCATAAGATTTGCACGTTGTATCGGAGTAACAGCCGCCGAGAATCTCAGTAGCAGGGGCCTGCTATTATACAACACCTAAGAAAATATCATTGTTATTTCATTGGAGGATTATAATAGGTCACGTGTGATTAAATATCCGCTCCATTGCACGATTTGCCGTGCATCGACCCCTACGATACATTGCACGGTATAAAGCCGCTCGGCCCTAAGGCCTACATCATATTTTATATAATCTCTATAATTTGTTACAAAATAACAATGATTTTTTCTTAGTGTTTTATACTAAAACAAATAATGAATGTTTTCATTCGTGCAATGGAACGAATATTTTCATTCGGTGAAAGATGCAATGTTCATTCAACTCGGCTCCGCCTCGTTGAATGGAACATTACATCTTTCACCTCATGAAAATATTCGTACCATTGCACGAATGAAAACATTCATTATTCGTATATTACCTACTTGTCCCCCTGTTTGAAATGTGCCGAGCGGTAGAGATTTATCATCTCAGATGATAGTGTCCTCTTTCGTTCAGTTATTACGAAGCCTGATTTTTAGATAGTAGGTGGAGACTGGAGTACGTGTACGGACCATTGATGAGCATGATGAAAGCATTACTTTAGTCCGCAGTGGTGGACATCAGGCCTATAATCTGCCTTTAGTTTGTTCACGACATTTCGAGGAGCTCAGAGTTTCTTGCCAGCTTTGGTTGAGCAGCAGGGGCGTAACAGAGGTTGGTTGTCAGGGGGGGGGGGGGGGGGGGGCACAGCCAAAAAAATTCCTGGTTAGAATAATTCCGTCCCGGAATTTTTCGTAAAAGGTTGCCCCAAATTTTTTCCCAGTCAGTCACCTCGTGAATTTCACGTGTGTGTGTGTGTGTGGGGGGGGGGGGGGGGGGGGGGGGGGGGGCACTGTGCCCCCCCCTGTTCAACTTACTTTGAATGTTTGAACGAGAGTCTATAAGTTCATACGGTTAGAGAGGTCGAAGATCGATGCCAGATCCGGTTCCAGACACTGTGCCCCCCTGCCCCCCGGCTGTTACGCCACTGTTGAGCAGTGACAGTTAAGAATAACTGTCATAGGGTTAAGATAGCCTCGTAAAATGTTCTTGTCCCCACGCCCTCCAATAAATCAGAAAACCTTGCTACGCTAAACATGCTAAATGTACTAGGTCTCAAAATATACTTAAATCTATACTCACTTTGCCGATGTCTCTGGAAGTTTGCATAACTTAACGTAGATACCAAGCGGCAATATGAAATTGACTAGCGCTGTCAAAGTCCCTCCAAATATAGACAAGAATGTTTGAAAGCTCGGTATAGTTGCTGCTATCATCAACGACATTAACATAAAACATGACCGTACTACACAGCGTTTCCAGTTAAAATCTGATAAAAATGGGGGGACAAGATAAAAACAACAACTTACTTTGAATGTTTGAACGAGAGTCTATGATAAGTTCATACGGTTAGAGAGGTCGAAGATCGATGCCAGATCCGGTTCCAGATCCAATATAATCTGATTTGAGGGCAGTAGCGGCGGAAGCAAACAACTTTAGTGGGGACGAGCCAAAATTTGGTTTATATAATGTTGAATCATGCGAAAAAAAATTCGCGCAAAAATGGGGCAATTTCAACAGTAAGATGGTCCATAGGGGGGGGGGGGGGGCGGGGGGGGGGGGCTGGGGTACCGCGACAATTTGCGATATTTTGCGAAAACGATACGTGTCGTTGAAAAAATAATTTACACTGTTTTAACGAAATGCACTATGGAATTGTGTTACCAGCCTAAATAAAAGAGGTCGCAAACTTGCTTACAATTCGTCGCTGTTCTGACATACCGGCACAGGTGCCATTTGGGGCAAAATGAGTTAAGATGCATTTGATGATCTACAAATGAAACTCTTTATTCTCCCAAAAAATTGAGACAAAAAGGTAATTAATTAATGAGATACCGCACTAATTAGTGTGATATGCCAGGGTTTGAACATAATACCGGCATGAAAACCTCATTTTGTATTCTGACATACCGGCACATCACAATATTCTGCCAAAGACCACCGTGTAACTGCAGTTCTGATATACCGGCATATCACTGTATCACTGTTCTGACATACCGGCACATGACTTTATGACATAATTACTCCTAATTAATAATTGCAATTTGTTGTTGTAACATGCTCATAACAAACATAAGTATATATCTATTAGTGTTCTTTGACAATGATAGTGACATTTGATGTAAATGCTCTCTAACAAGTCTTTAAAAATTGGAAAATTTTCAAACACGATTTTCTCAAAACGCTGTTTTTCGTGATGTGCCGGTATGTCAGAACAGCGACGAATTGTATATTAGCCTAGCTAAACAAGCTGAAAGTGACATCTTTGAATGTATAAACAAACGGTGTGCAAAGGAGAAATGGTTTTACAACAAGTTTTGCTATCATTATCAAACTGAACTCAAGTTATATCACTTATTATCGAGCAATAATATATATATAATTGTTTACGCATTTTAACTGTTTAGACATAAAGTTAAATAAATCAAGAGATAAATGATAGATAAATAAATAGAAAAAACTATAAACGCATGGGCAGCCTTTATAATTTATAAAAATTGACATAAAATCATCTGTATGCGTGCCCACACGGACAGCGCTGAGCCAGTGTTGACCGTATAAATGACGCCATTTTTTGTGTTCGAAAATGTCAACGTTTTTTACCGTTCTTTCAAAAATAAGGAGTATAATCACATTACAAACACATTTTGTGCGAGAGAAACACACAAATTTGGCAAAAATGGCACAATAAAAATCCGTAAAAAAATAAATGTATATGGTTAAATAATAAAACTATCACAATTATACTCGTCGTTCTCTGTGGCGTGCATACGTTCCATATCGTTGGCAATCGGCCATCACGGGTTCGATTCCCATATATTCCTTGTTATCCTTTTATTTTTCTATTTTTTAAACTTGATGGTGAATTAATGTAACATCATAGTTATGTCAATTTTTATAAATTATAAAGGCCGCCCATGCGTTTATAGTTTTTTAATTTTATTTATCTATCATTTAGCGCATAGGGACTTAATTGTGTTATGCGCTCAATAAGCATGGTTTTATTATTATTATTATTATTATTATCTCTTGATTTATTTAACTTTAAAATTTAAAATGGTGGTCTCATCGCAGCAAACCGGTCAAAAAAGACATCATTTTAGCTTGTGTCGTGTGATGTTGGGGTCAAAGGTTAAATTAAATCTTCGAACTGGATTAGGGGGTGGGGTACCGCGCCATTTTGCGATATTTTGCGAAAACGATCGTGGTTATCACGTGATACGTATCGTTGAAAAAAAAATTTACACTGTTTTAACGAAATGCACTATGGGATTGTATTACCAGCCTAAAATCAAAGAGGTCGCAAACTTGCTCACAATTGTATAGTATTCGCCTAGCTATAACAAGCTAAAAGTGACATCTCTGAATGTATAAACAAAGTGTGCAAAGGAGAAATTGTTGGGCACACTGGTAAAATGGTTTTACAACAAGTTTTGCTATCATTATCAAACTGAACTCAAGTTAAATCACTTATTTATCGAGCAATAATATAATTGTTTACGCATTTTAATTGTTTAGATACAAAGTTAAATAAATAAGAGATACATTTATGATAGATAAATAAACTTAAAAAAAGAAAACAACTATAAACGCATGGGCGGCCTTTATAATTTATAAAAATTGACATAACAATGATGCTACATTAATCCACCATCAAGTTTAAAAAATAGAAACATAAATGGATAACAAGGAATATACGGGAATCGAACCCGTGATTGCCGATTGCCAACGACATGGCCATCGTATGCACGCCACAGAGATCGACGAGTATAATTGTGATAATTTTATTATTTAACCATATCCATTTATCTATGACGAACGGATTTTTATTGTGCCATTTTTGCCAAATTTGTGCGTTTCTCTCGCACAAAATTGTAATGTGATTATACTCCTTATTTTGAAAGAACGGTAAAAGACTTTGACATTTCGAACACAAAAAATGGCGTCATTTATACGGTCAAGCAGCGCTGTACGTGTGGTCACGCATACAGATGATGCCGGCAGGCCAAACAAATCCAGCGGCAAGACCCGCATATAAAACAAAAGTGATCATAACGGGGCTCGAACTCACAACCTTTCGCTCCATATGTCAACGTTCCATCCACTACAGTACACCAACCGTGCTAATTTAACAAACTTTTGGCGAATAATTTATTAATATCTAATTTTATTAATTGGACCGGTGTCATGGGTTAATGCACTGTGTAATTCTACAAGTTCCCGGCAAACACTCTGTTCAAAGGCACAAAAAGTGGACTTGTTTTAAGCTTTTTTTTGCAATTCTGAGGTGTGCAGATCGTGTTTCTTTATCAAATTGGTTAGAAATCCATCCATTTTAGAACATCTGAAATTTAAAGTGGACCCGCACACCTGGGAAAGTATGATGCCAAGGGCATATATTTTGCACGTAAATCCAATACAAAAGTTCAGAAAATCGACCAAAATATGACGTCATGACCATTGCTTCGGGACAAAATCCCTAAATCGCCGTGTAAAAAATGTCGGCAGTGCGTCACTAAATAGAGCGCCCTCAATTAAGACGGAGCCCCGTTCTACAGCTGACTGATGAGGGCGGTATAGACGCTCGCGATCATAAGCTGTAGGATTTCTGCGCTCGCGATCCGACGGAGCTCCAAGTATAATCGACATTGATACAATGTATGTTTACGCGTCAGGAATGTGCATTGCAAGGACGATAATAATACCCATAGGCGATGTTCATTCTAAAACCAACTTAAACTAATACTGAGTGTCAAATGATAGGTTCTGATAAATTGATCTTTAGATTTTGTTGGCGTGTTTGATAAGACGTTATATTATCCAACAGTTAAAACGCTAATACCTACCGTATGGAACATTCAGCATTTGTTCGAGATCTTGATATAGAGTATTTGTGAAGATGACAATGGAAAAAAGCAGGTGGATATTTATCGCCAGTATCACAGCCACGGATAAAACGGACATGGAAAAAAGTTCCGTGATATTCTCCGACTCCTGTGAGATCATTAATGGGCGGTAAACCAACACGGCGAGGATAGAACTGGGTATATAAAGCATTGCAATACCTGTAATTAGAGTAAGATTTATAACGACAGCGGACAGTATTAGCATCTGGAGTATAAATCATACGCTTTAGCATAATGACCTTTTAACCTGGACAATTTCGTAAGATCGGACGTATTTGGCACACTTCAAATCGTTGAGTAGTTCTTACTATTAGTGTTGGGTGGATTTTGTTATCCATTTTGTATGTCCCCCTTGTAGTACTATTATTCTAACATCAAATAATGGATCACCAATTAAAATTAATGAGGGAAAAGTTACCAAAACCCCCTTGGGTCGGACGTACTCACACGGAATGATTTTTTCAGACATGATTCGAAAGATTACACATTTCAAGAAAGTATTAGGGATTTGGTGCATTTTGTATAGATGAGGGTTTGTATAAGACACGCCTCAGGCTACATAATGCAAGAAGAAGAAAAAATACCCACAATCGTATCGTTATAGGTATTTGTCCTCAAAAAAATGAAATGATTAAAAACGGTGCCTTCTATTTCTTTTATTTTTTATCTTTATAAATGGTATCATCTTGGGCATGGGCTATCCCTTTTTAAAGGGAATTTTTATTTATTTTAATGGCGCAGAACTGGTAGCGGCAAACAACTTTATTGCCGAAATAACAATTTAAACATGTCAAGGGTTTAGCATAACAAGGCTCCATTTGCAATAGCTGCCAGGTAGTCATATGTGGTAATCAGTCAACCAGCAGGTCACGCTCTATGCACGGCAAGGTCATTTTTTCTTTTCACGGGATGTAACTGCAATATGCAAGTTCCGATGATTTCCGAAATTTTCCGAATAGAAGAGCTCACTTTAGATCGCTTTCTCATAAACCCAGAATATGTATGTAGACTATTTTATTTACAGTTGTTTGATTTATCATTTTCTGCTATCATTCATATCATATATTGTACATTTATGACTGTATAAAATGATGTAATTCTTGATTTAAAAAAGAGGTAAAATTATCATAATTATGTGATATGCGATTAAAAACCCTGGTCGTGACCGTTTGAAGCATTTGAATATCAATTTGCTAACACAGACTTCAATTTGAACCATTGATCTTTCATAATATTAAAAGATTAGAAGGGTACATAATGATTATATGCTTTTAATAATCATATGAAATATACAATTTTGGTGGAAAGATCGGAATTTTGCTGTGGTTCCACATGCTCTCTGTATAGACGTAGCATATGTTATGGATATCCATTTGAAATACAAGTGTTTCCCGCGACACTACACACGCACGGCTGGTTTACTTTATCTTGACGGGACAATAGGTTCATCGATCGGTAACGCGACTTTCTACACAGAGAATGACAAAATGTGCAAAATTTGCCAAACTAAAATCATCTATTCATCTTATTTTCCTGGTCTTGACCGTTTGAAGCAATAAGCCTTCCGAATGTTGACATTTTACGGAGACGAAGAATACACTTTATTTGCTGCGAAATATTCAGGAGGGTAGTGACCATTTTTAACGAGATATGGCAAATTTATGGAGACACTTTTCAATGTAAATATTGCAGAAAAATTGCGATACTGTTTTCAGTATTTCAGGTCCTACACATCGTTTTAAAGGATCAAATCCCCTGTATTAATTAAGATTAAAGCCTTGCCAACCATAATAAGAAGTTTATAGTGGAGATATTAACTGAAATGACACAAAAATAGCAAATTTAAAACTCTTCTCATTTTCATCCTTGCAAAAACGTCCGTTAGCCGAGCGAGGTCATTCGCGCTGGCTGAAAAAGAAAATAGCGACCATTGCGTGACATGCTAGCTGACTGCACTGCAAAAACCTCACAGAACACATTCCGACGTGTTTTGATATGTTCAGGACGTGTCGGAAGCGTCCAAATGTAACAGACATAAAACATGTTCATGTGTTCAGATGTGTTCTAATGTGTTCTGTCGGTGTTCTACGCATCACCATGTGTTCTGCATGTGTTCAAGTCATTTTTAGAACACATCAAGAACACATCTGTAACGGCCAGGAACATGTTCTAAATCTGTTACATTTTTTGAACACGTCCAGACGCGTTCTTGACGTCTTCTCTACGCGTCGATGTGTTCTGTAGATTTTTGCAGAGGATATTTTTGCACTACATTTAAGTTATGTGATAAGTCAATATCTAGCTGCCACTTTTTTTAAAAATATATTAACATGATTAAGGGTGCATTAAGATATGCCCTTGTGAAAACACAATGTAACACATTATTAGCAGCCCGATTGGAGTCGGATAGGAGGCTGTTGCACTAAACTATCAATGTGAAGGCAAGGTTGAATCAGTGAACGTTCTCTTTGTCATTCGATGGGTCTGAAAGACAAAATGATGTAATTACAGTCCATCTACTTACCAAAGTAACCAAATAAAACGCTACTGCTAAATTTGGTTGGGTCCTTCATATCGTGCTGCAGCGTAGGAAAGACTGACTGGCCGGCGAATGAATATGCTATCAATCCGAGGGCCGCCAAGAAGCGCCAAAATTCCACAGGTTGATCAACATGTTCGTATTCACCAAAATCCAACGACGCACTGGTGATAATGAGGAGTGATGCAACAAGACTCGTTGATGCCGAAGTGACGCCGACTAGCCTGAAATTTCAAAGTTTAATGTTCAGATTATTTAAGAAAAGACAGATAGTAAGGGCAAAGTGGCACCAATCCGTCAATAACAGTTATACGGTCCTCGGTGGCAGCGCCAGTATTTCTCGGAAGGGGGTGGGGGTGAGGGGCAAAGCCTACTGTCTGAGGGGCAATGTTGCCTATATATTTTACAATTTAAAGAATATGAGGGGGGCAAAGGCTCTTACTTGGGAGCAATTCCCCCAGTATTCCCCTATTCCACCCCCTAAGGCCACCACTGACAGTCCTGTAACTTTAAGTCAAAGCCTGTTGTCCCGTGACTTAAATACCACATGAGCAAACATGGTAAAGGAATGTTTAACGATAGGTATTAATGAAAAATGTAAGAAAATTGAGCCCCGGCCTACCCCTCGTAAATAAATTTGGGCTAATTCCCAGAGTGAGACAAAAAATGTGTACATACATTTTTTGATTCCGTTTGAAAAGTATAGACCCTGTCACCTCTTGTTGATCAATAATGTTAAGTGCCCGTTCCATTCCATGCATGGGTGAACATGTATTGACGTTGTTGGCAATGTCTTGCTAGACGTCCCGTAACTCAAGTGCGCATGCTCAAACCAATTAAAATACGTTGTAACTGTACATGGTTTATTCCGTACGGGACGTGAGGCAAGATATAGCCACGTTGTTTTGACTGCTGTTGTTAATGACTGATTTGGTTTAGTGTATAATTTATAATGGACACCCCCCCCCCTTTGACTGCGCGAGCATACCGGCAGATAGGGGGGGGGGGGGGGGGGGGGGGGGTACCGCGCCATTTTGTCCCGAAGCAATGGTTATGACGTCATATTTCTGTCGATTTTCAGAACTCTTGCATTGGATTTACGTGCAAAATATATGCCCTCGGCATCATACTTTCCCAGGTGTGCAGTTAATTTTAAATTTCAGATGTTCTAAAATGGATGGTTTTCTAACCAATTCGAGAAAGAAAATCGAACTGCACACCTCAGAATTGCTAAAAAATGCTTTAAACAAGTCCACTTTTTGTGCCTTTGAACAGAATGTCTGCCGGGAATGTAGAATTTATACACAGCGCATTAACCCATGACCCCGGTGCATGTTCGCTGTGTATAACAGATTGTAACATGAAAAATGCAACAGGTCACTTCATCCGTCACGACACATCGTATGGTTCAGTCGAGCAGTGATTGGGTAAGGGTATGGTGTATAAGTCCCAAGTATGCAAATGAGGATAATGAGATTTATTCCGTTTTGAGTACTGGGTAGATGTGTGGTAGAGCATGACATTGTATTCAGTGAGCTCATTTGCATACTTGGGACTTCTACACCATACCGCCACCAATGATTGTGGACCGTATAAATAAATGACGCCGTTTTTTGTGTTCGAAAATGTCAACGTTTTTTACCGTTCTTTCAAAAATAAGGAGTATAATAACATTACAAACACATTTTGTGCGAGAGAAACACACAAATTGGGCAAAAATGGCACAATAAAAATCCGTTCGTTATAAATAAATGGATATGGATAATTAATAAAACTATCATCGTCGATCTCTGTGGCGTGCATACGTTGGCCGTGTGGTTGGTAATCGGCAATCACGGGTTCGATTCCCGAATAATCCTTGTTTTCCTTTATTTTTCTATTTTTTAAACTTGATGGTGGATCAATGTAATATCATTGTTCTGTCAATTTTGATAAATTATAAAGGCCGCCCATGCGTTTATAGTTTTCTTTTTATTTATTTATCTATCATTTAACTCTTGATTTATTTAACTTTGTATCTAAATAAACAATTAAAATGCGTAAACAATTATATTATTGCTCGATAAATAAGTGATTTAACTTGAGTTCAGTTTGATAATGATAGGAAAACCTGTTGTAAAACCATTCTACCAATGTGCCCAACAATTTCTCCATTGCACACTTTGTATATACATTCAGAGATGTCACTTTTAGCTTGTTATAGCTAGGCTAATAATATACAATTCTAAGCAAGTTTGCGACCTCTTTGGATGGACGACCTCTTTGCGACCTCTTTGATTTTAGGCTGGTAACACAATCCCACAGTGCATTTCGTTAAAACAGTGTAAATTATTTTTTCAACGATACGTATCACGTGATAACCACGATCGTTTTCGAAAAATATCGCAAAATGGCGCGGTACCCCCACCCCTAACCGGCAGACAAGCTTGTGTTTGGCAGGCAATTCGCGCCCACATCGGCAGGCAAGCTTTTGTTTGCTTGGCTGCTGCGACGTTGCAGGTGACATCGTCTATACCGAATTGTTCGTAAGCCTGCTCCGGGAAAGAAAAATGTCAACTTGTCTAATCAATCTGATGTCTAGTTTTTGAGATAAATCAGACGGAATCAATATGTTGTGATTAATCCTCACAATATAAATGTCATTGTTGCGATAACATACTGATATTATTATTACCTGTCATTACTGCATGTAAGACAGAAATGGCAGAAACGAAAATGCAGGTACACATAATGACTGCCTACCCGGGGTAGACAGTCATGTGTATCGCAGAGCTTCATAATATTGTGTGTACTACATGTAATCTTAATAGTAGTATTGCTTTTTCCATAATGTTTAAAAGGGATTAAAGGCATGTCCTGGTCAGGTCACCCCTAGCTTGTCTGATCTGGTGGTGGGGAGACATGTTTTACAATGCAGGGGTACATGGTTCGATTCCCACTAGGACCACCTTTTCAATTGAATCATTTCCTTTTGTAAAGGTTGGGGTTAGAAAAGTCCAAAACAGTGTGTAGTTCCACATAATAATACATACCAAAAATCTTTTGGAGTCCCGAACCACGTGATGGGACAGGTTGCCAAAGTCACAGCAGGAAGACAGTAGCACAGAGATACGTGGATGTTAAATTTCGAAAATAATATGGAGGTATTTTCTGATAGCACAATGAGGGCTGTCACACAAAGGGCAACTATATACACGTATAATATTGCGGTGGTGATGATCCTGTACAAAGAATTTGTTAATATAAAAACAAACAATCAAAAACATTATGCATTTTGTATTCCATGTGTACCGGCTACTTATTTAACGACGCTCTAGTGTTAGTTTTACACCGTTGATTGCAATAATGTTTATACATTTCAAAATGTCCACATTGTGAAATGATAATCAGGATTGATACATCTGTTTTCAAATTGCACCTGAGTAGCCTAAAAGATAACAAGGTCGAAAAACAGTTAACAGATTCGATTTCCCTTCAATTTTTGCAAATTATCGCGGTACTGTACCTCCCTGCACGTCCATAAGCTTTAGCAGCCATTTCTGCGTAAGGATTTCGGTTGATTTCTGTTAGATATCGGGCATCCATTTCAGTTAACAGATTCCAATTTTGTGCCAATCTAATTCCGGTATAAGTCGTCCCAATTAAACAGACGAGTGCTATTATTAGTCCATAGATTATTCCTGAAAGTATCAAAACGTAAAAGATCTGTGATAATTGTAATATACAATTTATTATAGAATACCCATTAGGGACCTATAATGTGATTTGAACACATACCTAAAGTATAATTTAATTTTTATACCTCAATTCATCAGAAACTGACATTATCTCACACCGTAAAAGATTATTTTGGTTTTAAAAGGGCTTATAAAATGATATTCCTTGACATAATGCGCCCAAGTTGAAATTGGATAGAATAAAGTATTAAAACCCTTTAATTCCCCGAATATGCAACATAATGGAAACTCACCCATGCAGTTAGCAAGAAGTACCGCTACATGTATGCACGCCCCGAATTTTAATATGGCCATGTGTTTTGAACTCGTCACCCTTCCCATTGCATGTCCAGATTTTTTACATTTTACACCATCTGAGATTCGAATTAGCATATCGCAATAACTACTTGTTCTACCCCATAACAAGTATATATTTTCTAAACGGTAATCTCACAAGGAATCTAAATATGCGATTGGAATTGGCATAGGACCTAATGGTAACATGTTGTGATTAAGAATATTAAAAGAATATTGATTTTTTTTCATATTTTGATTAAAGCTCAATATTTTTTTAAATTCCTAATCCAATCATCATTTTACTGTGCATATTAGTTCCTCATGCAATTTACCCATCAGAACATAGTGGTTGTCAATGGTAACTTGTTGAAATATACCATATCGGGAAGTAAATGAGCACAAACGTTTACATTTCAAATTTATTAGAGTTTACACATTTTTGTTGTTGGCTATTCACCCTATCCCATTTTAAGCAATATTTTTGAATTCCCCTTATTTGAGAGCTTTCCAAAAAATGTATAATTTAGCTATAATCGGTTGAATATTTTTGTTGTTATAGTCATGTATGTAAAACCGATGAATTAGGGCAAGTTCACTGTGTAGTGAATAGGGAAAAAGCCAAGGACAATGCAATCGATTTGTGATTACAATTGTTACGTAATAGTTGACACGTTTGTTGAAAAAGAAACTTATAGAATATAAAATAATCTATAAAATGAGAGCAAAATCATGTTTTTACCATACAGAGATGAGGAGTTATTGTATTGTATTGGTCAGTTCAAAACACATGGCCATATACAACCAGGCAATCCTCTCGTAGTAATTGATAACAATAGGTTTACCAGACCGAATTAATAGCGCTCCTAAGCGGGCAATTTATGTCATGATGAACCCCTATAGTAATTGTTTCATCCCACATAATATTTAGATTCCTGAGGGCTGTAGCTTTAATATGATATAATTCATGCTGTTTATTTTTGTGGTCAGGTTCCAAAAAGAAAATGGCAAATTTTCCCTCTATTATAATGCCAACATTCTATACGAATTACCTGTATCATTCAATGCAATTGGTAAAATTAAAATGCCAACTCCTGCAACTTTTCCCACTATAAACATTGTGGTTGCCGGGACTGATATGTTGTGTACCGCAGCCGATCTCTGAAATATATTTAAAAAGCAAATTATTAGCTCTCATGATAGCTAGACTAAGACAGAATTAGCTGCATTCTGCCAGTGACACTGATTCTGCTGCAACCTACATACAATCCTGGGGAAAGTCTTGGAACGCTTATACAATTACAACCCCTTTCCCCCGTGTAATGTTGAGAATGTTAATGTATCCAGCAGTTGTTCAAGGTAACCCAACATTGATGGGGAAGGGGGAATTATTGTTTAAGATGTCCTATTCAGCTATTAACAAAATAAGCCTCATTTAAAGATCAGAAGAAGAACAAATCTGCCCATAATGTCCAGAACGTGTAAAGCGTTCCAAGGAATTTTCCCCAAGAATTGTAGCTAAGTAGACGAAGCTAAGATTAAGGTATGAAACACGTATATTTTAGATAGACCTAGGACTCACAGTTAGATACTACAATAAACCGTTTAAATAGTCAGGGTGCAAACTCACCACCGTAAATATCACTACTCTGGTCCACTGGTGTGTTTGCATTATTTCCCAGAGTTCTTCGGACTTGAGAAGTGCTATAGTTTCCATAGACTCCATTGGATTGACACACACCAATAACAACAACCAGAGCAAGTCTCATTTTACCAATAGGTTGTCTTATTCAGATTACAATGTGTGGTGTAAAAGGGAAACTCGGGAAACTCATCCAAAATATGTTGCAGATTCAGGGATGAAAAAAAAGTGCGGGAGCGGGGAGCACCGCTCCCAGGAAGCAACAGTTAAAATTGAGGAAATCATGCCAATTTCGAAAAAACACCAAAAAGGAGGAAAAAGGAGGGGGAAGAAAGAGAAAAAAGAGGGAAGAGAAAAAATAGAAGAGAGAAAAGAGAAAGAGGAAAAAGGGGGGAAAAGAAGGAAAAAAGAAAAGAGAGGAAAAGCCTGACGAATAGTACATTATAAATGTACCAGTTGAACATGGGAATAGGTACAATACAATACAACTCATATTTGAGGAAATTTACAATTATCATCAGTACAGGGCTCATGGCATTCAATGAAAAAATGCGAGTCGAGTCGTGAAGGTGGAAATAACGGAGAATATCTGAGGAAAATTATACAACATGTACAATGAGGGTTCCGACTTTTGAGCCATAGGAAATTCAATTTATCAATGCAGCACTAAAATTGAAGAAAGAGCTGCTGAGGATGACCTGGAAAACCTTGTGGAAATATTGGATCGATGAGATACAAACAAAGAAGAACCATTATTAAAAGCACCAAACAAGTTGGAAAGTATAGTAAAGTTTGAGGAAATGGAATCAAGAGGAATAAGTAACACGAAGGGAGATGACTGAAAGGACAGCAGCTGACCAACATCTCAGATATAATATTTTGCTAAATGGACAAAAAAAAAAGACAAAGCCAAATTGATAGTCACATTTACAAGAAACCCTTATAATGCAATAGTATTGAAAAAGTTTTTAAAAAAAATGTACACCTCCCTGTGATGTAATCGAAAAACCTAAAACGAACTTGCTAATAAATCAGGTTCAATGGCGTGTCTATAGGGGGCGGGGTCCATGAAGGAATTTTACTTCTTTTCTATCCAATTTTAAGGAGCAATCGATTGAATCGACACCAATCTAATATAAAAATGGTATTTTTTTTGCACGCCATGCGCGCATGTTTTAAGGATATCATTTTAAAGCTTGTTCAATTGTGGTCAACATGGTCAAATTCACTGTAAGTAGTGAATAAATATCGCATGTTTTCTGCAAACAAATAATCTCGAAAAAGGCGTAAAGTCATTCGGGTAATTGGAAAACTTGCCCCCTCCCCTCTACCGGAGAAAAGAAGTTATTTCATGTTACCATGGTTCTGGTTTGTTTGAGGAAATCTTGATTCTTAGAACCATGCTCCTGAGGAAGAAACAACTTTTTGCACCCCTGTGCAGATTTATCTCGGGCACACTGTACATTTATGTAATAACGTAATGCGAATCACCCACTTTGGACTATCGATTAACAACATATAGGCGCGTCCCTGGCACGTCCAGAACCTCACAAATGCCGTTGACACGGAATATTTAAGCTGCAACCAATAGCTAGAGACGAACAACTGAACAAGCTAATATTAAGATAGGAAACACAACATTTTAGATAGGCCTACTCAGTTGGATACGAGAACATTTGTTTAAATAGTCAGGGTGCAAACTCACGAAAACTCACCGTAATATCACTACTCTGGTCCACTGGTGTGTTTGCATTATTTCCTGGAGTTTTTTCTGACTTGAGAAGTGCTATAGTTTCCATAGACTCTGCCGATGCTGCAGTATGGTTGGACGACATTGCTCACAACTGCGAGGTTCGCCGCAGAGGATCGCCGCGACTTTATAATATCTCAATGACAGTCTGTAAAGAAAGCTTTCGGTATTATGTTTTGATAAACACACAAATTAGTTGTTGATTTCCCTGCAAGATGGATGACTTGATGAATGATTATTATCTACATGTATAGATCATCTAGACCCAATGGTGGCTATACTATCGTTCATGCTTCACTATACTATAGCCACAACACCCTCTATAGACACACGACGTCGCGAAAATCACATTTTTAATTCAAGATTTTCACATCAAATATAATTTAAATCAATCAAAATGCACTCACATGTTGTTCCTAGAACTCTTAGTAATACATTGAGTTAATTAATTTTGATCAAGCATCCTCCTTTTGGGGAAAACATTGAGATGAAAAATCGGCAGTGCTGACACTCAATGTGAATTTCGCGACGTCAACAGTCAATAGGGAGTTTTGTGACCCTAGGTAGCCAGCTACCTAGGACAGGTCACTATTGGGACTATAGATCATCTAGACCATGCATGGCTAGACCTTTTCAAGGCTAGACACTACATGTACTGAGACTATTTTTATAAGTGGTTCGTAAAACATTAGTCAAAGACGCATCAGCTGATCCGTGACTACACTACAGTAGGTATAGTCAGGCGTAGGTAACATGGTAGATAAAACCCCGATTCTCTTGACCTTAATAGTTTGTCGCAACTGGTCTAGTTGGCGCTATAACATGGTCGAAGCCAACCACTGCTTGCCTTATGCGGCATGTCGCAACTGTTAAAGGGGGCGCTGTGTACATGAACCAATTTGATAACAGGCACAGATCTGGAGTTTCTTATCCCATAATTATTAATATCCCTGGTATAGTCTATCCATCTCAGACCGATCTTCCAACCACGTGACTCAGCCGTTCCATTGACTGGGAGAGGAGGCTTTTTCTGACAAAAATATTGATGGAATCAGTAGAGTGAAAAACGGCCATAACAAAAAAATAATTATGTTACCCACCTACTTTTATCATCATAACCCAAGTTGTTTGTTTGTTTGTTTGTTTAATTGACGTTGCAAAGACAGGTAGCTTTCCCTTCCAATTTCTCCATTTCAAAAAAGAATGCTTTCAATTTGGCAAGCACTGGCTGCATCTCATCTTTAATGGGGTGCCATTTTTAAGCTCTACTGTACTCCAGGCCTCTCAATGAACAGGTACATGTAGAGTGAAAAAAAAAAAAAAGTACAAAATATGAACAAAGATACAAAACATTATAAAGTCATTTGCTGAAAGAGGTGAGCAAAGAATGCTTTCAATTTGGCAAGCACTGGCTGCATCTCATCTTTAATGGGGTGCCATTTTTAAGCTCTACTGTACTCCAGGCCTCTCAATGAACAGGTACATGTAGAGTGAAAAAGAAGAAAAAAAAGTACAAAATATGAACAAAGATACAAAACATTATAAAGTCATTTGCTGAAAGAGGTGAGTCTTGAGCGAGCTCTTGAATTGCTGCAGTGATGTGGCATTTCTAACATGAGATGGGAGCCGGTTCCAAAGTTCAGGAGATGCATGAGAGAATGATCTTTGGCCATAGGTGACAGTGTTAGTTTTCCTCCGTTGTAAGATGACAGATGCATTTGACCTAAGAGTGCGTGTGGGTTCCTTGATGGAAATAAGGTCGCATAAGTACTTTGGAGCCTGGTTATTTAGTGCTTTGTATGTCAAAAGCATAAGTTTAAAAACAATACGGCTCTCCACAGACAACCAGTGAAGATCTTTTAACACTGGGCTTATATGTACACGCTTCTTTGTCAAGGTTACCAACCGGGCAGCGGCATTTTGGATGCGCTGTAATTTGCTTAATTGAGAAGCTGGAAGTCCATATAATATACTGTTATTTGAGTCCAGACGAGAAGAGACAAATGCATGAACGAGTTTCTCAGTGCTATTACAGTCCAGATATCTGCGGATACGGCCAATGTTTCTGATAGCGTGTGAAGCGAGACGGCTGAGTGATAGACCCCGATGAAGACAACCTTTTATTTTACAAGTCAGAAAATAAACTTTATTTAGTTTCAAATTTAGGTTCAAATTGTATAATACAGTATTTGTTTGAAAATAAAAATTGTACCTTTCAATATTGATACCATATCATTGTAAGCGTATTTGTTTCTTTCTATACTTAACAAGGAAATCTGATTGATTCGGACATGCAGACAGAACATAGGGATACGGAGTTTCATTTTACAACCATTTTATCTTACTATAGGCCCGGCCAACCTGAAAAATAAACATTATTTACGGTTGGAAACATTACAAGATAGCAAATAAAAATTAAATGTGGCCTCCTACATATTGCTAAATGTAAAAAGTCCATCACTTTCGATCTTTTTCAGCTTTGTTATTCTATTCATATGCCGAAATCACAGGTGACGATTATGCTAAATGTTAAACGTCCATCACTTTCGATCTTTTTCAGCTTTGTGATTCTATACATAGGCCGAAATCACAGGTGACGATTTCAAAGCCTTTTGATTTCAGATAATGCGCAAATGGTTCGATATTTGTCTCTCTTTGAATGGTACACTAGACGTAGCTGCTATGCGTGTGACGAGAATAATATGCATTGGAACAGTGTTGTGTGTTTTTGCATAAGGCAGCTTAATTGTTTCAATTCACATTATAGATGAGGTTCGACCGGAGGTTGGAATCAAATGGGATCCTTCGACAACTAGCAAATATACGCAAGAAGACAGCACATCTTATTTTTGCTCATCTCCCCTGCCCATCCGAGCACCAAAGATCGCTCTTCGATGAATTCACTATAATAATGAAGGCCTGTATTGCATGAAACGTTCTTTTTTTTACGACTATCTCGTCATACACATGCGCAATCCGACTGGCATGGCTGCCCCCATATCTGACCTTAGGGACGCACCATTATACTTGGGGGGGGGGGGGGGGGGGATGGAATTTTTCTGAAGAAAAAAACTTTGACCTCTGCCCACCAACCAGGAAATAAAAAAGGTGACCAACTGCTAATTTAAAAAAAGAAATCTGACTCACCCAACTCAATGGAAAGAAAAACATGAGAACCTAGAAACAACAACTTTGTCGTCTTTGCAAAAAAACAATAAAAAACTTGCTGCCAAAGGTTGCGAAACAAATAAAATGTCGCCCGTCCCCAACTTCCATGCCACCACCCCCCTAAAAAATCAAACGGTGTGTCCACGCGTCCCTTAGGCTTTAAAATGGTTTGATTGGCCTAACATGACAAAAACAAATAGGGTAGGTCGGTCGGGAATTTTTTTTAATTTTTTTTTAATTTTTGAAATCACCTGCTTTGGGGAATTAAAATAGCCGAAAATGAAAGCAAACAATCAGAAACTTTAATACTTTGTTCAATCTTTATATATATTTTATTTTTATCTTTTTTAAATTTCTTTTTAATTTCCTTTTTTTTCGCCCTCAAAATAATAACAAATATTCAGGGTCGGCGATGTATTGAGGGTCGGCCGGGTTAGGCCAATCAAACTCTTTTTTTTAGGCCTTTACAGTGATAACACACCAGCTTTCCACTTTCCCTGCGCACCTGGGATGTAATATAGTACCATGCATGTGTGATGAATCCCTAAGTATTATGCTCACGGACTCGGGGGGGGGGGGGGGGGTGGGGGTGGGGGGGGGGGGGGGGGGGGTACCGCGCCATTTTGTCCCGAAGCAATGGTTATGACGTCATATTTTTGTCGATTTTCAGAACTCTTGTATTGGATTTACGTGCAAAAAATATGCCCTTGGCATCATACTTTCCCAGGTGTGCAGTTCATTTTCAATTTCAGATGTTCTAAAATGGATGGTTTTCTAAACAATTCGAGAAAGAAAATCGAACTGCACACCTCAGAATTGCAAAAAAAGCATAAAACAAGTCAACTTTTTTGTGCCTTTGAACAGAGTGGCGGCCGGGATTGTAGAATTTAACACAGTGCATTAACCCATGACCCATGATATAAATAAATTATTTGCGTTACATTTTTTCAATTAGCACGGTTAGTGTAGTGGATAGAAAGTCGACATGAAGAGTGAGAGGTTGTGGGTTCGAGCCCCATTAGGAGCACTTTTTGTTTTATTTGCTTAGCATCATCTGTATGCTTGCCCACGCGGACACCACACTGCTGGCGCTACCCGTATCAGTTACGCCATTTTTTTTCTCGAAAATGTCAAAAAAAATTACCGTTCTTTTAAAAATAAGAATTATAATCAAATTACAAACACATTTTGTGCGAGAGCAACACACACATTTGGCAAAAATGGCACAATAAAAATCCGTTCGTTCTAAATAAATGGACATGATTAAATAACAAAACTATCACACTTACAATCGTAAATCTCTGTGGCGTGCGTAGGTTGGCCATGTCGTTGGCAATCGGAAATCACGGGTTCGAATTTTCCCATTATTTTTCTATTTTTTAAACTTGATGGTATATTAATGTAACATCATTGTTATGTCAATTTTTATCAATTATAAATGCCGCCCATGCGTTTATAGTTTTCTTTTTATTTATTTATCTATCATAAATGTATCCTTGATTTATTTAACTTTGTATCTAAACAATTAAAATGCGTAAACAATTATATTGCTCGATAAATAGAGTGATTTAACTTGAGTTCAGTTTGATAATATGATAGCCGCAAAACTTGTTGTAAAACCATTTTACCAGTGTGTCCAACAATTTCTCCTTTGCACACTTTGGTAATACATTCAGAGATGTCACTTTTAGCTTGTTATAGCTAGGCTCAATTATAAGCAAGTTTGCGACCGGGTTTGCGACCTCTATAATTTTAGGCTGGTAACACAATCCCACAGTGCATTTCGTTAAAACAGTGTACATTATTTTTCACGTGATAACCACGATCGATTTCGCAAAATATTGCAAAATGGCGCGGTACCCCAGCCCCCCCCCCCCCTACTCACGGACTAGGGGGGGGTGGGGTACCGCGCCATTTTGTCCCAAAGCAATGGTTATGACGTCATATTTTTGTCGATTTTCAGAACTCTTGTATTGGATTTACGTGCAAAAAATATGCCCTTGGCATCATACTTTCCCGGGTGTGCAGTTCATTTTAAATTTCAGATGTTCTAAAATGGATGGTTTTCTAAACAATTCGAGAAAGAAAATCGAACTGCACACCTCAGGATTGCAAAAAAAGCATAAAACAAGTCAACTTTTTTGTGCCTTTGAACAGAGTGGCGGTCGGGATTGCAGAATTTAACACAGTGCATTAACCCATGACCCATGATATAAATACATTATTTGCGTTAATTTCTTTCAATTAGCACGGTTAGTCTAGTGGAAAGATAGTCGCTTGAGAAGCGAGAGGTTGTGGGTTCGAGTCCCATTAGGAGCACTTTTTGTTTTATATGCTGGATTTGCTTAGCATCATCTGTATACTTGCCCACGCGGACACCACACTGCTGGCGTTTACCGTATCAGGGTTACGCCATTTTTTTCTCGAAAATGTCAAAAAAAATTACCGTTCTTTCAAAAATAAGAATTATAATCAAATTACAAACACATTTTGTGCGAGAGCAACACACACATTTGGCAAAAATGGCACAATAAAAATCCGTTCGTTATAAATAAATGGACATAGTTAAATAATAAAACTATCACAATTACAGTCGTAAATCTCTGTGGCGTGCGTAGGTTGGCCATGTCGTAGCAATCGGAAATCACGGGTTCGAATTTTCCCATTATTTTTCTATTTTTTAAACTTGATGGTATATCAATGTAACATCATTGTTATGTCAATTTTTATCAATTATAAATGCCGCCCATGCGTTTATAGTTTTCTTTTTATTTATTTATCTATCATAAATGTATCCTTGATTTATTTAACTTTCTCTAAACAATTAAAATGCGTAAACAATTATATTATTGCTCGATTGATTTAACTTGAGTTCAGTTTGATAATATGATAGCAAAACTTGTTGTAAAACCATTTTACCAGTGTGTCCAACAATTTCACACTTTGGTAATACATTTAGAGATGTCACTTTTAGCTTGTTATAGCTAGGCTCAATATAAGCAAGTTTGCGACCTCTATAATTTTAGGCTGGTAACACAATCCCACAGTGCATTTCGTTAAAACAGTGTACATTATTTTTCCACGATACGTATCACGTGATAACCACGATCGATTTCGCAAAATATTGCAAAATGGCGCGGTACCCCAGCCCCCCCTACTCACGGACTGGAGTAGTGAAATACTGCCCTCTATATAGTAGACAGTCCAAAGATGACAGGCTGTGCTAGACTAGAGACAGATGTGATTAGCCAGGAGAATCAATGGCAGCCACCATGATAACACGCATAATGTGGTAGCTAAAGAAGAAACCACAGCTCCCGTCGCAAAATGATGTTTACTTCTCCTCAAACATTTATTGATACAACCTACTGATGAACGGTATACTAACTTACTTGGTATACTTGGTATACTTGGTCGATTAGTCCTTTACTCCAATGGGAAGGACTCTCAATTGCGCTTGAAAGATGCCACACTAGGCGCTGAAATAACTGATTCAGGAAGATTGTTCCATGGACCAACCACTCTGTTAGAGTAAAATTGGCCGGTTAGTTCGGTCCTAGTGCGCTTGACAAACAGTGTTTTAGAATGACCTCTGAGGTCTCTAGTGGATAGAGAGAAGTATAATTTGTCAGATGCGGTTTTGTAGTGACCATTTATGAATTTGTAAGTGTCAACCAGCTCTGTCTTTCTGCTTCTCTCCTCTAAAGATTCCATGATGATCTTGTTGTCTTTGCACAGGCGAAGGCAATTTTTCTGCGCCTTTTCTAATTTAGTAATGTTATCTTTTGTTAGAGGGCTCCACGCCGTAGAAGCGTACTTCAACGCTGGACGGACTAGGGACTTGTAGAGAGTTGTAATTTTTGTCTTGTCGAGTCCAGAAAAACAGCGTCGGATCATTGCCGTCTTTAGGCGGGCCTACTTAGTTATCTCATTAATATGAATTGTCGGTGTAAGAGTAAGAGGGGAGGGGGGGGGGGGAGGAAGTAGGCAGAACTTGCATTCATTTAAAAAATTTAATAATAACATTTTACTCCGAGTTTTGTTCCTACTAGTATTAGCGAAAATTAAACTCTCATATTTCTGCCATTTCGATAAATGTGATGTGATCTGTGAAAACCCGTCGGATGTCGCAAAATGTGAACTAGGGATTATGGGTAATTTAAAATTAAAATAAAAAATAAAAAAATAAAAAAACTTTTTTTTTTTTAATCGATTTGTTTAAAGAAAATTAGTTTCCAATACTTTGTATCATCATCTTTCATAAGATTTCACCTTCAAAAACTTACTTAAGTCACTTTTATTATTAACCTTATAATGTTATTATATTGAATTATGTATCTTTTTTGGCCTGTTTTCATGATTTCTTGTTTTGTAGCTTTTGATGACATCACAATCATCATTCACTCATAACTTTTTTTGTAGTGATCGTAGAAAAATGATCGAAACAGTTCTGTAATCAGCACAGTTTTAGCTTTCTTATAATATAAATATCTCCAATATGAAAAATGCCACCATGTGGCGGGTTTTCACAGATCGCATCACAAATATACATGTTAAACTTTAAATCGTTTAAAGCAATCATTTAAGTCTATGGCACGTGTCCGAGAAGTGCCAAAGTCGCAGGAGCTTGCATTAAAAGACAGTGGTGTGGAGAAGATGTGCTTTTATACAGATTTTATATACATTTTAACAATCGTCGATATTTCGAAAAGTAAATCATTAATCAAACATTATTTTTTTTCATATTATTGGGTCTAAAATCTTTAATTTTGCTGTTTTTCACGGACATTTGAGCAAAACCGGTCAAATATATAGGATAATTATGGGTTTCCGGTAAATATATGGGTCCATTTGTTTCCCCCGATTGGTAAATGTTTGGGCCAATTTTCATTTAGTTGGCGGCACATCACTACCAAAAAAGTACACCCCAGGCATCAGATGTCATTGTTGTGGTTAGTCATTTTTTTCTTTCTTCAAAATCAAACTTTCAAACAATTTTTCTGTACATAGCAAAATGATTTGTCAAAGTTAAATAAAATATTTAAAATTATTAAAAAATATTGCTGTATTCTTTAATAACATGTTTAAATAAAATAATTACCTCTCAAATGAAGAATTTGTTGAATGAAACATCGTCAAAATAGACGTACCAAGCGAAAGTCAAGTCCTCATTCTCTTTACATCATACCATAGATACTCGAGACAGGGATGGTTAAGTGGGTGTTTTGTTTGAAGCTATGTGTGTTTCGGACCAAGGTCGCTCAACACAAAAGCCGATGTAGCCTTTCGCCCTGTCATGAAATAACTTCTTATCATCCATAAATAATACGCCACTATTGTTCCCAGATGCATTAAATCGCTAGGAATCGATTTCAAAAGAAGAGCTATTGTCCATCGCGCTCATCATGGGTTCGAGTTTACGTGTAATAGAAAACTGGGTGAAATAAGTGTCTATAAACTTCACAAATAGCGTTACATCTATCGCATTGGTGAATGCGTGTATTCAATTTATATGTTTCAAATATTAGAAGTATCTTAACTTTCACCGTTGCTTTTTTATCAAACTAATTTATGTATCCCGTTAGCTAGTATTAGATACTGTAGTTGCCGCAATTCGTGCAATCATAAACAATAGACTATCAATACCCGTTCTGCTTACCGGGCTTTTCAAAAATGCTAGTCATACAGGTGTGTTTGAAACGTAAACAGACATAAATTTAGATCAGCTCCACACAACATTTCAATAGAGATAGTCCGGGACTTAACCATCTCTGTCTCGATTATCTATGATCATACTGAATGCATATCTTCCATATAATCTAAATCAAAAGTCCGGTGTCCAGCACCTGTGCTCTATGATCGTGGTGGATGTGCTATAATAGCACGTAGCCCTTTTCAGGGAAAATCTAGGACAAATACCAACTTCAGGAAACACTGAATTATCTTCCCTCCTAAACACTATAATGTGGTTGGTGTAAACACTGTGGGTCAGTATGGTAAAACACGGTGTCAATGTGGTAAATAACACGGCGGGGCTAGCGCCGTTCCGTTATTATTGATGATGCTATAGATCCCTGAGATGGTTGAAATCGCTCCACAGAGAACGGCAAACGTCATTACCAATATGTTTATCGCTAATTGAAAGTTTGATATACTGTGGAAAGAGAAGAAATCATGTAAAATTGAGCACTGGTTATGTTGGTTAAAGATTACAAAATAAAACATAACGTTGTCGAGATGTTATCGATTAGGACATTGTTTTGAAGTAGGTTACATCTGAGACAATTAGTCCCAGGCTACATATCCGTATAAACTTCCATTTTGTTTCTAACTATAGTTTTCAATACTCAGTGGCTTCGCCGGAGGGGGCGGAAAGCGGTGAAAATCAGAGAACCGCTATCAACCCGAGAACCGTCCCGTGGCACAGTATTTCCTGAATATGCTGCAGGCTTTAGTGGCCCTACGTGGAGGGCTAAGAGCAAGTATGAACAATTACAATGTTTTAGGATGCCAGTGATTGGTAATCAAGACGTAATAGCTCTCTGAGATTCTTTGATGGAGAGCTCTAATACAAAGCTATAAATAAAGGGCCCATCAAACGGTACACTGATGTTCACTGTCATCCGAACACTTTACTGCAATGTACATAAAGGGATACAAAATGGTCACTTGGATACAAATGATTTAAGATGTCGAAATTATTTACAAACTAAGACAATAGAGAACATTGATAGCCGAAGGTCATGGTTAACAGGCGATTTGTTTTAGCAGAAAGAGAAAAGATGCTGGGTTAGCCACCACATGGGGGAAGATATTTTGACTGAATCAATTAACAGTGTTCACGTCTGTTCTGCCGCGTGGAAAGTGTTAAGGCCTCAATGCAAAACTAGTACGTATGACTCATACGTAAAGGTGAATTGTACGCAAGACTTATACGGTAGTCGGTAAAGTAATATTTTGTACCACCGTACGTACAAGCACTAATAATAATGGATGTAAACCAATGCAAATATGTCCATAATTATATCGACATATTTGCATCGGTCTCTATTCAATTTTAAAGATGAATAATACATACTAGTTTTGGACCCAGTTTCTAATTAGATTTATAATGGGCATTAACACTTTCCACGCGGCAGGCGGCTGCAGACAACATTCCAAAATGTCACAAAATGTTTTAAAAATGTCAAAATTATTGAATTTCATCACCATATTTGGAATCTCCTTGAGAAATGCATTGATTTAAGTACAAACATTCCTAGTATTGGTTCAATAACCCTTGAGATAGACTTTAAAAGTTGGGAAAGGTTTCTGAACAATCTGTTTTGTGTATGGTAAAATAATAGCCGCGTGGAAAGTGTTAACACTGTTTTTACTGTTGTATACTTCATGTATACGGTAGTTCATAATTATGTATAGGGTCATGTGTTTTAAGCTCGCCTCCTTTCGCGTTACACACGGATTTTGGCTTTCAAGACATGATTTTAACTTTACACATTTATATTTGCTTGTATACCCCCTGAGGTAGTAAAAGTATACATTTTTTGAAGGGAAATTGCATGAGGAAACCAAATATGCCATTGAAATTATAGTACGACCAATAACTAAAATGGTATGATCGGAAATGTTTGGAAAAATATCAGAGTTTTTAATTTTCAATTTGAGATCCATATATTTTTTATACCTACCCCTATCATTATTTACTTTACATATTTGAATTCCTCATGAAATTACCCATTAGATGATATATAATTGTCAAAGTTACTACGTCGGTATGGTAATTATACCGGCTAGTGAATATCTCCAATTTTTATTTTACATATTTTTAGAATTGTCAGAAATATTTGTTTAAGAATGAACCCTTCCCTGATATAAACTGCATTTCTGAATTCCTCTAGTTACAAGCTTTTCAAAAATGTATACTTTTGCTATCATAGGTTGAAAACTTTTTCTGTTATAGTCATTTTTATAAATCCGGTAAATTGAAGCTGATTATTCATGTTGACTGTGTAGCGAATGGGAAGAAAGCTGATGTTCATGGTCTTATCCATAATTAATTAGTTGTTACAAATAGTTGACAAGTCTGTTGAACTACATACTTAAAGACTACTAGTTATCCTTTAAAATGGGACCAGAATGGTGTTTGTAACATTATAGGATGACTAGTTATTGTAAAAAGAACAAAACATGGGATTATCCCCATTGAGTTTGTACAGGCGGCACCCCTTCCAGCGGCACCCCTTCCAGAACCACCCCTGGTCCCCAAACATCAAACAGCTGTATCTCCCATTCTGTATTAGCTATACCAATGCCATTTTGCAGGCAGATAGCTTGTTATTAGGGCTTTAAAATGATACCAAATTTGTTGAGATAGCTTTTGTAGTTTTAAAAATATTTGGGGAAAATGACAGCATGAAACTAAAAAATGTAACGGCACCACCCTATTGGGAGGCGAGTTCATAACGCGTGACCATAGATAATTACTAGAGATCAATGGAGCATGTCGACCAGTTGTTGGTACAAGACAAAGAAATACCTACAATATACAAATGTTGTGATCGAAGTGATGATAGGAACAAGCAAATGATGTGGGTAACCATCTTAATCATGTTAAAGGAAGACCATCTAGATTAACAAGATAACAGTGCCTGTCTGCAATTTCGACTCATATAATGTAAACCTGAAATATTGAATCACTGCTTGTTCCATGCTTAGGCCTAAAAAAAAAGGTTTGTTTGCCCAAACAAGAGTTGAAAAAAGTGGGTCGGTAGGTCGATTACCTTTTGTTTTGTTTTTTGGCTATGGACACTTTTAGAGAAGAAAAAGACTATACAAGTTGATGTTAATACACTTGAATGTTCTTTAAAACCCTAACCTTCCTACACTACGATTCACTAAAGCAAAAAACAATGTCCACGCGCATTCTATAGCATATGATTCGATGACGTAATCAACCAAGCTGATATGTGTGTGTACAAAATCGCTGCCCAGGTGAGCGTTACTACCAGATTAGCCGAGTGATTAGGGACGCGGCGCGGTGATCAGAGGTTCTGGGGGTCAATTCCAAGGGGTTTCACAGCGATTATTTGGTTTAAAATCATACTTTGTCCCCCTTCCCCAGTTTCCACACCGTACGAACATAGCCTGGCTTGTTAGGGCTAATACATGTATTTTGTTTTTAATAGGGCAGCTGGCAGCCTGTAGTACAAACCTTCAGACCATGCTAGATGGTCTGACATGTTCTGTTTTTCACTAGATAGTGGTAGGATCTTGGATTTGCATCTCCTTAGTGTTTTAAAGGGTGGATATGTGGGAATAAGTAAATAACAGGGCAGTGTAGTTGATTAGTTTGGCAAATTAAGATGAAAATATCATTTAATACATACAGTTAAGCCCACAATTATTCATACCCCTTGGAAAATATGAGTTTTTTGCGTTTTTCTCATATCTATACCAGCTGGAGTGGTGGAACTTTCGCTTTACACTAAAGACAATTAGTTTGCAAGTACAAATTAATATATTTGGGCTCAACATTTTTTGCATAACAATAGAATTGTACAAGAATTGTGTTTTTATGCCTGTCCAAAATTATTCATACCCCATACCAACTCTCAGGATTTAGGCCACTTTTTGTGATAATGCACATGTTTTTGACATTACAAACATTCTTTATATTGTGTGATAGGCTTTTATATTGTTATGTAATTATTCCATGATGTGTGCATACAATGTGGATGCATTACAAATGTGTCCTACTGAATGTACACTGAGGGATATTATAGGACAACACAATAGCTCTTTGACAGCATGGCGAAGGAGATCAAATAACTCAGTGAGGACGTTTTTTGTGCATTGTGAATGCTCACAAAGAAGGGAAAGGCTGCAAAGCTATTTCGAAATAATTTCAAGTGCCAAATTCCACTATATAAAGCATGATTAGGAAGAACAAGACAGTTAAAATCAGTTAAAATCAGTTAAAAACCCTGAAGAACACGGTCGGAAGCCAACAGTGTCCCCTGGTTTGACAAGGAAAGTATGGTGAAAGGCCAACAACAATCCACATATCACCGTCAATGATCTCCTGAACAACCTTGGTGAGTCTTGGACCAAGATATTAAGGCAGGCACTCCAGCAGACATAGTACACAAGAGTTCTCCATGGACTCCGACCAAGAAAGACTCTACTCCTGAAAAGAGACAATGAGAAACTCATCTAGCATTTGCAAGAGCACTTCTGGACAAAGATCCAAGTTGTTGGTCTTCAGTGTTGGGGTTGTTTAAGATGCAAGACAAGTTTCTCTGTGTCTCTTTTAAGGAGTAGAGTCTTTCTTGGTCGGCCTCCATGGAGACCTCTCATGTTCAATATATGCTGGAGTGTCTGCCATGATATCTTGGTCCAATAATTACCAAGGTTGTTCAGGAGAGCATTGATGGTGATCTGTGGATTGTTGTTGGCCTTTCGCAATACTTTTATTGCCAAACAAGGGGACACCGCTGGCTTCCGACTGCATCCTTCAATGTTTTTTTAGTGAGTTGAACGTCTTGTTCTTGCTAATTATGCTTTGTATGGTGGATTCTTGCACCTGGAATTGTTTCGAAATAGCTCTGTAGCCTTTACCCTCTCTGTGAGCATTCACAATATGCACAAAAAAGTTATTTGATCTTCTTCGCCATGCTGTCAATGAGCTAGAGTGTTGTCCTATAATATCCCTCATTGTACATTCAATAGGACACATTTGTAATGCATCCACATTGTATGCACACATCATGGAATAATTACATAACAATATAAAAGCCTATCACACGATATAAAGAATGTTTGGAATGTCAAAAACATGTGTATTATCACAAAAAGTGGCCTCAATCCTGAGAGTTGGTATGGGGTATGAATAATTTTGGACAGGCATAAAAACACAGTTCTTGTTCAATTCTATTGTTATGCAAAAAATGTTGAGCCCAAATATATTGATTTGTACTTGCAAACTAATTGTCTTTATTGTAAAGCGAAAGTTCCACCACTCCAGCTGGTATAAATATGAGAAAAACGCAAAAACTCATATTTTCTAAGGGGTATGAATAATTGTGGGCTTAACTGTATATTTTTCAACATAAAACATTATTTAAAAAAAAATGAAATCTCAAAAACAAATTTTATGGGTCGGTCGTGTTTGGGCAAACAAACCTTTTTTTTAAGGCCTTATTGTTCATACCTCAAAAGAACACCTTGTGCATGTTGTGGGGGAGTCTGGTACGAAACCATTGCTAGTTGCTATTACCATGGTTACGGGTTTTACTGTTGGTGCCAAAATCTATGTTTTGTATTATCTTGTCAGAGTGCGTTACTCTTTTGGCCATTCTAAATTTAGGATTTGCGCCCTCTGTCGTAAAACTTCAGACAGCAAAAGGGTGGATTTCAACTGAGGACATTTCAACTTTTTCAACCATCGGAACTATCGTAATTCGCTAATTTAACAGTTTTATATATCATTAGAAGACTTCAAAGTATCAACGAGATTGTTCTCTACTACAAACTAAGGCGTTGTGCATTGTAAGTTTTCTCTAAGGAGTGATTTCGACTAGTTCTTCGATGCGTATGCAAGTCAGACCCGGTTGTTATTCAAGTAAGGGAATTGCTGTCTCACCTCAGAAATACACTAAGAAATCGACCCTACAATTATGAAGCTTGATTTTTGGATAGTAGGTGGAGACTGGAGTACGTGTACAGATCATTGATTGAGCATGATGAAGCATTCCTTTCGTCCGCAGTTTTGGACACCAGGCCTATAATCTGCCTTCAGTTTGTTCACGACATTTCGAGGAGCTCAGAGTTGCTTGCCAGCTTTGGTTGAGATAGCGTCGTAAAATGTTCTTGTCCCCCACGCCATCCCATAAATCAGAAAAAACCTTGCTACGCTACATGTACTGAGTCTCAAAATGTACTTAAATCTATACTCACTTTGCCGATGTCTCTGGAAGTTTGCATAACTTAACGTAGATACCAAGCGGCAATAGGAAGTTGACTAGCGCTGTCAAAGTCCCTCCAAATATAGACAAGAATGTTTGAAAGCTCGGTATAGTGGCTGCTATCATCAACGAAATTAACATAAAACATGACCGTACTACACAGCGTTTCCAGTTAAAATCTGATAAAAATGGGGGGACAAGATAAAAAGAACAACTTACTTTTAATGTTGTATACTTTCATACGGTTAGAGAGGTCGAAGATCGATGCCAGATCCGGTTCCAGATCCAATATAAATTATCTAATTCTGAGGGTAGTAGCGCAAATACTTTCTGTTTTTGAACTAAAATGGTACAGAAAAACGTTCCTAAAGTCATCTTGTGTGACGAATTGAGCTTATTCAGAATAAATTGATGAAACATTGAGCTAATTCGCTCAAAAAGCATTACAACACCTGGGTAGTTATAGCCCCGTTCTAGTGTTGCTGTGCACACGTACATTATGTGTGCCAAAAGTCGTTTCTACGGAGTAACTCATTTTAAAAATATCAGGCATAATCTAAAGGGGAACTTATTTTTGTTGAACTGTGTATGTTTACGCGTCAGGAATGTGCAAGAACAGGCGCGGCGGAGTGTTTTTGAAAATGGGGGGGGGGGGGGGCACGTCAATTACGATCATGCAAGCGAAACGAGCGGAGCGAGTGGATCGCCTTGCGGCGTGGGGAAATTTTGGGTTTTGATATGCGCTCAGGGGCCATTTCATGGCGTATTTTGATATAATTAACACATTCATGACATTGTTAAGGCCCACGAAGTTGTACTTTATACAGCAATAATTTAAAAAAACGAAAAAAACCCAATGAAAAGATTTCCAAAAAGTGACCAGGTATACAATTTTGTAAATTGACCTGTATATATCAACTATATCGTAAAATGAAACGAAACGAAAATTTGAATTTTATCGATAGTAGGCCTAGCTATTAATGAAAATGAAAATATTATGATTACCGGGCCCCGGAATTTTTTTTAAATTTCCGCTGCATCGAGGCCATTTCTTGTCTATTTTGTAAGAAAAATGGCAATTTAATTGCTGATTTTTTTCAATAATGAATGAACATTTGTATGATTTGATCCTGGAAAGCGGAGCGGAGCTTAATACAGTGTGGGTTCCGTGGAGCTAAATTTGGAATTTTAGATGCATTATGAGGCCAGCCATTTGCGGTCCATTTTAAAACGGATAATGGCTGAATGTTATCACTAATATTTTGAAAGATTAATGAACATTTGTATTTTAGGAGCGATGCGCAACTCAATTTTAATTTCAACACCGAATGTATTATTTGCGAAAATATATAGGCTACCGTTAACAATCTTCTCAATAACTCAGTTTGAAGTCATTTCCACAAGACTAACACTACAACCATGCTAATTGATTCTTGTTTAAAATGCGACTCTCATACTTTTGGACGGGAAAAAAAAAATACTATGGACTGAGACGAATTCGTCTCAGCTACTATAAGAAGGAAATTGATACTCTCAATCAGTGGCGGCACCACCAGTATATCAAATGGGGCAAAAGGGTGTTTCGTGAAATTGTTTTTGGCAAGGAATAACGTTTGATTAAAAATGCGCGCAAAGCGCGCTAATTTTTTTGGGTTTTAATGCAAAATTGCCTAATTTCATGTATTTTTGACACTAAAAGTCAATCTTTTCGATTATTCTGGGGCAAAAAATGTTGTGGGGCTCGATTAAAGGAGTTCAGCCATACATTGCCCCCCCCGGTTCCGCCGCCCTTGTGCAAGAAGGTATAGAAGGTATAGCTGATGTTCATTCTAAAACCAACTTAAACTAATAAGTGTTAATGATAGGTTCTGATAAATTGATCTAGATTTTGTTGGCGTGTTTGATAAGACGTTATAGTATCCAACAGTTTAAACGCTAATACCTACCGTATGGAACATTCAGCATTTGTTCGAGATCTTGATATAGAGTATTTGTGAAAATGACAATGGCTAAAAGTAGGTGGATATTTATCGCCAGTATCACAGCCACGGATAAAACGGACATGGAAAAAAGGTCAGTGATATTCTCCGAATCCTGTGAGATCATCAATGGGCGGTAAACCAATACGGCGAGGATAGAACTGGGTATATAAAGCATTGCAATACCTGTAATTAGAGTAAGATTTATAACGACAACGGACAGTATTAGCATCTGGAGTAAAATAGTACGCTTAGCATAATGACCTTTAGCATCATGACCTCTTAACCTTTTAACATAATTAAAATGAATTGGGCTATAATAGGCGACGAAAACCCCCCGGACCCGACCAACCCATTTTTTTTTATACAAAAAGGAGACAAATTGGAAATGTTTAAAACAAATAAAAACTAATAAATAATATATAGGCCTAGACTCGGACAAACTGGCGAGAATTAAATTAACAAAGACCTTAAAAATACACTGTCTCTAATCCGGTCCCTCTCGCATTCGCGGCGAATAAAAACTGTTGAAATTCACCCACATTTTCACGAAACTTTTGAAGAAAAAACAACCGACCGACCGACCCTGCCTGAGAGGTCTGTTTGCCCGTAGAACATGGCTTTTTCGTCGCCTTACAGGAGAATTTTACCCCATCACCCCTGATGATATTGGAATTCCAGCGTTTATTTCTAGCTTATTTGTCTGGAATTTCATATTTTGCCCATTATCTCAGAGCTTGGACAGCTTTGGGGGATGGGGGGGGGGGGGGGGGGGGGGGGGGGGGGGGGGGCGGTATACTCTTTCCTCATGGCATAGCCCATTTAGTGTACTTCAAAACCTAAGCACCTAAGCATTTTCTATGACCCTTGACCTCAACTGTTACTCTAAATGACAAATGACACTCGCGATTTCTACCAACCCACTAATGTACATGTGGGGGGGGGGGGGGGCATAATCTTTCCTCATGGCTTAGCCCATTTAGGGTACTTTAATAACTAAGGGTGATGGTGGTGGGGGGGGGGGGTATACTCTTTCCTCATGGCATAGCCCATTTAGTGTACTTCAAAACCTAAGCATTTTCTAATCTTAACCCTATGACCCTTGACCTCAACTGTTACTCTAAATGACAAATGACACTCGCGATTTCTACCAACCCACTAATGTACATGTATAAAATGTATAAAACGTATGCATAACATTTGCGTTACACAACATTGTCAGCATGAATACCATTAGAGCTGTGTTAGAGAGTTTGTATCATGTTTAGAACATTTATTATACTAATAGTGGTATAAGTACACTCAATTTTATATTGCAATATTCTACCTTTCATTTGTCTCTGAGCACTACTATATTGCTCTATCAACTATTGGTGAGTAATAAATTACAACACATTAGACAATATTAACGATGTGATGACAAAATGAAAACATCAAGCTCTATTTTACCACGACACATATCGTATGATACATACAATTTACAGCGCGTCACCTGCGTTGCTTGTCATTTATTGGGCCACCATGTTATCAGTGTGACCTTGGGAATAAAATACTTTACAGCTCTCTCTCTCTCCCACCAGCTGTTTTATATGATCTTTCATATTTTATGTCATTTTCATATATTTATGTCATTTTCATCTATTTAGCACTGGATTTCCGCATAAAATTAGCGTATTTACAGACACAGAGACCAAAATGGAGGTATTGCTCTTCGGCTACATCGAGATTTATTAACCTTTCTCTTTTTCTTATCCAACTATGTCACCACAACATGTATATTATCTACACTTTATACTGGTAAATTTAATTACATCATTCATTTATAGAATTCAATTTAACATAGTTTTAATTTATAAACAATATGTGATGATGCTCATTTGTATACAATATTCATCAACCCATCAATTTTATGGAAAAGTAAACTACCTAAACCCTAACACCTTAAGCATGTTAAGAGAGATATGCTCCTGAAGATGACACAATGATGATTATGTTATGTTATCTTGCATCATTCATTTGTAGAATTCAATTCAATAAACATTGGATATTGAATGTTATCATAGTCAGATTTAACTGATCGTCCACTTGTGACAATAATTAGTTGTATAATAAGATATCTTTCGTTGAAAAATTGGCGTCCTATTACATTATTTAACACTGATTATAAAATAGCGTCAAAGGCAATTGCTGATCGTATTAAAGAGGTACTCTCTTCAATTATTCATAGCGACCAAACAGGATTCATGAAAGGGCGTTATATTGGGGGAAATATTAGAAAAACTATTGATATTATAGAACATGCTGAAAGTCATAAAATGTCTGGTATGATATTTTCTATTGATTTTGAAAAGGCTTTTGATAAACTTGAGTGGTATTTTATAGTTAAAGTTTTAAAACATTATCGCTTTCCAGAAGATATATGTAATTGGATTAGGCTCTTTTACACCAACATTGAGAGCTGTATTATTAATAATGGTTTTACTTCCAATTATTTTAAACTTTCGCGTGGTGTTAGACAAGGAGATCCTTGAAGTCCGTACCTGTTTATTTTAGCCGCAGAAATAATGAGTACTGCTATAAGGAATGAAGATAGTGTAAAAGGTTACACAATTAATGGTATTGAAACAAAAATAAGTCAATATGCAGATGATACACTTATATTTTTAAACGGGTCAAAAACGTCTCTGTTAAAGGTTATAGATATTATTGATAGGTATAAAAGGTGTTCGGGATTAAGTACAAATTATGATAAATCTGAAGTCATAAAATTAGGCATTCTGAAAAATATAAGAAATAATTTTGAAATTCAAACAAAGCTGAAGTGGAATGAAAGTAACTTTAAATCTCTTGGTATAGTTTAGTCTAGTCTTGATTTAACAGAGATGGTACTTTCTAATTACAATGACAAACTGAAACAAAATTCAGAACTGTTTAAAAGTATGGTATATGAGGAATTTATCCATTCAAGGTAAAATTCTATTATTTTTGAGATTATTATTTCTCACAACAGTAAATAAGCTTACCTCTGGGGTAGCTTTCTGGCAGCAACTCGCTTGCCTTTCGTCCCGAACGATTACAGAGATCTGTATTCTGTAGACTACCAATCCCTACCCTTAGAGATTTGCTCAGGAAGATAACATTCACATTGTATAGGCCTACTGGACTTCAAATTTATGGTATTCAACATAAGATTGGATTTTGTAAAACTACCTAAAATCCCTACCCCTAGAGAGATGCCGCCCTGGAGATAACATGTAAATTTGTAATGTCTTATATAGTCTAATCTGCATAATTTTTGTTTCAATTTAAGGAATTAATTGCAATAATAGAGTGAATACATAAATTGCTTACTCAAATTAGAGAATAGTGTTTGTATTGAACTGAAAGAACCAAGCTCACCACCGACGCACAATACCGAGAATACAAGCAATGCAAGATTAAAGGTAGATGACCCGATCACATTTTCGTAACACAGAATTATTTCAAACATACGGAGATTTTCATATCATATGAAAGCTCGTATTTTTCTCATCATCATACTGAAATTTGGCGGCCTAAATCGGTATAATTACGGAGAAATCGATGAAATAACGTCGAATTACCGCGAATGGTGGTAACCACCGATATAGTTTGTGTACTACTCAATGGGTACAGTTCACAGCATCTTGTGCGTCTAAAATAAGAACCATTAGAGCTATGCAACTCAAACTTTGGAACACGACTTTTTTAAGGATGACCTTTCATGTAGAATAGAAAACTTCAAGTTAAAAATCGGAACATCTACCTTTAACAAGCGTGTAGAAATAGGAAAAGGGTAAATCTAATAAAGTAGTGGGTGGGTGGGAGTGGAATTTTCAGGAAAGCGACCAGTCTCGATGAAGCCGATGAGAAATATGATGGGATCACGAGAGAGGTACCAACTCGGAACCTCTCTCCCAGAAACCAAACAAAGCCTAAATTCGCGGGAGTGAAAGCAAGGATGCTGATTGGCCCGATAAACGGTAACTAAGACACAGTTGCAAAACGGAAAGCCCAGAGGTATCTGCCCAGCCCCGCGGTAAATAAATTGGTCACTATGAAAGTAGGCCTGTCATAAACCATAGCTTTCATAGAATATATTTTATTCTTGTTGCTTGCTTGTACCGTGGACGGTGTAGTTGTACACGATTTCTATTTTAATGGCGTATAACTGATAATTCAAAATGGTAGCTGAAAACAACTTTATTGCCGAAATAAATAAACATTTCGAGGGTTTAGCGCAACAAGGCTCCATTTGCAATAGCTGCCAGATGTTATCATATGTGGTATTCGATAGATGCCCCCTTGATATATACAGTAACAGGTACGCATGAAGCTATAGCAGATAGGACATTTTTGGACAATATTTCAGTTATGTGAAAAGGCAATATCTATAATAGCTGCCACATGTTATGTATTAAGGGTGCATTAACATGATTAAGATGTGCCCTTGTGAAAACACAATATAACAAATTATCAGTCAATCTACTTACCAAAGTAACCACATAAAACGCTATTGTGAAATTTGGTTGGGTCCTTCATATCGTGCTGCAGCGTAGGAAAGGCTGACTGGCCGGCAAATGAATATCCTATCAATCCGAGGGCCGCAAAGAAACGCCAAAATTCCACAGGTTGTTCAACAGGTTCGTATTCATCAAAATCCAACGACGCACTGGTGACAATGAGGAGTGATGCAACAAGACTCATTGATGCCGAAGTGACGCCGATTAGCCTGAAATTTCAAAGTTTAATGTTCATATTATTTAAGAAAATATAGATAGTAAGGGCAAAGTGGCACAACCCGTCAATAACAGTTATACGGTCCACGGTGGCAGCGCCAGTATTTTTCGGGCGAGGGGGGGGGGGGGGGGGGGGGGGGGGGGGGGGGGAGGAAATGAGGGGTTAAACCTACTATCTGAGGGGCAATGTTGCCTATTTTACAATTTAAAAATATATGGGGGGGGGAAGGCTCTAACTGGGGAGCAATTCCCCCATCCCACCCCTCCCCATAGGGCCACCACTGACAGTCCTGTGACTTTAGGGTCATAGCCTGTTGTCCCGTGACTTATACTAGTATTCCTCCATGCTTATACTATATAAGCAAACATGGTAAAGGAAGGTTTAATGATAGGTATTTAAGAAAAATGTAAGAAAATTGAGCCCCTACCCCTCGTAAATAAGTTTGGGCTAACTCCCAGAGTGAGACAAATAATTTGTACATACATTTATTTGATTCACTTTGAAAAGTATAGACCATGTCACCTCTTGTTGATCAACAATGTTAAGTGCCCGGTTCCATTCCATGTATGGGGCAACATGTATTGACTGTTGTATTGACTTCTGTTGTTATAGATGACTGGTTTGGTTTAGTTTATGGTTTATAATGGACACCCCCTTCGACTGCGCGAGGATACCGGCAGGCAAGCTTTTGTTTGCTTGGCTGCTGTGGACGTTGCAATTGACATCGTCTATACCGAATTGTTCGTAAGCCTGCTCCGGGAAAGAGAAATGTCAACATGTCAAATCAATCTGATGTCTAGTTTTTGAGATAGACGGAATCAATATGTTCTGATTAATCCTCACTATATTAATTTCATTGTTGCGATCATATAATATTATTACCCGTCATTACTACATGTGTATATAAGACAGAAATGGCAGAAACGGAAATGCATGTACACATAATGGAAATAGCCACATGACTGCCTACCCGGGGTAGACAGTAATGATAATAATAATAATAATGGCAGCTTATAATGCGCCAACATTCAACAAAATTGTTGCTCCAGGCGCATCGACACAACATTGCAAAAACAAAATTAGTACAAAAATCTGAATGAAGGAAAACCGTCATCACTTCAACACAACAACAACAAAAATGGTAGCGTTGACATGGTTGAACTAATGACAATCCCCACTCACAATGTGAACAACGCCACAAATAATAACATACACATCAAGAACATAAAAACTTCACAAAAACATTAATCGCAGAAATCACTCTCAGATTTCATAATCAAGGTCTTTAACAATGTTTTGAATGAATCCACAGATTCTGCAGTTTTTACAGACTCCGGAAGCTTATTCCATAAGCGAGGTGCAGCACATAACAAAGAACGTGATCCACAGGATTTTGCAAATCGTGGTTCAGTGAAAAGTATTTTGCTGTTCGAACGCAATTGTCTATCTTGCTTGTATGGAGTTAGAAGATTTGAGATATACAATGGTGACATATTAATAGTTGATCTATAAACATAAATAAGTATTTTGAAGATAATTCTGTCCTTTATTGGAAGCCAATATAGATCTCTTAGAACTGGTGTGATATGCTCAGTTTGTTTGGTGCGTGTGATAATTCTAGCAGCTATATTTTGTAAGCGACTGAGACGCTTGATCTGGAGATTCGGGAGTCCATAAAGCAGAGAATTTCCCATGTCAAGGCGCGATGTAACAAAATAATGCATGGACGAGTTGTTCAGTAGCATCATTTGTGAGGTATTTTCTGAGATGAAAAGAAGATGATTTGCAAATCGCAGAAATATGATGATTCAGTGTCATGTCCATATCAAAATAAGCGCCTAAATTGCGAACTTTACTTGCTGAAACAATAGAAGAATTCCCAATACGTAAATGGGGTATATTTACTTTGTCACGTAGACATTTAGATCCATATACAATGAATTCGCTTTTGTCATCGTTCAGTTTCAAAAAGTTGTCAGTCATCCACTCGCGTATTTCAGTAACACATGATTCCAGCTTATTCAGTGAACAATCAGCATCATTTTGCGTAGGCTTGAAAGACACATAAATTTGAGAGTCGTCGGCATAGGAATGATAATCAAGATTGTATTTGCACATAATTTCACCGAGGGAACATGTATACAAAGAGAATAAAACCGGTCCAAGCAGTCATGTGTATGTAATCATAATAGTAGTATTGCTTTATTCCGTAATGTTTAAAGGGATTCAAGACATGTCCTGTCAATTCACCCCTCGCTTGTCTGATCTGGTGGTTGGGAGACATGTTTTACAATGCAGAGGTCCATGGTTCGATTCTCACTAGGACCACCTTTTCAATTGATTTATTTCCTTTTGTAAAGGTGGGGGTTCGAAATATATTCTAAGTCCAAAAAGTGTGTAGTTCTACATAATAATACCTACCAAAAATCTTTCGGAGTCCCGAACCACGTGATGGGACAGATTGCCAAAGTCACAGCAGGAAGACAGTAGCACAGAGACACATCAATGTTAAATTTCGAAAATAATATGGAGGTATTTTCTGATAGCACAATGAGGTCTGTCACACAAAGGGCAACTATATACACGTATAATATTGCGGTGGTGATGATCCTGTACACAAAGATTTTTTTAACATAAAAAACAATCAAAAACATTATGGCCATGTGTTTTGAACTCACCACCCAAAAAGGGTGGAAGCGTTATATTTTTGGTGACGAATCATCCATCTCTCTCTTTTAACTCAACAACTAAACGTGGTAGAGCAATCATGGTTGAGGTGTCATTTGAAAGCCTATTTATCTAGCTACATTGTGTGAATAAACCAGGTATTTCTAACTGTTTGGCTGAGATATGATTGATTATATTGTGAAAGTCAGGGGTGGTGGCGGTGGCGGCGGCGCTGTGTACAATCTCTATGGGGAATATAGAAAATGTACCCAATTCTACGTTAAATTTACAATAACTCCTCATCCCTGTATGGTACAAACGATATTTTGCTCTCATTTTATAGACTATTTTATAGTCTATAAGATTATGTTCCAACAAACGTGACAACTATTATGTAACAATTGTAATCATGAATCGATTGCATTGTCCTTAGCTTTCTCCCTATTCGCTACACAGTGAACTTGCCCTAATTCATCAGTTTTACATACAGGACTATAACCAACCAAGTATTCAACCGATGATAGCAAAATTATACATTTTTTGGAAAGCTCTCAAATAGGGGAATTCTAAAAAGCCGTTTAAATCAGGCTAGGGTGCATACCCCTAAAATATAATTGTAAACTCTAATAAATATGAAATTTAAACGTTTGTGCTCATTTATTTCCCGATATAGTATATTTCACAAGTTACCATTGACAACCATTATGTTCTGATGGGTAATTGCATGAGGAACTAATATGCACAGTAAAATTATGATTGGGATAGGTATAAAAATATTATTGAGCTTTAATCAAAATATGAAGAAAGAAAAAAAATCGATATTTTTTGAACATTTTTAATTAGGTCGTATCTAAATTCCAATAGCATATTTGGATTCCTTGTGAGATTACCGTTTAGAAAATATATACTTTTTATGGGGTAGAATAAGCAGTTATTGCGATATGCTAATTCGAATCTCGCTTGGTGTGAAATGTAAAAATTTGGACATCCAACGGGAAGGGTGGCGTGTTCAAAACACATGGCCTTTTGCATTTTTGTAAAATTATATGTGCTCGGTTAATTTATTTAACGACGCTCTACTGTTAGTTTTACCCTAGGAGATAAGTGCCGTTAATCAGAATTTTTCCTAAGGAAGGTCTGACAAGCAAATATTATGTAAAAAATGGTGCTGATTTCAAAAAAGTGAGTCTTATTGACGCCACTCACGACATTTTGGCTGTTTCGGCCATTTTTTGACCAAAAAATGCCATATTTTCATTTTAAAAAATCAAAAAAATCGCAAGAGTATGGTAAACATATATTTTCAAGCTTGGTTTAGATAAATGAAGGGTGCTGAGTTTGAATTTGAAATAAGTTGTCAAAATTATATAGAAACACCATAAATCGGGTCAAAAATGTCAGGTTAGCGCTTAGCATTCTCCAAACCAAGCTTGAAAAAACATGTTTACCATACTTACAATAGTGAGAAAATGGAATTTTAGGTCAAAAAAATGAACGAAACAGCCAAAATGGCGTGAGTGGCGTCAATAAGACTCACCTTTTTGAAATCAGCACCATTTTTTCAATAGAAAAAGCTTGTCAGACCTTCCGTAGGGAAATGTCCACATTTTGAAATAATAATCAGGATTGATACATCTGTTTTTCAAATTGTACCTGAGTAGCTATTAAAGAGAGATATAGGTCGAAAAACAATTCAACAGATTCGACGAAAAAACAGGGATGCCGCTGTGTAGCCCGATTCACCACCCAAACATGAATTGATGTAAACAAAACTCTAGTCTCAAGGTGTCGATGAAGTCATAGTTATACAATGGACTTGCGCAAATTTAAGCATCAATAACCATGACTTCATCGACACCGGGAATTTCGATCGCTTGAGAGATGACAGTTTTTATTAGTTTTTGTCATAAGTATGATGCTTTGTTCTATCAAAGACTTAATGCCTTGGTTCTATACAATTACGCAATTTAGGCTTGAAAATGATTTTCTAACATATAATGCACAATGTTGTGCTTGCGGGACACCTCCTTTAAACGTAATATAATGCAAAACACCCACTTCGGATAAACGTGACTCTTTTTGAACGGGCTTATATCTGAAATTCATTTTTTTGTACGATTATATGTGCTCGGTTAATTTATTAGTTGCTATTAGGCATAAAATAAGTTGTTTCCTGTAGCCGTCCCTTCGTTTTGTTTGAACCGCATTCCTCTGTTTTTTTAAATCCTATCAAATGGTATTTTAAGTTTTCAGCTTATTTTACAACTTAACCTCAGATGAACTTTGACCTACGTCATATTTTCCCATGATTCATTGCTAAATTTAAAGTAATAATTTTACAAAGAACCTTCTCGGGGACTGTTCACTCTAAAGTGGAGGGATTTAGAATAAATCCAAACTGATTGTGATTAGAGACCAATCCATCTTTTTAGATTTAAAACTAAATCTAATACTATTTAAATTTAATGTTGAAAGTCCTATTTTGGGGGTACAAAATAATTCTGACAACAATTTCATCAATTATGTGGGTGCTATTGCTAAACTCTGTATAAGTAAATTCAGATTATGGTAACCACCCAAATTTGTTATTTCTCTTCGATTCAGAATTAAGAACGCGTAAGGTTATTTAATTTCCATGATAAACTGTCATAAAATAAAACTGTACGTAAGAAGATATATTTGTATAATATAACATATATTGCAATTCCTGTTATGTAACATTTATGTGATGCTATTTAAAGATAACATGATGATTGTATGAATCAATAACAACATGTATATACCGAATTTGTATGAAGGATAATAAATAAAAATATGTTTAAAATTTAATTAAATCAATAAAAAAATCTAATACTAGGCTCGTAAAAATTCAAATCCAATTATGATTCTAAAAATGGATTGGTCCCTAATCACAATCCTTTCGAATTTATTTCAGTTCCCTTCAATTATTGATTATGCAAATTATCGTGGTACTGTACCTCCCTGGACGTCCATAAGCTTTAGCAGCCATTTCTGCGTAAGGATTTCGGTTGATTTCTGTTAGATATCGGGCATCAATTTCGGTTAACAGATTCCAATTTTGTGCCAATCTAATTCCGGTGTAAGTCGTCCCAATTAAACAGACGAGTGCTATTATTAGTCCATAGATTATTCCTGAAAGTATCAAAACGTAAAAGATCTGGGATAATTGCAATATACAATTTATTATAGAATATCCATTATAGGGACCTATTACGTGATTTGAACACATACCCAAGTATAATTTTTATACATCAATTCACCAGAAAATGACATAATTATTTTTGCAGTGGGTACTTTCTGACAAAATTGGGGTAAAATCATCACAAAGTGTCAATTTTGGTAAATATGTATTTAGAGTAGAAAACCATTTGTTTTAATTGACTAGTAACATTTCAAGATTAAAGACAGACAATACAAACAGGCTATCATATCCAAATGTTAACCCTTTTTTCATGAAGTTTATCAAACTTTTGAACTTTTAATGTGATGTATATATACACTTTTTTGGCTCAATTTGTTTTGGAAGTTGCCATGGAAACAGGCCAAAACTCATAGACGCACCCCTATATCAATTGTGCATCCCACTTCCTGAGGGTTGTAGATTTAATTTGATATATAATTCATGCTGTTTATTTTTGTGGTCAGGTTCCAAATAAATATTGGCAAATTTTCCCTCTATTGTAATCTGGTAATGCCAACATTCTATATGAATTACCTGTATCATTCAATGCAATTGGTAAAATTACAATGCCAACTCCTGCAACTTTTCCCACTATAAACATTGTGGTTGCCGGGACTGATATGTTGTGTACCGCAGCCGATCTCTGAAATATATTTAAAAAGCAAATGATTAGCTCCCATAGCTAGACAAACACGGAACAAGCTGCAACCTAGCTAGGCAAAGCTAATATTAACGAAACACATTTTAGATAGACCTAGGACTCACAGTTTAGATACTACGAGAACATTGGTTTAAATACTAGTAGTCAGAGAGCAAACTCACGCAAACACACCGTAAATATCACTACTCTAGCCCACTGGTGTGTCTGCATTATTTCCAGGAGTTCCTTCGGACTTGAGAAGTGCTATAGTTTCCATAGACTCCATTGGATTGCAATCATGTAAACTAATTATTGTTTAAACCTTTGGAACCCTTAGAATAATCAGGATGGTTTCATCTGTTTTCAAATTGCACTTGAGTAGCCTATAGAGAGATAGGTCGAAAAACAATTCAACAGATTCGACGAGAAAAAGAGGGGTGCTGCTGTGCAGCCCGGTTCACCACCCAAACCTGAATTAATGTACACAGAGCTCTAGTGTCACTTTTACCAATGGGTTGCCTTGCCTAAGGTGTTAAAGTAATGCCTTGGTTAAAAGGAAACTCTTCCAAAACATGATGTAGATTATCCAGGGCATAAAATATATGTGCTGCCAGCACATATGTGCAGCCGAGTTTGGAAAATGTGCAGTTGAAATCCAACATATGTGCAGTTCAAATGTTGGCACACAAAGCTCAGCCATAGCATTTAATAATAAAAAACTGAAATGTTCATAAAACGTCATCAATATCAATTTTCCCATCATAGTTTTGCTCACTGTTTCGATCATTGAGTGCATTGCCCACGACTATGCCATGTGCAGGTTGTGTGTGTTTCAATGCGTAGAAACCATATCATTGGTTACTGACCATTGTCAGATTGTCGTTGGTGCTGACATAAGCCTTGCTATTGGCAGACATTTTTAATATGATTTGTGTTCATTTCTCCAGATAAATGTAATGATAATGTGTACAATGCAGTGACTCGGACTCGACTGGTTGACAAGTGCAAATGTGGCCTCGAATTTTTCCACCATGGTGTGATATTAAGGATCATTTGTTTGCGAAAGCTGTCCAGCAAAATGTTATGCAATAAAAGGGCCACATGTGAGTTTGTGACGTAATCGATGTAATGTTTTTCAGGGCCAAGGGGAAAATGCATAAAACAAGTTTGAGTATAACGCGATATTGAGAGGCCCGATGATTAATCTCTATAGTTGTAATCCTTGGTAACACATTCAAGTCTTTCAAGGTCAAAGGTCATCTGGGGTTTCAAAAGTTGCCCGATTGTCCTCAAACATGAAAAAACTCCCTTTTTCGTACACCCAACGGTTATGGGGGCAAAGGTCAAAATAGGTCAAATTTTAAATAAGTTCAAATGACAAAAGCAATATTGTGGAAGTGTTGACCTAGGTCAAATAAAAAATCAAAAATCAACCGTGACTTCTTCGTATATGCTGAATTTATGAGCAACAAAAAAATGGCATGTTTGGACTCATTCACTGCATTGTAGCCTATAACGTCTAAATGGGACATATCTTGCGCCAAATACAGAACTAATACAATGACTATTTTAAGTTTTTAAAGTCTATTCAATATCGCGTTATACCCAAACTTGTTTCATACATGCTTTTGGACAAAAACATGCATTTTCCCCTTGGCCTTGAAAAACATTACATCGATTACGTCACAAACAAAAATGTGGCCCTTTTATTGCATAACATTTTGTTGGACAGCTTACGCAAACAAATGATCCTTAATATCACACCATGGTGGCAAAATTCGAGGCCACATTTGCACTTTTCAACAAAAAAGCAGTGGTGCGATACTTTTTTCAATGTGTATGTAGAAATACTTCGCCAATTGAACCTTATCTCAAGTTAACGTAAAAAGCCAATGGTATTTTTTCTCTAAAATTACTTTAAATTTTCAAAAGTTAAACTTTGGATCAGAATAAATAGGAAATTCTTTAGTGGGGGGTCTTTGTCTTTCAGTGATATCTCCCTTGATATATTGTTATATCCAGTTTATTAACATTATTGGCAATCTTTAGAAAGTAATTGATTGAAATTGATACCGGTAATAATACAGCTAAATTCAAAATGATATTTCCCAACGGATGGATGGCTATCAACGCCCTAATAAACAAAGCAAACACAATAAAACAGTTTCCTTCTTTCTATATTCATTTGTAACTACATACAAAAACATTCTCAAACTAAAGTAAGTACAAGCATGTGTCAGAATGATCACCTTCAATTTTTTTAGTGTTATTGATTTAAATGAGATTTCAAGAAATTGCTTGTTTAATAGTAAAACAAGGTCTTCTAAAAAACTGGGTGGACAAGTGTTTTAGTGTCAAAAGGATGAGAAGACTTGGAATGGATCTGTTGAATTTTGTGGAAGTCGGCAAGAGGATCACTAGTGTGTTGTTTCTGGAAGGAAATCACCGAGACGTTATGTGAGCGATATGTGTTAAAGTTTATGGAGAGAAAAAAAATTGAAAGAAAAAATATCATAATTTATAATTTAATTTAAATTCCAATGTTTATTAATTACGAGAAAAACGTAATTTATGACAAATTCAAAAATGCAACAAAATAACTTGGATTTCCCGGGGCGCCAGGATAATTATTATAATACTAATAGTCAATCGTTTTGTAAAAATAAATCACGAACATCACAACACAACAGCCGAATCAAAAAAAGAAAATCGTGATAATTTATATTCAGTAAACAAAAAAATAAAAAAATATTAATAGATAAAAAAAAGAGTCTCGTTAATAAACAAACTAATGATATTGTAAGTAATTAATATAATGGAACATCAAAAAGTACCAATGTATTATACAAAAAAAGATGTGGCTCCCAGCAGAATTGACCTCAGGTCCTCCGCGTGGCAAGCGAAGGACGCAACCGCTAGACCACACGTTCTCATTATTTACTGGAAAGTTACAACGGATATACATCATTGAGACTCTCTGGTTTATCCACTCAATAAACTAAATCGAAAATTAAAATGTGATATTTATTATTTAAAGGCTACATTGTCAATTAAAGCACCATTTTATTTACGGTAATAGACACATTTAATATAAAATATCATTAAAGTACTAATTTCGCACTGAATAACTGAATTTGGCGGTATTTTCGGATTTTATTACAACCACTTTTGAAAACTAAGGTGTCCAAGCCTGAGACTATTAGTAATTTGAAGATAAAATAGCTAACAAATACATTTTGTTTGCCTTGTACGCACCTTTACATGTAGTACTATGCAATTATTTGGATCATGTATCATTTAGGCAGGACAGAAAAATAAATGTAAAGTAATACCATGTTTCTGCTTCCGATGGATTTCACTATGTTTGTAGTCGCTATGTTGTACTCACATTTGGAAACATATTAGAGTGATTGTATACCACCATGGTTCATATTTGGAAACTTTTTAATGTTTGTATCATCAAAGGCCGCATTTGGATACATATGATTATTTAGTGTATATGCAATTGTATCACTCTGTATTTTTGTACTTTTCTGTATCTGTAAATGTCTTTCTGTGTTGCAAGTTTAAAAAATAAAAATCAATAGAAAAAAAAGGACAGAAAAATATACTATCTCAGCTGGTAAATAATGTATTAATGATAGATTTTCTGCGCGAATACAGGATGAGTCAGAATTATTGGGAATCAGGATTGAGTATTCTATGAGTATGAGTGTTTAGTACCATACGCTTCAATTGGAATTTGTCATGAACTTGTGATCAATGTGATGAGTTAGATTAGATACGCCACTGCTGGTTGTTGAACCGAAATTGACCGAAATTGACAATAGAGTAAATTTCATTTTGCCATCTATATGTGACCGCCAAAATGAGTATGAGCCAGACAGGTATTGTATACATTGTATTGAGGTGTATTGAGGTGTATGGCGTGTGGCGCTTCATATAAGTTCATATAAGTTCATCCCCGGGACCCCGGGTATTATTAGTACACAAATCAAACATTTCATTACAGGGCAAACCTGATTAAGTCCTTGCCCTAATAAAGGTTTCAAAAATGTAAGTCCCCCCTAAAATTAGATAACGTTTGATTGCATTTAACTCTACACACAATAGGTCGTTTTAAGAGATTAAAACACTTATGAAAAGGAAAAATACTTGGCTATCCAATAAAAATTTGTCCCGATTCAATATCATTATTACTTTTCCCAAAATAGTCACATTTCCCCAAAATGATGTTTTCAGAAAAAGTGGCACTTTTCAAGATCCTATACGAGTTTGTTTGCATAACCCAACACATAATTATGCATTTTGAGAGATTAAAACACCTTGACAGAGTTCCCCTTTTCAATACGATGTTTACGACAAAATTGGTTGAAATAGGGTGCAAACTCATGAAGACTAACCGTAATATCACTACTCTGGTCCACTGGTGTGTTTGCATTATTTCCAGGAGTTTTTTCGGACTTGAGAAGTGCTATAGTTTCCAAAGATGCATTATGGTTGGACGACATCGCTGCCCGCGTAGCTGACAACACGCGAGGTTCGCGGTCGTCGCGACGTTATGATATCTCAATGTCTGTCTGTAGGTGTTAGCTTTTTCGATACAACTTTATGTTTTGATGAACACACAAATTAGTTGTTGATTTCCATGCAAGATGTATGACATAATGACGGGCTCGATGAACTTGAGTATAATCTAGAATAGATCATAGACCATGGCTAGACACTGAGACTATACTCGTAAAACCTTAGTCAAAGCAAGGCATTAGTCAGAGACGCATAAAGCTGATCCGTGACTACACTACATTACAGCAGAACTGTATTTGTACATAAAACCCTGAATGAAAAATTTATGTATTGCTATGGACATACAACCAACCACGGGAGACGGAACTTAACACCAGGCCTATGAAACGTGACATTCTGCGCATATTCCGCGCATACAAAAAATAGCGCTATCTAGGCACTTCATCCACGGGCAATTAGGCGAGCAGTGAATCGAGAACTGTCAATCATTCGTTTGACATATTATCAACCCCTGGACACTCATTGTCTATAACAATAGAAGGCAGTGACAGTCATGAATATACAATGAATAATCATATCAATGAATATTAAATGATACACGTCATTTGTAGAGTCGAAAATTGAAAATACCAGACGATGGTGGACACGAACGGCCGTAATTTTTAAATCTCCGTTGGTTTCAATGTTATAATGGATGGATTTTGATTATGACCACAGAAAATTCATCCCATGTTGTAACTAAATTATTATCATCCTAAAACCGCTGGAGCTGGATAACAAATTCAAGTGTCAGTATCGTCAATAATTTTGAAGTTATTATGACATTGAAACTTGCAACATAAAAGGAGCCTGGTCACTTTGCGCTAATATAATCTTTAACTTACTGGAAACTAAAAGATGGACAATACCAGTTTTTATGTTTTGTTGCATGTTGTTTGTTACAATCTATTTTTAAAGATCTCGACCAATAGCTTTTGGACCCGGGGTTCTCACTATATAGTGGTACTACCTTTGGAGTGCCTTTTCGCGAAATTTGGTATATCGATGGGTGGCAATCAAAAAGGTTTTCATTATGCCCCCTCTTTGATGGTATAGAATGGCCCGTACTTTGTTAGATAGGTTCGGATTAAAATACACTTAGAACCCAATTTTGGTTAATTATTACACTTTTGAGAACCCAATTTTCTACTTACCTTCTGTTTATTGTTTGTATATACAAGGGTATATACAAGGGTAGGCCTATAATACTGATCGGTAGACATTTCACTTTGGTATACCGATCGGGTGTTATTTTGCATATGATGCAGGTGTAGAAAGTCTGGGAGGCACATGCACGTATGTTTCTTCTACCACTGAAATCAAACGTAGGAGGCATAGGCTACGTATGATTTTAAACTGCATATATAACTTGTCATAATTGATGTTTTATTGACTTTTAAATCGCAATGTTTTTATCAATAGCAGCTGACTGTATTTTTCTCCTATGGCTGTTTTAACAAATTTGTTTGTATTTTTTGAGGTGTTCTTTGCATTGAATATATTTATAATCTTTTTATCATGTGTTTTAATGTATGTGTAGTTTTTTAAGATATTGATCATTTGTTTGTAAAACGCATTGGTGCCGTTGCTTTATGCGCTGTGTGTTATTATTATTAAAATGTATTATTATTATTATATGCTATAACCGTCTCTAACGTTAGTATTCTACTGAATAGCACACATTTACACGTGATACATGCGCCATCTAACTGAAGGATACATGTAGCACATATTGAATTAAAGATTCTTGCACACATAATACTAGTAATGCCGCATGTGACGCATGCGCTGTCTACTAAAATAGCACATAGTAATGCCACATGTGACTATGCGCTATCTACTGACGATAGCGCGGCCACCGCATACACATGTGCTAACTTAGCACACATAGTAATGCCTCGTGTGAATGTAGTGTGACCTGCGTATAATAGCACACATAGTCATGATAGTAATGGCACGCGTAACTATGCGCTATTAGCACTGCCACCACGGTTATACATGCGCTTATCTACTGAAGTAGTGCCACATGTGATAAATGGCGCTATCTACTGAATGAGACAATGTGCACATCTTCAAAAGAAAGAACAAAATCAATTATGATGGTGTTCCGAGTGCTGGCTATGGCGCCTCTGATACCATCGGACCAGGCTTTCAGTTGACATACGCATAGGAGCATCGTTGAAGCGAATGTCCCCTGGTAACCTTTATTCCAGATCTTAAATAAGAAATCTTGTTTTATTATACAGAGAATCCACTTTACTCATGCGTGCCCATAACAAAAGGTTTTAGCTCCCATATTATTCGTTGTTCAGATCAAGTCAATGCACGACCTTCAAGCAACCCTTTGAATACAAGCGTTAAAAGAATGATCTATACACTGGCGGGTTATTTTCAAACGAGTATCCATCAACATGATGTGTGTTGTACAGAGTAAGATATATTCTGGTGGTGCTGCTCTTTTTATATTCTGAAACAAACTTTAGCTCCCCATCGCTGAAACGTGTATTGCCTCTAATCACCCTTCAGCGGTACAAGACTTGATCGAGTCTATCAATAGTTATCTGATTCCCTTTTCCACATATAGATTTCGACATCATTGCGTCTCCCAATTCGTTTATTAAAAAGCTGGCTTATTGTTTTGCTACAAGATCTGACTTTCCTGAGTGAAGTTGTATCAACGATTTTCTAGAAATTCATCGGTTGTACAGATTTCCAAAAGAGCCTTAAATTGGTAATCATGGTATTAAATTTAACATTAGTAACGGTCCCGTTTCTCATGTTTCTCTGTTTTGGAAATGTGTTTGCTTCTTGTATACAAATAGCTACAAATAGTATATTAGCCTAGCTATAACAAACTAAACGTGATGTACACAAACTTGCGCTGACTGGTAAAATAGTTTTACAACAAGTTTTGCTATCATTATCAAACCGAACTCAAATTAAATCAAATTAAATCACTTATTTATCGCGCTAATATACATGTACCGTACATGTATAGTTTACGCATTCAATTGTTTAAAAGTTAAATAAATCAAAGAGATAAATGATAGAAAAAACAACAACTATAAACGCATGGGCCTTTATAATTTACAAAAATTGACATAAAAATGATGCTACATTAATCCACCGTCAAGTTTAAAAAAATATATAAAATAACATGGCATTCACGGATAAACCGGGGATCGAACCCGTGTTGCCGTTTACAAACAACATGGCCTACGATGCACGCCACAGAGATCGACGATTGTAATTGGTGATAGTTTAATTATAAACCATTTATCCATTTATTTATAACGAACGGATTTTTATCGTGCCATTTTTGCCATTTTATACCATATTTGTATGTTACTCTCGCACAAAATGTGTTTATAATGTGATTATACTCCTTATTTTTGAAAGAACGGTAAAAAATGATGACATTTTCGAACACAAAAAATTGCATCATTTATACGGTCCACAATCACTGTTAGACTGGACGTTGTGTGACGTGTTGCATAATTCATGTATTCAAATTACTGCTTCGAATCGATCTGTTTTATGTACGCTTTTGTTATACTTCTCGGTCGCTCATCGCCAACGCTGTGCATGAGAACAATAGAAAAGTCCCCTCTCAGGTTAGAGGGCGGTATCTGTGACCTCTCACAGCAGGGCATAGGGTCAAGGCAGGGTTAATCATATTAATGACAAATATGCAAATGAGCTAAGTGTCCCCTCCTATTATATATACTCCTTGACCAAGTGATAATCAACTCGTTTCATTATTCATGCAAACAATCGCGTAGCTCCACCCCGTTGCTCTCAGACGGTGTTCAATCACATTCTACCATCTGTGGTTCAATCTATATTATATCATGATAGGCCTGATTTCAACCATGTGATAGTTTCTACTATCATTATGGCTGGAAAAGAATTATGTGATATCATGATATAAAACAAATATTGAATGCCTTTTGTTTGTGTAATAGTAAAACTGTATCACTCGGTCAAATTTGGATATCACACGCTCAGACCTCAGACATTCAATATTTGTATACTATATACATGTAATTTTATTAATAAAAAGTGAAATGAGATGTCATTTAATGGTTATAAGGAAGTGAAAAAAGGAATTGGTAACATTTGACACTGCTTAGTGAGTGTTCATAAATACTTTGATGGGGGTGGAAACATGGGGGGGGGGGGGGGGGGTTAAAAAAAGGTCCTTAAAAAGGGGGATCACAAGAAAAAAAGGTCCTTGTGGGGGGGGGGGGTAGGGGGGGTAAAAAAGGTTGGTATTTCAGTGGCGTAGCCAGGAAGGGTGTGGGGGGGGGGGGGCGAGCCGTGTCGGTTGAGATTGGCACTGGCGGTTGATTTGACAAGAAGAATCATGGAATTATGATGGTCAAAAGTACACAGATAGAAATTTTTCGCGCGCTATGCGTGCATGTGTCTACAAAATGCAATATTTGAATAGAGCCAAAATGTACCTACATCATAGCAAAAATGAAGTATAAAGTCGAAAACTTTCGCGCGCTACGCGCGTACATCTTTAGTCAGAACAATTTTGTCGGTTCAATTGCAGTTCTTACCTAACCCCCAAGATGAAAAACCTAGCTACGCCGCTGTTTTTTTTGTACCAGCGATCACGAGTGTCGGGCTTGATTATAAAGAAAAAGACCAACACAGATTTTGTGATTTCCCTATCTACACCCTCTGATTGATCGTTATATTGTAATATACTGCCCTCTATCATCGTAGTTATATGATACTCGTAATAAAACATCCGTTTTTGTCAGCTTTATTCCGTTTTTTATCGCCAAAATTGCAATTCATAAACGTACTACAATGCATTACTGTCTACCTGAGAATTATCTGCGCATGCGAATTCATTCCATTTCGTGCTATTTTCGACAGTTTTCATCAGCAAATGACATCAAAACACAACATAAACCTACGGAAACAAGGCATCTAACATCGGGTAAACATCACGTGATTTGAAAGTCATATGACAACTAAAAATCATGTGATCAATGTGTCACCTGTTCAAAGGCCGATAAATTGGCCTTTCGGGTTAAAGCGCGTTCTAAATAAGGCCGATATATCGGCCTTTCGGGTTCATTAAATCCTTAATTTTGCTTAAAAACGTATTCTTCATTTGTGATGTTATTTGGCTACATTGTTCATAGTTCCGTACTGAAAAAAAGATGATATCAATTTTACGCTCCGATCCAGTGCACTCTATTGCGCAATCCAAAAAATATACGTCGGGTTACACATCTATGCATTTTGAGATAATGGGCAGTGCATTTTTGTAACGCATAAAAAAACCATCGGATTTAAAAAACACGACAGGGAAAGAAGAAAGGAGGAGGGGGGGGGGGGGCGGAATGTTTCAAAAAACCGCTGCGTTATTTCAGTCGTTGTGTTAAGTTTTACATGATCAAAATCAAAATCATTTGGATTGAAGTCAAAATGTTTTAAATTTATGAGTTTAGGCCTAACAAGTCAAAGCGCGTCGGGCGGGACCAGAGACAAACAGACAATAAAAGTGATTTTGCAACAACAACAAAAACACACGCCAGGGGAGAGGGGGGGGGGGGGGGGTGCTCTTAATGTTTGTCTAAATGTGTTCAAATGAAAATTATATATTTTACGAAAAAACCGCACAGGTGTCATGACTTGAAATGAATATAACACAAATGTGACATCTTGCTTAATACTGTAACAAAATACAATACAAACGAGGGATGCATTTTGATGAACGATATAAAAATAAGTTTGTAGCTCAAACGATAAACATTTTTGAAGAGATAACGGCATTGAATGGACCATCATAATAAATTATAATTAAAAAAACCATCGAATTTGAATTAAACAAACGAGTAGGCACCATATGCGAAGGGGATGGGGGAGGTGTCCAGTCCTTTAAGCCAATGTTCAAAGCACATACACATTAACAATCTCACGCAAGTGGAAGCCCCCACCCATTTTAATGTCAAAACAAGAACACCACTTATGACTTTCTAACACGCCTGTTCATGCTTGTTAAGAACGACGCACACACTATTTTATTTTTACTACGTGGACTTGTACGTCCCCTTCATCTTAATACTGTCCACTTATTTCGGCATTTATAGATTGAAGCCCGCCCTCTATAGTTTGTTTCATCCGTGTACGACAATGTTTTGGCCAGAAATTTCGGTATATATTTTTATCTTAAGTAAATGAAAAATAGTTGGTGTGGAGGGTGTTCTTTTCGTCTGTTTTTGAAATCGCAAAATGTCAAGTACTAGGTTTTAGAATAGACGCGGTCGCGGTGGACGCGGTGAAATTTCGCCAGGATTATGAAAAAGACGTGGACGCGGTGAGAATTTTGCTGATATATAAAAAGACATGGACGTGGTGGCCGCTGCACAGTCCCCTTCATCTTAATTATACTGTCCCCTTATTTAGGCATTTATAGATTGAAGCCCGCCCTCTATAGTTTGTTTCATCCGTGTACGACAATTCATGCACGACAAGGGAAGGTCGCTTGAGGTCGCTATTTGTTTAAACGTGAAGAGTGACACCGCCCTCTATAGTTTTTTCATCCGTGTACGACAATTTTTTTTTCTTCAATTTTTTTTCTTTCAATTGTGGTAGAGCTATGGTTGAGGTGTCATGTGAAAGTCTATTTATCTAGCTACATTGTGTGAATAAATCAGGTATTTCTATAACTGTTTGGCTGAGATATGATTGATTATATTGTGAAAGTCAGGGGTGGTGGCGGTGGTGGCGGCGGCGCTGTGTACAATCTCTATGGGAAATATAGAAGATGTTCCCAATTCTACGTTCAATTTACAATAACTCGTCATCCCTGTAGGGTACAAACATGATTTTGCTCTCATTTTATAGATTATTTAATATTCTATAAGATTCTGTTTCAGCAAACGTGACAACTATTATGTAACAATTGTAATCATGAATCGATTGCATTGTCCTTTTCCCTATTCGCTACACAGTGAACTTGCCCTAATTCATCGGTTTTACATTCTTTACTATAACAAAAAATGTATTCAACCGATGATAGCAAAATTGTACATTTTTGGAAAGCTCTCAAATAAGGAAATTTAAAAATGCCGTTTAAATCAGGATAGGGTGCATACCCCCAAACATATACTTGTTAACTGTAATAAATATGAAATTTAAACGTTTGTTCTCATTTACTTCTCGATATAGTATATTTCAACAAGTTATCATTGACAGCCATTATGTTCTGATGGGTAATTGCCTGAGGAACTGATATGCACTGTAAAATTATGACTGGGATAGGTATAAAAATATTATTGAGCTTTGATCAAAATATTTAAAAATAAAATCGATATTATTTTAACATTCTTAATCACAACATGTTACCATTATGTCCTATCTAAATTAAAATAGCATATCTGGATTACTTGTGAGATTACCGTTCAGAAAATATATACTTTTTATGTGGTAGAACAAGTAGTTATTGAGATATGCTAATTCGAATCTCAGATGGTGTAAATTGTAAAAATCTGAGCATGCAACGGTAAGGGTGGCGAGTTCAAAACACATGGCCTTATACTATATCCCTCACAAGGACATTAATATCATCAATTAACATAAAAGCCTCAAATATCTATGAAATGTATCGTATACCGTATCATACACACAACATGCTCTTCGATGTGTATTTTGAATTGAGAATTGTATGTACACACAGCTCGTAGTCAGAGTGTAGACACAGCACGTCGTCATTTTCATGGAAAGCCATCGTTTCAATATTTCTAAAAACGCAATAAACACTCCCAACTTTAAACCCTAATTCCAAGAGTTCCCCAAGCGTCAATTTTTGTGCATTTTTTTGGTGGTTGTCGAATACTTCCTTAGTATTTTAAATCAAAAAACCAGCTTATAGAAATCGATGTCCGGGTCATTACACGGATCCACAGCTCTAGTGGTTGGTGTAAACATGCCAACCATACTGTAAAAAACACTGTCGGTCAGTATGGTAAAACACGGTGTCAATGTGGTAAATAACACGGCGGGGCTAGCGCCGTTCCATTATTATTGATGATGCTATATATCCCTGAGATGGTTGAAATCGCTCCACAGAGAACGGCAAACGTCATTACCAATATGTTTATCGCTAATTGAAAGTTTGATATACTGTGGAAAGAGAAGAAATCATGTAAAAATGAGCACTGGTTATGTTGGTTAAAGATTACAAAATAAAAATAACGTTTTCGAGATGTTATCAATTAGGACATTGTTTTGAAGTAGGTTACATCTGAGACAATAAGTCCCAGGCTTCATATCCGTATAAACTTCCATTTTGTTTCTAACTATAGTTTTCAAAACTCAGTGGCTTTGCCGGAGGGGGCGGGAAACTGTGATAAATCTTGTCCAACACCCTACAAAGAGCAAGTTATTCATACCAAAGGACTATACCCTATCTGAGCCTAGGAACTGCTCCCAATCCGAGAACCGCTATCAACCCGAGAACCGTCCCGTGGCACAGTATTTCCTGAATATGCTGCAGGTTTTAGTGGCCCTACGTGGAGGGCTAAGAGCAAGTATGAACAATTACAATGTTTTATGATGCCAGTGATTGGTAATCAAGACGTTAACTCTCTGTGATTCTTTGATGGAGAGCTCTAAAACAATGTTATAAATAAAGGCCCCATATGGTACCCTGATGTTCACTGTGATCCGAACACTTTACAGCAATGCACATAAAGGGATACAAAATGGTCACTTGGATAAAAATGATTCAACACAAGATGTCGAAATTATTTACATACTAAGATAATAGAGAACATTGACAGCCGAAGGTCATGGTTAACACTTTCCGCGCGGCCATTAGTTTTACCATACACAACACATATTTTTCAGAAACCTTTCACAATTTTCAAAGTCTATCTCAAGGATTTATATACTGACCCAATACTAGGCATGTTTGTACTTATTTCAATGCATTTCTAATGGTGATTCCAAATCTGATAATGATATTAAATATTTTTGACATTTTTGAAACATTTTGTGAAATTGTGGAATGTCGTCTGCAGCCGCCTGCCGCATGGAAAGTGTTAACAGGCGGGGGTTTTTTTAGCAGAAAGAGAAAAGATGCTGGGTTAGCCACCACATGGGGGAAGACATTTTGACTGATGTTAAGGCCTCAATGCAAAACTAGTACGTATGACTCATACGAAGAGGTGAATAAATTGTACGCAAGACTTATACGGTAGTCGGTAAAGTAATATTTTGTACCACCGTACGTACAAGCACCAATGATAATGGATGTAAACCAATGCAAATATTTCCATAATTATATCGATATATTTGCATCGGTCTCTATTCCATTTTAAAGATACTTAACCGCTTGTACGTGTATGGAGATGCAAAATATTACTACGGTATAATAAGAAGTCTGATGTATAGGTCACTTTTACGTATGAATAATACACAGAAAGAAAAAAAGTGAGTCATCATCGAAAAATAAGTCATTTTGTCCGTGTAGTGACACACTATGGCTCAAAATGAGTCATTTTGTCCGTGTAGTGACTCATTTTACGATAATGACTCACTTATTTTTTTCTGTGTACATACTAGTTTTGCAATGCTGCTTAAAGGACCAAGTTTCTAATTAGATTTATAATGGGCATTAACACTCACATATTTATTATCTCAGATGATAGTGTCTTCTTTCGTTCGGTTATTACGAAGCTTGATTTTTAGATAGTAGGTGGAGACTGGAGTACGTGTACGGATCATTGATTGAGCATGATGAAAGCATTACTTTAGTCCGTCAGGCCTATAATCTGCCTTCCGTTTGTTCTCGACATTTCGAGGAGCTCAGAGTTTCTTTCCAGCTGAACTAGTGAACTATATTGACAGTGAACTATATTGACATACCTAGTAATCTTGAACTGATCTGGTTGAAAATGCCCTTACCCTCAAGTGCTGGAACATGTTTGTACATTGCTTGTGTTTACTATCCTTATCCACATCAACGGCATCCTGATCATGACCTCTTGTGTGACCATATTGTATGTACAGTTGATGAAATCCGTGGTCGTGACAGTGGGGCTGCATTTGCTATTTTGGGTGATTTTAATGCTCTTAACACTGACATGCTTGAAATACAGACAACTCTCAAGCAGATTATTGAATTTCCCACTCGGAAAAACAGCATTTTAGACAAAATCCTCACTGATGTTGGTGATCTTTATAATCCTCCAAAAGAGCATTCCCCATTGGGGAAAAGTGATCACTGTGTTATCATTATCGATCCAGTCAACCAATTACCCAGACCAGCCTCTTGCAGCTTTACTGTTAGACCACTTCGTGATTCATGTATTAGAACATTTGGGCAATGGATAACCAAAGAAAGTTGGGATGATATAAATGAGCTTTCTGGAGGAAGTGCAATGGCCGAGACACTTGAAAATGTGCTTAAAGAGAAATACATAGCACACTTCCCCAGTAAAACTGTTATTCGCAAAGTACACGATAAACCATGGATGAATGATGCTATCCGAGTGCTTATGAAAAAACGCCAAAAGGCCTACATTCAAGGTGACTTGAGAAAACACAGTGAACTGAAATCAAATGTTGCGTCAGAAATAAAGAGGGCTTAAACGTAACTTTTATAAAAACAAAGTTGATGGGCTAAAAAACGCCGAACCAGGAAAATGGCACAAAAATATCAAAGCAATTACCGGCCATAAAACCAAGGCAAAATCAGTGGAAATTCCTGGCTGTGGTGTAACAGTAAGAGAGCAAGCCAACAATTTATGTAATCATTTTTCCACAATTTGTAGTTCGTTACCACCTTTGGATCTGAATCAGCTTCCTTGCTACCTACCCTGTGAGCCACCACCGGAAATTACCAATAGACAAGTCTTTAAAGAACTTAAGAAGCTCAATGCTTCAAAATCTGGTCACCCAAATGATATCCCTATCAAGCTTATCAAGGAATTTGCTTTTGAGATTGCCATACCTCTCACAAAAATCTTCAATGTATGCCTCAAAGAGGGGGTGTTTCCATCTGTATGGAAAACTGCAGCCATAATACCTGTACCTAAAGTTACGAAGCCAAAAACGGCTAACGAGCTGCGTCCAATTGCCTTGACGCCAATTCTTGCTCGGGTTTTTGAATCTTTTCTCTCCAAATGGCTAAAGGAAGATTTTGAACCAATGTTGGATCCACGGCAGTATGGCAATGTTAAAAATATTTCCACCACACACTATCTGGTTGATATGCTTGATGATGTCTTAAGTGATCTCGAACTTCCCGGAAATTATTCTACGTTGTGCGCAATTGATTTTACCAAAGCATTCGATCGCATAAATCACACCGTTGCCATTCGTAAGATTGTTGAGTCCAACGTTAGACCGTCCATAATACCAACTATCTGCAGCTTTCTTTCAAACCGCAATCAGTGTGTTAAGCTGAACGGTCACATATCAGATCCCACAACCATAACATGTGGAGTACCACAGGGTACCAAATGTGGCCCAATCATATTCACAATAGTTGTCAATGATGCTGCTGATACTTGTAACAAGCGTTGGAAATTTGTGGACGATCTCACGCTGGGTGAGACAATCAATGTTAAACAACAAAGGCACGGTCGTCTCCAATATCATCTCGATGAATTAAGTACCTGGTGCGATCGCAATGATATGTTGCCCAAACCATCCAAATGCCATATAATGAATGTTTCTTTTTCAAAAAATCTTTCCGTTTATCCATCATACATGTTGTCTGGTGAAACACTTAACCCTGTCGACAATTTAAAACTCCTTGGTGTCCATATACAGGCAAATTTAAAATGGGACAAGCAGGTGACTGATATGATCAGCAGAGCATCAAGAAGGTTATTTTTGTTGTATGCCCTTAGAGGATTTGGTGCTCCAGTTGAGGACATTCTGGCCGTGTATCAAACCTATGTTAGACCGCTCCTCGAGTATGCCTGCCCGGTGTGGCATCCATCCATCACCCGTGAGCAAAGTAAGCATATTGAGATGCTGCAAAAAAGATCTTGTCGACTCATGCTTGGCAGTAGGTACGTACACTATGACACTGCCCTCCTCGAATTAGGTATTGATAAACTTAGCGACCGCCGGGAACAACTGGTTTTGAAATTCGGCCAGAAGCTCCTCAATTCGGAGCGCCACCAACATCTGCTCCCTGCAAAACCCGCAATAACGTATGCCCTCAGGAATCAGAAAAAATACCAGGAGCCAAAAACAAGAACTGGCAGATATTACAACTCAACTATCCCATATGTCATTCGTCTTTTAAATCAATGTTAGCTGTTTATAATATTTTATATATATATATTTCTGTATTTTTACTATGTATGATATGTAACTTGTAAGCCAGTGTCATCAGCTGTGCTGTTTTGCTGGCATTTGTATACCATGAATAAATAAATAAATAAATAAAAATAAGAAGTCTGATGTATAGGTCACTTTTACGTATGAATAATACACAGAAAGAAAAAAAGTGAGTCATCATCGAAAAATAAGTCATTTTGTCCGTGTAGTGACACACTATGGCTCAAAATGAGTCATTTTGTCCGTGTAGTGACTCATTTTACGATAATGACTCACTTATTTTTTTCTGTGTACATACTAGTTTTGCAATGCTGCTTAAAGGACCAAGTTTCTAATTAGATTTATAATGGGCATTAACACTCACATATTTATTATCTCAGATGATAGTGTCTTCTTTCGTTCGGTTATTACGAAGCTTGATTTTTAGATAGTAGGTGGAGACTGGAGTACGTGTACGGATCATTGATTGAGCATGATGAAAGCATTACTTTAGTCCGTCAGGCCTATAATCTGCCTTCCGTTTGTTCTCGACATTTCGAGGAGCTCAGAGTTTCTTTCCAGCTTTGGTTGAGCAGTGACAGTTACGAATAACTGTCACAGGGTTGAGATAGCCTCGTAAAATGTTCTTGTCCCCCACGCCATCCCATAAATCAGAAAAAACCTTGCTACGCTACATGTTCTGATGTACTTAAAGGCATATTATGTGATCTTTTCCAAGTAGCGCCCTCTATCATTGATTTTTACTATGAAAGCAGATTTTCTTGCAGATTTGCATTTTTGATCATAAATCATAAAGATCTTCTAAGTTACAGATCGATACGATTCCTAATTACTTCAAAATCATGGTTTGAAAATAGATTGTACCGAGCGGTACAATCTATTTTTTCAAATTTTACTCTAAATTCACTCTAAAACTATGATTTTGAGGTTATTAGGAATCGTATCGCTCTGTAACTTGGAATATATTTATGATTTATGATCAGAAAAGTAAATCTGCAAGAAAATCTGCTTCCAATTTTTTTTCGAGGATTGAGGGCGTCCCCTGGAAAAGATCACATAATATACCTTTAAATCTATACTCACTTTGCCGATGTCTCTGGAAGTTTGCATAACTTAACGTAGATACCAAGCGGCAATAGGAAGTTGACTAGCGCTGTCAAAGTCCCTCCAAATATAGACAAGAAAGTTTGAAAGCTCGGTATAGTGGCTGCTATCATCAACGAAATTAACATAAAACATGACCGTACTACACAGCGTTTCCAGTTAAAATCTGATAAAAATGGAGGGACAATATAAAAAACAACGTACTTTTAATGTTTGAACGAGAGTCTATAAGTTCATACGGTTAGAGAGGTCGAAGATCACATTCCAGATCCGGTTCCAGATCCTATATAATCTAATTTTGAGGGCAGTATAGCGGCGGAAGCAAACAACTTTAGTGGGGACGAGCCCAAATTTGTTTATATAATATATAGATAATCGACACAGGGATGGTTAAGTGGGTGTTTTGTTTGAAGCTATGTGTGTTTCGGACCAAGGTCGCTCAACACAAAAGCCGATGTAGCCTTTCGCCCTGTCATGAAATAACTTCTTAACATCCATAAATAATACGCCACTCTCGTTCCCAGATGCATGAAATCGCTAGGAATCGATTTCAAAAGAAGTGCTATTGTCCATCGCGCTCATCATGGGTTCGAGTTTACGTGTAATAGAAAACTGGGTGAAATAAGTGTCTATAAACTTCACAAATAGCGTTACATCTATCGCATCGGTGAATGCGTGTATTAAATTGTTATGTTTCAAATATTATAAGTATCTTAACTTTCACCGTTGCTTTTTTATCAAACTAATTTTATGTATCCCGTTAGCAAGTATTAGATCTGTGAGTTGCCGCAATACCCGTTCTGTTTACCGACCGGGCTTTTCAAAAAATGTTAGTCATACAGGTGTTTGCGAAATAGACATAGATCAGCTCCGCACAACATTTCAATAAAACTATCCCTGTGTCGATTATCTATGATATAATGTTGAAACTTGCAGAAATAGTGCGCGCAAATACTTTCAGTTTTTGAACTAAAATGGTACAGAAAAACGTTCCTAAAATCATCTTGTGTGACAAATTGAGCTTATTCAGAATAATTTGATGAAACATTGAGCTAATTCGCTCAAAAATGAGGCAATTTCAACACTAAGATGGTCCAGATGATGTTAAGAAGTTTTTTAGAGGGGAGGGGAGGGCGCTCCGCCCCATTGTCTTCATTTTTGGTTTAGGGACGCCCCCCCCCCGCTTGCCATGCTTGCGCCGCCTATGTTTGAGGGATCCCAATCGTTAAGGGAATCAGTACAATAATTGAAATCCGATCCGTTCATTTTCGCTTCTTAGTGGTACGATTGATAGTTTGTGAAATCAATTTATTAGGTTTGCTTGGTAACAAGGAATTACATTAAAATTTATGCTGTGAATATTTTACAGATACTGAACCCGCACAAGATTGATACTGGAACACCTAGTATCGTTCGATCCTGGTACATAGTCAGCGTGATCGTCCATAGTACATAATAAATGTTCAAGTCTCGGTCGATAATGGAACACAATTATGTAGTATCGTTCAATACTGGGACAAATCACACTGGTAAGCATGTGTACCAGTATCGCCGAGATTCCAGTATCGCTCGATACTGGAACATAATTTGGTTTTCCAGTATCGACCGATACTGGAACAGTAAAATCGTACCAGTTCTGAACGATACCGGCAACCTTTGTTCCAGTATTGAACGATACTGGTATACCAGTATCTGTGACCATACCAGTATCTGTGACCTAAAGTTCACCTTTTCCACATTTTCAATTGTGATAAAAAAGATGAATTCATGTAGGCCCTATGATGACTTCATAAATAAACGGCGTATTTTGAATGACACTTTTCCGCTAAGCTCATGAGGGCGGGCGGTATAGCCGCTCGCGAACCCAGACGACGGTGGCTACGAACGGCCGTTAATTTTGAATTTCCGTTGGTTTCAATGTAACAATGGATTTTGATTATATGACCCCATAAAATTCATCATAGGTTAGAAGAAAAATTTTCCAATCCAAAACCGTTCGGGATGGCTAATCATCCCAATTGTAAATGCTATTTTTTTAATTTAAACCGTTGTTAAGCGGTCGTCCCATTCACTTGATCAGGTAACCTCGTTCGCATATTTTAACCTGAATACTCGTGAATACGCCTATGTCCAGCGTCGTCTGCGCGAACCGACGGAGCTCAAAGTATAGGAAAATCAACATTGATGTTTACGCGTCAGGAATGTGCTAGAAGGACGATATATCCATAGCTGATGTTCATTCTAAAACCAACTAATAAGTGTTAAATGATAGGTACTGATAAATTGATCTGTAGATTTTGTTGGCGTGTTTGATAAGACGTTATATTATCCAACAGTTTAAACGCTAATACCTACCGTATGGAACATTCAGCATTTGTTCGAGATCTTGATATAGAGTATTTGTGAAGATGACAATGGCTAAAAGTAGGTGGATATTTATCGCCAGTATCACAGCCACGGATAAAACGGACATGGAAAAAAGGTCCGTGATATTCTCCGAATCCTGTGAGATCATTGATGGGCGGTAAACCAACACGGCGAGGATAGAACTGGGTATATAAAGCATTGCAATACCTGTAATTAGAGTAAGATTTATAACGACAACGGACAGTATTAGCATCTGGAGTAAAAATCATACGCTTTAGCATAATGACCTTTAGCATCATGACCTTTTAACCTGGGCAATTCCGTAAGATCGGATGTACATTTCGCACACTTCAAAGCGTTGGGTGGTTTTTACTATTACATTAGTGTTGGGTGGATTTTGTTATCCATTTTGTATGTCCCCCTTGTAGTAGTACTATTATTCTAACATCAAATAATGGATCATCAATTAAAATTAATGAGGGAAAAGTTACCAAAACTCCCTTGGGTCGGACGTACTCACACGGATTGATTTTTTGAGACATGCTTCGAAAGATAACACATTTCAAGAAAGTATTAGGGATTTAGTGCATTTATTTTTTGATGAGGGTTTGTATGAGACATGCCTCTACATAATGCAAGAAAAAAAATACCCACTCATATCCAACAAAATAATACTCATCAAAAGAAGGTGGGGGTCGGACGTACATTTTAGAGGGGTCGGACGTACTTTTGCAAATAATTCACACAGCGTACGTCCGACCCCCTTTGATCTGCTCCCTCTTTCATAGTACAAGTCACATCATTCTGTAATGGTATCAGCCTATAGTGTTGATCCGGCCTGTACTTCCATAATATGATAGTTTGATGGCTCATCTTTCCTCATGGTAGGTTATATCTCATGTAGGGTACTTCAAAATCTAAGCATATTCTAATCTTAACCCTATGACCCTTGACATCAAGTGTTACTCTAAATGACACTCGCGATTTCTACCAACCCACTAGGCATGCTAGGTGTATTGAGGCAACATACATGTATATACATTGTAAATGTATAAAACGTATGCATAACATTTGCGTTACACAACATTGCCAGCATAAATACCATTAGAGCTATGTTAGAGAGTGTGTATCGTGTTTAGAACATTTATCATACTTAGTGGTATAAGTACACTCAATTTTATGTTGCAATATTCTATCCTTCATTTGTCTCTGAGCACTACTATATTGCTCTATCAACACAGTCTAGACAATATTAACGATGCGATGACAAAATGCAAACATCAAGCTCTATTTTACGAGTGATCAGAACATTAAATCACCTTATGAAGTGACAGTTTCAAAACAAAATCAGTTGTGACCAGCCAAGGGCCATCAAACACATATGACAGGTATATAAACATTACAAGTCTGCAATCCATTAGTATTGGCATGTTTATAAACATCTCGGTCTCAGTTCCCCATAAGTTTAAATTTAGTGTACTATACTCCACTCTGATATGGGTTTCTGCCTATATACAAGGAGGTATCAAAAAGTTGTTGACATCACCCAGAAGTGAAGCAGCTATATCGATGAAATTTTGTCAGTGTAATCACTGGTCCTTAATAAAAACCCTTTAAAGGGGAAGTGCTAGTACAAATGAAAGACTTTGATATTTTTTAGGAAAGCATTTGGTAGAATAATGACATGTAATTGGGTAATCAGTATTGGCACAAGAGCAGGCAGTGAACGTATTGGCAAATTTGGGCATGATATCAAGTAATGAATATGAAGACAAATTTGCAGTAGTTGTCCGTACTGTATATATGTGAAAATCAGACACAATTAGGCAAGATATCAACATTGACCTTGTATTTGATTATTGTAGTAGAGATCTTCCGCTTAACAATGGTACTCTTTTTTTAAGCGGAGTTATATAATTTTTCAGTTATAGTCTTTATGAAAACTCCAAACTGAGATATCATCCTTTAAAGATGTACTTATAATGTACTAACGATGTACTTTTATTTTTATTTTTTTATTTTTTTATTTTTTGGTTTGAATTTTTAATCTGAAACTTTCACATTAATGTTATAAACACTCTGAAAATTAATTATTTACAAGAATCACCTCCAATTAGGGTTTGGGCTGTACTCTTTTTTTAAGCGGAGTTATATAATTTTTCAGTTATAGTCTTTATGAAAACTCCAAACTGAGATATCATCCTTTAAAGATGTACTTATAATGTACTAACGATGTACTTTTATTTGTATTTTTTTATTTTTTTATTTTTTGGTTTGAATTTTTAATCTGAAACTTTCACATTAATGTTATAAACACTCTGAAAATTAATTATTTACAAGAATCACCTCCAATTAGGGTTTGGGCTATTACTCAGTTTGGAGCTCTGCCCAATTCGTGAATTAAAAAGAAATTTGGAAGAAATGAAACAATCATTTGATCTTGTTGTGTGCATTCATTGGCGGCGTAGCTACAGGTAACCCACCAAGGGTCATTCGGGGGGGGGGGGGGGGGGTGCAATTAACAATTCAGGGGAGTTAAAGGGTTTTATATATATACTTATCTCCAATTTCATGGCGTTTCTCGTCGTGGGGAATCAATACCAATCCTAATCACCTGCAGCAGAGGCTTTGTCCCAGGACCTACCGGGCCGGGGCCCTTATGTAATGTGGGCCCTGGACCCCACGCCACTCTCGTGCCCCCGGGATGACAAGCCTCCTGGCTACGCCCATATGTCGCAAACAATTGACTTCAAAACTCATAAAACGACCGCCAATTTTGTATTTATTTCATTAAGCCTACCAAAGAATGGAAATTAACTACCCAGTATGATTTGTTTGTGCAGTTATAAACGATATCTCCATCTTTGGCAAACACGAGAGTAAACATTTTAGAACCACCCTCTCCATAGGCTTTATTGGTATAAGTGTTGTAAAAATCAACACAGATTGTCAGAGGTATATTTGCTCAATAGTGAATTAAAAAGTACAATAGTTTTTAAACCGCTTTCGTTGAATAACAAAATAACAGACATGCATAAGGGACACTTTCTATGCGGCTAGTTTTACCAGAGTGATATTACCTATTACACCTCCCTGGTTTTGCCATATAAAAAAGATTTTGCAAAAACCTTTTCTAAACTTTCAAAGTCTTATCTCAAGAATAACTGACCTAATACTAGACGTGCTTGTATTTATGTTAATTAATTTCTCATGGTGATTCGAAATATATGATGATCCCAGCTGGCCATTTTATGGTTTTTAAACGTTAAAAATACGTTTCAAGTTGGTGAAAAAAACGTTTTAATATTACGTATTAAAAACGTATTTGTGTGGAGTTTTTTATGGGTTTTAATAACGTTTCCATGTAACGTTTTGAAAACGTTAATATAACGTGAAAATAACCATGTTTAACACGTTTTAAAAACGTTTCACAAAAACGAAACCTAATTAAACCCAATTTAAAACGTTTTGAAAACCAATATTAGGTAATTGATAATTAATTGATAATTAACTGGCAATTTAAAGAACAATTCAATAATTTGGCTTTTTATTAACATTCTCCAACAAAATTGTTCATGTGTTTGTGAAGTAATGTTCTTATTTGCCATTAACTATGAAATGAAGCATGTTGCAGATCGAATAACTTTATGAAAGGAAATAAATATACAATCCATAGTGTTACCAAACCAATATAACCCAGGTAAGTGCGCATGCGTGGAATTGCCCACGTTTTAAAAAACCGTTTTTAAAACGTTTCGTAAAAAACGAAACTGATGGTCCTGGACCATAACATTTGGTTTAATTTGGGTTGTAATATAACGTTCTATAAACGTTTTGATTTCGTTTCAATCATGTGTTCGTTAATAAGTATTGTGACAACATTAATTTAACGTTTTTATAACGTTTTGATAAAACGATTTGCAATAAAAAAAAAAACATGCTTTGAAACTGTAACGTTTTTAAGACGTTTTAAAAACGTTTCACAAAAACAAAACCTAATTAAACCCAATTCAAAACGTTTTGAAAACGTTTTGTGTTTACTGGGATGAAAGCCAATAAATTAAATACGTTTGTGAAACATTTTGTGAATTGTATTTTGCGTGTGCATAACCGCTCGCATGGACAGCGTTAATCTATTCTATATTTGCCTAAAATTCTCAGTTTGCTTCCCCCCTCCATTTCTTTACATTGCCACAAGCTAGTGGATATTTATCGCTTTGTTTACCTATCGGAGTAAATATACTTTACACAGGCTAGGCAAACAACTGCGGACATCATCTCAAAATTTCACCCCGGGCGCTAAACAACTGAACACATCTCTCGTCCAATCAAAGCCATGGACATAGATGGATTAGGCGGCGCTTGTAAGTGACCCTGATGCAATACACATAGCATCCAAGCGTCACACTTCTCGATCAACCAATATACCCGTATGAGAGTGTCATTTGGCTGGACCCGTTCGATAATTATACCGATTTGGTCACGGTTTCCTGAACCAAGTGACTCGAAGTCATCGCGTACTTGGAATATTGATTTTGAATTCAGGCTATAAGAGCTAGCTATCGTGATAGCTAGCACAAAAACATTATAATGCAAAACTGGTCTCATAATTATGTTTACTTTCTTTACAGGGGGCGCTAGATGCCAATGCCATGTAAATCAATGACGTCTTATGGAGCTGTATTTATGGTTAATACAATACAATACAGAAAGCATTAATTGCGCCATTTCCAAAAGGCTCAGAGCGCTTACAAGATAAAACCTTAAAATTACAACTTAAACTACAAAATGTGAGTGTAACACACATTTTTTAATTATAATGGTCTAATAACTGATCCTTGTGGGACACCTTCCAGAAGAATATTAGGCTTAGAATTTGTTTTAAATTTTGTCATTTGTCACTCGTAGGTCTCAATATATATCTGTAGATGACAAAATTTCTAAGCCTCATACACCTCTGGAAGGCGTCCCACAAGGATCAGTTATTGGACCATAATCATTTATCATGTACACAGCACCATTGGAAGACGTCATTGATGTACATGGCCTTGGCATCTAGCGCCCCCTCTAAAGAAAGTAAACATAGTTATGAGACCATTTTTGCACCATAATGTTTTTAAGGACCAGTGATTACACTGACAAAATTTCATCGATATAGCTCCTTCACTTCTGGGTGATGTCAACAACTTTTTGATACCCCCTCGTACGTATAATAAATACAATTTACAGCGCGTCACCTGCGGTGCCTGTGCAACATCTGTCATTTATTTGGCCACCATGTTATCAGTGTGACCTTTAATAATATGTAGGTCTTTTGAAGGACGACCATGCAAAGGCTTGTACGAAATTAATATTTATAAATGATATGAGATATTGAGCGCTTGAGTCGATTTTACGAAATTACATCATTAGGAATCAAATACTTTTATACAGCTCCGTCTCCCCCACCAGCTGTTTTGTGATCTTTCATGTTTTTTGTCATTTTCATCTTGTTATAGCACTGGATGTCTGCATATTAACATTAGCGTATTATAGCTTTCATCGAGTATAATTTATTTGTTACTTGTACTGTGGACGGTGTAGTTGTACACGATTTTATTTTAATGGTTATATCTGGTAATTCAAAATGGTATCTGCAGCCTGCAATCAACTTTATTGCCGAAATAAATATTTAAACATGTTGAGGGTTTAGCTCAACAAGGCTCCATTTGCAATAGCCGCCATATGTTATCATATGGCAGCTATTCCATAGCTGCCCCTTGCTATACACTAAAAGATACACATGAAGCTATAGCAGATAGAATATTTTTGCACTACATTTCAGTTATGTGAAAAGGCAATATATCTAATAGCTGCCACATGTTATATATTAACATGATTAACATGATTAAGGGTGCATTAAGATGTTCCCTTTTGTGAAAACACAATATAACACATTATTAGCAGCCCGATAGGAGTCGGCTAGGACGCTGTTACACTAAACCATCAATGTGAAGGCAAGGTTGAATAATTTTCCTGTCAATGAACGTTCTATTTGTCATTCAATGGGTCTGAAAGACAAAATGACCTTGGAATATTAGTAGAATGAGTCTACTAGTATTCCAAGATATGACGTACAATTTACAGTCCATCTACTTACCAAAGTAACCACATAAAACGCTACTGCTAAATTTGGTTGGGTCCTTCATATCGTGCTGCAGCGTAGGAAAGACTGACTGGCCGGCGAATGAATACCCTATCAATCCGAGGGCCGCAAAGAAACGCCAAAATTCCACAGGTTGATCAACATGTTCGTATTCATCAAAATCCATCGACGCACTGGTGATAATGAGGAGTGATGCAACAAGACTTGTTGATGCCGAAGTGACGCCGACTAGCCTGAAATTTCAAAGTTTAATGTTCAGATTATTTAAGAAAAGACAGATAGTAAGGGCAAAGTGGCACCTACCCGTCATTAACAGTAACAGTTTCTGGGAAAGTAAAGTGTCAACATGTCAAATCAATCTGATGTCTAGTTTTTGAGATATAAAAGACGGAATAAATATGTTCTGAATAATCCTCACTTTATAAATGTCATTGTTAGGATCACATTCTGATATTATTACCTGTCATTACAGCGTGTAAGACAGAAATGGCAGAAACGAAAATGCAGGTATACATAATGGAAATAGCCACATGACTGCCTACCCGGGGTAGACAGTCATGTGTATCGCAGAGCTTATAATAATATTGTGTGTACTACATGTAATCATAATAGTATTATTGCTTTATTCCGTAATGTTTAAAAGGGATTAAAGGCATGTCCTGGTCAGTTTACCTCTCACTTGTCTGATATGGTGGTATATGGCAAAGTGGTCTCATTTGCTCTATGCACGCAAAATGCATGTAATGGATATTGGACAATTTTCGTGTTTCTGCACAAAAATGGTTGCTGAATGAAAACGGTTTGATCTAAATTTAAATAGAACCTTGCATGCTGATCTGTATATATCTTTTAATAACATTTTTAAAATTCAAAGAAATCGATTGTATTATCTCGTCGGACGAGCGTGCACAAGTAGATAATGTCACTCAGTAATCCCAAAATGTTGTGTACAACAATAGCATAAAGTCATTGTTTACGCACTGTGCACACGGATAGGCCCTACTTCACGACTCTTCCATTCCTTAAATAAATGACCTTTGAACATCTAGAAAGTGGCAAACTCCTCCAAATGTATTCCTGCCGGTTATTTCCTAAAATGGCTAGGATTGGTTGGACTTTTTTGTCGGACAGAGAGAAACAAAGGAACCTTTAATTTTTCAATCCAATCAAATTTACCGTTACGTGAGGTCAGTGTGCACTCATCGTGACGATCAATACAAAGAAATCTCAATGTATTATTCACTAGTTTTTTTTGTGTGCGCTGACCTGGAGCATTGTAAACACAAGCTTGTACACGTACGGGGCTTGTGTGGAGATTGTTTTAAACGGAAAAACGGACTATTAGCTTTCCACGAGAGACATGTTTTACAATGCAGAGGTCCATGGTTCGATTCCCACTAGAGCCACCTTTTCAATTGATTTATTTCCTTTTGTAAAGGTTGGGGTTAGAAAAGTCCAACAAAGTGTGTAGTTCCACATAATAATACCTACCAAAAATCTTTTGGAGTCCCGAACCACGTGATGGGACAAATTGCCAAAGTCACAGCAGGAAGACAGTAACACAGAGACACATGGATGTTAAATTTCGAAAATAATATGGAGGTATTTTCTGATAGCACAATGAGGTCTGTCACACAAAGGGCAACTATGTACACGTATAATATTGCGGTGGTGATGATCCTGTACAATATAATATAAAACAAAACAATCAAAAACATTATGCATTTTGTATTCCATGTGTCCCAGAAACCTGCTACATATTTAACGACGCTCTAGTGTTAGTTTTACACCGTGGATGGCAATCATGTTTATACATTTTAAAATGTCCACATTGTGAAATAATAATCAGGATTGATACATCTGTTTTCAAATTGCACCTGAGTAGCCTAAAGAGAGATATGTCGAAAAACAGTTCAACAGATTCGAATTTATTTAAGTTCCCATCAATATTTGATTAAGCAAATGTAGGCTATGTGGTACTGTACCTCCCTGCACGTCCATAAGCTTTAGCAGCCATTTCTGCGTAAGGATTTCGGTTGATTTCTGTTAGATATCGGGCATCCATTTCGGTTAACAGATTCCAATTTTGTGCCAATCTAATTCCGGTATAAGTCGTCCCAATTAAACAGACGAGTGCTATTATTAGTCCATAGATTATTCCTGAAAGTATCAAAACGTATAAATCTGTGATAATCGTAACATACAATTTATTATAGAATACCCATTAGGGACCTATAATGTGATTTGAACACACACCTAAGTATAATTTAATTTTTATACCTCAATTCACCAGAAAATGACATCATATCACACCGTAAAAGATTGTTTTGGTTTTAAAAGGGCTTATAAAATGATATTCCTTGACATATTTTATGCGCCCAAGTTGAAATTGGATAGATAAAGTATATAACAACCCTTTAATTCCCCGAATAGTTGTAACCCCCACCCAGGCATGCAAAAAGTGCGGGAGCAGGGAGCACCGCTCCTAGGAAGAGACAGTGAAAATTGAGGAAATAATGCCTTTTGAGAAAAAAATAAATGGGGAAAAAGGAGGAAAGCAAGAAAAAAAGGAAAGAGGAAATATGAAAAGAGGAGGAAGAAATAACTGTTGGCACCCCTGTGGACACCAATGGCTTTCTTTAAACGTGAATGACCTCCACGCAATGTAACTAATAGCCTATATGATTTATATTAATTTCATGTTTTCCTCCTCGTATGTTTGAAAAATCGACATGAAGTGAACATCTGCACCGGCACGGTTTATGCTGAAACCAAAATAATTACGTTTTCAATAATTATTAGAAAATGAAATGTTAGAAAATTAAAAGGTGGTTCGGTAGTACATGTAACTTGTAAGAGCATTAAAGTATAGTGTAAGCTATTAAAAATACAGCATGTAATTAACACGTGTCACTTTTTACTGCAGAAAAACATAATTAATGTTTTCATGTCTAAAGTAAAATGTATTTGATAACTTTAGGCGTTTCGTTAAATTAAAATGCCAATATATAATCATAATGAACACGTGGCATATTCGGCAACAGAGACTGATAGGGATCGATAATACAAAGCTATGGCCATGTGTTTTGAACTCGCCATCCTTCGCGTGCATTTCCAGATTTGTACATTTTACACCATCACCATAAAAAGTATATATAGAAATATTCATATTTTGATCAAAGCTCAATAATATTTTTATACCTATCCCAATCATAATTTACTGTGCATATTTGGGCTCCTCATGAAATTACCCATCGGAACATAATGGTTGTCAAGGGTTACGTTGTTGAGATATACTATATCGGGAAGTGAATGCTTTCCAAAAATGTGTACTCTTGCTATCATTGGTTGAATACTTTTTTGTTATACAGACTATATACATGTTTTTGTTTACATCTGAGCGGTAAGGGATGACGGCACAAGGCCCGGTCCAGGTGATGAATATTCAACACACGTGCTTTGTTAAATCACTGTATTTTCTTCTCAAGGATCTATGAAGCAATCCTTTGGCTTTGTATGAATGATCTTTGATGTTTATCCTGGCATGAGTTTTGCGTGTTTACCATTGTTGATTGACTTGTAATGCCGCGTCAATGCAGGCTCTACCACACACCAAGTAATTCATCATTTTTCATGACTAAAATTGTAATTACAATATCAACCAAATCGAATTTAGAAAAAATTTCCCGACCAAACTAATGAAATAATGTCCACAGCATTCGGACGGACTTTTTAAATGTTATAAACAAACGAATGTAAAATTACATCTGCCCCGCAAAACGAGGCTATGTGCAGGACCGCATAACCCCGATATATGCATATATCGCGGTAAAATCAAATATTTTTAATTATTCCATGTTATCTAATGTAAACACATATACAGTCATCACAATAAGTAACTGACCAGGTAATAAACATGCTGATAACTCTAAGAGTATAACTCCTACATAAACATATTTAATTATAAAGTCGTTGAGAAATTTCTCTTCTTGAATTTGAGATATTACACGCTAAGAATGGTTGATTAATAAGGAAGTTACGATCCCAAACGTTTGGGCAAGTCTGATTTTCATTTTAACATTTTCTTTTCAACACGGGGAGAGTATGACAGGTAAAGCGTGCATGCCGTATTGATCAATGCCACCGGCCGACTATCCAACAACCAGGACATCGACGGGTGAATTGTCACTACCACTACCAGTAATCAATAATTTGCCGGTCTGAGTCCCCGTGTTGAAAATGAAAATGAAAATGTGAATATGAAAATCAGACTTGACAGTACATTTGGGATTGTAACTTCCCTAATAATCAGCCATTCGTAGCGTGTAATATCTCAAATTCAAGAAGAGGAATTTCTCAACATGTTTATAATTTAATATGTTTATGTAGGAGTTATATTTTTAGAGTTATCAGCACATTTATTACCTGGTCAGTTACTTATTGTGATGACTGTATTGCCATATTATATGATAATTTATTGAATTTAGGTATATTTTCAAACTTTAAATGAAGTGTATAATGAAGTCTCTGTTGTTTGATCCGGGACTTTATATGATTAATTGCTTGACTTTCCCTTGAAATGAAAAGAAGAAGAACAATCCGCCCACCCGCGCCTTACATTTTTTTTTAGAACACCACAATAGACCAGAAAGAAAATTGTCCCTTGATAGTGTCAATGAAGCCGTTCTTATGGAATGGACCTGAAATCCACCATAATTGTGACAGTGTGTCGAGGACAGCCTAATTTTAGACAAACCTTTTGGTGGGAAAAGCTGGTACTTCGTCACGTCTCATAGGGTGAAACCTCATATATTTTCATAATAAGCTTTTGATAAAATCAAAAACGACGCATAACGTTTCCAATGATGTGCTGCAGAAGCTATTTTAAGTTACGGTTTGATTGAGGAAATATTTAACCTAATGGTTAAATCATGCTCCGGAGGAAGAAATAACCTTTTGCACCCCTGCCCCCACCCCACCCATATGACTGTAGTGCTGGGTTACCTGTTACTGAAAACATGCGCGCTGTACATACCCAGTTCTGGCTATATTTAAAATATATATTTTGGTGTAAAATGGGCTATTAGAATTATATTTCTGGACATGTGCCCGCGTAGCGCGCGAAAATAAAACTTTCATACTTGTTCATATTATTTGTATACGAATTTGGTTTCGAGTCCCTCGACTGACGCCTTGATTGGATAGAAAGAAGTATATACAAACCCTTTAATTCCCCCGAATAGGTGTAATCCCCAAGACTTCATACTGAATCAGTAAAATGAACATTCCAACCCAGATTTTATTTACTATTTTAGGCTGACAAAAATTGATATCAATGTTTGCGGTTTCTCAAAATGCTGTTGATTTATTTTGCCATGGAAACGGGCCAACAACTCATAGATGCACCCCTAAAGCAATTGTTTCATCCCACATATTTAGATTCCTGATGGCTGTAGATTTAATATGATAATAGTTCTTGCTGTTTATTTTTGTGGTCAGGTTCAACAAACAAAAAAACATTGACAAATTTTCCCTCTATTATAATGCCAACATTCTATACGAATTACCTGTATCATTCAATGCAATTGGTAAAATTAAAATGCCAACTCCTGCAACTTTCCCTACTATAAACACTGTGGTGGTGGGGACTGATAGGTTGTGTACCGCCGCCGATCTCTGAAATATATTTAAAAAGCAAATTATTAGCTCTCATAGCTAGACTAACATGACTAAGACGGTATTAGCTGCATTCTTCTGCAACCTACAATCCTGGAAAAAGTCTTGGAACGCTTATACAATTACAACCCCGTTTTCCCCCGTGTAATGTTGAGAATGTTAATGTCTCCAGCAGTTCAGTAGCGTATCTCCCGGGGGTCGGGGGGGGGGGGGCAGAGTGCCCCCCCCCCCCCCAGACGGCTTTGACCGGGAAGGCCAGCCCAATCTACCGGGATAAAAAAATCGAAGAGAAGGAAGAAGAGAGGGAAGAGAGGAAGGAAAAAGGGGAAAGGAAAGGATAAAGGGGGAAGGAAAGAGAAAGAAAAGAAAGAGAGGGGGAGAAAGAGAGAAGGAAAAGGGAAAGGAAAAGAAAGGAAAGGGAGAAGAGGAAGATAAAAGGGAAAAGGAAAGAGAAAATCTTAGGGATTTTCTTAATTCCCATCAAAATGACAATTTGCCCCTTGCCCGGTTTGATGATGGGCAATTTGCGCGCGCATTTGTCCAGGAATATCACTATAGAAGCCCGTTTGAAAGACAAATGTACCTGAATAATGGCCAGATTCGCGTTGATATGTTGTTAAAATTTCGCGCGCTATGCGCGCATTAACTTTAGGATGCAACGTCATTCGCTGGAATAAACAACCCAGCTGCGCAATTTTTTTACTTAATAGGGTCGAACTGGTGTTCACCGGGAAAAAATATCCTTCCCCCCCCCCTGGAAAAAATCCCAGATACGCCACTGCAGCAGTTGTTCAAGGTGTCCCAACATTGATGGGGTGTGGGGAAGGGAAAATTATTGTTTAAGATGTCCTATTCAGCTATTAACAAAATAAGCCTCATTTAAAGATCAGAAGCAAAAAATCCGCCCATAATGTCAAGAATGTGTAAAGCGTTCCAAGGACCTTTTCCCAAAATTGTAGCTATAGGCATGTTAGGCGAAGCTAAGATTAAGGTAGGAAACACGTTTATTTTAGATAGACCGAGGACTCTCAGTTATATACTACAAAAAAAACCCCGTTTAAATAGTCAGGGTGCAAACTCACGAAAACTCACCGTAATAGCACTACTCTGGTCCACTGGCACATGGTGTGTTTGCATTATTTCCAGGAGTTTCTTCGGACTTGAGAAGTGCTATAATAGTTTCCATAGATTCCATTGGATTGCAATCATGTATAAACTTATTGTTTAATATACATTTTGGAAACCTATAGAATGTTCACATTGAAATAATAATCACGATTGATTCATCTGTTTTCAAAATTGCACTTTACATGCTTGAGTAGCCGAAAGAGAGATAGGTCAATAAACAACCACGCACACCAACAAACAGCAACCAGAGCAAGTCTCATTTTTACAATGGGTCGCCATATTCAGATTACAATAATGTGTGTTGTAAGGGAAACTCTTCCAAAATATGGTGCAGATTTATCTCGGGCATACTGTACATTTATGTAATAACGTAACGCGAATCACCCACTGGGATTATGCGATTAACAAAATAAAGGTGCGTTCCCGGCGGCGCGTCCCGGGGGCACGTCCACAACCTCACAAATCCCATTGACACGGAATATTAAAGCTGCAACCTAGCTAGACGACGAACAAGCTATAAGATTAAGATAGGAAACATTTTAGATAGGCCTACTCAGTTGGATACGAGAAAACTGGTCTAAATAGTCAGGGTGCACAGTGGCGGATCCACAGGGGCCTAAAAAAAAAGGAAAAGAAGAAAAGGAAGAAAAAAAGAGGTAAAAGGAAGAAAAAAGAGGGAAATAATAAGGAAGAAGAGGGGACAAACGAAAAAGAAATGATAAGGTGGGGTACGAAACGTGGGCGGGGAGGCATGCGAGGGACACTAAAGAACGTTTGGAGCTATTGGACGTCGGTCGGGATACGCGTACGTCAAATCGCACCAAATGGGTTCGAAAGTTGAAAACAAATCCAATTCTGACCTCAGACTCCCCCCTGTTCGAGCTTTTAAACCATCTACTCTTAAATGAAGAAAATATCAGTATATGCTCAACTTCTTTCTTGCATTGATAAAAAAACAATATATTGATTGGAAATGAAGAGGTGGCTTTAAAAATTTTGGTACCAAATGAGTTCGAAAATTGAACAAATTTCCACTTGCGAGGGGGGCACATGCGCACATCCCCCCTCGAACTCCCCCTATCCGCACTAGCGCGGTGCTGCGCATCGCTTTGGTGATACTTTTGAAAATATCCATAAAATGCCCCCCCCCCCCCCCCCCCAACCCCTAAAAAATCCTGGATCCGCCCCTGGGGTGCAAACTCACCGTAATTTCACTACTCTGGTCCACTTGTGTGTTTGCATAATTTCCAGGAGTTTCTTCTGACTTGAGAAGTGCTATAGTTTCCATAGACTCTGCCGATGCTGCAGTATGGTTGGACGACATTGCTCACAACTGCGAGGTTCGCTGCAGAGGATCGCCGCGACTTTATAATATCTCAATGACAGTCTGTAGAGTTAGCTTTCGGAACAACATTATGTTTTGAAAAACACACAAATTAGTTGTTGATTTCCCTGCAAGATGGATGACTTGATGAATGAGTACGATCTACATGTAGATCATTTAGACCATGGCTAGACCTTTCCAAGGCCAGACACTAGATGTACTGAGACTATTTTCATGAGTGGCTCGTAAAACATTAGTCAAAGAAGCATCAGCTGATCCGTGACTACACTACAGTAGTTAATAATGAACTGTATTTGTACATGAAACGGGACATGAAATCCTGCATGAACAATATAATGTGAGCTAATGTTGCCTACATGTATTACTCACTATGGACAACCAACTACGAGAGACGGAACAAAACGCAATACCAGTATATTTGCAAACGCGTACTTTTTACGGCTATCTCGTCATAAAATCTTTTGTACACATGCACAATCCGACTGGCATGGCTGCCCATGTCTGCCATTTAGTGCCTGATAAGATCTCACACCAGCTTTCCACTTTCCCTGCGCACCTGGGATGTAAATATAGTACAGGGACTATATACTATGGGTCATGTATCTCGAAAAAGTCAAGCCCGCCGCGCCTATACGTTAATTGACATGTGACGGTTCGTTAGGGGGCGCAATATCATGTTCGTAGCAAACCAGACGACATGAGACGTGGTGGTTTTATCGGCTCAAAACACGATTTGTGGCACAGAAATAGTACATCAATGGTAACAAAAAGCTGATTGTGATTTAGAGTGGCACTGATATGCTTTGATGATGACAGAATTTAGTTCTTATATGACACGAAACATTCAGAATTGTTTATTTGAAATTAATTTTAACGTGGAACAAAATACGAATTTGAAATTGTGGATGGCTTCGTCTTAAGGTGCGTTCATACTCACGTCGTTGCGCATCGGCCGACGTCGACGGACATCGGTGCGCGAGTTGAAGCAATGTTAACTTTTGTCCATCGACGTCGACCGATACGCAACGACGCAAGTATGAACGCACCTTTATAGTGACAGAGGAGGGGCGTGGCGTTATTTGCATCTAATGAATATTGTAATCAGATAATAAGCAACGTTCTTTTTTACGACGGCCTGGAACAGGGATGAGCGATCATGATGGTATACCAATCCTTATTATAAATGCCAAACCTAAGAAAAACAAGGATAAACCACGCAAAACCTACCAATTCAAAAAAGCAAATATGGATGGCTTGAAAACAGATTTGGGTGAATACGCAAAAACCTTTGCCACCAAGAACTCAGACTTAGAGTCCGTAAACAGCCTGTGGAACCAGTTCAAACAAAAGCTCTTAATGCTAATGGACACACACATACCTCATAAAATGATGAGTCAAAGCAACAAAATACCATGGATAAACTCCAAAGTAAAGAGGTTTCAAAAACGTAAACAAAGGGCTTTCAACAGAGCTAAAAAGAGTAAATCCACATCAGACTGGGCTGCTTTCACTCAAATCCGTAAGGACACACACCGGATGGCAAGAAAATCACACAGGAGATACATCAGGGAATTCTGCCTTGAATCCAAAAAACAATTCTGGTCATTTGTCAAGAGCCTCAAAAAAGACACAACTGGCATCCCTGCCCTAAAAGACAAAGGTATCTTAATATCAGACAACACCGGAAAAGCCAAAATCCTAAATGACCAATTCAGATCGGTGTTTACAAAGGAGGACATGGATTCCATACCAAACTTACCAAAATGTAATGTCCCGGCTATGCAAGGGTTCACCATCCACAACACAGGAGTAGAAAAGCTCTTGAAAAATCTAAAACCAAACAAAGCTGCCGGACCCGATGATATTCCACCTCGCATACTAAAGGACACCGCTGAAATAATAGCACCAATCCTGACGGTCATTTTTCAGAAATCAATTGATACAGGCATTCTCCCTACAGACTGGAAAAACGCAAATATTACTCCAATCTACAAAAAAGGCGAACGCACCAAAGCAAGTAACTACAGGCCCGTCTCACTCACATCGGTTTGTTGTAAATTACTAGAGCACATAATTCATTCACAAATCATGTCATACTTGGACACACACAAAATCCTCACCCCTCAGCAACATGGGTTTAGACGAGGACACTCCTGTGAAAGTCAATTAATCCAAACCATACATGACCTTTCATCGTCAGCAAATAAAAGCACCCAAATAGACGCCATCATCTTAGATTTTTCAAAGGCTTTTGATACCGTCCCCCACCATCGGCTCATACTGAAACTCAAACACATGGGATTAAATACAAAAATAATAACCTGGATTTCAGCATTTTTAAAAGGCAGAAAACAGCGAGTCGTCGTTGGCGGAGAGCATTCTGAATGGGTAGGTGTGGAGTCTGGAGTTCCTCAGGGTACCGTATTAGGTCCCCTGCTCTTTCTTGCGTATATAAATGACCTCCCTGACGAACTCCAGTCCACAGTGCGTCTATTTGCGGACGACTGCATTATCTACCGTCCAATAAAATCCACACAGGACTCACACAAACTGCAACACGACCTAAACAAACTTGCTGAATGGGAGAAACGTTGGCAAATGTCATTCAATGCCAAGAAGTGTTTTGTTCTACGCATCCCCAGCTCAAGAACACCGATTGTCACACAGTATTCTCTAGGAAATGCCATTCTCCAAGAATTAACAACACATACCTACCTGGGGGTAGACATATCACAAAATCTGAAATGGGACTCACACATAAATCGTATTACCTCCTCTGCTAGCAAAACACTTGGTTTTGTACGCCGGAACTTACACTCCTGCACCCGGGACACAAAAGCGGCTGCTTATACAGCCTTAGTAAGACCTACGCTTGAGTACTGCTCCGCAGTATGGGATCCCCACACACAATCCCAAATAAAACAAGTGGGCAAAGTCCAACGGCGTGCAGCGAGGATGGTATATAATGACTACGATTGGGAAAATCATACAAGCGTAACTAAACTAATGCGGGACCTGAAGTGGGACATGTTATCAACTAGACGGAAGACTGCAAGGCTTCTAATAATGCACAAAGCCATAGGGGGGCACCTGGCCTTACCAGCCCAGGACTACTTTAAACCGGCTCTGAGGCGCTCTCGTCACACTCACATAAATTCATTTCAAACCCTATCATCCAGGAAAGACTGTCATAAGTTTTCCTTTGTCCCCAACACAATTAGAGACTGGAACTCTTTACCACAGGACATCACCTCAGTAACAGAACTAGAACCCTTCAGGAAGGCAATCCTAGATCACTACCGCAAGCAAGATAAAGAAACCAAGGACTAAAACTGCATAGCATAGCGCACAACCATTCCTGCTCGGTTTGTCCCACAAGGGATGTTGAGTAGTATACCGAAAGAAGAAGAAGAAGAAGAACACGCCGTTTATTATGATGACGCTTGTAACACGATGACCCGGACTAATGAATAGTCCTATTATCTGAATATTGATTCACAACGAATGATTGGCAGTTTACGCTTCACTGCTTGCCCTAATCGCGTGTGACGGCTCGTATAGAGTGCGCTATACTACTGTGAACCAAATCTCAACAATAGGCAGATGTTTGTTTCACATGCCTGATAGTACTAAAGAGCCTGCTTGCTGCGGTGCGGTCCGAGCATATAAATAAGCCTGTCGAAAATGCTCGATTTTGTGAAACCCGGACATTGGGCATATAGCTGGTTTTTCGTTTTTAAAATAGGGAAGTATTCAATATATCCCCCAAAAATGCACACAAATGTCCTTTCGGGGAGCTCTTTTTATAAGTTGGGATCATGTGGGGGAAAATCCCAACATTTGACGTTTCCAAGTTTGGTCTGACCATGGTCTGACCTTTTCTGCTGATGGGACGCTCAATAATTCATCAGCCATCAGATTTAATCCATGCGTTGCTATATATAGAGATAGATCGGTTACTACATAGTGTGTCTCAAATGAAAATAAACATCCCTATAATATTAAAATAGATTTAAAGGGGCACTAAGAGATCCTTCATGGAGGGAGCCCTCAATTCTTTCAGAAGTTGGATTTTTCACATATATACGTAATGCTAATATACGTACTAACTACCACCTAAAATTATAGAGCTTAATTTGCAGTATTTCATGCGACATTCATGGATTTAATAGCATTTTGATTTTCGATGAGATCACATCAAAACCACCCAAATTCATCTAAAAGGCCACATATGGCTTCTTACTTATATTTGTTTCATGTTTATTTAAAATAACCTTGAAGACCACCCATGGCTTGTTGCGTGATGCATAGTCATGACCTCCCTGATTCAATTGGTGGTGGTTTTTTAACCAAAATAGTGAAAAGCACTAATATACCTTCGGAAATGCTGAGAAAATGTCTTTATTTTTCATTTTTACTGAATTGTTTTGAAGAAATCTTACATGAGAGGGTTTCTATGTATATCATCTATCTAAACAAGGTATAAATGTTAGTGTTGTTTTATTTGTGTTGCTATCATAATAAATAAAAGTGTCATAATACAAATAATTTCATGTTGATTGAGGAGATGTACTTATTGGAAAATCTTTACAGTTTTGACAACATATGCACTGTAAATTACGTGTTTAGATCCTGAACACAAATCTAAACACCGTCTTGTCCAGACTTGTGACACATGTTGAATTGCTTAACGCATTTAGATGCTACACACGTTTAGCATCTAAACATGTTTTAGTAGCTAAGCACTAAAGCTAAATAATAATAATAATAATAATAAAAGACATTTTTGAGCGCCTAACAACAGAACAATTCTCTAGGCGCTTTACAAAAACAGCATAGCTGACTGCAGAAGAACCAAAAACATAAGAGCGAAAAACAAAAGATTTGGTCACTGCAGTCAACTATGATTAACATGATAAAATCAAATTGTCTTAAGCTACACCTTATTATACACAATTTTAAAAACATGAGAAATGATTAAAAATTACAGTCCCGCTGTACAAAAACCACAAATCAAGTTCATACAAAAAAACATTAATCAGTACATCTGAAGAAATACGTCTTTAAAGCTTTCTTGAAAGCAACAAGTGACTGTATTGCACGAATGTCAGCAGGCAAGGAATTCCAGATGGTTGGTGCAGCTACTGAAAAAGATCTGCTACCGTACCGTATGTAATTGTTCTACAAATGCCGGGATGTTTCAGAAGAAGTTGAGATGAAGAACGTAGTGAGCGAGTCGGCTTGTATTGCGGTATGAGATCAGTGATATAATCGGGCGACACACCAGTTTGTCCATACTTTTGACACATATTTAAATGTTTTACATGTTGAGTGTCATTCAGAATGTTTAGCATTTAAAAACACTTATCACTTGAATGTTTAGAATGCAAACATCTGAAGATGATAACGTGTTTAGATTCTAAACAAGTTCCATGGTGCATGCAATCAGGCTGTATCAGTGGTTGCTATGGCCGTCAACGAGTTGTGGTCAAAAGTTATTAGAAGTTGAAGTGATATTTTTGGTACTATGGTAAGATCCTATACTTAAATTTATCAAACTATTCGCTCATATAAATATACAGCACGGCATACAGTATGCTGTATCGAAGGTAAGTAAGCTTAAAGGGGGTACTAAGAGATGTGTTGAAGGCTGCTCCCTAAATTAGGATAAAAACCGGGATTTCTACATTTTTACAATTGTATTACATACACAAACTTATAGTTGTAACGATAAAGAAAAACCAGTCGTCTAAACGTCGTTTTAAAATATACGGCTCGGACAGCATTTGATGGTAAACAGCGTTACGCTATTTTTCTTTTCGATTATATAGAGGGTGTTTTTTAAAAAAAGTTTCAATAAATAGCGATGATATTTCAACATAATTATACGAGGGTCAGTCAGTAAGTTATGAAAGTGATCATGGTATGGGATGCATGAGTGATTGATTCTTTTGAGGGATAATGTGATAAATACAAGGTATGAACCTTTGTCTTTCAAGCAATACAGTTTTGGATTTCTAAGTGCGAACTATGACGTCATAGCATTGTCTCAAAGTAAGTACACTTGGAACACTGCTTAATCAGTTATTTGGCGGGAAATTTACATTGTTTGTATGAAACATGTGGTAAAAAGATTGCATAACATGACACCAGAAGCAGGTAAATCCCATTTTTTCGCGTAAGTATAATAAAAAAGACAATAACTTTAATCCTTGTCTAATTTGATATATGTAGTATAAAGGGAAAAAGTAAGGAGAGGCAATTGAATAAAAAGTATACAAATATCAGTATTTCAAATAGCCAATTTCATTGAAAAATGCCCAGTCAGTGAATCACTAATATTGCGGAAAATCAAACAATTTAGGAAAAATCCAAGCAATTAACCAGTTTGGGAGATTCCATATGATAGTTAACTAATTATCTGAACTTATTCGCATGAAACCTGCAGAAAATATGCGCATGCGCAGACGGCAGATCATTTTGAACTGGGCCAAAATGGCTAAAATCATGAAATTTACCAGATAAAAGCTTAATGTGCCTTCAAATTCTAATCAGAAATAAATGAAAAATGCTATACATGAATGTATCAATCAAAGATGGCTGCCACAACCTCTCTTATTACTGTTATCTTTAGAGATAGGCCTACTAGATAGGTATTGTTAAAGGTAGATGTTCTGATTGCTGACCCGATTTTCAACTTGATGATTTCTATTTTACATGGAAGGTCATCCTTAAATTTGTCACATTCCAAAGTTTGAGTTGCATAACTCCAATGGTTCTAATTTTAGAAGCACAAGGTCACACAAAAATGCCCATTGAGAAGTACACAAACTGGCTGGTGGTTAACCACCTTTGGCAGTAATTCACCACAATTTAGCCTATAATTTCTAAATGGAACATTTCTGGCCCCTAAGATTTTACAGACATAATGAGAAAAATATGGGGATTCTTCTGATATCAAAATATCTTGATGTGAAAAAGAATTATAGCCCCAAAAAAGTGATCGGAACATATACCTTTAAAAACACAATCACATGTATGGACGTCGCCATATTAATCAAAGCTTGGACGCGCATGTGTACCCGCTTGGTATGTTCACTGACCACCCCCCCCCCCCCCCCCCCCCGGGGCTCGTGGCAAGGAGTCCCAACGATAATTTAAATGGCACACTGGGGGTAAAAATCAAATTGCTTTAATTGAGCTGAAAATATTTGTCTGTCCGCACTAGGATTCTAAAAATGTGGTTCACCACACATCCAATCCAGTGTTTCGTTAACATGGTTAAGATGTTTGTTATTGTTATCATGGTTATACAGAAACAGTTTGATTTGGCTGTGTATATAACTTATAGCACAGGCTGTCCCAAAATGATTAGTACCCATCGATGCCCAAAGTTCATTAATTTTTGTCATCATCGAGGATTAGCTTAGGTCCGTTGTTTTTTCATCATCTTTGTCATATTGCACTCTTTCATTAGAATTTTAGATCATGAATATCGGATTTATCAAACTCAAGATACACTCCATTATATAAGACATGGTGATTTTACCTTTTTGACAAAGTGCTAAAAATGTGTGTGTTATTACAGCTTGTTTGAAAGAAACTCGTGTACAGGCTGTCCCAAAATGATAAGTGCCCATCGATGCTCAAAGTTCAATAATTTTTGTCATCATCAAATCGATGTGATTAGGTCCGTTGTTAATATAAACATCATCTTTGTCATACTGTTCTATATACAGAAACAGTTTGCTTTGGCTGTGTATATAACTTATAGCATACAGGCTGTCCCAAAATGATTAGTACCCATCGATGCCCAAAGTTCATTAATTTTTGTCATCATCGAAATTAATGGGATTAGGTCCGTTGTTTTTTCATCATCTTTGTCATATTGCACTCTTTCATTAGAATTTTAGATCATCCAGCTCGTTTGAAAGAAACTTGTGTATTCTCATAATCTCTTGTTTACTCAATATAATCTTATGTGTCTTTCTGTTGTAACTGTTATGAGTTATGGCCATGTGATTTGAACTCGCCACCCTTCCCGTTGCATGTCCAGATTTTTACAATTTACACCATCTGAGATTCGAATTAGCATATCGCAATAACTACTTGTTCGACCCCATAAAAAGTACATATTTTCTGAACGGTAATCTCACAAGAAATCCAAATATGCTATTGGAATTTAGATAGGACCTAATGGTAACATGTTGTGATTAAGAATGTTCAAAAAATGTCGATTTTTTCTTCTTCATATTTTGATTAAAGCTCAATAATGATTCATACCGATCCCAATCATAATGTTACTGTGCATATTATTAGATCCTCATGCAATTACCCATCAGAACATAATGGTTGTCAATGATAACTGCTTGAAATATACTATATCGGGAAGTAAATGAGCACAAACGTTTAAATTTCATATTTGTTAGAGTTTACAAGTATATTTTTGGGGGTATGCACCCTATCCTGATTTAAACGGCATTTTTGAATTTCCCTAGTTGAAAGCTTTCCAAAAATGTATAATTTTGCTATCATCGGTTGAACACTTTTGTTGTTATAGTCATGTATGTAAAACTGATGAATTAGGGCAAGTTCACTGTGTAGCGAATAGGGAGAAAGCCAAGGACAATGCAATCGATTCATGATTACAATTGTTACATAATAGTTGTCACGTTTGTTGAAACAGAATCTTAGAATATAAAATAATCTATAAAATGAGAGCAAAATCATGTTTGTACTATACAGGGATGAGGAGTTATGGTAAATTGAACGTAGAATCGGGAAAATTTTCTATATTCCCCATAGAGATTGTACACAGCGCCACCGCCACCACCGCCACCACCACCGCCACCGCCACCACCCAATATAATCAATCATATCTCAGCCAAACAGTTATAGAAATACCTGATTTATTCACACAATGTAGCTAGATAAATAGGCTTTCAAATGAAACCTCAACCATGATAGCTCTACCATATTTAGTTGTTGAGTTAATAGAAAGCGGTGGATGATTGGCGTCACCAAAGATGCAACGCCAACCCTTTTTGGGTGGTGAGTTTAAAACATATGGCCTTATGGGTGTTCAAATCTTTAATAATTCTTCTCCTTAATTCAATTTAACGGGTAAAAGAAGTTTGTCACACTTGAATGACCCAATGCATTGTTTTATTTGAAAAGTGTTTAGGGACTTCTAAATGAAGTGGTATTTGGTGAATCACCAGTGGCTTAGATTTCATTTTCATATTGGAGAATGAATTTCGTGAGGTTAAACACTAAGGGACTATATCATTTTTACCAAGTTTGTAGGAATTTCATCCCAAATATGAAAAAGAAGTCTAAGCCACTGCCAATTACCCATAACCACGTCTTTACCGGTTTAAATGTCCCTCAAGTTTAGCCTCAAAACTAGCTCATTATAGAAACAAAGCTTGGGGTCGCTCATGCGTGACGATCCATTTTTACTCTTCAAATTGAATCTAAATGAAGAAATATTAATGGTTTGAAGTTATTAGCAGACAAGAGATTAAGAGAATGTATTAGTTTCTTTCAAACAAGCTGTTTAAAAACACATTTTTTTGCACTTTGCCAAAAAGGTGAAATCACCATGTCTTACACAATGGAGTATAACTTCATTTAAATAAGTCCGATATTCATGATCTAAAATTCTAATGAAAGGGTACAGTATAGCAAATATCATAGAAAAACAACGGCTCTAATCTCATTGGTTTTGATGATGACAAAAATTATTGAACTTTGGGCATCGATGGGTACTAATCATTTTGGGACAGCCTGTATTCTCATAATCTCTTGTCTACTAATATAATCTTGTGTGTCTTTCTGTTGTAACTTTGGATGGATTTCGTTAGGTTAAACAGTAAAGGAGCACATCAAAACTTCCGCCCGGTTGGACCGCATATCATTGTTTAGAACAATAGAAACCGGCTGCAACCTCACGGAACTGCACGGGACCGGCGGTTGCCGGGCGGTTGAGTTTTGATGTGCTCCCTAAGGGACTATATCATTTTTACCAAGTTTGTAGGAAATAGCATCCCCAATATGAAAAAGAAGTCTAAACCACTGCTAATTACCCATGACCACGTCTTTACCCATTTAAATGTCCCTTAAGTTTAGCCTCAAAACTAGCTCATTATAGAAACAAAGCTTGGGGTCGCTCATACGTGACGATCCATTTTTACTCTTCAAATTGAATCAAAATGAAAAAGTATTAATGGTTTAACAACCATATGATACAACAACAGTTTAAAATAGAAAGGAACCAATGATATTAGCAGACAAGAGATTAAGAGAATGTATGAGTTTCTTTCAAACAAGCTGTTTACAAACACATTTTGTTGCACTTTGCCAAAAAGGCGAAATCACCATGTCTTACATAGGGTAGGGTCAAAAAAAGGTCACAAAATTTTCCCACTGTCACAACATTTCGCACAGTCAGAAATTTTCGCACGGTCACAAAATTTCGCACGGTCACAAAATTTCGCACGGCCGCAAAATATGAGTAACCGGCCCTGAGAGGCCCAAAACCAAGCGGCCCATGTGGCGATCGCCACAACGCCACAGTGGCCAGTCCGCCCCTGTTTGGGAGCTTGAAGATGAAAGGATAATAGTAATTGCCGACGTTTATTTTGACGGAATAAATCGTATTCAAAATTAGGAACCAGCGCGATCCAGAGGGTAACTCTCGAGCTGCCGTTAGTCAATTTCAAATCAATTTGACTACGTATTCATATGAACTGAATTACTAATTTAAGCCTTCCGAATACATGATATATGGTAACAACGGTAACGTCATCTGGACAAGGATATAAATCATGCCTCACCAAGTATTTTAAAATCGATTTATCGTTCCTTAAATCGATCTGTCGTTCCTTAAATCGATATTCTGTTGTTCCCTAAATCGATATGTCGCTTTCCTTAACTCGATATTATGTCGTTTTCGTTGAATCGATATTCTGTCGTTCCTTAAATCGATATTCCTTCGTTCATTAAATCGATTTTTCGTCCTTTATTTAATTTTTCGACCTATTGTTCCTCATCAATCAATCGATTACTTTCTAAAATGTTGGCGAATAATACACTGAAAAAAAGGGAGTCATTATCGTAAAATGAGTATACTTTTGTCTGTATATCATGTATATAGTGAGTTTACTGACACAATTTGGCTCAAGTTTGTTATATATACGTGTATTTTTCAAACTAATGATGTAAGCATAAACTATATGTTATGCCGATATCGGACCTTTAAATCGTTTGAATGTATCCTCTTCAGAATAGGAGCCCAATCAACACGTTACGTTTATAAACTAACCTTTTGTTAGTGACTTTTCAGTATGCAAGAAGCAAGATTGTGAGTTTTGCTCATTGTATTTGTTCTTTCAACTTTTTGATTTCATTTTACAGCAATTAAATTATAACAAAACGCTTCTTTGCAGTTGGCTCAATTCATTGTAATCATAAATACTGGATAGTATGACCACGAATTACGCGTAAATATACATGATGTTGCCCCCGCTGACTTTCCTGAACAAGCAGTGTATTCATCAGGTCAAAGACCGCGACGGTCTTTGATCAGTGTAATTCAAACCCAAAATTGAGGTTTGGTTTGTAGGCATGTGTTATGTGTATACAAGGCTTGAAATAAGCAGGAGCGGGGAGCAAATTTAGCCCATGATAAACCTCAAAATGCATCTGCTGCCTATGCAAATTGTGTCACCAGGAGCAACTTTTACATTGAAAATTTCCCCTGGTAATTTCGGTGCACTCATCTCGAGGATACCCCTTTTTTGACGTTTTACCCTTTTTCTGACGCGTTACCCTTTTTCTAACGTTACCCCTTTTCTGACGTTTTACCCCTTTTCTGACGTTTCACCCTTTTTTGACGTTCTACCCTTTTTTGTCGTTTTACCTTATGACGTTCTTCCCTTTTTCTGACATTTCCCCCTTTTGTGCAGTGTTTAATGGGTTTTGACTATCTGTGGTTTACTATGGTAATAGGGCTTTCTCCGTCGCGAGGAGAAGTTGTGAACTTGTTCGAAGAGTCTACTTTTGGGACGTAGGTAGTTCAGAAAGATACGATGGAGCCATAACGTGGATTGCCTTGAATGTGATAAGAAGAAGCTTGAAGATTATGCGATCCAACCAGTGTAGTCACGACGAAGTGAAGTTATGCTACAGTCCTTCTTTTGCACCAGTTACTAAGCGAATTTGTATCATATTCAAATAATTAAAAATGTGATTCAAATAAATATTATTAGACCCAAAAAAGCTATGTTTTGTGTGTAACAAAAACGGACCAAGGTAAGAATAAATAAATTGCGTGTTGAGAAAATCTTATTCCATATGTTAACCTATGCTGCGAATGGACACGTTTGTGAAATCAGTAAACGGTAATGGCATTATTCGTTCTTAGTAGGCTACAATTATACAACTAACCAAACTCATCAAGGTGTGAACGAATTTAGCCACAGATAGTCATTTAGCGAACTGTAAAAAGTGTTCTGTTGCTTGATTAGTATTTAAGATAGTCAAAGCAAAGGCCAACATGCAAGTCTAAGGTGAAAAGATGACATACAACGGTCAAAGAACAAATACAATAAGTAAACTTGACATTCGTTTCATTATACGCTATCGCATGCGTATGTAAATCCTTCAGTCTTCTAACCACGTCGCACGAACGCAATGCATGCGCACAAGAGATTTTGAGGCCGACGTTGATGGGGCTGTTACGGACACAGTCAACTGCATTTCGTGGAACGTTTGGAAACTTCATGGTCTGTCGGGTAAAACATTAATTGGCATAGTGAATACTTGTCCACACATTCCAGTCCCATAATGCATGTAATGATTGTTAAGGTCCTATGTCAGCATAACGTGGTGATAATTTCGTCTCTATATTCGCCATGATTTTAAGGAACGATATATAATTATCAATATGTATATCATATATCATCGTATATAGGCCTACATCATGGAGTCAGGATTGAATCGATAAGCATGGAATAGGAGACGTGAACATAATATCATTCGTTGGGTAAGTAAGCTCAATTCGATAATACATGTAAGTCGATGTGAACTTTAACTATTAGGTTCTGGCCAAATTTTAAAAAAAAACCCTAACTTTCAATGGACCCTCGGATATAATCAAAGTTGTTGATATAATACATTTCTCTTCAAAATTAAAATTCACAACCGGCAGAGAGTTGGAGTCGTGTGACCAGCCAGTTCATCCTTAGAACGTGTAAGAAATTGATCTGTATTTAGAAATTCGTGACATTTAAATGTTTACTAACTCATATATATATAAATACAACCTAAACCAGTGGTGGCACCAGCATCTACATTTTCTTTCTTTCTTGCATCCCCCCTTCCCCCGGCCCCTCCCCCTGGTGCCGCCACTGCCTTTACAACATATTCGGCCGAGTGCACCAATGGCGAGCAGCTGAAGAATAGCGCTACCTCGCTAGTAACTGAGCCGTAAGTAACCTACAAATTTGAGAGCACCACACCGGGTAACCTACTAGGTTAGTAACTTGCGAGTAATTAACGCTAAATATTATTCCTGACCGGACCCAAGAGTAGGCTAAGTTGGAGCGTAACAGTTTATGCTGTAACTTAATGATAATTTATTTCTATTTTGCCCGATGGACGATTTAATACATATGATGATCAATGGGAGATATTTACTCAATGATACATTTATGACCAATTTATTACAAAATATTTTAAATCTATCCACAATGATGCATACAAAATTGTACAAATAATTTCAAACAATCAGTCAACCAACCAATCAATCAAATTAATTAATTAACATGAAATCAAATACTATTGAAATAAACGAATACATACATAAATAATTAATTGAAACCGATATGTCGATAAATCAATAAGTTAGTATTATCCAAAAGTATACGTAATATAACTATCGTCATAACTCTATGATTATACGAATAGCTCGATCGGCAAGGCCATAGATTTAGAATCGAATGATTCGAGAGGTTCGTGGTTCGAATTTCAATTGCACCCTAGTGATATATAGAATATTTCAAACTTGATTGTAGAATTAATACTCAGTTATACTAATGTTTTGGTCTGTTCAAGCGATGACTAACTACAATCTATTGTTTAAACATTAATCCAAGGCAACCCCGGAGCCTTTCTTTTTTCAGGGTTATAGCAAATTTCTGTAACATTTGGCGATGAAGCGATGGATTTTAGGTGACAAATCCAAATCCAAATAATGGCAGTGGAGGTGCAAAAAATGTGTCCCATCTGGAGGTAAAAGAACATTTTTTATAATTTTTAAAAGAAAAGTTGTAATTGTTCACAAAATAATCTTGAATGTTTCTTTCGGCATAATTTAAAGGCAAATTCTGATGATGCATACGTACACGTAGGTAAATCAAGTTAGTCAATAAATGAAAGTAAGGATGCAAACCACTATAATTCAAGTCTCACAATGAATGTGGCTTTTCAAAAACTTATTTCCAATAAGTTAGAGAGCCTTCTGTATTTACCTACCCATCAATCATACATGTAGTTATAAAATGACAGCATCTGACATCGCAGTCTCGGTAGCTCAGTTGGTAGAGGTGACAGTAGTATAGTCTATGGCAATTGTGATCGACGGTTCCCTATAACAATTCATGGTTCGAATCTCACTCAAGGCCTCTTTTTTTGAAAAGTTTATAAATATTTACCGTTTATATCTATTTCTTAACATTGTTACCATGAATGACCAAGAAATCTATCTTCATCTTGTGTTTAATAGGGGTTTCCCTCATTTTTTCTCTCTTTCTTCTTTTTGTTCTTTATTTTGGACATTTTATTAACAATCTGAAGGGTTGTTCCTTATAGAGTACTTGCACGGGCGGATATTAGTTCAAATCAATCTCAAATTCTCAACGACTTAATAGAAGTGGACATGCGTGGATTGAGTACAATACCAATCACTTGGATCAATATCAGTTTAAAAGGCGATTAGTATTGTACTCCGTCCTCGCATGTCTTCTCCTACCCTGTCGTTTAGGCTGACTTGAACTAATATTAGTAATAACCCTCTGGTGCAAATACCCTGTACAAGTAATTGTTAAAATGAACTCACGGATTTTCTACAAAGCATGGGGACTGGAGGTCGTGATAGTTTCGATGAAGCGTTATGTCAAAATTTCCAAAAATATAACGATTATGTGAACAAATGAGAAACCTAATATTTTATGATCTTCTCACAAAATCGTATATTTTAGTAGATTCTCTGATGCATTTCATTCAAAAATGTACACTTCTATAAACATGGTTTCAAAAAGTAATTTCACTGATCCTATCAACAAGAACATAAGTAAGGAAACGGTTCGGACACTTTTGACTGGCCATGGCCTTCGTGTATAAGTATTTGTAATTTATACAAATTTAAAAAACACTAAAAACACACACACCCCCACCCCGACAAAAACTTACCCGACACACACACAAAAACAAAAACACAACATTAAAGCTAAAGATAGATCTCTTGTTTATTCATGATAAAAAAGACACTTGTCAAGAAATTGATGTACACAGTAAATAATTGTTAAGCTTTTTAAAAGAAGAAGTCTTGAGTGAGATTCGAACCATGAATTGTTATCTGGAACCGGCGATCACACAATCGCAATTGCCCTTGACTATAATGTCATCTCAACCAACTGAGCTACCGAGACTGCGATGTCAGATGCTGTCATTTTATAACTACATGTATGATTAATGGGTATGGTAAATACAGAAGGCTCTCTAACTTATTAGAAATAAGTTTTTGAAAAGCCACATTCATTGTGGTTTGCATCCTTACTTTCATTTCTTGACTAACTTGATTTACCTACGTGTATGCATCATCAGAATTTGCCTTTAAATTATGCTGAAGGAAACATTCAAGATCATTTTGTGAACAATTACAACTTTTCTTTAAAAAAATCATAAAAAAATGTTCTTTTACCTCCAGATGGGACAAATAGTTTGCACCTCCACTGCCATTATTTGGATTTGATTTGGATTTTCCACCTAAAATCCATCGCTTCATCGCCAAATGTTACAGAAAGTTGCTATAACCCTGAAAAAAGAAAGGCTCCGGAGTTGCCTTGGGTTAATGTTTATAAAATAGATCGTAGTTAGTCATCGCTTGAACAGACCAAAACATTAGTATAACTGAGTAATAATTCTACAGTCAAGTTTGAAATATTTTATATATCACTAGGGTGCAATTGAAATTCGAACCACGAACCTCTCGAATCATTCGATTCGAATTCTGAGGCCTTGCCGATCGAGCTATTCGTATAACCAGATAGAGTTATGAAGATAGTTATATTACTTATACTTTTGGATAATACTAACTTATTGATTTATCGACATGTCGGTTTCAATTAAAGAGGGCGCTGATACGGTTTTCTTATACATCAGGATTCGACTATGGGCGTGTAGTAGGGGGGGGGTGGGGTACCGCGCCATTTTGTCCCGAAGCAATGGTTATGACGTCATATTTTTGTCGATTTTCAGAACTCTTGTATTGGATTTACGTGCAAAAAATATGCCCTTGGCATCATACTTTCCCGGGTGTGCAGTTCATTTTAAATTTCAGATGTTCTAAAATGGATGGTTTTCTAAACAATTCGAGAAAGAAAATCGAACTGCACACCTCAGGATTGCAAAAAAAGCATAAAACAAGTCAACTTTTTTGTGCCTTTGAACAGAGTGGCGGCCGGGATTGTAGAATTTAACACCCATGACCCATGATATAAATAAATTATTTGCGTTAGTTTCTTTCAATTAGCACGGTTAGTCTAGTGGAAAGATAGTCGCTTGAAGAGCGAGAGGTTGTGGGTTCGAGTCCCATTAGGAGCACTTTTTGTTTTATATGCTGGATTTGCTTAGCATCATCTGTATGCTTGCCCACGCGGACACCACACTGCTGGCGTTTACCGTATCAAGGTTACGCCATTTTTTTCTTGAAAATGTCAAAAAAAATACCGTTCTTTTAAAAATAAGAATTATAATCAAATTACAAACACATTTTGTGCGAGAGCAACACACACATTTGGCAAAAATGGCACAATAAAAATCCGTTCGTTATAAATAAATGGACATAGTTAAATAATAAAACTATCACAATTACAGTCGTAAATCTCTGTGGCGTGCGTAGGGTGGCCATGTCGTAGCAATCGGAAATCACGGGTTCGAATTTTCCCATTATTTTTCTATTTTTTAAACTTGATGGTATATTAATGTAACATCATTGTTATGTCAATTTTTATCAATTATAAATGCCGCCCATGCGTTTATAGTTTTCTTTTTATTTATTTATCTATCATAAATGTATCCTTGATTTATTTAACTTTGTCTAAACAATTAAAATGCGTAAACAATTATATTATTGCTCGATATAGAGTGATTTAACTTGAGTTCAGTTTGATAATATGATAGCAAAACTTGTTGTAAAACCATTTTACCAGTGTGTCCAACAATTTCACACTTTGGTAATACATTAGATGTCACATAGCTTGTTATAGCTAGGCTCAATATAAGCAAGTTTGCGACCTCTATAATTTTAGGCTGGTAACACAATCCCACGGTGCATTTCGTTAAAACAGTGTACATTATTTTTCCACGATACGTATCACGTGATAACCACGATCGATTTCGCAAAATATTGCAAAATGGCGCGGTACCCCAGCCCCCCCTAGGCGTGTAGGCGAATTTCTACGGTATGCCTAGTTATATAAATGAAAGAATGAAAAATTAAATATATATTATAAATAAATTATTAAGTACATTAAAAGTAAATAAAAAAGATAAATACAAATAATAATTCATACACATTTAATAAATAAAATGATAGATAATGAATAAATACTAAAAGTATGTCAATACCTGGGCCATTATATTGAATTATTTCATTAAAGTCATCATCATGTTAAAAAAAACCCATAAAATATGTTTGTAATGTCATGATAGTCTTTATCTTGAAAAAGCAATAAACAACTTCGATTTTTTTGGCTTAAAAATGGCGTCATTTTTCCAGGCCGCAGACCGATTCAACGTGATTCTTTATTTATACTCACCTATGACCTAGCGAGTGACGACACATTTCTTTTTATTACGAAGGACCATTCACGTCTGAATTTTACCGTAAAGTGTAGGTGAACACTTGGCATATGCGACAAAGGGGACGATGCTGATTAATGTGGATATGTACCTCGCTAGTTACTATTCTGGTGTTACTCGCCAGTTATGCTCTCAGAACTACATCGTTAGTAAGTTATGCTACAGTTAGAGCATAACTACTACTACTAGGGAGGTAGCTTACCTCCCTATTAAGTTACGCCAGTTTGGTGCACTCGGCCGAATATATCCCCCCCCCCCCCCCCCAAAGATTTTTGTTGTTGGCACAAACTGTAGGGGCAAATGTTCTAAACAGCCAAATGCAAACATACTGAGTCTCAAGGGGAACTCTCAGTATAAAAGTATTTTAATTTTTAAGTAATTATGCTATTGGCTTAGTCGGTAGTGAGATACTTAACTAAAATCAGTGACATTTAAATTACAGGGACGGTTATGCCGTTATTATCTATTGAAGCTATATCATATACAGGGCGTGTCAATCCCATGTGAAGCATGATTTTTTTGGCTATAAAATATATAAATCTTGAATGTGAAACAGTAATAATCATGTTAAGCAATCTGTAATGTGTCAACAGAATTTAGTTCTATCCATTTATGGCTAACTACTCAGGCATGTCAAATTCAGCTTTGGCCACTTTTCATTTCCAGAGAACTATTATTATTAGAATCGTCATTATGTACAACTGCGCCAATAAAGTATCTAAACATTTACAAATGGTCAGATTTATCGGAACCTGAAATGGTATGCAAAAAAATAATTAATTAATTCGATTCACAGTTATCTTCTGCGCATTTTGACACCTCTTTTGTTGCGCTACGATGTTGTTTGGCGGGTTTATGAGCACTTGAGTGGCTTAAGGTCGAATTCAAAAGTTGCAAAAGCCCCTATTCAAGCAAGAGCGTTGTGCTGTGCATGTGACGAATAAGATCAGCATTATTTTTTGCCCGCCTTTTATGAATGATTTGTTTGTCGCGTGTTTGATAAATCGATTGCAATGAACGTCAGCATTAGGGGAGGATGGGGCAACTGGACCGGTTAAGCATATTGCATGATATAAAAGCTTAAAGCTCGTGTAAATATTTATGGAATTGCTATAAAAATATCACCCATGTAACTGTTTACATATAACATATAATCAATAATTAAAAATATCCAAACAAAAGGCCAATTACCACTAACTAAAAACTTTACTTGGCACGTTCCAGTTACCCCATCGTTGGGGCAACTGGTCCTATATGTTCCAACGGTTAGAATACACAGAAATCATTGATTGACAACACGGTAACTAAGCAGTATTTTCTTTACAAACTCATTTCCATATTATTTAACGTGTAAAAATGATACAGGTCTCATGAAACCCATGTTTTATACAGTTTTCGTGGTTCAACGTGTAAAAAGCAGTAATACTAATGGTGTACAAAGCAAGCGCAATTTTCGACTGCACGTTTATTATAGATAAAACGGTATGAACCTAGTTAAATGGTTACATGGTTGTGAAATTCAGACGCCCCATACATTTGTCTATATATATACCCCTTTCTTTAATGATTTTATTTACTTCATATAATCATCATTTAGTACTTTTAGCCAGCTTTTCATGTTACAGGGGAAGTTAGTCAATATGACAATGATGACCCAACGGTTGATATACACAAAAAGCAGTTGATAAAATACATAAATCATGATATTTCGTCATAGCAAATACCTTTACAGACACCATTCAAAATATAATAAAGATGTAATTCATAATACCGAGGTTTTAAACCATTCTAAAGCAATTTCATGTCATATTGTAATCCTTCAATATCAGAAATAGTGGTATTAGACCCGAAATGCCCCAAAATGTCTAAGAACTTGAAAGAATGTGAATTATTTCATATTCTATTCACATTTCAATACCGAGTCATGTTTTATTGACACTAACAACTCATTTTCAAAATGAATTTTACAATTTTGATTAAGATTTTGCAGGCGGTCCAGTTGCCCCTCACCCCTTCGGTCCACTTACCCCAACAAATGACGTAGCAATTTGTCGAGATGAAACGTTATTAAAATACGCCTGTGACGTAATACATTTTACGCCAAAATGTTTTAAAACATACCACCATTTGTCATAATAATCAATAACTCCAATACATTTCAGAAAAAAGGCAAAACTGCATTTTTGTTTTTAGCCATTACACAGATTTCTGTAGCCAGTGAGTATCTTTGAATTCGCAAATATTACGGCGTTCGGGTCCTACAAGTAGACGAGTGTCTTTAGATAAGTAAGAAATGGTGTACTTTGTTATTTGCAAATTCATGAACTAATAACTCTACCAAATGAATACCCGTGATAATGATTTAAGTTGAAGCATTCTTTAAATGATAATATTGATCGGAAATCCAAACCACCAATGTCCCAAATTATATAGCAATATGCGCCATTTTACGGTCATTTCAATCACAACCTATGGTTTTAATCATATTTCGGAAAGTCCCTAAGCACACTACAATATAGCACCCATCAAATGCAATATGCACCTAGTATCTTAAGACGACTGTACTGCATGTATATAGTTACTGTTGCATATCTGTCAATCATATAAAGTACATTAAACATGATCTAAACCCATCTTCATATATCGCCCATACTATCTGTGAATTTTCAATCAGTCACTCAAGGAGTATGCTTCAAAGATATGGAGAAAAATCACATGTGTAAATACCCTAAAGTTCCAAATGTTTTGGATTGTAGAAGGTAAAGATATATGTCAAGTATCAACAAAAGTCGTATTGTTCAAAAGAAAGCAGTATGCCCATACAATTACAAAATCCTTCATTTCGGACCACTTGCCCCACGGTCCAGTTGCCCCATATTCCCCTAATTGTTAATAACAAAACAAAAATCAATAATTAATCAATAATTAATTGTCACGGTTAAGTAAACAGATCAAATTGGTGTATTTTGTCTTGATTTTGTCTGTGTGTGATGATTGTGTGAGTTCCCTTCTGGAATTGGGGTGAATATGAGCTTTTGCAACTTTTGAATTCGACCCTAAGCCCCTCACGTGCCCATAAATCTGCCACACAACATCGTAGCGCAACAAAAGAGGTGTCAAAATGCGCAGAAGATAACTGTGAATCGATTTTTTTATTTTTTTTTGCATACTATTTCAGGTACCGCGAAATCTGACCATTTGTAAGTGTTTAGATACTTTATTGGTGCAGTTTAATTGGATATAGGCCTATCAATAATAATCTACTTTGTTATATATTTCCACAGTGTTTGAAACACTCGTGCATTTCCATATTAAAGTGCTCAACAAAAGAAAGTCGTACACTTTGTTTAGGTCATTTAATAAACTTTCGATTATTTTTTTACCAAACAGGCTAGATAGACATTTGGATGAACCTTTTAGGCACATTTTGATACCAAACATAACACCTAACAACGAAGATAAAACCTGATTAGCGCCATTTAAAGAAAATTAGTCACTTTTCAAAAGTCACATTTTCAATACACTATCCGGGAGAAAAATGGGTGTGTGTGAGGTTCACCCCGTGTGTGACACTGATATAACCAGGATCGACCGGCGCGGCGGGCAATCGATCACACAGTGCCCCCTCACCCACGCATGATACTTTGAATTTGAATTAGTCCGCGCATTGAGGGGAAATACGCAGCGATCAACACTGGACTGATACGGCTTATGTGCTTGTTAACAATTGCTGTTTTCTTCCGCGTAGTGTATTGAAAATGTGACTTTTGAAAAGTGACAAATTTTCTATAAATGGTGCTAATCATGGTTTATCTTTGTTGTTGTTAGGTGTTATGTTTGGTATCAAAATGTGCCGAAAAGATTCATCCAAATGTCTATCTAGCCTGTTTGGTAAAAAAATAATTGAAAGTTACTTTAAATGACCTAAAAAAAGTGTACGACTTTCTTTTGTTGAGCACTTTATAATACAACAACATTGTAACAAAATAGCATATGTACTCATTATGGAAACAAACTGACATTTCATAATGCCAAAGACAAAAGTCAAATTACCTTAGGCATTCTCAATTCAGCTTAAAAAAGAATAAAAATACCTTTAAAAAGGGATGAGTTTGGATGAGAAGAAATGGTGATGTTACTGTTAGTAAGGGGCATGGTGTGGGCGGGGTGCTGGGAATGATTGCAACTTGCACTCAGCCCTACAGCTGACAGTAAACATAAATGTATCCCCTCCTCGTTCCATATGTTTGATGGTTGTCATTTTCTTCCTACCAAACGATCGATTAAAGGTGTATGTTCCGATCCCTTTTATGGGGCTATGATTCTTTTTTCACATCAAGATATTTTGATATCAGAAGAATCTCCATGTAAAATAGAAATCATCAAGTTGAAAATCGGGCCAGCAATCAGAACATCTACCTTTAAAATCAAATGAACATGGGATGTGTTTTTTGTCCCGCATGGGACACTTTTTTTGGACACGCCCTGTATGCAATATGTGTGTCTCGGAATAAAAAGGGACCATCATAAAAGGCCGCGTAGTCTCAAGCGCTGTCATGAAATAACTCGACACTCTCACTCCCAGAAACTAGCATCGATTTAAAAAGAATGAACTGATTGTCCCAAGTGCTCATGGGTTCGAGTTAAAGTCTTATTAAAACACTCAGTAAAACAGTTGTATACAATACTTTTTAAATATTGATCAGTACCGGGTGTTTCCATAACCTGACCACCATTCTCTATCTGACCACCTGTTTTGACCAACAATTAGGGTTGGGTTAGAGTTAGAATTGATCAGAAAACAAGTGGTCAGATTAGGGTTAGGGTTAGGGTAAGGGCTACATGTAGGGTTTGGTTGGGTAAGAATTGGTCAGAAAAACAAGTGGTCAGATAATGGTGGTCAGGTTATGGAAACACCCATCAGTACCCCTATTTCTTACCGGGCTTTTCAAACATTCAAGCTGTACAAGTGCGAGCGAGACAGACATAGTAAACTTTTTTGTACATTATTTATAGACGATCATCCATACTTTTGATTATCTCTGCGAAAATGGTGGTTCTGTTCTGAATCCATAACAAAACTATCAAATTTATTAGATTTACCCGAAAGTCAATTTCAAATGGTAGTTTATAGTATACGTAAATTAGCATTAACCTATGGGTTTGTGTAAACACCAAAACAAAATGAATTGGCTACCATTTCGAAGGATCTCTCAATACCCTTTATTCAAAGGTATACTTAGGTGATCTTTTCCAGGGGATGCCCTCAATGGAAGCAGATTTTCTTGCACATTTACCTTTCTGATCATAAATCAGAAATATATTCCAAGTTACAGAGCGATACGATTCTTAATTACTTCAAAATCATGGTTTTAGAGTAAAAATAAACTGCCAGGTAAACTTAGAGTTTTTTTACTCTAAATTCACTCTAAAACCATGATGTTGAGGTAATTAGGAATCGTATCGCTCTGTAACTTGGAATATATTTATGATTTTTGATCAGAAATGTAAATCTGCAAGAAAATCTGCTTCCATTTTTTCCGAGGATTGAGGGCGTCCTCTGGAAAAGATCACATATGAGTAAGGACTATCCTAATTCTTATAATTTTTATATATTTTGCAGACAAACATGAGCGTTTTCCAGGAACGATTAACAGCGATGCGGTTATGTTATGCCGAAAGTGTCTTGTGTCCAGAAATTCTTTACACACGTTTACACGGGACAGTACCACTCTCCATAGCTTCATAATCATCGGTGTACGAACAACGTTTGTTCAATGCAATAATTAATGATTTAAAAATAAAATTATACTGTCAAAAGGTGCGAGGAGTTTGATTTTATAGTAACCACGGTAACATAATCTCAGCCAGATGTTACGTCATTATGATCCCAGGTCTAAGCGAAATGAGAGACACTCACGTTTCAATCAGCACACGAACGATAAACCGGTTCATCAAGTTAGAAAGAAAATCTATGCTGCTTTCTGTATTTGTCTGTATTTGAGTTTTCTATCGATGTTCTCAGTCCACCAGTGGACATCGTCATTTCATCGTGTCAGGAAAGAACTTATTGGTTCCTACAATATTAATAAGGATCTTCGTCTCAATGATTCTATGATCAGTACAGTTGTTGATGAATCACGTTTTGTCAGCGTCGTCAGGAATACCACCCAACTTCCCCAGAATGTTCCTGTAACCCATGAACTACAGGGTTCTAAGAAACTTGTTTCAGACAGAATAGTCAACATAGCAAAGATAATAAAATCGACTGGACGCAAATCAAAACATGCAGATGCTGTTACCACTGTTGAACTAAATGTTTCTGCAGTAAGCGTGGTAAGTGAGATGAAAACGAAACCCACAGCTATTAGCATAACATCCCAAGATTCAAACAGAACTGCGCTAAATCTAAAAGTTCATTCACCAAGACAGAATGTAAAAACTGCTCGTAAAGAAAATAGCAAAAAATCCAAGATAGCGACTCCCGTCAAAAATACATATGTCTTACACAAAGGAGAATTCTATAATGAAACTGTGGTGAATCCTCGTATTTCTAACTTTACGTATGTGAACTCTGACCTTTGCCAACGAAACCACACCGAAAAGGTGTTCCTTTTATGCATTGTATTATCAGCGCCAGATGAAGGAGAACGGCGAGCTGCAATCCGACGTACTTGGGGAAATGTTACGAAGGTACTTAATAGACGCATAGCTACTATTTTTCTTTTAGCAAAGAGTACTGATGAGAAACTCGAAAAACAGATCGCTAAAGAAAATGACATGCATCATGATATTTGTAAAGAAGATTTTATCGATAGCTACGACAATCTGACACTGAAAACATTGATGGGACTCAGATGGGCAGAGAGGTTTTGTAATGAAGCCAAGTACATTCTGAAAATCGATAGCGATACTATTCCTAATATTCGCAACTTAGTTGAGCATTTGGAGAAAGCGCCAGGTACCAAGTTTGTTGAAGGTCATGTGTGGAAAAGCCCAGAACCAGAGAGGGGTAAAAAGGACAAGTGGCGTGTGCCCCTTTCAGCATACCGTTATCCAATCTACCCTGATTACCCAAATGGCCCTAGTTATATCATCTCAGGTGACTTGCTAGACAGTATTCTCAACATCTCGGCTCATGTTGCGTATTATAAATTAGAAGACGTCTATATCGGTATGATTTTACACACGTTAGGGGTAGCACCACAAAACAACGATGGGTATACGGAGACTAAAATATATTTCATTCATAAAAATGCTCGTCCTAAATCCCTGTGTTATTTTTGTACTGCTTTTTCCATGCGTATGGTTGACACGGTAACATATTTTGATAGATTTTGGAATAGCTGGAATAGCTTTGATAGTGACCAATGCACTGTAGCGAAGAATCCAACATAATCTGTAACACTATACCACAGTTTTAACCCTAACCCCCTGAGTGCTAAAAATGCTAATCCAAAGACCCTCTCCAAACGCATGCGCCGTCGGTTTTCGATGACGTAGTCAACCGAGCCTATATAATGAGCGCGGTATACTGCGCGAATGTGTAGCTGAGGGCCGTGGCTTAGTGGTTGGAAGGTGGGGCTTGAGAACGGAGGGTCCCCGGATCGAATCCCGGCAGGTTCCCGGAGATTTAGTTGGTGTTTTTTCCTCGAAAATTGTGATCCCGGTCAAAAATCCTAAACCGGTGTTAGGGTTATGATACATACTGATGCTTGTGTTTGAATTAAAGCTCCCGCGTTAGCGCAACTTCAGATAGGTGTCCGACTTTAACGGCGGCGACCCGGGTTCGATCTCCGGCGCTGGCGAAGAGTGATTTCCCCCAAGCAAAACTGACCCATTTTTTCTCCCCTGATGGTCAAAAACACGCCCGGGGAGTTAATGTTAAGATCTTCGAATAACTTTAGTCTAAACACAATAGGGGTATCGCCCCAAAACAAAGATGGGTAGGGCCTATATGCAGATTAAAATATATTTCAAAGAAGGGATGTTGTTCATTTGAAATCAATGAGTTTTATTTCAAAAACGTCTACTGCGTAAGGTTTATTAATACTTTATTTTGATTAATCTCGGAATAACAGGAGTGTCTTTAGCATGTTTTTAGCATGAGCAAATAATAACACGAATATTTCATAATAAGTATATTAACCAATAACAGTATGGTGATAAAGGGTTCAAAAAAAGGTAAGCCCCCCTCCCCTAAAATTTGATCACGTTTGTTTGCATAACTCTACACACAATTGAACGTTTAAGAGATTGAAAAACCTTTGAAAAGCAAAAACACTTGGCTACCCATAGACAGTTTTTCCATTTCAATATCATTATTACTTTTCCCAAAATAGTCACATTTTACATAAATTATGTTTAAAAAAAAGTGGCACTTTTCAACGATACAGGGAAGTTATTGACGTGAATGGTGGACACTATTGGCTAGTCATGCAAAAATAGAATAATTTTATTTTTAATTTCAAATAAGGACCAGCTAAAGTAACAAAAGACTTTCTTTCAATTGAAAATAAAGACAATTAAAATTAATTTTAAACAGCGCTGAAGACATTTTGTCACTTTCTTGCATAATATTTTGAAAAGTGCCATTTGTTCTGAAAACATCATTTTGGGGAATGTGAATGTGTTGTAAGAAGTGAACATGCTATTGAAAAGGGTAGCCAAGCGTTTCCCCTTTTCATAAATGTTTCAATTTTTCAAAAGATACATTTGTGTGTGGAGTTATGCACTGTTAGAAATATACCTGTAAAAAAACGGTAAAATACTGGCAATCAGGACGCCAGTTGTCAACCGTAATGTTAAATCACAGGTACCGTTAACCATAATGTCAGTAAAAAAACCGGTAAAATACTGGCAATCGGGACGCCAGTTGTCAACCGTAATGTTAAATCACAGGTACCGTTAACCATAATGTCAGTTAAAAAAACGGTAAAATACTAGCAATCAGGACACCAGTTGTCAACCGTAATGTTAAATCACAGGTACCGTTAACCATAATGTCAGTAAAAAAACGGTAAAATACTGGCAATCTGAATGCCAGTTGTCAACCGTGATGTTAAATCACAGGTGCCGTTAATATTTATATTTCAGTAAAAAAACGGTAAAATACTGGCATTCTGAATGCCAGTTGTTAACCGTGATGTAAAATTACAGGAACCATTAATAATTATATTTCTGTAAAATGACGGTAAAATACCGGCAATCTGAATGCCAGTTGTCGACCGTGATGTAAAATCACAGGAACCGTTAATAATTATATTTCAATGTCAACCGTGATATACATCACTTCCTCTCGGTAGTGAACCGATAACTTGTATTGGGAATTCTGGGCGATGCAGCAGAGCTATATACAGTTAAGCCCACAATTATTCATACCCCCTGGAAAATATGAGTTTTTTGCGTTTTTCTCATATCTATACCAGCTGGAGTGGTGGAACTTTCGCTTTATACTAAAGACAATTAGTTTGCAAGTACAAATCAATATCTTTGGGCTCAACATTTTTTGCATAACAATAGAATTGAACAAGAATTATGTTTTTATGCCTGTCCAAAATTATTCATACCCCATACCAAGTCTAAGGATTGAGGCCACTTTTTGTGATAATACACATGTTTTTGACATTCCAAACATTCTTTATACTGTGTGATAGGCTTATATTGTTATGTAATTATCCCATGATGTGTGCATACAATGTGGATGCATTACAAATGTGTCCTATTGAATGTACAGGGATAATGTGAGGGATATTATAGAACAACACTCTAGCTCTTTGACAGCATGTTGAAGAAGATCAAATAACTTTTTTGTGCATATTGTGAATGCTCACAAAGAGGGGAAAGGCTACAGAGCTATTTCGAAACAATTCCAAGTGCAAGAATCCACCACACAAAACATAATTAGGAAGAACAAGACGTTCAACTCACTAAAAAAACATTGAAGGATGCAGTCGGAAGCCAGCAGTGTCCCCTTGTTTGGCAAGATAAGTATTGCGGAAGGCCAACAACAATCCACAGATCACCATCAATGCTCTCCTGAACAACCCTGGCAATTATTGGACCAAGATATCACGGCAGACACTCCAGCATATATGGCACATGAGAGGTCTCCATGGAGACCGACCAAGAAAGACTCTACTCCTTAAAATAGACACAGAGAAACTTGTCTTGCATCTTAAGCAACCCCAACACTGAAGACCACAAACTTGGATCTTTGTCCAGAAGTGCTCTTGCAAATGCTAGATGAGTTTCTCATTGTCTCTTTTCAGGAGTAGAGTCTTTCTTGGTCGGAGTCCGTGGAGAACTCTTGTGTACTATGTCTGCTGGAGTGTCTGCCTTAATATCTTGGTCCAAGACTCACCAAGGTTGTTCAGGAGAGCATTGACGGTGATATGTGGATTGTTGTTGGCCTTTCACCATACTTTTCTTGTCTAACAAGGGGGCACTGTTGGCTTCCGACCGTGTTCTTCAGGGTTTTTAACTGATTTTAACTGATTTTAACTGTCTTGTTCTTCCTAATTATGCTTTTTATGGTGGAATTTGGCACTTGAAATTGCTTCAAAATAGCTTTGTAGCCTTTCCCCTCTTTGTGAGCATTCACAATGCACAAAAAAGGTCCTCACTGAGTTATTTGATCCCCTTCGCCATGCTGTCAAAGAGCTAGAGTGTTGTCCTATAATATCCCTCACTGTACATTCAATAGGACACATTTGTAATGCATCCACATTGTATGGAATAATTGCATAACAATATAAAAGCCTATCACACAATATAAATAATGTTTGGAATGTCAAAAACATGTGTATTATCACAAAATGTGGCCTCAATCATGAGACTTGGTATGGGGTATGAATAATTTTGGACAGGCATAAAAACACAATTCTTGTTCAATTCTATTGTTGTGCAAAAAATGTTGAGCCCAAATATATTGATTTGTACTTGCAGACTAATTGTCTTTAGTGTAAAGCAAAAGTTCCACCACTCCAGCTGGTATAGATATGAGAAAAACGCAAAAAACACATATTTTTCAAGGGGTATGAATAATTGTGGGCTTAACTGTACATCATTACCGATCAGTAACTTTTATTAACATGTTATTAAACTATATAATATATCTTACATCTCTTATCATTGGTGTTTTTAATGTGGTGGGCAAATAATAAACGTGGTGGGCAAATAATAGGAATTCTGGGCGATGCAGCAGAGCTACCATACATCACTTCCTCTCGGTAGTGAACCAATAACTTGTATTGGGAATTCTGGGCGATGCAGCAGAGCTTCATACATCATTACCGATCAGTAACTTTTATTAACATGTTATTAAACTATACAATATATCTTACATCTCTTATCATTGGTGTTTTTAATGTGGTGGGCAAATAATAAACGTGGTGGGCAAATAATAGGAATTCTGGGCGATGCAGCAGAGCTACCATACACCACTTCCTCTCGGTAGTGAAACAATAACTTGTATTGGGAATTCTGGGCAATGCAGCAGAGCTACATACATCATTACCGACCAGTAACTTTTATTAACATGTTATTAAACTATATAATATATCTTACATCTCTTATCATTGGTGTTTTTAATGTGGTTGACCTGTAAAATCACTGCAGAGAGTATTATTATCCCGTTATTTTACAGTAAAATGTACAAAAACGCTTATCTATCGTATATTTATATACAAAATACCGTTAAAATAAGAAACCACGGTTACTACCGTTACTTTGACGGTAAATTAAATTACGGTCAACGTAAAATCACAGCAATTCTTACAGTTCCATGTTAAATAACAGATATTTATTTTGACCTGTAAAATCACTGCAGAGAGTATTATTATCCCGTTATTTTACAGTAAAATGTACAAAAACGCTTATCTATCGTATATTTATATACAAAATACCGTTAAAATAAGAAACCACGGTAGTAACCGTTTACTTTGACGGTAAATTAAATTAAGGTCAACGTAAAATCACAGCAATTCTTACAGTTCCAATGTTAAATAACAGATATTTATTTTGACCTGTAAAATCACTGCAGAGAGTATTATTATCCCGTTATTTTACAGTAAAATGTACAAAAACGCTTATCTATCGTATATTTATATACAAAATACCGTTAAAATAAGAATCCACGATAGTAACCGTTACTTTGACGGTAAATTAAATTACGGTTAACGTAAAATCACAGCAATTCTTACAGTTCCAATGTTAAATAACAGATATTTATTTTGACCTGTAAAATCACTGCAGAGAGTATTATTATCCCGTTATTTTACAGTAAAATGTACAAAAACGCTTATCTATCGTATATTTATATACAAAATACCGTTAAAATAAGAAACCACGGTAGTAACCGTTACTTTGACGGTAAATTAAATTACGGTCAACGTAAAATCACAGCAATTCTTACAGTTCCAATGTTAAATAACATATATTTATTTTGACCTATGTTAAATCACTGCAGAGAGTATTATTATCCCGTTATTTTACAGTAAAATGTATAAAAACGCTTATCTATCGTGTATTTATATGCAAAATTATTATATCGTTACTTTGACGGTAAATTAAATTACGGTCGATGTTAAATCACAGCAATTCATACAGTTCCGATGTTAAATAACAGATATTTTGTGTGCCCTGTAAAATACTGCAGAGAGTAATATTATTCCGTTATTTTACAGTAAAATGTATTAGGGGAATATGGGGCAACTGGACCGTGGGGCAAGTGGTCCGAAATGAAGGATTTTGTAATTGTATGGGCATACTGCTTTCTTTTGAACAATACGACTTTTGTTGATACTTGACATATATCTTTACCTTCTACAATCCAAAACATTTGGAACTTTAGGGTATTTACACATGTGATTTTTCTCCATATCTTTGAAGCTAACTCCTTGAGTGACTGATTGAAAATTCACAGATAGTATGGGCGATATATGAAGATGGGTTTAGATCATGTTTAATGTACTTTATATGATTGACAGATATGCAACAGTAAATATATACATGCAGTACAGTCGTCTTAAGATACTAGGTGCATATTGCATTTGATGGGTGCTATATTGTAGTGTGCTTAGGGACTTTCCGAAATATGATTAAAACCATAGGTTGTGGTTGAAATGACCGTAAAATGGCGCATATTGCTAATTTGGGACATTGGTGGTTTGGATTTCCGATCAATATTATCATTTAAAGAATGCTTCAACTTAAATCATTATCACGGGTATTCATTTGGTAGAGTTATTAGTTCATGAATTTGCAAATAACAAAGTACACAATTTCTTACTTATCTAAAGACACTCGTCTACTTGTAGGACCCGAACGCCGTAATATTTGCGAATTCAAAGATACTCACTTGCTACAGAAATCTGTGTAATGGCTAAAAACAAAAATGCAGTTTTGCCTTTTTTTCTGAAATGTATTGGAGTTATTGATTATTATGACAAATGGTGGTATGTTTTAAAACATTTTGGCGTAAAATGTATTACGTCACAGGCGTGTTTTAATAACGTTTCATCTCGACAAAGTGCTACGTCATTTGTTGGGGTAAGTGGTCCGAAGGGGTGTGGGGCAACTGGACCGCCTGCAAAAACTTAATCAAAATTGTAAAATTCATTTTGAAAATGAGTTGTTAGTGTCAATAAAACATGACTCGGTATTGAAATGGGAATAGAATATGAAATAATTCACATTCTTTCAAGTTCTTAGACATTTTGGGGCATTTCGGGTCTAATACCACTATTTCTGATATTGAAGGATTACAATATGACATGAAATTGCTTTAGAATGGTTTAAAACCTCGGTATTATGAATTACATCTTTATTATATTTTGAATGGTGTCTGTAAAGGTATTTGCTATGACGAAATATCATGATTTATGTATTTTATCAACTGCTTTTTGTGTATATCAACCGTTGGGTCATCATTGTCATATTGACTAACTTCCCCTGTAACATGAAAAGCTGGCTAAATATCAAGATGGTTTATTATAAGTACTAAATGATGATTATATGAAGTAAATAAAATCATTAAAGAAAGGGGTATATATAGACAAATATATGGGGCGTCTGAATATCACAACCATGTAACCATTTAACTAGGTTCATACCGTTTTATCTAACAAACGTGCAGTCGAAAATTGCGCTTGCTTTGTACACCATTAGTATTACTGCTTTTTACACGTTAACCACGAAAACTGTATAAAACATGGGTTTCATGAGACCTGTATCATTTTTACACGTTAAATAATATGGAAATGAGTTTGTAAAGAAAATACTGCTTAGTTACCGTGTTGTCAATCAATGATTTCTGTGTATTCTAACCGTTGGAACATATAGGACCAGTTGCCCCAACGATGGGGTAACTGGACCGTGCCAAGTAAAGTTTTTAGTTAGTGGTAATTGGCCTTTTGTTTGGATATTTTTAAACATTGATTATATGTTATATGTAAACAGTTACATGGGTGATATTTTCATAGCAATTCCATAAATATTTACACGAGCTTTAAGCTTTTATATCATGAAATATGCTTAACCGGTCCAGTTGCCCCATCCTCCCCTAATACGCCAATAAATCGTATTTTTATATATGAAATACCGTTAAAATACGAAACCACGGTAGTTTCCGTTACTTTGACGGTAAAATAAATTACGGTCAACGTAAATTTACAGACATTTCTTACAGTGTGCAGACAAACGTGATCGAATTTTAGGGGGGACTTACTTTTGTGAACCCTTTATGATATACTCTGCCATTACACTCCAAAAAATAATTTACTCAACCTGACTAAAATCATACTCCTTTTGATAGTCAAATGGGAACAGCTCATTTTTTGAGTAAACTTGACTTAACAAAGGTTGAGTTGAGTAGCAAATGTACTCTGCCGTTTAGAAAAATGTTAGTCATTAGGAGTCAATACCTGGCTCAACACAATTGTTGAGTAAACTTTTACTCCGCCTTACTCAACAGTGGAGATGTTCCCTTTCTTACTCAACCGGGTAGTAAAACCTTACTCAACCCACAAGGAGTAATATTTTGCACAGATTTTGAGTAATCTTTTGCCCATTGAACTGTTGAGCAACGTGTATTTGACTCAATTGATATTGAGCAGGCTGTTTGCCCAACTGTTGAGCAACGTGTATTTGACTCAACTGATATTGAGCAGGCTGTTTGCCCAACTGTTGAGCAACGTGTATTTGACTCAACTGATATTGAGCAGGCTGTTTGCCCAACTGTTGAGCAACGTGTATTTGACTCAACTGATATTGAGCAGGCTGTTTGCCCAACTGTTGAGCAACGTGTATTTGACTCAACTGATATTGAGCAGGCTGTTTGCCCAACTGTTGAGTAACGTGTATTTGACTCAACTGATATTGAGCAGGCTGTTTGCCCAACTATTGAGCAACGTGTATTTGCCTCAACTGATATTGAGCAGGCTGTTTGCCCAACTGTTGAGCAACGTGTATTTGACTCAACTGATATTGAGCAGGCTGTTTGCCCAACTGTTGAGCAACGTGTATTTGACTCAACTGATATTGAGCAGGCTGTTTGCCCAACTGTTGAGCAACGTGTATTTGACTCAACTGATATTGAGCAGGCTGTTTGCCCAACTGTTGAGTAACGTGTATTTGACTCAACTGATATTGAGCAGGCTGTTTGCCCAACTGTTGAGCAACGTGTATTTGACTCAATTGATATTGAGCAGGCTGTTTGCCCAACTGTTGAGCAACGTGTATTTGACTCAACTGATATTGAGCAGGCTGTTTGCCCAACTGTTGAGCAACGTGTATTTGACTCAATTGATATTGAGCAGGCTGTTTGCCCAACTGTTGAGCAACGTGTATTTGACTCAACTGATATTGAGCAGGCTGTTTGCCCAACTGTTGAGCAACGTGTATTTGACCATGGGCGTAACTACTTTTTTTGAGTGGGGGGGATGAAAATTATCAGACTCAAATACGGCAGGGCTGTCAAGTTCAGAGTAATGTTCAGAGTGAGACTTTTTTAACCTCAAAATATTTTTTTACTCGCTACGCTCGTAAAACTATTGCCCGCCTTTTGTAACCCAAATAATACACTTTTTACAGATTGGGCTCATTTTGTAGCCCAAAAATTCAGGAATAATGCACTTGTCAATTGTCATTTTATGCCATCGGATTTAGGACTTTGGACCAACTATGTATTCTCTTATGAATCTTTACGCCCACCTATTTGTTTAAATACGTCACTTTTAAAATTATTGGTTATGAAAAATCTGGGGGGGGGGGGGATGATTCCATTAGGCATCCCCCCCAGGTAAAAATCTGGGGGGGGGGGATATATCCCCCCCATCCCCCCCTGTTGTTACGCCAGTGTATTTGACTCAACTGATATTGAGCAGGCTTGAGCAGATCTGTTCGCTATCTGTCCAACTGTCTTTCAGTTCCATGCTTGTGTTAGCATTTTGACCGTTCCATATAACACATACAGGGTGTCCCTAAAAAAGGGTGCACGTGTTCCACGGCAAAGCCCTCATTGATTACTCAGTATTTGGCTATAATATTTATATAATTTTAAAGATGATTTAGTTAGCTTTCGAATGCCGTTCCCAATCCCAAATTTACTAATTGACGTTTATATGAGCTGTAAGATGACTAAATTACCTTTCAAATGCCGTTTATTTGGTCTCATTTGCTTTATCCTATCGAAAAATATGCTTGATTAAATTAAAGTTGATCACAGAAAGTCAAATCTGTGCTATTTTTTAAGAAGAAATGTTTCAAAGCGTTCAACGTTATAGCAATTTTACACATGGATGATTTCTTTCAAAACTGGCATATGGTCGAACAAGCATATCTCTGAATAGACTCAAGTAAATTCGACAAAACAAACTGCATATGAACGTTTATTTAGTTATCTGGACGCTCGTACAAACACCAAATCCATATACAAGATAAAGATGACACATTCCCCAAAAAGCATCTTATTCTATAAAAGTGGAACAAACCCTATTTTGAGTGCTCGTTGTTGATCAATCATATTTTTAAATTGAGAAAAGTAAACACAATCAAGTAAGCAACATTTGAAAGCCAACTAAATTATCTTAGCTTTTGTACCGATCAATTAGGATGCTGAATTAATCCACACATATGAAGGATTTGAAATCATAGACATTTTTGTTAGAATCTGTTCATAACAGGGGCGAACCCAGCGTCTTGTGTTGAGGGGGGGCGCCAAATATTTGAGTCCTAGCACCAATGGCGTGGGGTCCAGGGGCCCGCCTAAGGGCCCCGATGGGGTCAAGGGGCAACGCCCCTGCGGGGGTTAAGGGGGCGGAGCCCCCTTGAAGCTGTCGGGTTTTAGCGTGTCTGAATGGCCTAGAAACGCTCTCCTTGCGTTAAAAAATGACATAATTGTGCATAAAACTTGGACTTGATTAGAGACAAAATAAACGAGAGACACCAATGAATAACCAAATAGAAACATGATAATATAGTAATCAACATTTAATCACACAAACTTAAAACAGTCGACAATCATGGTTGTACCCTTCATCAAAAATACTGCACGTTGACATATGCCTATTCGATCCGCATAACCTCAATATATGACGACACATTTCGAAATAATAGTCATCAATATGCGACAACCATTTTTGTTTCCGGGTTGGTGGGTAAAGTTTTTTTTTTTCCTGGATAGTGGGCAATTTTTTTATTTTTAGAAAGCTTCCATGCCCAACCCTCCTGAGTATATAATGGTGCGTCCCTAAAATGAGTAAAGTTCACCATCTCGTTGTATTAAGGACAAATAAAAAATCACTAGTTTCTAATCCTACCTTTTGGAAAAAAGGAGGATGTCGACTCTTTAAAAATAACAATGCGAAATCCCCCATTACTAGCATATTGTGTGATTGTTTGTGTAACTTGACGAGAATAAGGCCTTTGTAAAATAATTTCATGATTCAAGGGGGTTGGTTAACGTAAACCCTGCTTTAAAATGCTCATTGTACTAAAACAATTCTAGTACTGATGTATCAGCTTCTTAAATATTCTAACATAGTTGTGAATGAAATAAAGAAGAAAATGAACTTTTCAGAATTCCTAGAAAGAATGCGCGTTGAAGAAACTACTTTATTTTTGTGCTTGGCCTAATATCATTAATGTTACAACAACGAAATGGGTGTTCGGTACAAAATGTTTATGTTGGAATTACTGTTACTGGTATGCCTCAGGGTCATCTATTCCCCAACACGTATAGCCTACAGGGGACTACATTCTAACATGCATCTTATGCTATACCCTATTTGACCATATAGAAAAAAATACCAAAAATGTGTTGGTATTTTTCTTTAGGTTTGGTTCCAATTTTCCCTCTAGGCCTATGCCTAGACATCATCTTTTACAAAAATAACTTAACTGTAGGCCTTGAGCTACTGTTTTGGCGTTCAACAAGTAAATTAAATAAAGAAAATGCTTACCTTTACGATTATCGTGTGTCAGCATATTATACGCACATGCATGCGGTATCTGACTCCCGTATTCACAGCCCGTGTTTTCAGCGCGACTTTTGAAATAAAATCACAGCCCGTCTCCCTTCAAACTTTAAGCCAATCATTGTGGCGTTTGCACACCAACTTGTTATAATATTTATACGCATTTACCCTTACAGTTTTTTTACACAAATAAATAGTAAATTATACTGTATCGAAAGAGAAGGGGTAGAAAGGAAGGCGGAAAATCATTTAAGCCGTTTTCTACGAAAAAAGGGACTAGACGGTAGGCTAATGATTAGAGCATGTGACCATCCAATCCATCAGTGAGAAAATCTATATCAGAAAATGATAAAATATCCTGAGAAGTGAACTTTCTGTTGTGTGAACATAGAATTTCACTAGCATCTATTAATGACCAATCAATGGACCAATATCATTCATTTTCTCCGGGCTTGATAAATGCCCCCGAACCTAACCCAAAGCAAGGCATTACACACTGAAAGTCTTTGCCCAAAGCAAAAGTAGCTACTCAGGAAAGAAAATAAGGACACAGACAAATTTGCATGGTCATCGAGCGAAAATCTCAAAAAAGGTATATATTCTAAAACATGGTAAAGTTACTTTTGAAAGCTGTTAATACGAAGAAAAAGCGGGCCCCGAACTCCCCGCCGCGTCGATTAGGCGCTACGCACGTAGTTATTCCGCCGTATTTAAGACGAACCTGGATCTGCTAATACTGTTTCGCCGACATTATGCCTTTCGTCTCTGTTGCTGTGCCAACCTTACTCCCTCCCCGGTGGCGTGTCCGAAGAGGGAAGGGGCGGGAAGGGAGGGGAGGGATGGCCATTGGCCACGCCCACCTCTGCTATCACTCGGTTGAAACAGGACCCATTCGATTAAATAGCTTCTAAGGCAATTTGTGAAACGAATTTATCGCGTCGGTTTAGGGAATAACATGTCCATCGCCCCCCCCCCCCCCCCCCTCCCCCGCTCTCAAGTTTTCAAGGCTGACTGCAATTGTTTTAGGGGCAAATATTTTTGTGTGGACAGACTGGACAAATTTGTGTGAAAGTCAAATTGGTTAAATTGCAAGCTTGCCCCCCCCCCCCCACCTTAGATGAGAAATCCTGGTAAGGCTGTCCCTCTCCTTTTCTCTCCCCTTCTCCCTTTCCCTCCCCTTTCCCTCCTCTCTCCCTTCTTCTTCTTCTTCTTCTTTTTTTTTTTTTTTTTTAGGGATGGGGGGGGGGGGGGGGGGCGCACGCCCCCATCGCCCCCCCCCCCCCTGGGTTCGCCGATGCATAACCACTATAAACCAGCATGATAGGCCTATGTTTTTCATTCAGAGCAGCTAATGATGGTTTTTATTATCATACTATGAAAGGAATCATATATTTTTGGACGAGTTCATTCAGAAAATCATATCCGTGCTCTAAATACAAAGACAAGCATTTCATTGACCGATATGTTTTGTGTGGTGATATGTTTTTCTTTGTGTATTGTACTGAGATATGATATGTTTTCTGAAAGGAATCATCCCAAAACATATCATTCGTTTCGTTAATAAAAAGGTTAGACATTTTGATGTATATTACAACGAGATGTACATTATATTATATCGAGGGTTGAGCGCCAGAAGGCCGTAACTCAACTTTTGGACAAAATGAGATTTTGGTACCAAAATAATCCATATAACCTAGATTTTCAGAACCAAAATATAATGTTTGTACCAGATTGCTTTGTAATTTGCATGGAGGATAATATATATGATATATATGATATATAAAAATAAAAAATAAAAAATAAATAAATAAAAGATTGCTTTGTAGTAAGTTATTTAATTTGCCAGACCCATATTGTCAGCCACCGTTTGGACACTATTATATTTTTAGGGAATCAAAATTTGCTTAAAACACACTTAATGTCTTTTTTGTCCGGTTTGCTGCGATGAGACCACCATTTTCTAGTCGAGATTACACCATTTTATAGAATTTTAAGGGTAAGTGTGATCATTTTTACATTAAATATAAGCCCTATAGTATTCAAAAGTGATGCCTTTGTAACGGTTATCTCTGTGATAAGAGAGTTATTTCATTGTTTAAAATTGGCAAAATCGGCTTTTTATGAATTTTGAAAATTACTGTGACGGGAGGCCGTACCCTTGGAAACGCACTCCCGTTCCCAAGCCCGCCCTCTATTGAAAAGTGTTTTTGTTCGTATTCCGGCGGGCGACGGACTTCCGTCACTTGATGAATCGCCGTGTAAAAAATGACGGCAGTGCGTCACTAAAATAGAGCGCCCCAATTGAAACGGGGCCCCGTTCTACAGCTGACTGGTGGTGAATACTAGTAGAGGCACACAATTAAAAACGGTCAAAAAACAAATACAATATATCAACTTTGTATTCATATTTGGATAAAGTACCATGTATTCATCAACTACATGGTAAAATAAACGGCCGAGTGCACCAATAGGGAGGTAAGCTAGATAATTATAGGGGGGGGGGGGCCCAAAAAGTTTTGATACTCTGCAAAGGGGGGGTCAAAAAAGTTTTTGAGAACCCCAACAGAGGGGGTCAAAAAAGTTTAAACACTTATTAATTTTCCAAATTTACCTGTATGCTTTACCTGTATGCACATTATTTACGGAACGTTCATAAATCAACGTAAAAATAGCTAATTTTTTGTCGCGCTACGCACGAATATGTCCACGGTCCTATGTTCGTGTACTAGCCCCCAGCTAAAAAATAATGAAGGCCAAATTTATATCAATAGCAGACAACAGTTGCGCGCACATTGTATTCAAAGCCAGGATATATAATTGGAGGGAGCATCCTAATTGCTTTCATGAACAGAGAGAGATCCGTGCATAAATATGTGAAGTTATTCAGGGGATTAAAGACCATGGCACTTAACCAAAGATACCCACAGTGGGAGTTCTGATTCACTCTAGATTCTACAACTGCCCTCCTAGATGTGATGCGTCCATCAAAAAAGAATAATAATGATACACGGTCAAATTCTGTAAAAAAATCCCATAAAAGATAACCTATCTATGTTCTCTGAACTTGATAACAATGAACGGGGGAGGGGGGGGGGGGGGGGGGGGGCAAGAAAGTTTCAGGTGCAGGCAGTAATACAGGGGGGGGGGGGTCAAAAAAGTTTGTGGCATGGCGAGAGGGGGGGGGGGTCAAAAAGTTTTGATATACCAAAAATGAAATTATCCAGCCCCCCCACCAAAGTATTTATGAACGGTCCCTTAAAATCTTTTTCTTACTGGGCGACACATATCATTTACCACCACCATTCTGTGAGTTTTAAACTCTTCATCAGAAACTTGTTGCATTTCAATTAAAAACATTTCAAAATCACATATAAATCAACTGACATACATGTTGCATTTCAATTAAAAACATTTCAAAATCACATATAAATCAACTGACATACATGTATTGTCCAACCTTTGTACACGTCACATACTACACTGAGCCAAAAAAGAAACTTATAAAATTTTAACAGATCATCAAATAAAATTCTGTGCATGAAAATGTACCAAATTTGGATACAATATTACCATGATTACTGCAATGTATTGCTTCAAATGGCAGTCAATAACCAATCGTTTGCTTCAATGACACAAGAGAAATGTGCACCGACTCAGACAACGTCTTGCATCACAGGTCACAGCAAACAATTTCAGCAACATAAAGTTATGTGCATCTCCTTCTCATGTTTCCAATCAAGTTCCTGATGGTAGCCTGGGATGAGCTTGGATGACGTGTATCAAGAAGAGACACTCCACCTGTCTTGACCTTTGACTACCATGACTACTGCAAAATGTACAAGATACTTTTTCTGATTTTTTGGATTTCTGAGGTGCAGTTTAGCAATACCTTCAATGCTCATGTACTCTTTGTTATACAATGACAATCTCATATTAGTACTTGTGATATTACAGCCAGGAGGGAGGTACCTTTCATGAATGACATTGTATGTTGCTCTCCACAGTCAACCAGTAGGTGGATTTCCTCTTAGCTGTCACATATTTGCAAGTATTTTTCTTTCATACCCATTTGACAGTGCATTGACTGCTCTGACATTGTTATTCGTACATTTTTCATCAGGTTGTTCTAATTCTACGACTAGAGTACTATGTTCTTCTGAACTACCACTACCATATTTCTCTTCATAATCAACTTTATGTGCATTATTCTTGGGACACATGTGGGCAAAGTGATTTTTACCCTTATATACATTGCATGATTTGCCCCGGATTTGCCCCATGCAGGACATTTATATTTATTGAACCAGTGCTTATTTCCACAAAATTTGCATGGTTTCATTGGCTTTTTTGGCTCATATTTTGTACTTGTAGTACTCTGTTATGTTTGTACCCTTTTTTACGTGTACTACTACTTATGGCATGAACTGACTCATTTGACTTTGATGTTGACATATCTGCCATGTGTACTTTAGTGTCTTCTGCTGCTTTCACTTGTTCAGAGTTAGACCAGATTCTTCTAGTAGTTTCTCATCACATACACCGCATACTATTCCGTCTCTTACCAATTCATCACGTAATGTCCCATAGCTACATGTTGATGAGAGATTACGTAATTGTACATAATAATTGTCAAAGGATGTACGAGAAGGTTGTACACAACTATTAAATTTGTATCTTTCATAAATGACATTGACTTTGCCAATACAGTGGTTTTCCCACAAATCAAGAATTACACCCATGGATTTTCTTTGTTTTGAAAGGAAGACCATTGTGTGTTTCCAGAGCTTCAGGGCCAATAGCTGTAATGAAATGAGCTACTCTGATGTTGTCATCTTGTTTGTCTATTAAACCCAGTAACTAAGAGTCTCATAAGAGTCCCATATCTGTCTGTAAATCTCCCAATTTTTCTTCATGCTACCAGACATAACCAAACAGTAGCGTAGCCAGTGGTGTGGGGGGGGGGGGGCAGACTGCCCCCCCCGGACACCTAAAATGGGGACGGCGAAGCGGAAAAATGGGGACGAGAAGAAGGGGAGAAAAGAGAGAAAAGAAGGGGGAAGGAGAGGGAGAAAGAGAAGGGAAAGGGGGAGGAGAGGGAGAAAGAGAAGGGAAAGGGGAAGGAGAGGGGAAAGAGAAGAGAAATGGGGGCGAGAAATTGTTCATGTAGTACATTTACTGTGCGATTTTTTTGACTGTGCGATTTTTTTTGGACTGTGCGAAATTTGTTGACCTCACCCCCACTTCCGTGAAATTCACGAGGTAAGTGACTAGAATTTTTTTTGGGCCAACCTTTTACGAAAATGCTTTAAAATAGGGACGATATTGATGTTTGCCCCCCCCCCCCCCCACCCCACCCCACCCCCGGAATGACAATGCTGGCTACGCGCCTGTAACCAAAGGTCTAGGTAAAGGAATGCTTGTCCTATGTTTTGGTACAGCACCCGGCCCCGGCCCTCCACGATTTGGATTATCTGGTTCTGATTGATCATCATCACCAGCCATGGTTATTTAATGAACATAAACAATATGGGTAAATAATTTGTCTGTTGCGATTTCACAGAGTTGTGGAGTTCAAATATTCTCAGTCGTTGGCTACAGACGACGTAGGTTGTTTATATCTGACATCATGTAAGTATATTATAGTTATACTAAACTCATCATATCTATGAAATCGTCAATCGGGCAAATCAGAAATTATCATTTAATTACAGCATAAACTGTTATGCTTCAACTTTATTCTTGGGTCCCATCAGGTATAAGATTTAGCGTAAATTACTCGCAAGTTACTAGCCTAGTAGCTTACCCCGGTTTGGTGCTCTCAAAATGTTGGGTTACGCCACAGTTATTAGCGAGGTAGCGCTATTCTTCAGCTACCCGCCATTGGTGCACAATTTTTTTTGCCATTTTACGCTAAAACTGTCAAATTATACCTAATATGGTCAAATTTGGTCAAATGTTAACCTTTTTGATTTTTTGTTTGTTTTTGGGGGTGGGGGTGGCAAACTGGGGGGGGGGGGGGGACAGGAAATATATTGGGGGGGGGGGGGGCGGGGGAAATTCCCCCATGCCCCCCCCCCCCCGTGGCGCCGCCACTGATGATGATCAGTGGGAGAATGTTATCATGCAATTTATTATCAACTTGTGTATTATAACTATACTCAATGATACATTTAAAAAAAAAATCGCACAGTCCAAAAAAAATCGCACAGTCAAAAAAAATCGCACAGTAAATGTACTACATGAACAATTTCTCGTCCCCATTTTCCCGCTTCTCCGTCCCCATTTTAGCAAAAAATTTCGCACAGTCCAAAAAAAATCGCACAGTCAAAGAAAATCGCACAGTAGATGTACTACATGAACAATTTCTCGTCCACATTTTTCAGCTTCTCCGTCCCCATTTTAGGTGTCCGGGGGGGGGGGGGGCAGTCTGCTGCCCCCGCCCCCCCCCCACTGGCTACGCTACTGACTTAACCCATGATCACCATGCTATTATATGTATCAGTCAGGTGTTGAAAGGACTTGAATGAAGGGTGTCATGAAAGAGTATGAAGGCTATGACAAGTTAAGACTTGGAGAGAAGATGTCTGTGCACACGGCCGGCACTTGAAAGTCTGGATTCCATCTGCATAGGCCTACACATTTAATAAATCGATTGATTAATGTCAATACCATACTGTAGTTCATCACATAAATGATTTCATTAAAGTCACCATCATTTTTTGAAGAAAAAAAAATGGGAAAAAAATGGGAATAACGGGAATCGAACCCGTGATTTACGTTTATAAAAGCCAGAATCACAGTATAGCACGCCACAGAGATTTGACCTCCCTATTAAGTTACGCTAGTTTGGTGCACTCGACCGCATGGTGGTTTGTTTTGTTCCAATGACCATGATGACCAACAAGAGTTACGTATTTCTGGTTGTCAACCCTCGAGTTGAGTTGATTCTTAGTGAAAACTGTAGACTAGCGGCCGAGTGCACCAAACTGGCGTAACTTAATAGGGAGGTAAGCTACCTCACTAGTAGTTATGCCCTAACTGTAGCGTAACTTACTAACGATGTAATTCTGAGAGCATAACTGGCGAGTAACACCAGAATAGTAACTAGCGAGGTAAACATCCACATTAATCAGCATCGTCCCTTTACAAAATTAATTGTCGCATATGCCAAGTGTTCACCTATAGCCTAACATCTGACGTGAATGGTCCTTCGTATTATTCAAAATGCGTCGTCACTCGCTAGGTCATAGGTGAGTGTAAATAAAGAATCACGTTGAATCGGCTATCGGTCCGGACAAAATGACGCCATTTTTGTGGCCAAAAATGTCGAAGTTGTTTACCAGCTTTTTCAAAAATAAGGACTATCATGTCATTACACACATATTTTGGGCGAGTGTCACATAAAAATGTTGCACTAAAAGGTACCATTTTCACGATTTAATTCTGGTTACAGGCCCTTTTGCAACAAAACAACAATTTCAATGGCTGTTTACAATGAAATGTAGGTCTTTTTGAAAAAAAATACTTTGTTTCCTTGAAACATATGATTTTTCCCTATACATTTCTATATCTCATTTTTGAAAAAAAAGCACCATAGCCCTTTTGCAACAAAGCTCTTCATTAATTTATTTATAATATTTAATTATTCATTCATTCATTTATATAACTAGGCATACGTGTTTATTTTTTATTTAATTATGTTTTTGTTTATTTCAATAGTATTTGATTTCATGTTAAATAATTAATTAATTAATTTGATTGATTGGTTGGTTGACTGATTGTTTGAAATTATTTCTACAATTTTGCATGCATCATTGTGGATAGATTTAAAATATTTTATGATAAATTGGTCATAAATGTATCATTGAGTAAATAATGCATAAATTGATAATGAATTGTATGATAGAAATCTCCCATTTATCATCATATGTAATCGTCCATCGGGCAAGTCAGAAATTATCATTTAGTTACAGCATAAACTCTTATGCTTGAACTTACTCTTGTCTTGGGTCTGGTCTGGTATAAGATTTAGCGTAAATTACTCTGAAGTTCTAGTACTATAGCTTAGGCCTAAAAAAAAAAGGTTTGATTGGCGTAACCCGACCGACCCTAAATACATCGCCGACCCTGAATATTTTGTATTATTTTGAGGGGGGAATTTTTTTTTTTTTTTAATTAAAAAAAAGAAATAAATAAATTTAAAAAAAAGAAAAAAGTTATTGTTTAAAACTTCAGAAACTTGTACTCATAGAGTCTGTTGGTTTCTATAAATAAAAAGAAAAATGTTTAAAGAAAAAGGAATTTTTGCCGTCTCTTCATTTGTGTGTACTGCTGTCTTTTAAGTGTTCAAAAGTAGGTGATTTAAAAAAAATTAAAAAAAATTAAAAAAAGTCCCGACCGACCTACCCTATTTGTTTTGGTCATGTTACGCCAATCAAACCTCTTTTTTTAGGCCTTACCCTGGTTTGGTGCTCTCCATTTGATACAGTAGTCCTATATATTATTATTTTGTATTCATCTTTTTATTTACTTTATTAATATTATTCATTCAATAGGCACATTTATTTATGAATTCGTTTATTTATTTGATTTCATTTAATTTATTGATTTATTAAATAATTATTGGTTGATTGATTGATTGATTGATTGATTGATTGGATGCTTGATTGTTTGAACTAATTTTTACAACTGTGTATGCATGATTGTGGATAGTTTTAAAAATATTTTATAATAAATTGGTCTTAAATGTATCATTGAGTGTAATTATTATACACAAGTTGATAATAAATTGCATGATAAAATTCTCCCACTGATCATCATATCTATGTAATATGTAATCGTCCATCGGGCAAATAAGAAATTGTCGTTTAGTTACAGCATAAACTGTTATGCTCCAACTTACTCTTGGGTCCGGTGAGGTATAGATTTAGCGTACATTACCGTCAGTTACTAGCCTAGTAGCTTACCCCGGTTTGGTGCTCTCAAAATGTTGGGTTACGCCTCAGTTACTAGCGAGGTAGCGCTATTCTTCAGCTACTCGCCATTGGTGCACTCGGCTGATGACTATTTTTTGTTGAGCTCTTTATCAGGCGCCTGACACTGTATTGTTCGAATCGCCGAAAGCATAGACGGTCATGAATATACAATGAATAATCATATCAATGAATATACGTCATTTGTGAAGTCGAAAATGAAAAGTACCAGACCATAGTGGACACGAACGGCCGTAATCTTTGAATCTCCGTTGATTTCAATGTTATGTCGGAGTGTTTTACCTAATTTCATACTGACACGACCTGAGTGATAATCAAACGGTCCCCGAACGATGCCCTGGCGCTGTTGAAGTCAGAAATATCATCGTTCCCTACAGTCCGAGCGTTCCCACATCGAATTTCGCCTAGAATATTCGTCACACGAACCTATGTCCGCCATCGTCTGAATATCGAAAAGGCCCTCTGGAGAGTCAAGGGGACAACATTTTTTTCTACGCATGCGTCCGATCGCTTTGGATTTGTCCACTAAAATTTTGGACAAATGCCTAATGAGTATGTGCTGCATGGCAAGTGACACAACTTCTTGTAATGCGCTAATCAACCGTAGATCTAACCCCCGGGCTCCGGCCAGTTTGGGGTGGAAAAGCCCAATCAGGAAAAGTTCACAGAAAAGATTCAGGCGTTGACGGTTCAATGGTATATCACAGATAGGCAAAGTGGGTATATCCAGTGACAGTTGTATATCCCTTGGTATATAATATTTAATTTTGACTAAAGCAGCCGACAATGCATTGATTGATGATAACATCCAGAAGTGGTTTGATGTGATAATAATGCCGCCATGAGGATCGAGCCGTGTAGCGAGGGGCCACGCCGAACTATGATCGAGAGTGACCAATAACGCGCCGCAATGCGGACCACTGGCGCGCGGCGGGCCGGCACATCCAACATGCGCGAATCAGTGGCGTAGCCAGCTGTAAACAGGGCAGGGGGGAGGGGGTGGACTTATCAGACAGTAAAAAGTCCGAGTTGTATACCGACGAAAGGCATGATGTACAGTCAATAAAACTATACGGTAGTGCCCACATATTGTGGCGAATATAGGGCCTACACTTACTTGCAACAGAGTGACGGTGGAATCCGGGGGCCGACTATACGACCGTATTACAGAGTGACAGTAGAATCCGGTGTTTAATTTTTTTTTAAATTGAGTGTATTGTTAATAGTCCCGGTTCTGAGCACTTCTCTAGCCCGCCCGGCCTGTGGGCCTAAATGAGACACCGTGCACTTTGCGCCGTGCATATGCTATAACCATCTAATGATTGGAAGCGTAGCAGCATAAAGTATTATGAGAAAATGTGTACATATCTCCTAAGATTCTGGAGATTCGGAGTCTACCATCGGACCGGGCTTTCAGTTGACCTACGCATAGGAGCATCGTCGAAGCGAGAATGTCCCCTGTAACCTTTTTCAAGATCTTTGGCACTGAAATTAAAATTTTGGTTCATTATATAGAGGGAATCCACTTTACTCATACGTGCCCGTAATCACCCTTCAAAGGTACAAGACTTGATCGCGTCTATCAATAGTTGTCTGATTGCCTTTCCACATATATTTCGACATGAATATTGCGTCTCCCAATTCGTTTATTAAAGCTAGCTAAATTTGGTACAAGAACTAACTTTCTTGAAATGAAGTTGTACCAAAGATTTTCTAGAAATTCATCGGTTGTACAGATTTTAAAAAAATGGTAATCATGGTAGATTTAACATTGGTATAAACGGTCTCCTTTCTCATGTTGTACGATTGGTTATGGCCTGTTTTGGAAATGTGTTTGCTTTGTGTATCCAAATAGCTTACAGTTGTATATTAGCCTAGCTATAACAAGCTATAAAAATGACATCTCTGAATGTATTTTAAACAAAGTGTGCAAAGGAGAAATGGTTGGGCACACTGGTAAAATGGTTTTACAACAAGTGTTGCTATCATTATCAAAGTGAACTCAACTTCAATCACTTATTTATCGAGCAATAATATATTGTTTTACGCATTTTAATTTGTTTAGATTATAAAGTTAAATAAATCCAGAGATAAATGATAGATAGAAAAATAGATTTAAAAAAACTAGAAAAAAACTATAAAAGCATTGGCGGCCTTTATATATTATAAAAATTGACATAAAAATGATGCTACATACATCCGCAATCAAGTTTAATTTTTTTTTACAAAAAAACAAAAAAATAGAAAACTACAACGAATACACGGAGATTCGAACCCGTGATTGCCGATTGCAAACGATATGGCCAACGTATGCACGCCACAGAGATCGACGAGTGTAATTGTGTCAGTTTGATTATTTAACCATTGATTCTTTTATTTATAACGAACGGATTTTTATCGTGCCATTTTTGACATTTTAAACCATATTTATATGTTACTCTCGCACAAAATGTGTTTGTAATGTGATTATAATCCTTATTTTGGAAAGAATGGTAAAAACGTTGACATTTCGAACACAATAAATGGCATCTTGTATACTGTTTATACGGTCGCTCGACTGAACGTTGTGTGACCTGTTGCATTGCATTATTCATGTTACGATCTGTTTATGCTTTTGTTATACTTCTCAATCGCTCATCGCCAACTCTGTACAAGAAACTTCATGCGCTGTCCCAACGCTGTCGTTAGAGAACAATAGAAAAGTCCCTTCGACTCTCCAGAGGGCGTTATCTGCGAACTTTGACTGGGTTCACGGGGTTAATCATATTAATGAGCAAATATGCAAATGAGCTAAGTGTCCCCTCCTATTATATATACTCCTTGTCTTTATACGAGGGGCATTCAATAAATACCTGCAACCATTGAAAATCTCTGAACCGTGACACATGTCAGGAAAATAAACTTATGATACTTAAACTATAAGTCTTACTCTTTTCTTTACAGAAAATCTCGAACATGTAGGCAGTCAAAAGTTAGGTCACCCAAGCCCTATATGAAAGCTATGAAGATTGTTTAACGGGGTCAGTCGTCACAAACATGCACAAACACAATAGCCAAACGACCTTGCTTTTGTCAACACTCCCTACACAGAGGACTGCAGTGCAAATCTCTACGATTTTCGCTATGTAATCTCTATGGCGGATTTCATTCCGTTGTATGAAGCTATGATGTTTGCGTGGTCTTCGCTATCTCCAAGCAGATAGAGCAATACGTACATGGACTTTTTTGTAGACGAGGGTTCATTTCATGATTTGGTGAGGTTTAGAATGAGTTAGGATTCCTGTAATTTCGAAGACCACAGATTTTCAAAACGTGAATTTTCCAACATTTTACGACATAAATTTGGTCACAAAACGTGTTTAATACTATACATTTTACCGTTCTGCAGATGCTAATGACCCTCCTCTAAAATTCTACATGATTTTTAACACGTTTCTCAGTTTTGAGATGCCCAAATAGACCATTTTCCGAAGCTTTTTCTAGCAAATATTGCAGTCACTTAGACTCCATTGTTTTCTTGCGTATAACAAAATATGACACACAGCGTGACCTCCCTGCTGGCTGTAGGTCATTTATATCATTACATTTCAGCACTGTGAATACCGTGATCTCAGGGCACTGGTTAGGGAATTAAATATTACAATGGCGGGAAATTTGAAAGACAGGTGTATGGCATGCATTAAGTGCAACATTGGAAACTGCATCATTTGTTATTCAAATGGCCACTGCTTCATCAATATTGGTGCTATTGTGACAAATGGGGTGTCAAAATGCGCAAGACAAAATTCCGGGTTTTTTTCTCCATATTTCGATTTTATTAAGGGTCTTAGGAATTAAACACAGGGTGTCTCGAAAAAGGTGGTTACTATATTTTTGTGCAGTGTTTATATGCGTTAACAGTGTTAATATTGGCGCTTGATTTATAATGCTGATTCATGTCAATTTTCAGTGCCCAGAGACCATGTTTATAGTACTGAAATTACATGATAAAAACGACCCACATGTTTGAAATTTTCCGTGAGAAAAGAGTAAGACTTATAGTTTAAGTATCATAAGTTTATTTTACTGACACGTGTCACGGTTCAGAGATTTTCAATGGTTGCAGGTACTTATTGAATGCCCCTCGTATACATTCTGTCAGACCCATTGTCAGACACAGCTTCCAAAGTGTGAACCCTAACCTTCCTGGAACCTACGATTCACTACGGCAAAAAACAATGTCCACGCGCATGCTACAGCATTCGATTCGATGACGTCATCAAGTTAATCAACCAAGCTGATATGTGTGTACGAAATCGCTGCCCGGGCTGCGAATTTATTAACCGTACTCACTCACTCTATAAATGTATTGCTGTACAATGTACATGTGCACTTATGCACTTTACTCCGTCGGGTATCAAATGTTGTTTACGGTAATAAAGATCGCGCCCGGGCTAGCGTTGGCAGGTTAGCCTAACCGAGTGGTTGGGGACATGGCGCGGCCGGTGATCGGAGGGTCCGGGTCGAATCCCGGGGGGGGGGGGGGGGGGGGTTCGCGGCGATTATTGGGTAACAAATTCATACTTTGTCCCCCTCCCCCGGTTTCCACACAAAAACATAGCCTGGCTGGTTAGGGTTAATCAACATTTACACACTTAAAAATACGAGTCCAAATATTAAAGTTTTGACTCCATTTCTAGTCATTTCAACCCCTTAAAAACTCCCTTACGATTAACATTTTTGAATAAAAATACACATATCGCGCTAATATATCCACCGTTTTTCTTGGCCAAATGGTGACAAAACACTTTGAAAGATCCTCGTCTTTAAACTGCAATGTCTATTATTTTATAAACCTTGTATTTATCATTGAATGAATTTAAATGAAATCGCAACATTTAGCTCAACAAAACACGACTGAAACGACAGTCACGTTTTATAAATTACTGTTAAGGTCTATTTATAATGAAATAAATGGGTTGTCCTGAAGTTTGTTAACCATTAAATCTTTTTTCTTCAAAACCAAGTGAACCGTTTCTGATCAAATTCTTGGCACAATGTCAATAAAAAACAAGGTCATTGTTTAATATCAACCATAATATGGTAAATTCGAGGCCTTATACATGTAGTCCTGGGACTTTCTAGTCAAGTATCCATAATACGAAAGTAATTTATTTCAATTCGACGTGTTTTTCAAGCACTAAATTGACGATTTCAGCATGTATAGTTTGACTTCATTTAACGTAATTGCGAGTATACACAACTAAAGTCATTGCGTTACCGGAAATTCCCTGAGACAAATATCAACATGCAACTAGAACCCCGACTAGAACCAGGAAATACAGAAAAACGGTGAACATGGCGGCAGACAGTAATATATATGGCTACTACGATATATAGGAACAACATTAAAGTAAGAGGTACCTGCATTTATGTGTAAATACAACAGTCTATAGTTTATTAACCATTGTTGTATTCCAAAGACTTTAATGTATATAGAAAACTATAAGAGATGTTTTGAGGATTACTACACTGTACGTACGTCTGGTAAATTATTTTGATATGTCGACCAAACCAAGGCCTATTGACATTACGTATCACGTGGTAAAACGAACGCACGTGATTTACAGAAAGTCTTTGATTTACAGTAGGCCTATATTATATTTATATTATCTTCTAAAATGACTGATAGCACATCGTTATCTATTTCGTATTTGTACAGATTCACAGATAGAAGTTCAGTCAGTCCATACGGTGCGGATGTTCATTGTAACTACTAGCAGTGACTAGTATCATAAGCTACACTGATTCTGTGTCCATTCAATATCAACTGATAAAACCGCCTGGTGACAAAACTCTGCTGTAGCCAGCCACCGGATGTTTTACTATCTAAATTATACGTAACCAACAAAATACAAATCCAGATCAGATATTGTAGAATACGACGCGACGCCCGGTCCGTTCGGCCATTGGAACTGTTCCACAATGGATATTGATGGTGCAAGTGACAGAGTCCGCCTGGTGGACGAAATCGCGCATGAACGTGACAGCATACAGGCAAGTGTAAGTTTTAAGCTCAATTTGTACTCTTTTGTTCGTTTGTTTGACTACTCTGTTCACCATGTTCACTGAGCTGTCCAAAATGACATCCATTCCTGTCAATTGACCAATGTATCTGTTCTAAACTGTCCCTCAAAGTGACTTCCACTCCTGTCATTTCAAAAATGGATTTCCACTTAAGTTCTATGATCCGTCCACAATGACGTCCATTTATGTCAATTGCCAACCTGTTCATGCACATTGAACTGCCCCTCAACACGCATGGTTGTCTGATAGCCTCCTGATCTACCCAAAAGGATTTCCACTTCTGTCATTTGATGTTCTATGTATGATCTGCTCAAAATGATGTCAATTGACCAAAGCTTGTACAAATTGCCCCTAAACATGCTAAAAAGGACTTCCAAGCAACAATTTAGTTTCATTTCTATCGCCTGATGTATCCAAAAGGATTTCCACTTCAATAGTTTGATCATCCTTCTACACCAACTGACTTCCTATCCTCTCAAATGACCATGGCCGTAGATACTTCCCAAATCATTTCCACTCCTGTATTTTGACCAACTTGTCCCCTAATCTACATGACTCCTGCAATGCGATATACGAGGGGCATTCAGTAAATAATGAAAGTGATCATGGTATGGGATGCATGAGTGATTCTATTGAGGGATAATGTGATCAATACAAAGTATGAACCTTTGTCTTTCAAACAATACACTTTTGGAATGTTAGATACCTTTGGTTATGTAATGTCATTAACATAAACACAATAGGTTTCAGACACTGACTGAAATCTGTCAATTATTTGGCTGGATATGTAATATGTTGAAAATGGGTTGATCGATACATTTGCGTATATCTCGGCAATGCAAGCATAAAAACAGATAACACTTGGCACATAGTTAGAACACACACTTATCTCCGCTTGACATTATTTTTTAGACCTGAATTCCTTAACACAAATAAGAAGGGACCATCTCAAATGCGCTTTTATTTAGCAAAATCCGCAATAATATACCTTTGAAAACAACAAAGGATAAAGAACAATGGAGGGATTATAATTTAGTAAATTTGTGTGGGATGTAAAGCAATAATAGTAGGGATTTCAGAAGGAGCTGTTCATAAAATTTCCTCAAACCATTGAAATTATGTGACGATTACTTTAACAATACATATATAGTAGCTCTAAAGATAACAGTAATAAGAGAGGTTGTGGCAGCCATCTTTGATTGATACATTCATGTATATCTTTATTTTGACTATCACAATATTTAAACACATTGATTTAAACATTTTTAATTATTTCTGATTAGAATTTGAAGGCACAGTAAGCTTTTATCTGGTACATTTCTTGATTTTAGCCATTTGTGGCCCTGTTCAAAATGATCTGCCGTCTGCGCATGCTCACATTTTCTGCAGGTTTCATGCGAAGAAGTTCAGAAAATTAGTTAACTATCATATGGAATCTCCCAAACTGGTTAATTGCTTGGATTTTTCATAAATTGTTTGATTTTCCGCAATATTAGTGATTCGCTGACTGGGCATTTTTCAATGAAAATTGGCTATTTGAAATACTGATATTTGTATACTTTTTATTCGATTGCCTCTCCTTACTTTTTACTCCTATACTACATACATCAAATTACACAGGGATTCAAGTTATTGTCTTTTTATCATACTTACGTGAAAAAAAATGGGATTTACCTGCTTCTGGTGTCATGTTATGCAATCTTCTTATCACATGTTTCATACAAATAATTCAAATTTCCCGCCAAATAACTGATTAAGTAGTGTCCCAAGTGTAGTTACTTTGAGACAATGCTATGACGTCATAGTTCACACTTATAAATCCAAAACTGTACTGTTTGAAAGATAAAGGTTCATACTTTGTATTGATCACATTATCCCCTCAATAGAATCACTCATGCATCCCATACCATGATCACTTTCATTATTTACTGAATGCCCCTCGTATACACGTACATCACTAGATCTGATTTTACACCTGTTCGTGTACCAGTCTGTTCCATAATGTCATTAGACGACACCATCCTTTGATCTGTCAAAACCCCTCAACTGACATTCCTGACCGTGTATCTGCCCGTAAAGGATTTCCTGACAACATACCAAACAAATACATACAGACAATGGATCTGTCACTGATCTGTCTATATGGGTTTCAATCTAGCCAACTGACTTCCCTGATCAGACGCATTCAATGACTTCATCTATGTTAAATGACTACTCTGTCGACTGATAAACCTTAACTGTCTTTATGATGTCGTAAGTAAGACATCCATTTCTTTATTTCTTCGGTAGGTTATCGGTATGTCATCGGTTGTTTTTATTTGTTCGGTATGTTGTCAATTTGACATCCATTGTCTTCATTTGATTGAGATGTTGTCAGTATGACATCCATGATTGTCTTTATTTGTTTGGTATGGTGTTAGTATGACATCTATTGTGTTTTTTTGTTAGATCAGACGCATTCAATGTCTTTATGTATGGTATATCGTCAGTAAGACATCTTCTGTCATTATATGTTGAGTACTCGTATGTTGTCAGTATGACATCCAGTGTCCTTATTTGTGTGTTATGTTGTCAGTAGTGTGATATCCATTGTCATTATTTGTTTGGTATGTTGTCAGTATGACATCCAGTGTCATTATTTGTGTGTTATGTTTTCAGTATGACATCTATTGCCTTCATTTGTTTGGAATGTTTTCAGTATGACATCCTTTGTCTGTATTTGTTTGGTATTGTCAGTATGACATCCATTGTCATTATTTGTTTGGTATGTCGTCTGTATGACATCCATTATCATTATATGTTTGGTATGTTGTCAGTATGACATCCATTGTCATTATTTGTTTGGTGAGTTGTCAGAATGACATCCATTGTCATTATTTGTTTGGAAAGTTATCAGTATGACATCCATTGTCTGTATTGGATTGGTATGTTGTCAGTATGACATCCATTGTCTGTATTTATTTGGAATGTTGTCAGTATGACATCCTTTGTCTGTATTTGTTTGGAATGTTGTCAGTATGACATCCTTTGTCTGTATTTGTTTGGTATGTCGTCAGTATGGTATCCATTGTCATTATTTGTTTGGTATATGGTCAGTATGACATCCATTGTCTGTATTCGTTTGGTATGTTGTCAGTATGACATCCATTGTCTGCATTCGTTTGGTATGTGGTCAGTATGACATACATTGTCAATATTCGTTTGGTATGTCGTCAGTATGACATCCATTGTCTGTATTCGTGTGGTATGTTGTCAGTATGACATCCATTGTCTGTATTTATTTGGAATGTTGTCAGTATGACATCCTTTGTCTGTATTTGTTTGGTATGTTGTCAGTATGGTATCCATTGTCATTATTTGTTTGGTATGTGGTCAGTATGACATCGATTGTCTGTATTCCTGTGGTATGTTGTCAGTATGACATCCATTGTCAATATTCGTTTGGTATGTCGTCAGTATGACATCCATTGTCAATATTCGTTTGGTATGTCTTCAGTATGACATCCATTGTCTGTATTTGTTTGGTATGTCGTCTGTATGACATCCATTGTCTGTATTCGTTTGGTATGTCGTCACTATGACATCCATTGTCTGTATTCGTTTGGTATGTCGTCAGTATGACATCCTTTGTCATTATTCGTTTGGTATGTCGTCAGTATGACATCCATTGTCTGTATTTGTTTGGTATGTCGTCAGTATGACATCCATTGTCTGTATTCGTGTGGTATGTTGTCAGTATGACATCCATTGTCTGTATTGGTTTGGTATGTTGTCAGTATGACATCCATTGTCTGTATTTATTTTTGGAATGTTGTCAGTATGACATCCTTTGTCTGTATTTGTTTGGTATGTTGTCAGTATGGTATCCATTGTCATTATTTGTTTGGTATGTGGTCAGTATGACATCCATTGTCTGTATTCCTGTGGTATGTTGTCAGTATGACATCCATTGTCAATATTCGTTTGGTATGTCGTCAGTATGACATCCATTGTCAATATTCGTTTGGTATGTCTTCAGTATGACATCCATTGTCTGTATTTGTTTGGTATGTCGTCTGTATGACATCCATTGTCTGTATTTGTTTTGTATGTCGTCAGTATGACATCCATTGTCTGTATTCGTTTGGTATGTCGTCAGTATGACATCCATTGTCTGTATTCGTTTGGTATGTCGTCAGTATGACATCCATTGTCATTATTCGTTTGGTATGTCGTCAGTATGACATCCATTGTCTGTATTTGTTTGGTATGTTGTCAGTATGACATCCATTGTCTGTATTCGTTTGGTATATCGTCAGTATGACATCCATTGTCTGTATTCGTTTGGTATGTCGTCAGTATGACATCCATTGTCTGTATTCGTTTGGTATGTCGTCAGCATGACATCCATTGTCTGTATTCGGTTGGTATGTCGTCAGTATGACATCCATGGTCAATATTTGTTTGGTATGTCGTCAGTATGACATCCATTGTCTGTATTCGTTTGGTATGTCGTCAGTATGACATCCATTGTCTGTATTTATTTGGAATGTTGTCAGTATGACATCCTTTGTCTGTATTTGTTTGGTATGTTGTCAGTATGGTATCCATTGTCATTATTTGTTTGGTATGTGGTCAGTATGACATCGATTGTCTGTATTCCTGTGGTATGTTGTCAGTATGACATCCATTGTCAATATTCGTTTGGTATGTCTTCAGTATGACATCCATTGTCAATATTCGTTTGGTATGTCTTCAGTATGACATCCATTGTCTGTATTTGTTTGGTATGTCGTCTGTATGACATCCATTGTCTGTATTCGTTTGGTATGTCGTCACTATGACATCCATTGTCTGTATTCGTTTGGTATGTCGTCAGTATGACATCCTTTGTCATTATTCGTTTGGTATGTCGTCAGTATGACATCCATTGTCTGTATTTGTTTGGTATGTCGTCAGTATGACATCCATTGTCTGTATTCGTGTGGTATGTGGTCAGTATGACATCGATTGTCTGTATTCCTGTGGTATGTTGTCAGTATGACATCCATTGTCAATATTCGTTTGGTATGTCGTCAGTATGACATCCATTGTCAATATTTGTTTGGTATGTCGTCAGTATGACACCCATTGTCTGTATTCGTTTGGTATGTCGTCAGTATGACATCCATTGTCTGTATTCGTTTGGTATGTCGTCAGTTTGACATCCTTTGTATGTATTTGTTTGGTATGTCGTCAGTATGACATCCATTGTCATTATTCGTTTGGTATGTCGTCAGTATAACATCCTTTGTCTGTATTTGTTTGGTATGTCGTCAGTATGACATCCATTGTCATTATATGTTTGGTATGTTGTCAGTATGACATCCATTGTCATTATATGTTTGGTATGTTGTCAGTATGACATCTATTGTCATTATTTGTTTGGTGTGTTGTCAGTATGACATCCATTGTCTGTATTTGTGTGGTATTACTGGTATGTTGTCAGTATAACATCCATTGTCATTATTTGTTTGGAAAGTTGTCAGTATGACATCCATTGTCTGAATTTGTTTGGTATATTCAATATTGACAGTATGGCATCCATTGTCATTATTTGTTTGGTATGTCGTCAGTATGACATCCATTGTCTGTATTTGTTTGGTATGTCGTCAGTATGACATCGATTGTCTGTATTCGTTTGGTATGTCGTCAGTTTGACATCCATTGTCTGTATTTGTTTGGTATGTCGTCAGTATGACATCCATAGTCATTATTCGTTTGGTATGTTGTCAGTATGACATCCTTTGTCTGTATTTGTTTGGTATGTCGTCAGTATGACATCCATAGTCATTATTCGTTTGGTATGTCGTCAGTATGACATCCATTGTCTGTATTTGTTTGGTATGTCGTCAGTATGACATCCATTGTCATTATCCGTTTGGTATGTCGTCAGTATGACCTCCCTTTGTCTGTATTTGTTTGGTATGTCGTCAGTATGACATCCATTGTCATTATTCGTTTGGTATGTCGTCAGTATGACATCCATTGTCATTATTCGTTTGGTATGTCATCAGGATGACTTCCATTGTCATTATTCGTTTGGTATGTCATCAGGATGACATCCATTGTCATTATTTGTTTGGTATGTCGTCAGTTTGACTTCCATTGTCTGTATTCGTTTGGTATGTCATCAGGATGACTTCCATTGTCATTATTCGTTTGGTATGTCATCAGGATGACTTCCATTGTCATTATTTGTTTGGTATGTCGTCAGTATGACATCCTTTGTCTGTATTTGTTTGGTATGTCGTCAGTACGACATCCATTGTCTGTATTTGTTCGGTATGTCGTCAGTATGACATCCATTGTCATTATTCGTTTGGTATGTCGTCAGTATGACATCCTTTGTCTGTATTTGTTTGGTATGTTGTCAGTATGACATCCACGCGGACATCCATTGTCATTATTTGCCATAATCTACCAACGAAACAGTAGTGGATCCATATTCGCTAAAGGGCATAATCAAATTGAATTCACAGTGCGATGTGCTCCGTTTTTGGTCATTATTTAGCTCATTTTTATGACAATTTCCTAATCCTTGGGTATTTGGGTTGAATTGAGAGAAAATCCAACTCGCACAATCCGATCTTCATCAGTATGATCTGTTGTTAGCATGGCAATAGATATTTCTTCTGCACATTTCACTTCATAAAATTATTACATTGCTCACAGAAACCCGGAGGAAAAGCGAAAGGTCTGACCATTGTGACGGCAGCCATCTTTATTGTAGGGGATATGGCTGGAAGTGGGGTGTTGGCTCTACCAAAAGCTGTGGTAGATTCAGGTAAGAAAATCCAAAACTTTTTAAACCATCAAATAAATTGAGGTAGATATGAAGAGAGTGATCAGTGAATCCAATAGGGCTGAATTTTACACCAATGCCCTCCATTGGTGTAAAATAGAGGGACATATCAATTGTGGTATCGTAAGAGGAAAGGGTGAAATTAATTTGTGAAGATCAAAGGACATTGTTTAATGAACAAATAGTCATTTTAAGGGCCAAGGTAGTACAGAGAACAGGATGTCACGAACAAGAGTGAATTCTGTGTTTGATTTATACCTCATGCAGCAAACTTGGACCCGGGAACCACTAGTTCCATGTTTGGACTTCAAGCACACGCGTTCCAACCCCATAGCACACGGAAGTGTGGCTTTCACTATTGGTCAATGGACAAGAACGAAGTTAGTTTTGGTAGATCATTGGACAGGGGGCACATGAACAAAGAGAGGGAAGTCAGTCAAAGTGGATTGGTGGTCAATTGACAGGAGCGATATCAGTTGTGGTAGATAAATGGAAAGGGGTTTCCTGGAGTAGTAGAGTGAGTTGAGGTAGATCAGTGGACAAGGCTGTAGATAGACAAGAATAATGTCAGTGTGTTCAATCAATGCATGGATTCCTGAACAGTTTAGGTTTAAAGGCATATTATGTGATCTTTTCCAAGTAGCACCCTCTATCATTGATTTTTACTATGAAAGCAGATTTTCTTGCAGATTTGCATTTTTGATCATAAATCATAAAGATCTTCTAAGTTACAGATCGATACGATTCCTAATTACTTCAAAATCATGGTTTGAAAATAGATTGTACCGCTCCGGTACAATCTATTTTTCAAATTTTACTCTAAATTCACTCTAAAACCATGATTTTGAGGTTATTAGGAATCGTATCGCTCTGTAACTTGGAATATATTTATGATTTATGATCAGAAAAGTAAATCTGCAAGAAAATCTGCTTCAATTTGTTTTCGAGGATTGAGGGCGTCCCCTGGAAAAGATCACATAATATACCTTTAATCAGTGGACAGACAGGCGATGTAAACCTTTGTTGTTGAACAATTTAGCATTTCTGTTTGAAAATGAAAAGATATAGAGAAGAATCTGAAATGAGAATATGGGTTGGCATAATATGGCCTGTAGACAAGGCCGGGATGTTCACCTTAAGATTTAATAAACATTGTTTTATCATTTCTCTATTTTGTCTTAGGTTGGATTGGTTTAGTGTTAATATTAGTATGTGCCATGATATCTGCCTACACTGGAGTGATATTAGGCGAATGTTGGGTCATAGTTAAAGATAGATTCCCTGAAAAATATGCAATTCATCATATCAGGTATCCCTATCCAGCAATAGGTTTTGAGGCAGGTGGAAAACCAACTAGGTAGGTACTGAACCAGTTCCCAAAGGAACTCAGATATAATAAAGTTGTACAGGGTCATTCAATAAGTTCTACATCTTCACTCATAACATCACTAATAGTAATATTAAAGGGGCATTAAGAGATGTGGTGGAGGCAGCACCCTCAATTACAAAAATATGAATATGTATGAACTTACACCTATAAGGATTAAGAAAAATCAGCCCTCTTTGTACAACAAAACGTCGATTCAAAAATGCTGATCTCCAGCAGAGCAGCATTTTACGTCTGACAGTATCCCCCTGCAGTACGCGTGATACATAACGCGAACCATATTTGCATAGAGGGCGTTTTTCAATAAATAGCGATGGTATTGTTTTAATCAAGTTTTGCTGTGTTTTTGTTAGTAGAAACAACAATAATGGCAATTTTTAATGTTCATCTTGAATTCTGAAGTAAATTTAAAAAAAAAAATTGTCAACACCACTTAATGTCCCTTTAATGTCAGCCTCATGATATTTGTCATGATTATAGCTCTGAATCATAGCTACACGTTTATAGTAAATCATAATTGATATCTGTTTCACTTTTGTTATGATGTGGTGAAAGCCAGAGAGAGAATTTGGACACTCGGAAACGGAAAATCACTCTCAATATAAATCCATGTTTTTCGGGGGGTTTTCCGTATTGTATGGTTAGATATAAGAGCATGATTTAAATACTGAAAATGGAAATCAATGAATATTTGAATATATTACAGTATTATATATAAATAAGATTGTAACCAATATTAACTCTTGTAGGTTTGCAAATAATGTAATATCAACTCGATTGTATTGCTATGCCTCGTATGTTAAATCTTCTAGTACTAGTATGTTAAATCTTTTAGTGAGTTTTCTTTATGTGCAACCTTCAGAATAGTCAATGATAGACAATTATCTCTTTGAGAGACTTTGTAATCCCTCCATTTAGCCCTGTATATTGAAGACCTCTTAGTTCTTTGACAATCAAATAAATTATGACTTGTGCAAGGTTCTCTATGGGAGGGGTAAACTTAATGGTTGTCCAGGGCCCTATTGCATAAAAGTGAAGATTAATCTTAAGTGAACTTAGGAAGAGTTATTCTTAACTCTTCTTAAGACTGGTTAATTGGTTAATAAGAAGAATATTTAGGAATTCTTCCTAAATTGAGCTTCATGATGAAGGTCCAAGTTCTAAAGTTTGACCAATAAGGGTCTATATCATGAAGATCAACTCACAAACTCTTAAACTATCTTCCTAAGAAGAGTTCAAATCTTAAGAAGACTAACTCTACTTAAGATGAATCTGATATTTTATGCAATAGGGGGCACCCTGATCTGGTTCTGGCTAATCATAGGGCATCTTTTCATTATGTTTCCACTCCCTTAACACTTTTGGACCGGTGATGTTACATTTCGTCGGTAATAAATCATCTAAGGATGTGTCTATTTCCCACCATGTGGTCCAATTGAATGAGTGCAAACGACATAATTGTGCCCCAAGGGCATAAACTAAACTTTATGTTCCTTATGTTCCTCCTCCATCATATTACTTGTTAAATTGTTATTGTATTTTGTCCTTGTTGATATGATGGAAAATAAATATTGAATTGAACTTCATAACCCTGAAAATGGACTACATAGTCAGCGGTTGACAAAATCGTAGATGATTTATTACCAACGAAATGTCAAAATCACTGGTCCAAAAGTGTTAAGGGACGGGAACATAATGTTCCTAAGAAATCAGTCACCTTTATTGATATCTGACATTTAGAACGGTTATAATTGACCGATAGGTACATTTTGTCTTTTAAAATAGGCCAAATGAATAGCACTTCAGCAATATTTTGCTTTTTTTTGTCCGTTAATGTCACACTAAATGGAAATTTTGTTTTCACTGTATTTACAGAAATATTCAACAGTTTCTCAGATCAATTTACAATGAATTTGTAGCTGAGGTACCAAGCTACAATTGTGTAATATTTCATAAGACTGGATTTTTTTAACATAATTGTATTTTATTTATTTTGTTCTCTCATTTCTTTTTATCTTTGCCTAGAACTCTCCTTGTCACAGTATCAATTTTGTGTGTGTTTCATGTCAAAATGTGAATAAACGAGGTAGAATTGGCTAATTATGGTTTTATTTATTAGTGTGGGGTGGTTTTTTTTTGGGGGGGGGGGGAGGTTGGCTTTAATGAGGATTTGTTTCATTCTTTCTTCATATCCTATTCCTATGAATATTGTTTTGCTTTATTTCTAGTAGAATATTTTATTTTTGGGAAAATTTCTTAAAAGTAGACTGAAAGGTATAATCTAAGTTGGACCGAACTTTGATTACCATTTTTACAGACATTTTGTTGCGGTAGCACTAGAATGAATGTGTAAGTTGGTTTTCTTTCAATTTTTTGTATAGCTTAAAGGGACACGAAGTAGTGTTGAAGATTTTTAAAAAAAATTAATTTACTTCCGAATCCAAGATGAACATTAAAATTACCATTATTGTTGTTTCTACTCACAAAAACACAGCAAAACTTGATTAAAACAATACTGTCGTTATTTATTGAAACTTTTCTTAAAGCTCCCTCTTTCGCGTTATGTATCACGCATACTGCAGGGGGACACTGTCTGATGTAAAATGCTGATCGCGGCTAGATCAGCATTTTGGAATCAACGTTTTGTTGTACAAAGAGGGCTGATTTTTCTTAATCCTTATAATAGGTGTAAGTTCATATATACATGTAATACAAGTGTAAAAATATACCAATCCCAGTTTTTATCATAATTGAGGGCGCAGCCTCCAACACATCTCTTAGTGTCCCTTTAACAGATTTAACCACAACAAATATTTCATAATTGAAAACGGCATGCATGCCAAAAGTGTTGCATATTTTGCATATATTAAATACGGTATTATAAACATTATAAAAATTGCACATAAAAGTGTTGCATATTTTGCATAATATTAAATTGCATACGGTATTATACACATTATAAAAATTGCACATAGTATATTTAATGGCTTTTAAAGCACTTACATTTTAAAGCACTTACATTTTAAATCACTTACATTTTTTGCCAGGTGCTGGAATCTATGAATATAATCACTACCAAAACAATATCTGAGTACCCCCACCACCCCCCCCCCCCCCCCCCCCCCCCCACACCCTCAGATAATGGTCATCCGCTGACCTTAATCTTCCACACAGGGAGTGTTAATTTCAAATATGGTTACCTACTACATGGGGGACTCGGGTTGCTAATGTGTAATTAAAGAATATAAAGATAAAAATCAATTTAGCAATATATATATATTAAGATTAAGCAATATATAAACCCAGAAACATTGGTTAAGTAGGATTGCACTTACTTAATAATTTATCTCGACATTTACTTTTGTGAAGTCGACTTGGCAAGATAATCTATCTTGTCATGATGACATTTCCTTTGGCAAGATAGTATCTCACCATGCAGTGGGGGCACCACGGGGGTGGGGGGGGGGGGGGGGGGGGGGAAGACAAATGCTTGCCCACCAAAAAATTCAATTTAGTTAAAATAAGAAAAAAAATTAAGCATAATAAAAATTCCTTTAAAAAGGAAAGAAGGCAGTCATATAAATTTAAAGAAACAGACAGCAGAATGTGATATAGGTAACACAAAATGTGGTTATGTCAAAAGTTTTATTTATCAATATAACATGAATGGAAATCTCTAACTAATGTTAATAATACTATAAAAAGTCAGGACAATGTGATGAGTAAAAACATTAAAGGCTTTTGGAAGCAAGTATGTTACATCTTATTCTTAGAGGTGGTTGATCACGTTGGCATTTTAGCACAGATAAATTGGTCATAACTTGTTACTTGGTGACTGACAGTCTAATGGAGAAATTGTAACTTTGTCAATTCCCCAAGAGAACTGGGTGTGGTACTCGGATTTGGTTTGGTCGGGGGTGTGCCGCTGGAGATTCAAAACCCATACCCATTTCTAAGGGTGATTTTTCGCGAAAATAGACCTAATTTTGGCAAATTTTCGCGAAAATATACCTAATTTTGGCAAATTTCCGCGAAAATATACCTAATTTTGGCAAATTTTCGCGAAAATAGACAAACAGGACCCATGTCTAAGGATTTTTCAGTTGAAAAGCCTACCCATGGCTAAGGATGTCTCATGAAAAAACGACCCACTGGAGCGGCACGTCCCCGTATGCCTTACATACGTGAGTACCCCCCCCCCCACCCCCGGGAGAAACCCAAAGTGGTAGCTTGCCTTTAAACGGTACTTTTTTATATGCTTAAAGTATAGTGTGATCTTATAAGCATATTTTGTTTCTAAAGGAAGTAGATTGTTTCGTTGATTTACATTGCTGATCAAAAAGTGTGAATATATTCTATAGACAAATTATATATATGAGCTTTGAACTTGAATGTGTGTTTTTATGGTTTTTAACTCTGAACATCAAATGAAGTGCCTTTGTTAAAGATTGTCTACAACCAAGTTAACAAAAAGTGTGACTTTTTAGTAAGTTAATTAAGGCAAAGTTATATGAACAAACTGTAATAACTTATTGTTACTGTTAAAATAATGCATAAGGATGTAAACAATAACATTTTTTTATATACAGAACGTGCTAAGCTAAATAGAAATACACGAGTTTACTATGATTGTATGTAAATACATCAATATGTTAGATGTGTGCATACATGAACAGGTATATTCGTCTCAGCATGAACATGTTACTATCAATAGGTATAGCACATTTGCTACACTAGAGTCTGCCACACAGTGTGCACACACTCCAGCGAATTGAGTTGTTTTCAGGCAAAACTCAATGGACTGGTTTGAAAAAAACAAAATATTTTAAAATGTATACTCTTCACCACTATAATTAGATGATTGATCTCTTTCTGAATCTGAAGTTGTTATGCCTTGCCTGAAAGTCACACGCTTGGGTCCCATTGACAGCCCACACTAAGCAATGCAGCTCAGCAATGAAATGAATATAAAAACAATATGCGTAAGAGACATTATTTGGATGTAATATTAAAGTGTTGCATACATCAATACATCCTTCCTGGATAAATCCAACAGGTTCAAGCACAACAAGTTGATTCCAAGAATGTGATCAGCTGATGATGAATGAAGATTGATGAATGAAAACCCTCGTGACCCTGCCAGGGACGCTAATCGATAGCGGCACTGAATGGTCAAACATCCAATCAGCTACACGGAACCCATGCGTGCTAACAGTAGACCAGCCAAAGGCAATAAATGTGCTTTAATATAATTTATCACCAGCATTTTTTGTTACAGCTTGACACCCACGCTAATTCAAGTCCTTAATAGTTACCTTTCGAATGAAGGGGTGACAAAAATAGAAATCAATTTTTGGGCCGTTTTCAGCATAAAAAGACAATTTTTGGGCAAAAACTATGTTTTTGCGTTTTCTGTGTAAATGTTATCTTTGAACAATGTACTATCCCCCAATAATCAGTTCGACGTCGTTTGATGTATATTTAAGGAATAATTCGTACCTTAACCCCTAACCCCACCGGTGGATTTTCCAACGAAATTTTTTTCAAGCGAAAAAGCACACACAACAAGAGGTGCCACGCCCCGGGGTTTGAACCCACGACCTCTCGGTTGGCGGGCGAACGCTCTAACACTGCGCCACGGGGGGAAGCTGTGCTGGCGAGTGTATTCGCCCAGCTATATAGCCCGGGGCCATTATTTCACACAAAAACCTCAGCGCCAGTGGAACCAGGAGGCTGGGAAATGGGATTTCTTGGATCCGGGGCTGTAAGGGTTAATCAAGGTGAAATTAGAGAAAAAAAGTGAAAATTAAAAAGAAGAAAAAAAATCGTTCCTTAACCCTAACCCACCCGGTGGATTTTCCAACGAAATTTTTTCAAGCGAAAAAAAGCACACACAACAAGAGGTGCCACGCCCCGGGGTTTGAACCCACGACCGGGTTTGAACCCACGACCTCTCGGTTGGCGGGCGAACGCTCTACCAACTGCGCCACGGGGAAGCAGTGCTGGGCGAGTGTATTCGCCCAGCTATATAGCCCGGGGCCATTATTTCACACAACAAAAACCTCAGCGCAGGTGGAACCAGGAGGCTGGGAATGGGATTTCATGGGATCCGGGGCTGTAAGGGTTAAGCTGCTAAAATATAGAGAAAATAAAGGCACATGGGAGTACAAAAGGGCACTTTTCTCAGTTTTATAGTTTTATTTGCCACTTATATTCGCTAGTTAATTAATCTATCACATGACGCTTGATTAATTCAACAAACTAGTATGACATGACGTGACATGGTCTATGACATTTATAGATATTTTTATGATGACAAATAGGGTAACATTTAACATTAAAGGGGCATTCAGGGTTATTTAACATGGAGTGTATATAATAACTAATAGTGAATTAGAGGCGTATCTCCCGGGGGGGGGGGGGGGGCAGTCAAACTTAATGTTGTACACATGCGTGACCAAAAAAACCGTAAAAAGGGGTGTTTTTTTCAGTGTTGGACGCGTCACGCGCGTGACGCGTTAAGGGTATCAAAAACGCTGATTTTCAAGAAAAAGGGTGGTTTAAAATCCCGGCTTAAAATACAGGTCGAACGTGTTTAGGGTAACTTACTTTGTTCCCCGTTAAATAGACAAAACGTGTTTAGGGGTCATATTCTGGCAAGACTTGTTTAGGGGTCAAATTTTGCAAGGAAAGCGCGCTAAAAACTTGTTTAGGGGGTAATTTTGCTTGCAGGGTAAAACTTGTTTACGGGGGTGTCTGAAAAAATTTTGGTCACGCATGTGTACACCATTATGTTTGACTGGCCCCCCCCCCCCCCCCCCCCCCCCCCCCCCCCCCCCCCCCCCCGGGGGCGTATCTAGGCGGAGTTTTCATGAACCACAGGACTCCCTAAATCAATTTTTTAACTTACTTTCATGGTCCTAAAACATATTCAGGGTGTTACCAACATTAATTTTGTGTTCTAAAGAGTTATTTAAGATGGCATCCAAAATGGCCGCCAAAATGATCAAATATCACAAAAGGACATTATATTTATATCAGCCAACATATATGATGATGGTATATAGGATGTACATATATGATGTATATTAGACTACTAGAAACTCATATCCAGCACGTTTGCTGTTTCAACATAATTATTTCAAATCAAAAATGGCCACCAAAATGGCCGCCTTAATGTAAAATATCCTATAACAGCGTGTATTGCATTACATACACCAACTAATATGTTCTACTGATATACTAATGGCTTTTAGATATACAACCCACCTCTCTAACAGTTTTAATTGCTTACCACTCTCCTAAATGGACCTCATCTAGTAAAATGTTTAGCTAACATACCAGTTTTTAACTTTCTATCAGATAAATTACTGATTTCATGGGGATAATTTGGGGGAAATATCCAAGGATCATCAACCAGTTACAATCGACAATTATACATAAGTAGCTGTATGAATGTATCAATGACCTTATTAATCGATTATATTATCATATATCTGTTACTTACTCAATTGCTTGGGTCAGTACCGTATCACTTGCGGTCATTAAACGATCACCTGGGGTGATAAAATGATCGCACATGGTCATTACACGCTCATTTTGAGTCATTAAATGGTCACTTGAGGATCATTACACTTGGGGTAATTGAATGATCTCTAGGGTTATCAAGTGACTGTTCGTGTCATGAATGATTGGGGTCACCACGCTATCAGTTAGGGTCATTAAATGATCACTTGGGGTAATGGTCATTTTGGATTATTACATTGTCACTTGGATCTAGTCAATAAATAGTCACTTGGGGTCACTAAATAATCCCCTCGATTACTAGATGATGGCTTGGGTCATTAAATGATGAGCTATGGGTCATTAAAATATCACTTGAGGTCAGGTTATGATCACTCAGGGTCATTAAACAATCACTTTGATTAATTAAATTGTCATTTTGGGTCATCGAATAATCACTGGTGGCTACTAAGTGACCGATCGGGTCATTAAATGATTGCTCGGGATCATTAAGCTATCACTTGGGGTCATTACATGATCACCTGAGGTAATAAAATGATCAATCTGGGTCAATAGATGATAACACAGGGTCAATAAATGATTTATCGGGGTCATTAAACAATCACTTTGAGTCCTTAAATGGGCATTTAATGATCCCAAGTGATAGCGTAATGACCCGAATCAATCATTTAATGGCCGGATCGGTCGCTTAAATAATCCCAAGGGATCTTTCAATGACCCGAAATAACCATTTAATGACTCAAAGTGATTGTTTAATGACCCCGAGCAATCATTTATCGAACCTGATTGATCATTTATTGACCCTGTGTGATCATTTATTGACCCTGATTGATCATTTTATTACCCCAGGTGATCATTTAGGGACCCCAGGTGATCATTTAAGGACCCCAGGTGGTCAAATAAGGACCCCAAGTGATAGCATAATGACCCGATCGGTCATGTAATAACCCCAGGTGATTCTCCGATGACCCGAACTAACCGTTTAATGACTCAAAGTGATCGTTTAATGACCCTGAGTGATCATAACATGACCTCAAGTGATATCTTAATGACCCCCCCCCCCCCCCCCCCCCTTCAGCTCATCATTTAATGACCCAAGCCGTCATCTAGTAATCGGAGGGGATTATTTAGTGACCCCAAGTGACTATTTGTTGACTAGATCCAAGTGACAATGTAATAATCCAAAATGACCATTGACACAAAGTGATTGTTTAATGACCCTAAGCAATCTCGAAGGACCGTTTCATTAACCCAAGTGATCAATTAATGACCCTAAGTGATAGCGTGGTGACCACAATCAATCATGACACGACCGGTCACTTGATAACCCTAGGGATCATTCAATAACTCCAAGTGCAATGATCCCCAAGTGACCATTTAATGACTCAAAGTGTAATGACCCTGTGTGATCATTTCATCACCCAAAGTGATCGTTTAATGACCGCAAGTGATACGGTAATGACCCAGGCAATTAAGTAAGTAAAGGACATATGATAATATAATCGAGTAATAAGGTCATGGATACATTGATACAGCTACCTATGTATAATTGGTGTCAATTGTAATTGTTTGGTGATCCCTTTGGATATTTCTACTACTAAGGTTTTCAACTTCCCTAATTATCCCCATAAAATCAATAATCTATCTGTTAAGACAGTTAGATACTGGTAATTAGCTAAACATATAACTAGATGAGGTTTATTTAGGAGAGTGATAAGCAATTAAAACTGTTAAAGATGTGGGTTGTATATCTAAAAGCATTAGTATATCAGTAGAACATTATTACTATTAGTTGGTGTATGTAATGCAATACACGCTGTTATAGGCTATTTCACATTAAGGCGGCCATTGTGGCCGCCATCTTTGATTTGAAATAATTATGTTGAAAAAGCAAACGTGCTGGATATGAGTTTCTAGTAGTCTAATATATATCATATACATCCTATATACCATCATCATATATGTTAGCTGATCAGTTTATGAGATTTGATCATTTTTGGCGGCCATTTTTTTGGATGCCATCTTGAATAACCCTTTAAAACACCGAAATGAATGTTGTTAACACCCTGAATATGTTTTAGGACCATGAAAGTAGTTCAAAAAGTTGGTTTAGGGAGTCCTGGGGTGCATGGAAGACTCCGCCTTAGATACGCCTAATTTCCCATTAGTTATTCTATACACTCATGTTAAATAACCCTTGAATGCCCCTTTAATGTTAAATTTTACCCTATTTGTCATCATAAAAATATCTATAAATGTCATAGACCATGAAATGTTATGTCAAACTAGTTTGTTGATTTAATCAAGCATCATGTGATAGATTAATTAACTAGCGAATATAAGTGGCAAATAAAACTATAAAACTGAGAAAAGTGCCCTTTTGTACTCCCATGTGCCTTTATTTTCCGTATATTTTAGCAGCTTTAGGCACGAATTATTCCTTAAACATGTTAAATATACATCAAATGACGTCGAACTGATTATTGGTGGATAGTACATTGTTCAAAGATAAAATTTACACTGAAAACGCAAAAACATAGTTTTTGCCCAAAAATTGTCTTTTTATGCTGAAAACGGCCCAAAAATCGATTTCTATTTTTGTCACCCCCCTTCATTCGAAAGGTAACTATTTAAGGACTTGAATTAGCGTGGGTGTCAAGCTGTAACAAAAAATGCCGTGATAAATTATTTAAAAGCACATTTATTGCCTTTGGCTGGTCTACTGAGAGTATAAATCAACCAATTACGACACCGATTGAAGTATTATACATCACATGTTTAGCAAAGTATCCACCTGCCCATGCGTGCTAGATTATCAATATCAACAAATTACGTCACCGATTGAAGTATTATCGATCACATGTTTGGCACAGTATAGCATATTTAATAAAGGACACATTTTGCGGGACATTTTTATGAGGTTATACTTCACTAATATATTAATATACACTATGTTGAAAATATAGACACCATGGCATTTTAACCTCACAAATTTTTAAACCATACACTTTTTAAATTCAAATGAATATTTGAATACAGTCCAATGAATATTTGATACACAGTGAATTTGTACAACAATATTTCCATGGGACAAAATTGTGAACAAATAACGTCGCAAAATATACCGTTTAATTAATTCAATATCTTTTAAAATCGGAATTCGATAACTTTAATTCTAGCCAACCGATTTCCACCATTCAAACGGGAAACTATATCAATAAAGCCACGGTCTTTTCATATTTTGTATTTAAACTTTCCTAAAACAATAAAAACCGTTTAATCTTTTAATGCATTTCGTCTTACCCACAGTCAGTCAAGATGTGATTATTGCTGGTCATGAATTAGTCGCAGCTGTGTAAACAACTGATATTTGGTCAGATATGCAGTGTTGCCACATCACATCACAAATGTCGCCTAAAACACCTCATCCAAAGCCAAAATGTAGCCCAATTCCAAGAATATGATACAAACCCTGTTTATGAAACTCGCTAATCAGGTTTTAATGGAAAAAGGTCAGCGACTCTCGTTGTTGATAAGTGTTCGCTACAACAGAGCGGATCTGTTATTATGTATTGTGACATGGTAAAACGTCAGGGATTTATTGTCACATGTAAACTGTACGTAAGATGTCGTTTTCCCATTTGGTCATTTCCTATCCCTAAAGGAGGCGGGCTCGATAGCCCTGCCTCCAAAAAGGCATCACCATGACAACTTAATAAGGTTTTTAGACGACATGGTAAGAAAAATAATCTGACCATGTCAACATAACACTGATATTATGTCTACTTGTCAAGATATATTATCTCGCTATGTCGTCAAGTACATGTAGTAGGATGGCACTTAGATGCTTTGTAGTATACAGTAGAAATGATAAACTATAAAATACCCCTAATCACAATTTATTTGATCTCATTTTGATTTTCCTTATCAAATCCAGGTATATTGTTACATTTTGTGTTAATTTCACCTTATTTGGAGTAAGTACAGTCTTTCTACTCATCGCAGCAGACAACATGCAATCTTTAATGAACGATGCTGGCATTACTTTTTCCTTTTGTTACTGGCTGCCGATATTAGTGGTGTGTCTATGTCCATTCACTTGGCTTGGTACTCCAAAAGATTTTTGGTAAGTTAGGTTGTAATGATTGTAAGTATATTTTACCAATTTTTAGTGCTGCCATGTATACATGATGTTGAAGTGACCCCCCACCCCCCACATAAACATCTCACAATGGCCACAAAGGTACCCCAAAAGGTCCAAAAATGCTGTTTGCAAGCGTAGCAAGTGAAAATAATCCACTATTTTTGTTGAAAAAGGTCCAGTTTTGCCAAATTCGCCCCCATGGTAAAAAGGTCTACATTATGAAATAAGGGGCATTGATATACAGGACAGGATAACAAAACAGGGGGTCATTAATGTACCAGGACCAGAGAGTCAAAAATTGGTTTGTAATACATCTACATCAGGGCCGTCAGCAACTTTTGCCCAAGGGGGGTGCGTTTTCACGATTTTTTACCGGAAAGGGGGGTGCGTTTTCACGATTTTTTACCGGAAAGGGGGGTGCGTTTTCACGATTTTTTACCGGAAGTAGTAGTATGACGTCAGAGTGTTAGTGCTGCAGCACGCTGACGATGCGAGCGCCTCTGGCGCGAAGCCAATAACGGGTGGGGTCCAGGGCCCGCCTTAGGGCCCCTGGTGGGGGTCCAGGAGGCGAAGCCCCCGGAAGCTCTGAGCATTACAGCGAATTTAGGACACAATTTGCATGTATCTTGCCATCGTTGACCCCATTTTCCATTCATAAAACAGCATGTTACCCTAAAAAAAAATTTAAAAAAAAAGAGATTTTCAAGGGGGGTGCGTCCGCACCCAACGCACCCCCCCTTCTGACGGCCCTGTACATTTAACAGCCATTTAGGTGACTAAAAACTAAAAAAACATCCGGTTCTAGAAAAAAACAAAAAAACAATGTGTTTTGAAAATTTGAAGAAGTAAAATGGGTCGGTCGTGCCTGTAGAACAGGGTTTTTGATTTTTGTCACCTTATCATCCAAAAATCATAAAGTGACCTTTTTAACACATTTTTGGTGCTATTGTTTTCTAAATACTCACAGGATGATTGCTACAGGAGCATTTCTTGCCACGGTGGTTGCCTGTATTCTTTTATTCTCACAAATACTGATAGACAATAAGAGCCAACCACCTGCTACTCATCATAATACAAACTTCACTGATTTCTTTGTTGCGTTTGGGACTATCCTGTTTGCCTTTGGTGGACATGCGGTGTTCCCTACTATTCAACACGATATGAGAAAACCAGAGGATTTCAAGTGGACAGTGTATTTATCATATTCAGGTATTTTAAAAATTTAGCAAATAAGCCTTATTAGGGAAGTGTCAACCCAAAATATATGAAATGTATCAAGCACTGTAACTTTTAAACTAATAATGTAATCTACATAAAGGTAAACAATTTTTCAAATGAAATGAATCCGAGAATCCATTTTTGGTATTAAATTTCACAAAAAATAGTGATTTCTACATTTTTGCCCAAAAATCATTTTTTGGCGCCAAAAATGTTCAGACAACCTAACACAAATTTTAAGTTTTGAAAATATTGTCCAAAAAGTGCCAAAAAATGTTTTTTATCTCCAAAATCACATTTTTGGCACTTTTTGGTCAATATTTTGTTACGTTTAGGGGATCAAATTGGGGCGAAACCTTGCACAATCCTAATTTGATCGCAAATTGGCTTCAGCTGCAACGCGCGTTTAGGGGGCATTTCAAAAATTGTTGGTCACGCAAGCGTACAGCATGGTGTTTGACTGGCCCCCGGGATATATTTAAGCCATTTATCTACAATAGAATGAAATTAACTTTGTTATTATTTCCCTTTCCTCCTTAATACAGTGATTATACTGGAGTACTTCCCAATTGCTGCTGCCGGTTACTTTGTGTTTGGTGATGCATTTATCGAGAAAAACACAGATAATATCCTGAATCTACTGAGCGCAGATAACCTGACGGTGGCAATCACGGTGCTGATAACCATACATCTGGCATTAGGATTTGTTATTGTTATCAATCCATTCTGTCAAGAAATAGAAGAATTCTTTGATATTCCTTTAGGTAAGTTGGTAGATCCATACAGATAATTGACCCAGGGGGCAGTCAGGTATAATGTTGTAATTATCTGCGTGAACGAAAGTACTGATTAACGGGGGCTGTACACCTTCAGCATAGCCTCCGTAAAACTGTCGTAACTTCTTCATTATTCATTTAATCTATATAAAAGTATACAGTTTTTTGCAGAAAAGGGTTCAATGAATCCAACCATGATAATGAAATTGCCCATTTTGGAGAAAATTATAAAAAACACGTTTTTTGACCCATTTTAGGTTCTGCAAAAGACAAATTTTGTCATACTAGTTTTATTATATTCCTAATACAATTCCCTAGGAATCATTTTTTAGTTGTTGAAAATCTTTATTATTTTTTGAATTATTGACCAAAAAGTGCCATGTATAAAATGCCATTCCAGTATATTTCAACCAGGTTTTACCCTTGAACTTCACTGATAAGAAAGAATCAACTTTGTTTCCATAGTGTTTTGAAGTATATGTGCTATACAACTGAATACATTGGCACGACAGAAATGGTTCCAGAATGTTCACATTTATAGGGGGTGGGAGGGGGAGGGGTAGTATTCTCTCTTTGGTGACAAACACCTGTAGAGCAGACACATGTTAAAATGGGTGGAAATGCCCATGTTCAAATGAAACCAATCTATATTTTTCTATGACAACCCTTGTATTCAAATCTAATTATTTCCCTTGACAGATTTCAACTGGAAACGTGTTATTCTGCGTACAATTGTCTGTGCGTTTGTACTGTTCGTAGCAGAGACTATTCCATCGTTTGGAGCTATTCTATCACTCATTGGTGGATCAACAATCACCTTTTTGACATTTGTATTTCCATCACTATTTTATATACGTCTCAATCACATCAAGTCGCCAAGTAATGCTTGGAATGTAAGGTAAATATTCTTATTTTCCCTCACTTTTTTAGATACATGTACATCACATAGTCACCTATGGATGTATGGGATAAAAGGTGTTATTCAAACCAGTTTTTAGTCATCTTTTTCTTTCTCTAATCAATGTAAAAATGTAATTATATAAAAATTATAAATTACCAACAACATCCATTACAAAATCAGCTCCAAACCATATAATTCAAAACATATTGCCTCTTGTCATATAGACACTGCCACCTGTTACGTCATAGCAGCCAAACAAACAAAAGCTTGTCTGCCCGTATGCGCGCGCATTTGAAGGGAGTGTCCATTATAAACCAAACCAAACCAAACCAGTCATCTGTAACAATAGCAGTCAATGCAATGGACACTTAACACTGTTGATCAACAATAGGTGACATGGTCTATAGGTTATAAACCATTTACATGATATCTGGTGTCTACACTTGAACACAAGGGCAGTCACCCATACAGGCCATAACCCTAACACTTTTGGAATGGAAATATTGAAAAAAATATCCGAGGGTGGAAATGGGCGAAATTTAGTGAGAAAAACCGGACTTGCCGATGACAGGATTCGATCCCGGGTCCTCCAGCATGGATGGCGGGGTCTTAGTCCACTCGGCCAGGGAGTCACGCGCCCGCAATTAACAATTCCGTGCGCATATATCACCTGGTGTCAGTGCCCGGCGAGATAGACTGAGGTGACGCATGCCTCAAGCATAGTTTTCAAATGGGATTTCATGCATACAAATGTTCCAATCTCTGCAAAATAGAACCTGTTTACAAACTACTATTCTGCTTGATTTATTTCAGACATATCAAACTTTACGAGTACGTTCTCCATGGGGAAATCATCATGGTGGGCATTATAGGTGGAATTGCCTCAACATACAGCGCCATCTACTCCATTGCATCGGGCCAATCACACTTTACGGTGCCTTGTTATGTTAATGTCACAGCGGCACAGCAATAATTTGGATAATTAAGCAACAACTCATCAAAAAGCCTGAAATTGTCTTTAAAGGTGCATGACCCAATCAAATTGGCTTTTCCCCATCAAAATTGAGATTTGGGTACCAGAAATAAGCCCATCTTTTACAATTTACCCCTGAAAATGGTTAAATTCAGCCCGAGAAATTTTGATTCAATATTTTGGTACCAGGAGCAAGCCCATTTTTACAATTCACCCCTAACAAATTTAAGGCCCGAGAGATGTTTGATTAGATGCTACAAGCAAAAACAAAAGTTAAAAAAAAGAGGAAAGATTGGTTCACCCATCTTTAAACTTATACTTCATCTGCAGTGAAGTCAGGGCTTATTCCAATCGTTGCACCTCATTATTGCACACATCATTGTTATGACTAGTAGGTACTCACGCATTCAAAGTTCAATCCATGCACTCGTGCATGAATGCCAAGTTTAACACTAGAATTCGCTACACCACAGAGCTCTGCGTAATTGTTGGATGTGATTTTCAATGGGAAATGAATGGTGCCGCTTGGATGATGCTACAACGAGGTTAGCGTTTATTCAGTATAGAACAACACTTAAAACTGTTGCTGATTGGTTCCAACAAGTATGCACATCCCCGGTCTCCTGGGATGTCACTGCACGGATAACCATGATAACACATTGTGTGTGTATTGGAATAGCCAGATTGAACAAAGTTCCTGAAATCAATGTGAATTCCTAAAATCAGGCTGTTGCCCGAATACTCTCATCCCATGTAGACGATTTACTATAGTCTATTTGGCCATCACGAGACAGTGACATACGTAACCGCATATTCTACTAATCGCAGCATATAATGCGCGCGCCTACTCACAGCGCTGGCGTATACACACGAGCGTTGAAAGGCGGAAGATACATACGTGTGTAAAAGCTGCGTCTGTTAAGTTACATCACTGTCCAGAGGAAGCCAAATTAAGTATAGTAGCATATCATTGACAGCCATGTAGCCTGGGATCACAAGAGATTTTATATCTATAGCTCTTAGTTATAAACTATCCTCTTAACATCTTCTAGTCGTAAGTATAGGAAGATGTTTGGGGATGTTATCCATTAGGCAACAAAAAATACACCTTGTTCAGCAGGTGGACGGGCTGCTCAGGTTGGGTCAGTTGTCAGGCTTTTTAATATTTGTACTTCAAAATGACAACAAATTGTCAACAACCTGTTAGACTTCCGCTCTTTCTGAACAAACAAACAAAATTTCCCCATTACAAAGAGAGCTTGTTCAGTCGGGCCTGTAGAACAAGTTGTGTTTTTCTGTTGCCTTATCATTATCTAAATACAGTGGAAACTTGTTAACACAATCCTGATAACACAAAGTGGCATTGAACGCCTGTGGATGAAGAAATCCATTAAAAATATCCTGATAGCACAAATTAAAATAGAAGGTCCCAGTGTTGCGTTAACAAGGTTCCACTGAATGATGCCTGAAGGAGTGTTATTGCAATGCCAAGAGCACTTTTATACCTCAAGTTGGGGGTGACAGCCGCACATATTCTATAGCGATAGAATCATGAAATCGCGACCGCATTGATGTGATCAATGAAGAATGTTATTTGCTTCACCTGTCAATAAATAATGCGATGACATTACCTCCCAACTTGAGTCAGAGTATAGCACAGCAGTTGCATGATAAAATAGTTAAAGGCATGCTACCACTCTTGGTTGCTAGCCCCTTCTTGTTCTCTTGGGAATTTGACAAGGTCATAATTTAGTCATGTTAACTCTATACTGTTAACTCTGTACTGTCTGTCACCAAGTGAACAGGTGTATGACAAGTTCGTCTGTGGTGAACTGCTAAAGCTGTAGGCCAGCTTTAACTACCTTTGTGACACATTATGATGCAGACAACATGAATTTGTGTGCAAGTTATGCATATTTCCGATGACAAACAGGGGTTTCTTTTTGATACATTCACATTAAAAAACCCAACATTTGAGATGAATTTCATAAAGTGAGTACTACAACGTTGAATTAATGTATAGATCTCACAAAAGTCTTCTTAAAAGTGCTCATTTGAATTTGTGTATTTTCTTCCTTAAAAGGACAAAATACATCAACTTGCTATTAAAAGAAAACACAATCTAACACAGAAGAGTTTCGAAAAGATAACTCATGCTTTTATTTTTCCTTGTTTTACATTTTTTTAATATAATAATAATATATTACACTAACACATGGCATTAACATGGTTACCCATCTCTGCCATTGTTTATATACATGATTTAATTTGGCTTACTCAAACTCATCCTCCCTCAAAACATTACTGTTGTTTCAAATTCTAACAATTTACTGTCCGTCATGATCTTCAAGTTTCTTGTTATAATAATATTTTTTGGCTTGTCACAATAAATTTTATCAGGCAAAAAGAAACCTTTTTTTATCATCTTTTTTGACATTTTAAAATGAAATATTTACCATTTTTATAAATTACTCTTGCCCCCAACATTAGTCATGTCAACTACAACAGTTCCTACTAATATCTTAGACAAGAGATACCTAAATCTGTAAATTATTTGAGTTGACTGAAATATTTAAAGATAAAAATATATACTTCAATAAATAATATTGTCTTTAAAAAATGTTATATTCAATATTCTTCAACTCATTCATTTATGCAATTTTGAAATGCATCTTTAGAACTCGGGAAATATCACTCGTATATTAGAAATTCTGAACTTAAGGTGAAAACATCTTGATAGATATAGAATATGTCACCTCATTAAATAAAATGGCAGCTGATCAAAATTTGAGCGAGACATGGGTGTGATAAAAAAGGTATAGAGGCAGTTGATAGTTTCGTGATTTAAAGTATGAACAATTCAAAATTATGGATAAACAGTGAGAATTATGCAAAAAAAGACATAATTAGCTCTAAATAAAATACATGTGCAATATCTTTAAGAGATAAAAAACTCTTTAAAAAACACACTTTGCCTTTATTTCAAAAGCAAGCTGCAGATTCTTTCATTAGATTTTTATATTTCTGTCCAAATAATTAATGGGCAGTCGAATAAAAGGACATAAATAAATGTTTAATAAAACAAAAGTTGTACAAATAACCAGAAAATTCATCAGGGATCAACAACCCTGATTGACTCCTTATACAAATTCACAACTCTTAAAGTAATGATACCAAACCAAGTTTCCCTTTTTGCAGAAACCGCATCCCCGATTCGCTCGCCATTACCAATAAAACTATTTGAATACTGCCACCACACATAACCAAACAATACACATTAATTGGTTGGTGATAATAAAATGAGCTGTCTAGAAAAGAAATAAAAATGGTGGCTGCACTGTACAATATATTACATTCAACTATTATACTAGTGATGTTCTCAACTACAAACAGGAATCTACAAAGGACATGTATTTATAACCGAGGCATCAGAGGTACAAATAATAAGCTTCTTTTCTTAAAAAGGTGACAACTATTTTACAAAATGATACACTTAAATTTTAGCATAAGGCCCCCCCCCCCAAAAAAAAAATTGTTTGATTGTCCTCGTCCGCCCGACCCTCTTAATCATTCCGACTCAAAAACCTTTTTTTTTTGAAAATTTTTATTTTTGTAAATTTTTTTTTTCATTTTTCATTTATCATATTTTTTTTTTTAAATGTTGAGAAAATAAAAATACTCATCAAAATATTAAAGATTTTGTTCCCCGTTTTGGTTACCACAACAAGTACATCTCATTTTACTTTTGGTAGGGCAAGTGAGAAAAAACTTTTCCCGACCGACTTACCCAACTTTTAAAAGTGATCTATGGACAATCAAACATTTTTTTGGGGTCCTAAGACCAACTCCCTCGGAGTCAGTTTTGACACGGGATTCATTTACCAAATGTTCACTGTACAAACAAAGATGAGTTACACATTTGTAGCTAGTAAAACAGCAGAAACTATTTTCAACTAAAAAAACAGCGATCATTCTCCTTTTTTAAAATTAATTGAGTTTTACCTATTTGTATTTAGGCAAAGTATATGAACTTGATCTGTAAAATGTATTATATAGAGATTATGTATAGCAAGGTGTCAAAATAAAGATTTTAAAAATCAATGAGCAATAGTCAAGCTTCTTTATTCTAGTGATGATTTAAGAAGGCTAAATTTACATATGTCATGTATTATACGCATCACTTGTTGAAGCAGATATCATCTCTTTTTGTCACTGGGTACAAAAGAAAAACTGATGGAAATCTTCTGAAAAAAATAAGTATATTTGTGATATGAAAAGCTCACATATGGGCCTATTTGAGGAAAAGGCCTAAATTAACAGCATCTACCTACGTCTACCCCTGTTATCTTCGAATACAAACTAATCAAGTCATGGGAATAAATTACTACTTAAAATAATGAATGATCATTTCATTATTCGGTCAAATACTGTAAAAGTGGAAATATTCTTGCCCTCGAACCAGCTTCCTAAAAAATAATAACACGCAAATATATTTCTTTTGCGTGTATGTCTATGCGATGAAATTACAAATTTTAACCATGCAAAATCTGCAAAGCACGAAAATCACCACTTTTACAGTACATAGCTCTTCAATCATACTATAAACGGCGAGGTTTACAATGAGTAGCACACAATACATAGGATGCAAAGCAGACAAGACAGTCGGTCTCACAAGAATCACACAAATTCTACGTGTAGTTATTTCCAAATTGGGAAAACTTGGCAACTTTACAGAACTTAAGTTATTTACAAATTTGAATTTGTTTCATTATCACTTGTGTTGACTTTCTCGCATGCTTTGCAATACTTCCAGATAATTCAACATTGCAAACCCTTCTGAGGGCTATTAAAATTACAATTATTCATTTAAAATCATATCTTTGATTGATTTATTACAATTACTGTCATTATATTTGCGATTCCTTTTTTTGAAACAATTTAATAGTAAACATGTGGCTTAAAACAGAATTCCTTTGGCAAATTTCAGCAGAGAGTGAATTTCTTATTCCTATTGTGAATAAAATAAACATGGTTTCCAAACAAATATTCTTACAAAAATACCAAGTCATCAATTGACATTTTGTCAATAAAATTACTTTTCTATTTGATGGCGAGATGTCCACATAATTAAGCCATTTAAAAAGTGTCATATTGAGTTGAGATGGTCTGCTTAGGCAAAAAAACACCAACCTGTTCTACGGGCCCAACAAACCCAGTATTTTGTTGAATATCCCCCCCGCCCCCCAAAAAAAAACACTTTATAAAATAATTTTGATTTTTTAATTGAAAATCTTAAAGTTGTCAAGGCTATATTAAAAAAATCTTTTGTCTCAAACCTCTTCAGTTTTTCGAAACCTTATGAGGAATGCGTTTTTTTAAAAGGTTTTTTAATTTATTTTTTATAAATATAAAATATTGAAATCCTTGTAAAATTTAAAATGATGTGATCAATGAAAATCTGAAAAATCGGTGAAACTTTGGGATTTTGTTTCTAACGTGCATCAATTAACAAACGCGCGCGGGAGCTTTGAGACTAAAGCTTTTTTAATATAGCCTAATACAAATCGAAACTTTTAAAAACAAATAGTAAACGCCAACCCTACCTGAGAGGTCCGTTTGCATCTAGAACAGGGAGGGTTTTTTGGACACCTTATAGGACTGGCATTCTCATTTGCCACTGCAGACTGATGCTATTACACCACACCACATTATTTTGGTAAAATAATAAAAATAATATCGCAGCTACATTTAACAAACATAAAGATTAACAACCCTGTTAAAATCTTGTCAAACTAAAAGCAGAAGATGTTCACACTGCACAATGGAGACCTGCCTTAGTTCCTTCATGACAATGGTGGTGCTCGAAGTGTGAGGAAAGTAATTTGTGAAGTAAATATACACATTTATACTGATCAATACACAGTATTACAGTATACAATTGGTTCTAAATGAGTACAAACCGATTAAGGCCAAAAACAGAAGTGTGATACAGAGCACTCCCATTGTCACTTCAAGGAACATTTTCCATCATACAGTGTTGTCACATCCCTACTGCAAAGTACATGTTCATATTTTGCAATACAACATGAGATCAAACAACTTTGCTACATAAAATTCAAATAATTCGCTAGAGATTGACCCTTTATACATACATACACCATTTCTTTTAACAATGTACATTTATGTGACCTTTAAGGTCAATCCCAACAATTGGGGGGTTAGGGGGATTAGAGTTGACCTTTTGGTGTACATTTACCTATTTTTATTAGGTCACAAAATAATTGTTTGTTTGTCCATTTCTGACCTACCCTAATTCTAAAAACTGACAAAGAATTAAAAAGATTTACTGTACAAATGAATACCGACTCTAATTTTGGAAATTCCAGAAAAAGGTGGTTTTTTCCCTCATGAATTTTGCTTTCCGGATACACACTAAAATATTTTTACAACCGTTTCTTTACTCCTCTAAACTGTTTTTAAAAAATGAATGAAGTGATTTAATAGTAAAATATTCCCATAAACATCTTATTTAGCAACTATTATACATCTTTTGAATGTGAAATGATTTTTTTTTTAAATCAGACCTAAGGCCCGGCCCCTGCCCCTATGGAGGGATATATGGACAAACAAATAATTATTTGTTTGCCTTACAATGTGCATGGCACATGTGACCTTCTAAAGGTACATGTATGTCAACGGTCAACCTCTAACAATAAAACATATATATAGTACAAATTCATATTTCATATTTATAAAGGCACATCAGTTTTCTTTCTCGTGTTGAAAGAATACTTTTGACAAATTGGCTATGCAAATAATAGGGGGAAAGTTGGCAGTTTTTATTTGTAGGGGAAAATGGAATAAAAGCCTATGTTGTCAATATAAAAAACACAAATGGGATTACTTATTTTTGGAGGTGTTTAACCTATTGATGGTGTCCATGGCAACGAGTTGGGCTTCAATGTCGGGATGCATGATGGCTTGCAATTCATCAAGTGTAGCGCCCTCTATGTCCATGGCAGGTCCTTCAGTGATGATGCTTGCTTTGGGTAGCGGAGGCTGCACTTTCATGTCAAGACAAGGCTTGCTGTAGTCATGGTTACTATCAGGTACCGACATGTCTAGGTTGTTCATGCGTTGCATGTAGGGGAAGGCTTCAGAGTAGGGAACTTCATCATCATCATTGACGGCCATCAGCATTCTGGAGGAGCGAACTAGGGTAAAAAGTAATGGAAATTAGAAAATGGTTATTACCTTATAACATAAGAAGGAAGTATTTAATGTGTTACATGTGATCGTTAAAATAAAAGCATGAGGCTATATTAAACAAATCATTTGTCTCAAAGCTCCTGTGTGCGTTAGTTAATTGGTGCGCGTTAGAGGAAGAAAAAATGCTGAAAAAAAAAATATATATATATCTCAATCTGCATACAATACTACTGTTTCGTTCTAGTTAGAACTCGTCAGTGCAGCTCAGAGTAAATCCCGAGACTGAACGGCACGACTGATCCAAGTCAAAAACCAAGCTCAATTTCCCCCCCCCCCCAAAAAAAAAAATCCACAGATTTTCATTGATCACATCATTTTAAATACAAAAGTTCACTTTTACAAGGATTTCAATATTATATATATATATATATATATATATAATTTTTTTTAAATCGCATTCCGCATTAGGTTTTGAAAAACTGAAGAGCTTTGAGACAAAAGATTTTTTAAATATAGCCTAATTGAATTGGGCAGTGGGATTTAATTCAAATGTGGCTCTGTTTTTGATTTAAATCTTTTTGGTCCTTGTCTTTGGGTGGCAAGGTTTGTTTTGGTACCAATATCTTGAAACGATAAAAAAGTGAGTTAAATTCTTTTGGTTGTAATCTTAAGGGGGTGTGGACTATCAGGTACAGCCTCCGTAAAACTGCCGTAACTTCTTCAATATTCATTTAATCTTTATATGAGTATACAGATTTTGGCAGTAAAGGGGTTCAATTTTAGGTTATGCAAAGATAACTCAAAATATATTTTGTCAAATGTTGTCATAATAGTTTTATGATAATCCTGATAACATTCTCCAGGGTGCTTTTTTGTTGTTGTTGAATATCTTATTTATTTTCTGAGTTTTTTGGTCTTTCTTGCAACACAGGAAACCTGTTCTAGGGCCCCGACTGACCCATTTAAAAACAAATTCATTACAAAAATTAAAATTTAGAAAAAATGTGTGAACACTTAAAATTTCAATATTTGTTTGGAAATGTCAAAAATTGTTGGAAATGCCCCCCAAATGCCAGATTGTTTTGTACCCTCAATTTTTTCTATGGTCTTATATACATTAACACTTCATGTGTTTGATAAGATTACTCATTTACATAAACATCACATAATCTAACATTATACCTAAAATTAAGACTTACTAGTTGGAGTGGCGTATGGATCATTGATATCATCTAACGTTGGCGGTCCGTACGGCACTCCATGCTTGTTGCACATTTCCTCATCGTCCACCTGTGGGCCATAGTAGACGTGATTGATGGGGACAAATTTCTTGGGGTCAGTGTTGGGATTGGACGGCATTGTGGGTAAACTAGTGTTGTTAAGGAAGGACTGTGGGCTCCATGTCCCAAGGAAGACAGCAAAACATAACACCAGTACCTGTAGAGGAGGATAAAAAGAAATTGGAAACCAGCCAATGGTTAGTACTGGTACAACTTAGCCAAGTTCAACAACTACACCATTATAATTGTTATTGAGAACAAAGCACCCTCAGACTGTTGCATGTTGCAAAAACTGGTACAATAAGACTAAGAGCTGTTAATATTCATCATTATTCTCTCAATCAAGAAAGCATTAGTGATACAATCCATCAGAATGTAACAGTAAACCCCAAGACACTGGGTAAACTTGTAAACTGGTATTGTATTTGATCATATTTGTATACATGTTTTGATATCAATTGGATAACTAAATTGACAGACAATCATGTTAAGTCTTTTCAATTTCGATATCAATTGAATAACTAAAATGACAGACAATACAAACTTGTCAGTCTTTTTCAACTGTATTAGTCTTCAACATACTTGCATGAATTTTGTTTTTGGTTATCTCTGTTATTTGAACGTAGGTTGTGTACCTTAACACTTTCCACGCGGCTATGTTACCATTATACAAAACAGATTTTTCAGAAACCTTTCCCAATTTTCAAAGTCTATCTCAAGATTTACTGAACCAATACTAGGCATATTTTTTTACTTATTTCAATGCATTTCACATCACATGGTGATTCCAAATATGGTAATGAAATTCTACAAGTTTGACATTTTTGAAACATTTTGTGACATTTTTTAATGTCGTCTGCAGCTGTCTGCCGCGTGGAAAGCATTAAGAGATTTATGATTGTAACATTTTTGTTGCAGCCCACTCAAGATTCATTGTTGTGTGTGCATGCTTGACCATAATGGAGATGTTAAAGGTAATTTTTTTTCAGAATAATCTATTCCGCAACTGCCTGGTTCCTCAATGGCTCAAAAATATTTATTGGCAATATATCATGATTTCCTACCCCAAACTGATTACACCAATATCATTCAGCAAGAAGTTAAAAGCAAACTATAACCATGATTTATCAAAAATCACAAACTGACAAAATGTGCAATAAGACAAAAATGTGTATAGAATTAACTTCATATGCGTTGACAGTGATAGAAAGATTGCACCCATGCATGGCACCAATGTTTTGACAGAAATGTCTGTCTTTCTGTCTATCTGTGTTCAGTCTGTATTCAGTCTGTATTCGTCAATCAAATAATGCATTTATGGTTTGATAAGGCAACGAAAAAACACCCCTGTTCTTCAGGTCCAACCGACCCATTTTTGAATTTTAAGAATTCTTTTTTTCAATTTTTATGAATTGTTCACAAATATTGTTGATGAAAAAACCAAACGCCCGACCAACCGACCCTACCTGAGAGGTTGGTTTGCCCAAAGAACAGTGTTTTTTGGTCACCTAATGAGTCGACAAAGCAGTGATAGATTGATTTGCACCCATGCATGATGGCAGATGTAAATATATGTTTGTCTTTGTGTGTTCAGTCTGTATTTATCACATGATGAATTTTCTGGTAGACAATGTATATAAATACTAACTTCCAGATTGTAACTTCCAGATGGTAGAGATGTCCATTCACACCAATGGCTTGTTATAATTAAGTTATAACAAGCTCTTTACACTCTCAAGTTTACAATGGTTATATAGCATGATAATATACAGCCTCACAATATGTTAGCAGTTGAAAGAGAGTATACACATGTATGCTAGTGTTACATTTGCCAAACACCAAGAAAAAGATAGGTAGTGAATGAAGCTTGAGACTTGGAGGGGCCAAACTAAGCTTACGTATCTAGAATGGACTAGACCAGTAATTTCTAATTTTATTGACCAATATTGAAATTACATTTGTAATTAGGATATGTAACCGTAATCGATTATTGGGAAATGGTCAGTCAATAGTTAGGTCACCCAAGCCCTATATGAAAGCTATGAAGATTGTTAAACAGGGTCAGTCGTCACAAAAACAATAGTCAAAGGGACCTTGCTATTGTCAACACTCCCTACACAGAGGACTGCAGTGCAAATCTGTACGATTTTCGCCATGTAATGTCTATGGCTGATTTCATTCCATGGTATGAAGCTATTAAGTTTCCGTGGTCTTCGCTATCTCTTACATGGACTTTTTTGAAGACGAGGGTTCATTTCATGATTTGGTGAGGTTTAGAATGAGTTAGGATTCCTGTAATTTCGAAGACCACAGATTTTCAAAACGTGAATTTTCAAACATTTTACGACATAAATTTGGTCACAAAACCTGTTTAATACTATACATTTTACCGTTCTGCAGATGTTATTGACCCTCCTTTAAAATTCTACATGATTTTGAACACGTTTCTCAGTTTTTGAGATGCCCAAATAGACCATTTTCCGAAGCTATTTCTAGCAAATATTGCAGTCACTGAGACTCCATTGTTTTCTTGGGTACAACAAAATTTGACATGCAGCATGACCTCTCTGCTGGCTGTCCCTGTATATGAACGTTATTTTATAATGTTCAAAGATTTTGTATGGTGTTGATGTTACTGTGTGATTACACAATCTACTCTAAGATGCATTGTGGGTTTGGAGCCCTATCTACAATGGCTGCCATATGTTAGATAGGGATTTTACAAGTGTATAACATATGGCAGCTATTACAGATGGTGCCTTTTCACATTTCCAGGTATTTGAATAAAAAGACCATATTTGCAATAGCTGCTCTGAGTAACATTTAGTTTATACCAATTGCTCAGCATATAAACAACTCCATATTAACAACTGGCAGCTATTACAGAGGACAGACCTGTTCATTCATCTTTATTTGAAAATCTAATATCAAATCCGTAACTTAATCTACTCCTTATGAAACTGATAACGATAGACTACTCAATCTATCATAGATAATGGGCTGATGATTATGTGGTGGTGGATTATATTACCTATTACATTTAGTCTCTACTTATTATTAAAACATGCTTATTTTAACATGCTTCAAATACTACATTTGGTATAACTTTATCAATTGGTGGTAGGTTATTATCATAGCTGCAAATATTTAAAATCATAATGAAGTGGTGGTGGGTCCCTATATCCTATGATTTATATAAAACAAAAACATGTTTTAAATATTATTACGCTGAAATGCATGTTAGCTTGGCCTGAGACTAATATACCTAAAATTAGTCTCAGAGCTTGGCAGTGCTTCTGTCGTCAGGCTGATGTCACAACAGCCATCTTTACAGCCCAAGTAAACTCCTGAAATCACCAATGATCATTTAATTTCTGGTCCCATCTGTATGCTGTTGTCAAATATAACTTGAAGGTAAATGCAGATTATTCTGGTTCAAATCATGTTACCAACAATTTATGAGGTACTCATGAGAAAGCCCGCAACCTCTATAGCAAGGCTAAATGAGCTTCTTTTTAAACTGCCACTACTAACACTGACCCAGGCTCCTCCATGCACATGGAACATCAATGATAATAGACAACAGCTGCTGCTGATTTTGTTTATTTAGACCTATTGACCATGAAGTATCCCAATGATGCAGGGAAACCACAACTGTGTCATCATATCACTGAATCCCACACACACACACCTCTACGTACAATCGCCTCCAAACGTGGACGTAGTTAAGACCTATCCAACTGAGGACAATGTGTATTACATTTTATTTTATTTTTTATTTACAAAATTGTATCTACCAACCGCGGACGGTATTGGTACCTGTGACTGAGGACCTTATTTAAACATGCTTTTAAATGCATTTTTGTGTTAATTGCAGCCCCATGCACCTAGTCTAGAACTGTGGATGGGTCCACGGTTGGCGAAAGGTCCACGGTTAGATGGTTAGAATCTGTTGTGTGTCCACGTTTGCTGGTGGAAACACACACACAGATCAGATGAATAATGTTTGGTTTTTTTTAACAGTTCTTTTCCTTGACATTATAATGGGGGTATTTCTTCCACCCTCTGTTTTATAAACAACACTTCCTTGAATGCAACCGGTAAGGATCACTGTTTATGCAAGTCTTAAACCATTATATCTCTTCAAAACATGCCTTATTCATCAGAAATGTAGGTATATTACAAACAGGTCTGGCAAGACAGCAACAATTTGAATCCCTTCTAAAGCATATTGACTCGGGTCCAAAGCATATTGACTAAGTATCAAGGCATATTGACTCAAGTATCAAGGCATGTTGACTCAAGAACTAAAGCATATTGACTCAAGAATCAAAGCATATTGACTCAAGAACTAAAGCATATTGACTCAAAAACCAAAGCATATTGACACAAAACCCAAAGCATATTGACTCAAGTAACGATGCATACTGACTCAAGAACCAAGGCATATTGACTCACAAGTTCCAAGGCATATTAACTCGAAACATTGAATCATGTACCATGGCATATTGACTCAAGTACCCCAACATCCTCCATTCATTTTAGCCCTCAAATGTTCAGACTATTATTTGCATTCAACAAATTCCAAGTGGTGAAGTGGTTCTATGCAAGAGAGTAAGAAGTGTTAATGCAGGGATCAATGTGCAGCTTGAACCTACCCTCCTCAAGGTTAGTCAAAGATAAGACGCCTAATCTTTGCCTAGTAATATTTTTGGAGAGGTGAATCTTGAACTTATTTATACATTGGACAGGTGAATCTATGGTGAATCTTCACCTATATTTCAACTTCTCCCACATAATACTATTGAACGAACATGGTGCACTAAGGTGAATCTTCACCTTACAAATTGCAGGATAGACCTAATCTTGACCTAATTTATCCTGAAGAAAGGTGAATACAGGTGAATGCTTGAGGAGGGTAGGTTCAAGCTGCACATTGATCCCTGCATAAAGCTTAGGAAGTTGCTCTTCCTTTCTAAACTAATATCCTATCAATTCCTACTACTACTTTATGCTACAGCAAAAATGTTAAAAAAATAGCAGTGCTTGTTTACTTATGGAATGTTTTGAATATTCTAAATCTTTGCATGCAAGGTTGGCTTCTAAAAATATTGCGAAGTGAAAAATACTAAAATGTCCTCTTCTTGTTGGTTGAAAACACACCTTTATATAAAAAGCTAGGGGGCAGCCTAGCCCTACATGACGACTACTTTATCTTCAGCCGCTGTTACCTCCATGGCGATTGTTTGCGTCGTAAGTTGTGCTAAATACGGAGGGCGATAAACAATAAAAACAAATTGAGAAGCATGCATAGGCTTTGGTTATATAAGTTCACGGGACACTCCCGCAAAGCAGTGCGGACGGTTGATTAGAAGGTGCAGTATTAGAAAAATGTCAAGAATTAGAATTGCAGTATGAAGGGTGTGATTAAAGCGTAACTAAAATTAATCGATTAATAGATAGATAAAAGATAGCGTTAGCGTGAGTGATTGTAAAGATTGTATTTATATTTAGAGAACCATCACCAATTAACTTAATCCAAGACCAGATGAGTAATAATTACCATACATTACTAGATCTTAGTGTTTATAATACAAGAACCTAACCACCACCATACCATAACCATACAGATAACCTACTTTATCACTACATAGCATTTATTAACTTAGAATGACATAATATATCATGTAGAAACTTCTTGTGTTCTGTAGATTCTTTGTAAAGACAATGTATTGCTATATAGATGAGCTTCCCAATTACCATACATAAATACCAATTTAACTATACATGTAGATCAATTATAAATGTACATCCGTTTTCCAGAGAAATTTGAAACATCACAAGTACCAGGTGATGTCGGTATAAATATTACTATTTCTGAGTCAAGGGAGTGAAATTGTGCGCATATCAACATTAGTTTCAGTTTAATGATCTTTCTCGCCTCACATATAAGCCTGTCTAGATTATCCACAACTTGTCTTAGTTAGCTATAATGTTTGCTTACACTTTTTAACTTTATTATATGAAAAAGATAATACTTGCAGTAAAGATCATTGAACCATGCATTGAACAATGAAGGAAAATAAAGTATGTAATATCCAAATATGGTGTTATATGAAAAAATGATATTTAATGAATGCTGGATATTTTGGTTTCCTACATTTCTATAACAAGTGTTTGAATGACAAATCGAGACATTGTTACATTTTGGCAATCTTGTGATATTTGTGCGTATCAAATCTTTATCAAACCTGCATCACATTGGGGTTTAATATATTTGATATATGATAACTGTGTCAAATAATTTTGACAGATTTGATAGGATTTGATCAAAACTCTTATAAATATTTTTCAATATTACATGGGAAGGTTCACATATTAAATGTGTGTCGAATTGTCAGTTAATCAAATTTGAATCGATTTCCCTTATTTTATTTTATTAATTATTTCATACCAAATGTGGATAAATTATACTTTGTCAAATTGTTCAATTTGTACCACTTGGCCTGATCATTTCAAATGTTACTGTACGAAATCCATATCAATTCATACCAAATGTTTATTAAATCAGACCGTGTCATATTGGCAGTGTATCAACGTTTTACCAAATTTGATGATAAAAGTGATTTTGCAAATAATGTCGATCAGTATCTAAAATCCATATTAACACCACAGAGGTCTGCGAAATTGTTGGACGTGCTTTTTAAAGGAGAAAGAACTGTGCCGCTTGGATGATGCTACAATGAGGTTAGCATTTATTCCGTATAGAACCACACTTTTAAACTGTTGCCGATTGGTTCCAACAAACACACACATCCCCGGTCTCTGATTGACTTAATTGGTAATTGGCCTTATGATTTTACTAACATTTCAATGTATGATATATTTATCAATTGTATACCCGCACGTTTTAAGGACTTCACTGACAAGCCAGATCAGACAGAATAGAGACACAATGTATCGAGTCAATTGTAATGTTTTCATGACTACAAAACCATCAACCATACAAGAAGTTGTAAACCATACAGCAAGTTGTAAATGCCTAGTTGTGCTGTCTTTTTTAATTTGCTGATTGCCTCCAGCATTTTTGTTTTCAATAGGAGAGCTATATTATCCAGTACATATCAGTATTTCTATATCATCATTATCAGAAATAAATCCTAATACGGATATCATTAAACATAACCACACACCCAGCAGCAGTTGGCAGCATTTGCACAGGAGGTCTATCTGCAACCACAATCGCTAGGATGTGAACGCCACAATGTTAACCCCTGAGCACTACCTGCCTATCTAACAATATTTCTGATTGGTTAATAGCAAAATATATCCATGTGAATAACCAATTAAAATACAGCTTCTAAAAAAAGTTTCTCTCCCAATTTATCACAGATACAATTATTCTAACAATGACTCCGATTGGTGTAAAAATGATGTATCCATCTTTCTGACCAATCGGTGGCTGGTATTCTCAGCTGGTGTTAAACTGGATACACTCAGCTCTCATGGTGTTGTGGCTGAGTGACTCAACTGTTGCCTGAGCAGAAACTACAGGTCACAATTTGTGCATATTGGTAGACCCCATCCTGAGTGGTTCTGTTGTCAATCAATGACAGACAGAGAGTGTATTGGTAGTGGGCACATTGCCACCTGAATGCTAGTAATTAAATGTCAGTATGAGAAAGAATTTGTATGATGAAATAAAAGGACAAAAACGGCATTTTCAGTCACAACTTTAGTTGTCTGGATGATTGAATACATTACATAAATAGACCCACCTAGCAAGCAGGTACAATGAGTGCTCTAAAGCGGATCGTTTGTATCAAATCAAGGTTTTGTTTGTTCAAGTTTCCATGGAAATAACATGAAAAACTGCCAACAAATGACATTTGTAATTAACCCCAAGTCTAAGTAATATAGACCAAGTTGCAAACAATTTTAAGGACCTTTTACAATTTCCTACAGAATATCAACACAATTTCCTACAGAATAGCGGGTGTGTGAGTAACACCACATTATTTCCATTATTCAAATGACTATTTCTAAGTATCCCCATGGTAACAAATAATTTGGGTATCAAATGTCTCCGATCAATACAAACGGTTGTGTAATCAAACTGCTTTATTCACAAATTAGGTAGTTACAAATGAGTTACGAGTGTGTGATTGAGACAACATTATTTTCATTATTCCAATGTCTATTTTTAGGTATCCCCATGGCGACAAATGATTTGGTATCAAATGTCTAATTGAGAAATATAAACAGTTGTGTAATCAATCACACTGCTTTAATAATTAATTAGGGAGTTACGGAAATTGACTAACCATTATTTCACATATTATGCCAAAATTCCAAACATATTGACAATTTGTATGTATTTACTGGGAGCAATATTCAAGAAACCTGTTCTTGAATTAACACTTTTTTACAAACGTTATGGTGCATGATAAGGGCCAACATTGGTGGTGACATCTGCAACATGTTGAATACATATGAATTGATAGCATCCCTGCAACAGCCCATGGACACAATACAAATAAATACATTTCGTAGTTTTTCATATTTGCTGCACCTGTTTATTAATCTAAATATATGAATTGCTTTGCCATTAATTCTCTACTTTATGCAGACAAAATAATTTGCACAAAAAAAGTTTGTGTGTGAAATTGTTGAAAATTGACCAACATTTTCTCAGATTTTTTTGCAAAACCAAGCAATAATGTCGGACTGACCCACCTGAGAGATCCATATGTATGTAGAACAGGGTTTTTTTCTTTGTTGCCTAACAGGCAATTGATTGACCATCCCTACCTATCCCTACATATCTACAGCTTCACTGATTCTTTTTCAAGGAATCCACACCACAAAAGATATCCACATCAAAAAGTCATGGTCAAGGAACTGTTCAAAGACAGAATATCTCTAATGATACGGAGAGTTGCGTCGGCTCAACAGCAATTCATAAAAGATAATTGATCTGAAGTATGATGAAGTGAAAACGAAATAAGGCTCAATAAGATAGTATAATTATATATCAATTCCCACCAGTGTATAGGAAAGAACATGATGCAGCTTATGATAATGAAGACAAGGCATGAAGATAAGAAAAGTTATGAAGTCAGTATACCATCACCACCATCACCACAACCTATGAAGAAATGTGTAGACAAACACCGCCTGCTGGAATGTAACATATCCCTATATCCCTTCACTAAAGGCGGTCTTTTCAAATAGGCATATCTTCAATTTGGAACAAGTAAAGGTTACAATTTGGATACAGTTATTTGCTGTAAAATAGCAATCTTATGTTTGTTCCATAAGGGAGACCTATTTGAATAGACAGCCTTTTAATTCTCTGTGTGCTAGTAGACCCTTATTACATCAAACCGATTGGCATAAATCATCAGGTGATTATGAAATGTCCTGGTGCCATGTGTTATGTTAGGCAGCCAAATTAGGCCAAGTATATAATTACTACGATTGACGCAGGATATCAGTGTACATGGATATACACTAAAGAGAACTGTGGGATATGTTAAAACATCTAACAGTGTATCAGGCCGTCAATGAGGTTGTGAAAGTTGCGCAACCCATAATGATATAATTAAACAAGTCGTTTTGAGATAAGTAAAAGCTGTCATCTGGCTCATATATATTTGATCAAATATTTGAACACCATCTGTGACTACCCTGAAATAGTAATGATTTTATTCCACAAGATTGATAGTGCAGTGAACTACACAGCACATACTTTAACACATGCATATTTTCAGGTTTGCTTATATTTTTATTGATAAATATATCATGAGCCAGCCGACAAAGTCCATAACCATATCTTGATGAGAGATGGATTGATAGAGTTACTTACACATGCAAATAAACTGAACAGTCTGACAAATGAGGCTAATTATTTGACCCAATCAGAGGCTCAAGATTCATAGCCTCATCTCTCCGACATCTGTCGACTGAACTGAGCGTGTCATTAGTGAGTCAAATGAACTGCGTCCTTAGACATTGGGTTTAGCCTCATCTCACAACTGATATCAATCAACTGAACTATGTATTCACCAGTGTAAATCAACTGAACCGAGTCCTTAAACATGGGCTACTTACCATCATGCAAGTTCCAGTCTGTGTGGCAGAGGCCTTGATTGGTTTGGAGACTTTATTTACAATATTCTGTAGTTTGTGGAGTTGTGAGATTAATGATATGTTGGTTGACTCCAATGTGTCGACCTTTTTTCTAAGTTCACCGTTTTCATGCGTGTAGGAGTCCATTCTATAGTGGAAAAAGGTAAATTTGGTAGGAGCAAACAAACGATTTAATAGCAGTTGTGTACAAACAAATTGTCGCTGTTCTGTCAAAACCTTGTATGTTTTTCAAGGTACCCTCCCGATCTAGTAAACATACATTTTTCCCCAATCCAAACCCATTTTTGTTTGTTTTGGACTGCAGCAATCTATATTAACCTCGAAAATACCAGCTTGTCCATTTATGACATGACCAAGGAGCCATCATGTGAAATATACAGATAGTGATGAAATCAAATTGAATATCATGTTTGTAGTATACAAATACTACATGGTTAGAGGGGAAATAGTGCAATCTATTTTCCCGAGGTACTGGCTACAGGCCTACCACCCCGAACCCGGAGGGTGAGGGGTGGTAGGCCTGTAGCCAGTACCGAGGGAAAATAGTGTGCCCTATTGCCCCGATCATACCATGTAGTATTTGCTTTATTACACCTCACTGTGACTCTGGGGATGAGGTTGTAGGGAAGTAGCCAAAACTACCACACGGGAAATAGCTCAATTTCTTCAATAGCTCAATTTATTATTACTGTGGCCAGCTCAATTGACCAATGAAATTGCAGTATTTATGCCTAGTATCTCATGAATATTTATGAGGTGTAATAACATGTACTATTATAAGCTGAGATTGAAAAACGAATTAAATGCTATGAATTAAATGTCTTGATCCCAAATATCATTCTCTACCCATCCAATAAAATCTTTACCTCAAACGTGCCAAAAATAGGATCTGTTTTGAACTTGTCCTCAACTTGGCAATCAGTCTATAGTTCAGTCAGTTTGGTAAACCTGCTAACAGCAGCGAATGAATTCAGAAGAGTGTGAATGCACAAAACGATAGAATGGCGCATTGTGAATCATATGCGTGATGCTCGCATATACCAGAATAGTGCGTGTAGGCTTGGATTACTTTTACGCACAGAGAGATAAAAACGCATTTCTCTCCAATTTGGAACTGATTAAACTATAGTCAGGAAAGTCGTGAATTCAGCCGCAGGTTTTTATTTTACATAGTGCCTCACATATTCCACCAGTCTGCCATTGTTTTTATCTTTCACAAAGGACAAACCATCACTGGCAAATATAATGTCTAATTAAATGGGCATCTCTGGAAAAGCAGTCATAGTCGGGAGAAAATTCATGATATGGCTGAATCTTTTTGATGATTAATTTGAGTTCCAATATGCCTCCTAATTATAATTTTCAAATGCCATAAACTCAGCATTGACTACCAAATAATATCACATCCTAGCAAGGTCGTTTTAAAATGGCCAGCTGCTGGTACGGATCTCATTTACATAAAAACTGCTTATAGTACTCCACAAAATGGCTATAAATTATCTAAAAATATTTAAAATGCGAAAATAATTACAAAACGCTGTGCTATATCATTAGGATGATGTGGGAAATGTTGTATCCTGACGGACCAGCACAACATATAATCCCATAATGCAATGTATTTCCCACAATGCGGTGCACTTATGAATTAGTTACGTTTCTTAATGACTTACTTTCTTTCTAGTGCTTCAACGTATTCTTTCTTCTTCCTTCTGCTTTCCTGAGCTGAAATCTGTATTGCGAAACAGGATTGGTTAATACATGGGATGAATGGCAAAAGAATTACCAATGATATTTAAGGATCTGTATGGTAAGATGATAGGTTTATACACTTCTACGCCTTGAACTATCTCTATAAATAGCTGTTATGGTGATCAGTGGGTCATAGACATGATTTAGCAAATGGGCCCCCTCATCTCTGTTCATGGCATCGAATCAAAATGGCTTTGCGAATGTGTTGCGATTGTGGTTCGCTCTTTGCAGATAATGTCAGCATTAGGCCAGTCAATAACATGATTCATTTGTACAGTACTGTCAGCGATGGCCACTTACTGACTCACTGATCACCATAACAGCGCCCCTAACCGGAACCAGCATCGGTCAGAAGAGGTATTTCTATAGATGTTTTAATTTTGAGAATGGTACTTAATAACACAATGAAACACTAAATGTCGTCCAACCTCCAACAAAACGTGGAACAAACCACATTTCATCACATGAGATCATGTTTTTCAAGTCGCCTACATTTACCAAAATCAACAAGTTCCTGGATTTGTAAATAATGTACATATATTTATATAATTAATCTATATCTGCTGAATCTATATTTGACCAAGTCCTCCAATACAGGTCTCTTACACAGAATTAATCACTAGGCAGCTATTTTTACAATCAATATTTTGTTAGGTCCTAATTATAGGTCTCTTACACAGAATTAATCATAAGGAAGCTATTATGCATAAATTTATAATAATCTATGCCTGCTGGATCTATATTTGATCAGGTTCATCATCAGGCAGCTATTTTTACAATGTTAATTAATATAACATATTTAATGATAAATGTAGTCAATAACATTGATCTTGTCAATCTTTATTATGATTTCTTGTATATAATTATGTACAAAATTGAAAATGTTAAAGGTGTGTGACTTTTCCCCATCAAAATTAAAATGTTGGTAATTGAAAAATAAGTCCATTTTTTTCTCACTCCTCTGTTATTTTTTTTAGTGAAAAGGTTATGAATTACCTCCAAATAAGGTATACCACCTAGATGTTTGTGTATTACATGTATATTGTTATAAAGGGAAACTTGTATAGAATTTAGAAAAATAAAAAAATAAGAATGTAACACTGAATATGCTTTTATCATGTTAATCATAGTTGACTGCAGTGACCAAATCTTTTGTTGTTTCGCACGTATGTTTTTGGTTCTTCTGCAGTCAGCTATGATATATTTGTAAAGCACCTAGAGAATTATTCTGTTGTTAGCCGCTCAAAAATGTTTTTTTTATTATTATTTTTATTATTAATATGTTGAGAGGTACATGTACAATACTGTTGTGCAACTTGTTCCATACTGATTTTTCTTGTAGTAATATCATGTAGAAAATAGAATAATATAGAAATACTTATTTTCCCACCCATACATATTTCACATTCATAAGTTACAGTGACAGAACAAATAGTTGTGCTTTATTAATTCCATTCCAAAAAGTTGCCAAAATATTGATGTAAATATAATCTTCGTGCAAATGACAAATAAATTATTAAGCGTAATAGAAAAACAATTAAGGAATTCAAACTTTTATTGATTCTATTTTGGTAAAACAAACAAAGGATTTGTTCAATTACTTGAAATTGAATACAGAGCAGACAGCGTGCTTCAGAAAAGTATCAAAAGCGTAATTCTGCATACTGTAAAAGTTGGTAATTTCCAGCAATTATTTATTTACTCTCTGCTGATTTTAAAACATTTTTGTGATTTAAAAGTATTTATTTTTGTGGCTGCTTTACGTGAGAAAAACAGAAAAACAAAAATTAATGTTGCATGAAAATTACTACATTTTACAGTAAGGAAATTACGATTCACCGTGAGAAAAAACAAACAGTGGCAGTTGGATCAAATTTATAATCAATATCTAATATTACACCAGAGGTGTAATTATCACATACGTCACACAATTGCCTGCTGTGGCAAGTATAATAGTGCTTGTTAATTTGTTTATACAATTAGAACAATAGGAGTCAATAGATGTTTCCCGGTGGCATTCGGGTCATATTTATCATCTGTTGGTGGTTTTGAGGCATTTTTTCTTTTTCAGTAAATACATCAGCCATCATTTGTTTGATCATCTTTCAAAGCAAGCCCTCATTCTGAATCCAATCAATGATTTTATTTCCATATTTTTATAACTGGAAGAGTTATTCATTAAATTATACAAAAAAAATTACCGGAAATGTTGAAGAGACCCCATTTTTTTTGAATCTGTACAAAACTCATTTCTACTTGAACGGATATACTTCGGACTTGGGTTACATTTCATGAATACAATGTCTTCATTTCCGCTAGAGTAATTTTCATTTGATGATTAATAGTTAAGAATATGAAATCTTAAATTCCACAAATTTACATCTGATTTTAGTATAAGGTAAGAATGAAGTGTTTATGGCAAGGTTCTACTTAACAACATGGATGGAAAATGTCTTACTCCGGAAGTAAGTCAAATTGACCACAACGCTTTACATAGTTGTCTGTACAAAACAGCTAAATAGTCCTCCCAATTGCCAGAACTTCCTTTCCAATGCCCTCAAAAATACCATCAAAATGCCACAATTTCCTTCAAACTATCAAAATGTTCATAGAAGCTACAAAGCTTCCCAGATTCACCCATTATCCATCATGTTCAATCCCGATGATGATACTTACTTTATTTTTGATTTTCCTCCTGACTTTCTTGAGTGATTTCTCTTCTGCTTTGGTAAGTGGTAGTTTGGTGGGAATGGGATAACCCTCTTGTATTAACGTTCTTCTTTCCTCTTCTGATAATAATAACGGGCCGGATTGAGGTAATCTCTGCAATGGGGAAACAATTAAGAACTTTAACAAATATACAATCAATATTATTTAATACATTGAACTCTTTTTTATCAAGGTGAAAGATCAGACAAAACAATACTTGTTGTACAAAAATATTGTGGGCCTAATTTGTTGCATTTTTACTCGAATTGAAAAATGTTATTTTGAATATATGAGCAAATAATATGACGTTTCGAACTTAGCAGTTAGATATTAAGAATTTATAAACAGATAGTTTGCTGATAGGTAGTAGGACCATATTATTAAACATTTAATATAGCTCATTCAAAGAAAATAAGGAAAGATAGCATTTAAAAAGCAGTATGAGAACCTCATATATCGATCCATCCATTTGGAGAGTAAACCTGGTGGAAGGGCAGGGTATAAGGGGAGGGGAGGGTGGAAGGGGAGGGAAGTAGGAGGGGAGGATTGGGGAACGGAGAAGGAGGGATATGGGAGTGGAAAGGGAAGGGTAGAAGAGTGGAGAGGAAGACCCAAAATCTGATCACAAATCTCTCACCTGTGTATTTGTGAATATAGGTTGTGTAATAATTCTGGTAGTCTGTAATTCTGGTTTTCTGATCATTGGTGGTAGCTGCTGCAGCTGCATTGGTTGTGGACTTGATGGTTCCGAGAGTTGTCTGTGAGGACTCAGGCTGCCCTCGCTGTCGCTTGTTGTACTGCTTGGTGGTGTGGGTGGTAGTTGTATTCTGTCGTATCCTGTGGGATTTAGTTTCAATTAGAAGTTAATTGCAGATTACAACATTATAATTGTGTGTGATTTTTCACACCAAACGGTATCCATCCATGCTTGGTCTTAGTAAGAAAACACATTGTTTATTGCTTGTTGATTATAAACCCATATATTCCAATTCTGCCTACAACAACACTGACTGTGAGTAACTTATTAACAGGTGTGTAATTATTACGTAATTGTTTAAATTCTTGGATCAAAAACGAATCCTGGCTTCAGGCATACAGCATCGCTGTTCTGTCAAAACGTTGCATCTCCATCCTGCCCTTCAGCATGTATATATGAAGTAATACTTCCTCTGTATAACCTTTTGGGCAGTTTGCTCATAACATTATCAAGGGCCAAAAATATGAACATGTATAAAGCAATATTTCCTATGCATAACTGTTGGGCAGTTTTACTTTATACATGCTAAAGAGCTGGAAATGGCAGATATGCAACGATAAACGATGCTTCCATCTGCGTTCACAACTGGAATTTGAACTGTCATCACCTTCATACTTTAGGTGCCATGAAGAATATATAAACCTACCGCTGTTTAATTTATCCATTGTCAGGTGATCGTTCGTATCCATTGTAATCGGTTCCAGTTTTATCTTAAGTGGTATTTCTTTCCTCATCAGAAATGTTGTGGTTGTTCTGGGTATCGTTGTCGTGGTTGCCGTTGTCGTGATCTGGTTCATGTCGGGTGATGTTAGTCGAAGATCAATGGGAAATGCCATTTCTGTTGTGATTTCTGGTTCCTCGTAGTCGGTGTTGGTAAATGAGCATTCAGAGTCGGTATCTTCAGTTTTTACGATGATTGGCTGACTTGTTTCGTTGTTGTCTAGTAGGGGAAGTTCTAGTTGGTTCTCTTCAAAATCTGCAGGTCACAAAATGGAAGATTTCGACACATTTTAAACGATTGTTTGATTTTTTCTTCTTCTGCACTGTTGATATTTTGACTCAAGTGATAATATGTACAGTTAAATATATATTGGAATTTTATGTTTTTTAATAGGTTTCAGCATTGGTTGGTGAAATAGTTTAGATTTAAAAAAAAGAATACTAGGCCTATGGTATAAGTATGTTTTAATGTTGAATTTTGGCTTTTGTAAAATGATATGGAGATGCCTCACAACAAGGATATGCTGCACTTATGTTGTTTCTAAATAAAACCAAACCAGCTTTGGAACAACAGCTTGAAATCAAGATAATAAACATAAAGATGATTATGCCATCGAAAAGTAAGAACATCACAGCTGTCTATGTTTATGTTGTATAGATTACAAATATGGTTTTGTCTATCCTGATAAGAACTTCTCGGAAATTATACAAATATAACCAGCCCATAAATTTTTAGACAAATTTATATTTCCCCTTTAAGACTTTGAGCCATACTACATTAAGTTCTAAAAGCCCAAAAGTGGAACAGACTACAGAGGTTGACCATTATAGGGAGGGGGTTATAGATTTTCATATCCTTTGACCGTTCAAATTCAGTGTCCAGAGAGGAATGCTTTGGACAATAATAGTATTATGTATTAGGGTGGCTAGAGGTATATAAATAGATTCCAGAGGTAGGTATACTCTTTATATCAGCTCAGGATTGGAGGTGACGTCAGTGCGTCATCTAGTGATAGGCTCAGCACTTCTACGTTATGGCCGACTTTCTTCTTTGACCGTACGCATACAAATAGCGCCACATCTGAGTAACATGCCTGATGTCACAGTGTGTTTGCTACAATACGCCATGCACTGATGTCACATCCAAACTTAAGGTGACACAAAAGTATAGCTGTAATCAGTTCAATAATTTCCCAATCGTTTTAAACAATTCCAACGGGTCTGGCTAGAAACCGCCTCACCCGCGTAGTGCAATTTCTCCCAATGTAATGCAGTGCATCATTACACATTGCATCGTGCATTCAACATACAGACAAATTCTAGCCTGATGCATAGATCAAGAAATTATTGATTGAACTGATTAATGATAAGTAAGAATTGAATACAAATTTTATTTTCAGAAAAAACAAACAAATTACCCACCTTGCATACCTTCCAGCTTAATATTTTTCATGAGGGGTGAACAAGGTTCATTGATCATGGAATAGCTGTGTTCATTTTGTATGTCCGGTGTGTCATCAGGAGTAGGTGAGAGAGAACCAGGTCGGATCCGATCGGACAGTAAGGGGTCTTCAAACAAACTATGATACCAATCCGTAGATGCGGAGTGAACGCCATCGTCAAAACTGTCAGGGAATGGCTGTGAAATGGAAAGAGAGAAAAAAGAATTTTGAATTAGACAAGACTCTAAACAAACTATGATACCAATACATTGATGAAGAGGCAATGTCATTGTCAAAACTGTCAGAAAATGGCTGTGACTTGGAGAGAGAGAGAGAGAGAGATAGGGAGAGAGAGAAAAGAATTGTTGAATTAGACAAAGAGAGAAAAGAATTGTTGAATTAGACAAAACTCCATAATACCCCCCCCCCCCCCCCCTCCATATATAACATTTTCATTTAGAAAAAAAGTTGACAAAGTTGAAATACATAAGATGTAAACAAACTACGCCTCTACATTACACAAATACATGTATCCTGTATGGAAAGTATAAATATGTGTAGAGCAAATTACAAATTTCCTGAAAATGTGCAGCTACTTCTAATTCCCACAAAACTACATAATTCAAACAAGTGGGTGTGTGTAAGTAAATATGAAATAATTCAATGTGTTTGTTCAAGTCTGGCATTAGGCCAAATAGGCCTAATATCCTGATCTATTCTCAACCAAAACTCAACATTCTTTCACAAAATCACAATGTGCATGGCAGAAGTTGCAAAGATCAACTATTTCTAACAAAATCTGTAAATCATCACTTCTGACCTTTCAAATGATTTAACAGTCTGTGATTAAAGGCCAAGTCTAGAAACCAACAATTGAAGTGGTGGGATAGTGGTTTAACAGCTTGTCATCCACATACATGTAGTGTACAGTAAGGTTATTTGGGAAAAGAGGGTTCAGAGAAGGCAGTGGAGACGGATGCCATCCCCTTCAACCTCAACAACTCACTGTCCATTTATGATGAGTTGCCAAATTGTAGGCTACATGCATTGAAAGTTTCGAAAATAAACTATGAAACATATTGAATGTTTGTTTGACTGTGAGAGAATTGATGGCATCCGGCCGATGTTATTATTTCCCACTTATAACTACATATTTAACATGATAAGCACAATAACAAAGTGACTAGCAAACCACAAGCTATCCCTCACCCTCTGGATGTTATCATTGTTATCTTATTATATCTATCATTGTATTCACAAGAAACAATCATGTGATTGGGAACAACTGTATCAATCAGATTCATAGTCCATCCAGTCTGTTCATGATCTTAACACGCAGATGTGAACATCTATCTTTGGTTAACATTACTGTACCAAACCAAAATATCAACTGTGACTAAAGGCACAGCCTTGCCTCCGACTCCCCATGGAAAGCCAGTGGCAGGCTTGGTTATTTCAGCCACACTGATCACAATTTTGATAACCAAATTAATAAATTATTATATTTCATGTATGCAGGATTAAAGAATATCCATAATGATTTTTAAAATATATAATGCATATACCCGTTGAGTAAAGCATGATATGTCATGAAAAATCATATCACTCATATCAATCATGTCACAACCCCGGTCACAACAGAGAACAATAGGCATGTGATTTTAATGTACACATTTTGTGAGACAAAAGACCAATTCCATCATGGTTCACTGTAATACACTGCGAGAGTTTGTTTTATTTTTAAACATTACAAATCAGGATGTTAATGTTATTGTAGAAACATGTTCTGGATATACATCTTTCCACTGTTAAGCGTTAACATTTTGATATTTTCATGGATATGACTGTAAAGCCTCTTTAATATTGGTAAATATTAGTGATGATCTGGAATGTGAAACCTGTTCATCTAGTGACCTGATCATCTGATTACCCTTCTGATGCTATCACCCAAATCCACCATAGAAACAAGTGTCAACCTGTCAGGGCCACAGACTGAGGCTACAAGCTGATGCAATTTTTGGTATCAATTGCAAAAGATATTCTAGATAGATACTCAAAGTTGGTCTATTAATTATGGTCTTACTCAAAGTTGCAGGTAAGGGATGCACCATTTGATAACCAGGGGGGGGGGGGGATGGAAGATTGGGTCGGGCAGAATTATATTTTTGGGCTGCCGAAGGTGGCGACTTTTTTTTTTTTGCCATCAAAGATGGCCGTGTTTTTTTCTCTATATTTAATGTTTTCCTTTATTTTCAGTCAATTTGATGCCCTGCCCCTGGATATAAAACGGTGCTTCCCAAAGCTTTAGAAATTAGGCCTGGGTCTGATGCCCTCTTAAATGTGGAAAATTCTGGTAGGCCTTGGCCGTTTTTGTAATACATTATTTTGTTTTGAGAGGGTTGATAGCCTATGAATATGTTGTATGCTAATGCTCTTAAAATTAATACTGACTGGACATTTTCCCAGGATTGAAAGCCACTAATCCAGACAGGCTGTACTACCCTGTTGCCTAGTATTATTTATGTGTAAATTATTTTTGTTTTCCTTTTTTTAAATCACTTGCCTGAAAGCCCAAATCCGCTTTGTAAAAATGTACTCCTATTCTTCGCCAAGTACATGATGCATATCAACCATCTTACAAAACAGGTCGAAATTCATGATTAATATAGCTTGAAGTAAAATTAATATCAGAATCAAAACAAAATAGTTCCAGATATTCATATTCTGAATATTTGAAAATATCACTGGGTGAAGAAAAATAATGGCTTCCCAAAGTAGCAAAAAACCAGCTGTGTTTATATGTAACTTAATGAACCAATGAAATTAGAGCATTTCATCACTGGTATGTACATGTACATGTAGACCAGCTAATTTTATAGCAGTCAAACATGTCAATGCACCCACTGATTCCATGGGTTGTTTAAAAGAGTGAGTTACCAATTTGCGAGTCATAATACTTCCAGGAATGAATGAGTTACAATTTTCTAGATCCTTGAAGGCTTCCCTCTTTTCCATTAGCAAGTATTTGTTTATCGGTGATATTTGGCCTATTTAGGATTATTTTGGCCAAATTAAATTCTTAAGCATTTTGAGCCAGATTCTATTAGATTGAAAAAAGAGTTTTGATATTGTATCTAGTGCCCCAAAAATTGCACACCATTTCCACTCGTACTATAGATATGGTTGGTGACCATAATACTCATCTCTTTCTTATGGATGTTCAAATCCTCAACCAGTGTAGCCTTTGAGCACCTGGGGAGGGGGCACTAACATTGGAAAGGGGTATAGGTATAGTGCCTTATGAGCTTGCATCAGCTCTTGGTCTTAAAAGACCGTTTAATTGAAAATTCAAAAAATCATGAACATTTGCATTCCAAAGCCCAATTTTTGTTGATGGGAGGACTGGGGTGGGTGTATTCGAGACCCTACTTTGAGGAGAAAATTAGTTCTTAAAACTCTATTTTCAATACCCTGGATGGCACACCCCTACCCAAAAATAAGTTGAGTGCCCCCCCCCCCCCCCCACCACGGCTCCTACCCACCCCTTACCATCTACCCGGCCATGAACCTCATCCTCTACCCACAACCCAACCATATACAGCCCCACCTCACCCCATTAATACTCTACTTGAAATGAAAACTCAACCTCGCACACACTGTTGAAGGATGTATATGTTATAGCTCGCTCTATAATTACTCCCTACTAATCCCTACCTGATCCACACATAACTAGTTGCCAGTGCTGGTTCATTAAACCAACTGTGGGGATCAAGGCTCAAGGTTCACCTGGAAGTTCATCTAGAGTTTAGTATAATTTCATGTAACCAGTGCAACAGATGGTTACCTTGCACCATGTCATAATTAATAAACAAATCTGTGTATACACAAGTAAGACCACAAGCTGTATAGTATACTGTAAAAGCTGAAATATTCGCGGTGGTTTTATTTTCGCGCTTTTCGCGCAATATCTTTTTTCGCGAAAATTACAACATGCGAAAATATTGTTTTCAACATTCATGCAATGCATCCCGAAAGTCGCCCACGAAAAAAACAATTCGCGAAATGTCTATGATACCAAAATGCGCGAAAATATCTTTACGCGAAAATATTGGCTTTTACAGTACCAGCAAAGATTTTCTTTGATACCATTGACTTTGCTTTTGAAATTCACTTACTGGACCCATCCTCTCACACACACAACCCTAGGTAAACACTCTACATTGTAAAATGTTTATCTAAAGTATAAATGGGAAAGAGTTTTATGCAAATTTGCCAATATAATATTTTGACTAATTTCTAATGGTCTTGAGACAAAGAAAACCATATTCGGCAAGAAAGTCACCATCTATATATAAATAGGTTAAAGCCCCTTGCTGTGTACTATAGAATACTATACCATTCCCATTGGGTACCTCTCACTCTGCCCTGTTTTCGAACTGCACTGTAATTGGCTAAATCATGTTGCCAAGTTATGAGATTACCCCCAGTGGCGTCCTATGAATTTGTCAGACAGTTTTGTCAGAAGGTTCATGACCATGATCTGTGAGTTCCTTCCTTTCAAAACAACAGACCACAACAGGACTTGCCCAACAGGTTGATTTACAAATACATTTTTCAAAGGACCATTTTTTCTAGAAACTACTATGAGTATACCTACAATGTATAAAATTGTAAGCATGATTTTGACTCAATTGTGATTCATTTTATTGAATCCTTGAATCCTATATTGCCAAAAAAAATGTTCATTTATTAAAACCATTGATGAATATTTTGCATGCTCTCCAATAGTGAAAATAAATAACTGTGAAAATAGGGATTTTTTTAAAATGACCCATCATCAGAATTTAATGTCATTGGTATTTCCCCTCATTTACTAAACTTTAAGGATTTTTTTTAAAATTTGGGTCTATGGCAACAGATGGTTTTATTCCATTTTTGTATTTTAAATGCTATTTTCGAAATGTTCAAAAACATGTTTGTATATAACCGTATAGATACCTATATGGCATGTCCCTCACTCAGTGGGTGTATATCAAGGGGAGAACATAATTTCCCTCTAGAAATAAGCTTAGTTGATGCATTACGCCCAGTAATAACAATAACAAGAAAAAACTTTCACATCTTTATTATGACAATCAAACCAATACGAGATAGATTGAAATGAATCTTCATAGCATACAATTGGCATAAATGTAAAATGATCATTATTTCCCTTTAAAACGGCATACTATTAATAATATTATTTATAACCAAGTACGCAATCAAATAGCAATTTCCTATTGGTTTGCGTGAATTACAATTTCCTCTTCATTTATTGAAGCTTTTACTTAGAATTTACGTAGATTGTTATAAAAAATATTACTAATGGTGCATACAAACTCAAATGCTTGAGCTCGCTGATAATAATAATATTCCAAAATGAGATGTTAAAATCAATAAAAGCTACCTGCAGGAGTGCAGTTCGGTAAAAAAGATGGAAAAAAAAGAGGAAGAAGCAATATTGAGACATATTGTCAAAAAAATTAAAGATTATTTTGCTTGCATGGTTTCAGACAGGAAAAACTACAATCTGAAATAGTAAGTAGTCACACATGATAGATCTAGGCACAAAGTTGGTTAAGCTGTTGCATGTGTGTTTGTCTAGTCTCAAGGGAAAAATTTCAAGTGGACTTTTTTAAGATGAACAAATATACTCAGTGAATTCTCCATCAAATGGTCTGGTTTTGTTAAGCCATTGAATTAAAGCAAGTTCATGAATTTGTAATGTTCATTATTTACATCGAGCCATCAAATTAGCATTTGTACTATACCCTCACCAGATACTTTCTAGTTTCTGTTACATAATGCCATTGGAGGCCTGTTTACATGTTGTTGTTAAGCCTTTGCTGTTTGACGGAAACACCTCATATCCACAACATGTTTGTACAGTACGGAGGTAGGACTAACATTAACATACCCAATGTTTTGAGAAGCTTACACATAAAATGAATAGCGATTAAAATTGAACAAACTTATTTACATTTCATGGAATGGACTGGGAATTGATTATAGATGTTTGCGGACCCAATGGTGTTGACTGTTTTGTTCCACCTCCCAGCAACAGTACAAGAATAATTCCGCACAAATACATAGGTATACTATTATAGCAGGTAATGTGAAGATACACAAAAATCCATTTATCAAACAATTTTGAAAGGAAGTTGTCAAATTCATGTCTTTGCCATGACATATTTCTTTTATTCGTTTACAACAATTGGGGTTTAATTTTCAAGTTAAATATCATTAAACAAAAAACCAAAATAATGGAAATCAATTTTATAAATCCAAGAAAACGTACATTGTACATGTAGTTCATTAGGAATTTCCAATGGGCAAATATAATTGTGGTCAGTGTGGGTTGGGTAGGTAGGGTAGGGCATCTGACAACAAAATATCATGATTTGTTTGGAACCTTTCATGCATTTGCTTGAACCCTGGATAACCACTTGATTACAGCAGTGACAGTTAACTGTCGCTGATTACAGTCCATGTCTTTGGTGTACAGGTTAACATAATTATACACAAACTTACCAACCATGACCCATGACCATCTTTTTGACAACTTTACTTAGCAAGTTGTAATTTGTATGTGATAAATTTTTCACACCTTTGCTGATTTTGATCAATTTTGATTGATTTTAAATTTTGCAAGTTTGAAAGTTCATTAAACATTTACACACACAAAAAAAAGCTCACAAAAAGTGTGAGAATTAATTTGGCATACAAATTGTCCACATCTACAGTATAATCACTGATTACATTAAAGAATAGTTGCTTCTATCAGTATCACATAAATCCCCCCCCCCCCCCCCATCAATCAAGAATCTATATTATTTCAAATTTGAAATGTTTATACTTGTTGCTTTTACATCCAACTTTGGCCCTGCAACATATACCAGGGCGGCAAGCCCCCCCCCCCCCCCCCCCCCCATCAATCAAGAATCTATATTATTTCAAATTTGAAATGTTTATACTTGTTGCTTTTACCTCCAACTTTGGCCCTGCAACACCAGGGCGACAAGGCCCCTTGTAATTGTAAAATAAGTTGGATATAGTGCAGATCAATATAAATCCCAGATTATTCATGATTTAATGCTCATCTAGACTGCTATCACTCAGTATTATTAATATAACCAGAGATGATCAATGAATATCACTAAACACATCATGTATTTCTTCCATCAAAAGAAAACAGATTATAGAACTTTTTAGCATCACTACCGTTAGTGAAGCAACATAGATTTCCCTACTGTACTAACTACTACGTCGAAGTTAGTAATTTAATACGGAAAAAATGTGGCCATTCTAAGAAACAAATGGTTTGATGTTAACATTTCAATTATTCCTGCTGTACATACCGGTATATGCAGGTTGAATAAGGCAAGGATTATAATGAGCACCTACAAATTATTGTTTTCAAAATTATTTTGCAAAATATTCATTAAATGAAGCATACTGATATCCACTGATCACCATACCATTCATCGAAACAAATTAGGTCACCACTGGGTCACTTTATTTATTCAATACACTTTCTTTCTTCAATAATTCAACCTTTTGGGGGAAATTGTCATAAAACCAATGACCATGTATATTCAAATTGTAGGGCTTGACTAACCTTGATTTATTATGAATGAATGATTTAAGTAGGAGGGACAATTACATAAAGGTTTTCAGGTTTTTTGGTTAATTCAGCCAATGTGAATTTTCCCACACCCAAATAAGAGCATGGCCTTGTTTAAACACCAACATTTAGTAACCATTAGTTTCAGATGAACAGGTTTATTGAAACCACCCCACTATCACTAGCCCAGTTTTGAAATTATGTTGTTGACAACTTCACTGAAATGGACATTAGAGATAATTGAGTGTAAAATAGGTCAAATCAAACCAAACTAAAGGTCAAATTCATTTAAATTCCTTATGTAAAGACTTTGACATTTTAAGGTCACTTCGAAAAAATGCATTTGCTACATGTATGCTTAAATATGCAGGAGTAAATTCTGTTACACCCTTCACAGAGGTATTCATACCGATGTTGGTGTGTAGGGTATAACAGAATTATGCCAATACTGTAAAAGTCAATATTTTCGCGAGAAGATATTTTCACGAAAATGGTCATAACAGGCATTTCACGATTTTTTATTTTCGCGATTTTTCAACATTTGTGAACGAAACGGTTAATAATAATAATTTTCGCAAGTTTATATTTTCGCGGTTGAGGATTGATTGATATTGAAATTCGCGAAAATAAAAACCTCACGAAAATGTCTACTTTTACAGTATGCATCACAATTATTCATCAATGGTAATAAATTTGGATAACTTTGTAAAGAATTTTTTAAAACAAAATGTTGTCCCAAGCTAGAAAACAATAAAAGTGCTCATTGTAAGTTTACAGCTGCATAATTCTCAATACCATGGTGACCCTCCCATTCATTTACTAATTCTCATTATTATTATGATTATATAACATATATGAAGCATCATACAATACTATTTGTAATTAAGATCTTACTACTGCTATAATTTATTCAGTTCAAAATTTGCGAGAAATATTCGGTTTTTATCTCTCCGCACACTAAAGTAATCCAATTCCAAAGCATGTGCGCGCGATTATGGCCGCACGCACACAATTTTGGTCGCACGCACGGGTCACGCATATGATGCACAGTGCGTTTGTTGCCTTCAATGTGCCTGTGTCCTTTTGTAAGTTTTGGCTTTTTGCCAATTTGGAACTGATCAAACTATACTTACAATGTACATGTACAGTAACAGGACAGTACATAACTTGGACTCTTAACTTTGAAAGGAAGGAAATATTACATAGACTTATGAAACACAGGTTGCCCTGATAAAACACAAGTTACACACAACCATTACATTTCTGTGAATCAGCGAGATTAACATTGTGATGTCATTTTTAATTTAATATAGGGCAGGGAGGGGGGCTGGACTGTGATAAATTTTAATAATATTGAAATTTCTTTTTAAGATTGCAAGTAGTAAGTGAAGGTTAAAATAGAATTGCAGGAAATTAAAGACAGACAATGTAGCATCCCTCAAAGAGGACATGCATGTAACCAAGAACAGCAAAACATAGAATATCTGATACAGCAATCCTTATTGAAAGTATTAGTGACAAGAGTATGGAATGTGTTCTAGACATAGCTAAGTTTACGAAGAAACACCATTATTTTTAGATGCCATGAGATGGCAATATTTTGTCTCTTAGATTTTACTTAATCTATGGAATAGCCACTGGTTCTCTGGTGTAGTGCATCTTAGAATATGTAACCTTTGCCAGGTCAACTGCATCACGCTATTAACTACGAACCCCTGATCACATTGATCATCATAACACACACCTATGGCAGAATCATAATTTGGAACAGATGCATGAGCCCAGACTTGAACCAATAACAGGTATGAAAATGAAAAAACTTGAACAGCCTGAAAAAACTTGTGAAATCGGCCCATAAAAGGCTGAAAATAAAAGAAAGTGCGGTAATTTGGAAAGCAAAATAGCCTGAATTCAGGCCACAGCCTGAAAATGTGCATGCCTGCAATAATAACCAAGAGTTACTATGCAAAGAATTGAAACTAGATACAACAACTAGCCAATCAAATCCCAGCTTGAATAAAGATCTATACACTCCATTGACTAATCAGATTTGAGATTACCCTTATGACCCTCTTAAAGCATCTTACACATAATCCCTGATCCATCACAAAACCCTTAAGGCAGACAACAGATGAATGGGGAAGGAAATAATGCACGGAATATCAATAGATGAGATTATCCATTCAACACTGGAAGTCAAAAAAAGAAATAGCTCTGTGAAAGGAAAATCAACTATCCATAACATTTCAACTTTTGACCAGGTAATCTACTACTTCAGAGGAATGCCCTGATTGGTATTCAAATGTAAAGTAGTGAGTGAACATAATGAATGAACACATTCAAACAGACAATAGCTTATCAAAACCAAAGGGTCTGTTAACCTTGATAGTAGAAAATGCAATGGTTAACCCATCCATGAAGCTAGAAGACCATCCATCTTGTCCATAGAGTAAAATGTGCAAAGGTGTAATTAATTCAATAATAATTAATAATAAATAAAACATTAATCATGACTAGTACTGCACAACTTATTGCAGACTGCACAACTTATTGCAGAAAATGTGGTTAACAATTAGAGATTGACATGACGTCAGAACATGTCTGAACAATTCTTGAAAGGGAATGCACAATTCAAATTAAGATCTTTTTTAAAATTAAAAATCTTACTTGGGGCAGGAAAGGACTTGGGGTAACAAACAGTTGACTGTAACTATGGTAACCATAGCTGTAACATATGTCCATGAAAATGAAAACTAGACTTTAAAGGGGCACTGAGCGATACATATGGGATTGCGCCCTCACTTTAATCTAGAAATCAGTTATTTGCACTTGCGTAAAACTTGGGCATATACATGTACTACCATCTAAAACCGTTTACCTGAATTCACCATCTATCATGTAAAAGTTCACAATTTTGGTAATTTCGATGTAGATCACATCGATATAGATCACATCGATATTATCAGCATCACTCGCCACATAACTTGCTTCAACCAGATTTCATCACCATATCAACCGTTTCCCCATAATTCATTACACTTCTGGGTTTCTACATACTTTATAATAATTATATTGAAACCATTCCTCTTTTCAAAATTTCATTTTTCTTGGCAATCTCTCAATGCCCCTTTAAACAAGTGACTCCCAAGATGGAATAAAGGATAACAATACTGGGAGTCCATGTCCAATACTGTAATGTTTTGGGCTATATTTGTGGTTAGGCTATTGGACTATGCCATGCACGATATTTAAACATTGCTGTTCTGTCAAAACCTTGTATCTCCATCTGGCCCTTCAGCATAGTTATTTATAAGAAATATTGGAGTAATTCTGTTATACCCTTCACAGAGGTATTCATAGTGCATGATATTTAAGAACGACGCATACTACCGATGTTGTGTATAGGGTATAACAGAATTATGCCAAATATGTCTTATGTATATCCTTTGGGCAGTCTGCTCAAAACATGTTCAAGGGCCAAAAATACATCCGATCAAATTGTTTAGAGCCGGCCCCTGAACATGTATAAAGCAACACTTCCTATGTATAACCATTGGGAAATTTTACTTCATACATACTGAAGGGCCGGAAAAACAGCGGATGATGTACATGTATAAAATAGCTGGGCATTGACCCTCCCTAATGGTCCTTGAACTGGTTGTACAATCAGCTGATTCAAACCAAATAGATAGTATTCAAGGTTAGGTCCTTTTTCATTGAAAAGTAACGCAATCACATTATAATCAGTTATCTGTTCACTGGTTAAAGTTAACCTTCCTATGTTATGTCATACATGTATGTAAATGTACGGATGATAATTAATGGTCCCTGGAACCAGGGTTTTAATTCAGGGATTTTTTTATTGCATAGCAAACTGCTACACAAAGTTTGTTTTGCATAGCAAGTATAATATTTTGCATCACATTTTTTTGCTATACAAACATAAGCAGTTTTTTTTGCTTTTTGCTTTTTCACCGGGCTCCGGAAAAGAAAAAGAATTCAAGTAAATAAGCTTATTTTTAGTCCGATTTGTTGGCAATAATATCCATAAGTTTGTAGTCTTTATTTACCTTTGTAAATATAATGAAACACTAAGATGTACCCATCTTCCATTATTATTTAATAAACAATGCCCCTCTGCCTCGTGGCTTTTCATTCATAAAAAAAGAATCTCGCTAAAAAAGAATCTCGCTAAAGTATCAGAGACCGCAATTTCGGCGGTCGAAGGCTTTATAATGCACATGCTCGAGTCACAACGTGTGTTATCAAATTACTAGTATGACATTATTTTCTCGGGCCTCTGGAAAATATCCAAATTTTGTTTGTGAATGAAAAATTGTAAAACGCCCTTTCCCACGGTCACAACGCATGCGTGATGATGATTTTGGTCAGTCGACAGTCGTAGTGCATGATGGGGAGGGAAAATGGCAATCGCCGCGATTGGTTGTGATTTTGTAGTTAGCTACTGATTGCCAAAATAATGATGGCAAAAAATGGCATTATCGGCAAGAAATCTGAGTCTGACTATCAATGCATCGCATCGCAAGGTATAGAATTGAGGGCTTGAGGCGCAATTACTCACTTTTGCATCTCATTTTGCGATGCGATACCAGTGAATTTGAACCCTACCTGGAACCATCTATGCTGGAACATAGTGTATAGCAGCCTAAATCATGTACATGTAGGCCTACAATCACATGGTACAATTTAGCTCCGGTACCAAGTTGTGGGCATCGCCGATTTTTGAGGATCAATTTTGTGTTTAGGCATTTCAAAAGCTGCTTAAAGATTTTACCCACGGTTAGGAATTAGCATTTTGACACAATATTGATTATCATTAAGATCAAGAGAGAAGTTTGAAAAAGTAATCTCTGTTACAAAAATAAGCAACTTATAAACACTTTAGGAGAACCTGCATTTTCAACAATGACCTGAAAATCTAAATTTCCTCACAAACTCTTGACCCAATTTAAATGACCATCTTTTTTATTTTTTATTTAAAAAATACCACCACAATGAATGCATTTATGTTGTATGTGTGCATGTGGGATATTGTCTTGCTGGTGAATCAACAATTCTTAAAAGATGACCTTTTTATGATTTTTGTTGTTGTTTTTTACACTAGAAATTAATAAAGAAAAAAATCAAATAAAGCAATGAACCATATTTGCAATGAAGGTGTTTTTCTGTGTGTATTAATTTGTTCTTGTTTTTTTAGTGTTGATTATTTTTTCAGAAGTTAAAATTACAGATGGAAGTCCACATGTGTGCCCATGGCCCATGGTAGTAACCACTGATAGCACGGTCTGATTCACAGTGGGAGGTGTATGATAAACATTACAGGAGAGTGAAAGTGTTATGGTTTTGTACTAATTAACACTATACCATTGCCATTGCCAATGCCTCAGAGTGTTTATTGGCCCAAGAATGTCACAATCAAGAATACACACCAATATATAGATTTGAATAAAATTATATTTTACTTAATCATTTATATAAACAAATATAAAACATGAGTGACATGGATTGTTTTGAGTTCCCCTTTCCATGCCTAGTGGTAATTTACTAACAATATGTTAAGCGCGACTGTCCATGCTAAAGTACTTCCATGGGTGGAAAACTAAAGATAATTAATATCACAATTGATAGTCAAAGTAGCCCACTCAACAAACATTGGGCTAAAAGTAGCCCAATAAACACAAAATTGAGTTACTTCTTCGGTTTTGTGCCAAACCACAGATGGTATCTGTACCAAACTTATGGTGCGATGCCCAGCAGACCAGACTGCCTGGTATCTCGCTAGTTGTGGCGTTCACGGTCAAGTGAACTTCTAGCTAGCTGGGTTTAGGTTTACTAGATTAATTGAAAGGGCGACCAGTAAACTGAATTTCCTCTATTGGTAAAGTTTACATCAAATTTTAAGAATATTTCATAGTGAGGTGCATTTCAAAAGCTACTGGGTAGCAACTGCATCAAATCAAAGACCATCTTCGTCTTTAATAGCCTTTTTCATCAAAAGTACAAACCCATCATTCCAACGCTACAAAAATAATCCTTTCACCCACATCACAGTGAGATGTCAATGAAACATTTTGGTCTAGACAGTTCAGTTGGGAATGTACTTTAAATAGAACCGCCTGTCATTAGGCTATATACTGTATAAACAGACAAAAGAATTTGATCACTGAATCAAAATGGTGTCTACAACCGCAGGAAATTAATCTGATGCTGAGAGCGAAAATGATCTATTGTGATCCCGTTGTGTTAAAGACATGTCTTTGGACAAATTAACGATTATATAAATATTCTATAGTAAAATACTATCTGAGATTTTATCCAGATTATCAGAGTAGCTTACAAAGATTTGTGGAAACAGTGTATCATATTTTGGAATTTAATTACAGATAAAGTATTGCGTATTATAATTATAACACAACCCTGAACATTACATGTCAGAAGATGATAAAGAAAGAAATACTAAAAAGAAGAGGGAACTATTATAGCTTTCTATCTGGGAATTTTTGATTGCTTCCTGAGATATAAACATTTCCCCAGCCCTGGGTGGAAGGCTAATATAGTACGTAGCCTACAGGTAGTCCTGAGCCCTTTTCCTGCCTAAAAAAGACACATTTCTTGGAGTTGGACTTGGTGCGAAGTCTAGACAATGTATGTAGGCCAATATCAGCAAACAGACCATGAAATTGACAACATGATGATGATCCACGTGTAGTTTCCTTCAGTTTAATTTGATAACCATTTATCTTGAATTTGGAAAGTTTACGGAAGTCTTCACTGTACTATCGATTGTACGTTTTATTTGTCACATCCTAACCCTACCTACACATATTATTTATAAGGGTCATGCAATGTATCACAAAACCCTGCCAGACACTGATACAAAATTAAAACATGTTATTTGAGACATCCTGGAAATGTACTCAATTCCTTCTGATGGGATATTCGTATCTCAAACAGCAGCCTAAAAGGAAATATATTTATGCTTTATATTTTGAACATGTTCTTGGAAGTCAGTGTTGTTTTATACAGACATGGGTCAAAATTATTATTGGATTTGGGCATTTGATGGTCAAATGCATTACAGTACTGGCCTTGCATTTAGTTGTTTGCAAACAGGAATTTATATATTGAATGTGAGCTAGGGATTCTAAAACATGGTGTCAACCATTTGTTAACGAGGTTCACTGCATCTCTCGCTTACAGTAAGTTTTTATAAAGTTTAAAAATGAGTCAATAGAATTTTAAAAAAACAACATTACAATTATATGAACTTTCCATTATAGATGACCATGATTGATACCCTGGATACACCATAATACCAAATAATTGGCCCATGGATTAGTGATTTAGTCCAAGACCAACATTTCCAGAATCTGGCCAAGAAACATAATCCAGGGAGGGCACCATTTTACCCTTGAGTACACAGTTGTCATGGCAATGTCTAGCTTGGAGGCTATGTATATGATGTTCCATGAGTGCCCGTGAGGGCACGAATGGAACATTGACCACCTTGAAAGTTTTTGGCCGATCTTCCCTGAAATTCAACAAACTTGCCTTCGGGGTCTTCGCCAAAACATAGCTGCTCCCTCTTGAAATTGCGATGTTCATCTGCTGACCGAAGACCAAAACATTTGGCTATATAGTAATATGTGGTGTGTTGTAATTGAACACTTGTGTCAAATCCAAGTACTCCATGTTCCCAAAGTTTACTTTCCTGATCTCTTGAGATTGGTTGTGCTTGTTTTTTTACAACACCAACACCAATTTTAGTTAATTCCCTGCAGCGGGCCTCCAATGCTCTTTGCGTTTGAGCAAATGCAGCGCTATTCTTTTGGAACAAGTTAACGTGCATTTGTAATTCTTCCCTCATATGGCGTTGTATTCCAGCAACAAGTCCACGGATTGTATCTGGAACGTACGGGTCACCATCTGCCTTGCATATCTCCTGGACGAAAAAAGCTACTGCCTCGTCCAAGTCTGTTTCACTTGCTTGATGGAGTCTGTCCGCAAGAGGAACACATGTCCCTGCCAATAATCTATTTGTTACTGCTTCATTACGTGCTGTAGCCCAGCTATTCCATGTTCTGGTTGCATAAAGAGTGTTTTTCATGGTGTTCATTGGGATGCGTTGTTGTATTTTAACATCTAAAGCCTCCTTGCTTAAAAACTTGAATCTTTTACTGGTAGTGGTTTCCATGTTCACACATGGACCGCCTTAGCTTGTTTGTGATGTGCTGGTCTTGTCCACATTGAACAACCCCTGAAGGTAACAGTATTCACTATAAACAGTTGAACAACCTTTAGCCCACTAGATACCATTTTACTACATATGTTTCATAATTTTGTTAAGTGTAATTGAACGCTCTATAAGGGCCTCCCAAGAAGGTGACATTGTTAATAGACCCATGATATAACAACTATTTTGGGATGATACCTTGATTAATGAGGTCATGTTTCTCTCGGTTTGTGACTAGCCACTGTGGACTACTATTAAATAAATACACACTTAACTGGAAAATGTCATATTTAACCCTTCTTTCAGTTGGTCCACAGTTGAACCTTGACAAGAAATCATTATTGACTACTCATTTTTTAAGTGTGTATATTTACAGGATTTTTGCCCAGACATATCCATCTGTCATCACTGCACTGCCCTTGTTTGGTGGTTGATCTGGCTAAGTTTATAATTACTCTATCGCTTCATTTCTCTGGTATAAATTGTATGATGTGGATTTCTTTGTTTTTGAGTAGGGTATTCAACATGTTTCAGCAGTGTCTGTTTGACATCAACTCAAGGTACAAGAATCATGTACAAGCTGAATATGCCCAATACTCTCACTGTAAACAAGGTGTCTCTAGAGCTGAAATCGCAACCTTGAGCGTACAAAGCAGCATATGGTCACCTTGTCAAACACATTATACCACCTGTGTATGTAGTAAATAATGGTAAAGGTTCCCAGTCTAGTCAGCAGTATTCTCTTGAACTTGGAAGTGGTAGGTGCAAAGACCTTTGGTGGTGTGACTGCTGGGTTTGGGTTGACTTATGGAGTTTAAAGCAAATTTAAAATAATAAAAAAACATATTCAGCATCCAGACTCTTTCAAAAAAAGAAAAGGCGGCCCTTTTAATTTTAGTCTTTTAAAAAAGGCCTCTTTAGATTGTTTTTATTTCAAGGTTCTGAGGGGTGGTTGGTCACTCCAAAACTTGTTTAAAATGCTAATTATAAGAAAGAAGCAAAGCTGTTACAAGCATCTCAAACTTTGAAACATATGAACAAGAAAGTTATGACTGAAATAAAGAAAAAAGAAAATTAAGCGGACCAAAAAGAGGAAGCAGGGAGAGAGGACACTACAAACATATTTTAAATTTTGTATTATTTTATTTTGCCTTTAAAGTTTAATATGGCATGGGTTTCTTGTTGGGCTTCTTCGTTGGGTTTATACTTTGAGAACTTTCCAAAAGAATATTGCACATTTATAATATTAACAGATAAAACTTTGCTACCCTAAGGCAAAAATAAAAAATGGTTTGATTGTCCATAGATCACTTTCAAAAGTTGGGTAGATCTGTCAGGAAAAGGTTTTTTCCTTCTTTTCTCCCTTGCCCTTTTTTCAGGCACCCAAAGTAAAATGAGATGTACTTGTTGTGGTAAACCATAACGTAAACAAAAATCTGTAATATTTTGATGAGTATTTTTATTTTCTAAACACTTTAAAAAATAAATTAAAAAAATATTGTTGATTTACGACTAAAATGTGTAAAAAAATGTCAAAAAAAGAAAAGAAATTGGGTCGGAAGGATTTTGAGGGTCGGGTAGACGAGGACAATCAAACATTTTGTTGTGAAAATTCACTAAAATGCAGAACCTATGGGGTGAGTGACATTACATTGCTTATCAATTTTAACACTTCAAAAATACAAACTTTGACATTTATAAACAATACAACTGCCAAACTTTTCAGATGAACTTCAACTTTGAGATTACTTTGACAATCAATAAAATTTCTATTCAGAATGAACTTTAGCCCTTGATCACTGTATGGTCCCAATGATTAGCAATCAACAATTATTTATACATCAATTATCTACTTCCAAATTAGCATCTTATTTATCTTGATGGTCTTCCATCCTTTTTGCACTTGACCTCTAGTGACTCATAACAATAGAAGATAATAGTGTGTTCCCTTCACAATGATTGTAACTAGCTTGGATTGGATGTTGATTCATCATATTGGAACAAAATTGGATGCAAAAATTCACCTGTGAAGATTCACAAATATTGGTGGTTATATAAAATAAAAAGAAATAACAAAATAATTAATTCAGGATTTTGGGGTTTTTGGCCTTATTTCATTTAATTTGTAATAAATAATTAATTAAATAAATAATTAAAGGTAGATGTTCTGATTGGTGGCCTGATTTTCAACTTGAAGTTTTCTATTTTACATGAAAGGTCATCCTTAAAATTGTCACATTCCAAAGTTTGAGTTGCATAACTCCAACTGTTCTTATTTTAGAAGCTCAAGATCACAAGAAATTGCCCATTGAGAAATACATTAAATAAATTAACTACTAATTTTTCTTTTTTTTAAAATTATTATTATTATTTTTTTTCAATTTAAAAATAAAAATAAATAAATAACATTACAATAGATGTGTTAAGGTACATATACCCATATAATTAAGTTGACCAAATCCATGACAAAGAGTGTCAAACCTTAGGCCAAATTACCAGCAACTGCTAGTATACTACCCTGAACAATTATATCCATTTAAAAATGGTAATGGGTATATAGGGGAATCCGTCCATATGTTTCCGAAACTCATTTGCATTTTAATGACATAGGATATCTATGTAAATGCTACCAGCTGACGCACACCTCCAGTCTACCGGCGATGATAAAACGGAAGACAAATACTACCAGTGGGATGGGACTACCCACAAAAAAGATAATCACACACCACATGCTATAATTTTATAGTGCGGGAATTCATCAATATGTTGGAGCCACACTGCCCGTTGTCCACTGAAAATAGATTTTAAAAATGTTATTAACGATTACTGAACAAAGATTTTCGATTGAATAAAAGGTTCATAAAAATGAATTGCATTACAGCTTTATTTTGTTTTGGATAATTTTGGAGAAAAACAAATTAAAAGTTAAACCAAATGACATCCTTCTCTGGTGATTTTGACGGTTTCAGATCAATCATATTGATATTGTAATAGCAATTCAGGAACTTCAAATTCAATTCCATTGGCCTATGCTCTAAAATGCAAACAATTACAATACAATGTTGATTCAACAGCTGTTGTAGCAGACTATATAAAGAATTGTCAGAGGATAGAAAAAAGGTGAAATAGTTGACATTATCAGTGGAAATCCTCCGCATTTGTGGAAAGAGTGGGCGGTTTTACTATTAAAACAGAATTTGTAAATGTCAGACAGGCATTTTGCTGAAGTGTTCTATTAAAATTGACTAAATGAGCACAAACAAATAGAATCCTTAAAGACGCACCATTAGATTTCAGGGGGGGGGGGTAGGAATTTGGGTTCGGGGGATCTTTTTTTTGCCGCCGCCGAAAGGGGGAATTTTAATCTTAAAAAAAAAATGTATTCATTCATATTGAGTTGGGTAGGGTAGTTTGTTTGGGTTTTTTACTCATCAGGGGGTGGAGGTTGTTGGCCTGCATAGAGAGGGCGTTTTTTCTTTCAAAAACTTCCTACCCCCCCCCCCCCCTGAAAATCTAATGGTGCGTCCCTTAGACAACTGTAGTCTATGTAAGGCCCTTATAACTCAATGATAAGTTTCCCGTCACCTGCCCTCGTTACGTTTTAGAAATGGCCAAAACTTTCACTATTTTCATTTGCATTTAAATTTCAGCGGGTCATCTAAGCAGTAGGGTAGAGTAGAGCATCAGGTCACATTTTTTAAGTTGGGCACCCAAAAAAGGTGGAATATGCACATTTCGGTAACATTTGTCATTGGTTTTCTAATTAAAGTGCTGTTATAAGCATAGCAGATATGCAAATTTGGGCTTATATGAAAGCCCAATTATCCCTCTATCAGTATCAAGAAAAATAATATCAAATATGCATACCAATTAATTACTACAGCTAATTAAACATAATTAGTCAAGGGTGGAAGGGGAGGAGGTTACGGGGGAGGAGGTTGCGGTGTGTGTATTTCCAATGGAGATAGCATTTGTAAATGATTCTAAAAGATTCAAATGCTTGTATCTCTGGTTTAGTGCAACATGGAATTGCAAGTTTGGACTTATTTTACAGAGAATTTAATGCTCTGATTATACAAATTATGTAAAACATTTAAATGAAGCTTTATCAATTTATGTAACTCGTTAAACATAATTAGTCGGCATGGTGGAGGTGGGGATGATGAGGTTGCAAATGATATTCAAATGAGCTTTTAGTAGAAATTGCATAGAGAACCCACATTTTCTGTAATAATAGTCATGATGTTGAAGTTTACAGTCACTATCATGTCTGTATTTAGTGCAAAAAGACACTTTTTCATGAAATAAACACTAATTAATTAAAAACTAATTAAATTTTATAGACTGATGTGATTAAGTTAATCCTGGATAGGCACATTGACCTATAGGGTTTTGCATTTCAAAATGTATGATTTATGAATTTCATAAAGTTGATATGGGTTGTCATCAACCTTCAGTTAAATGTCCATTACACTGTACAATCAATCAATCTAATATAATTTTACAATGAAATGAATCAATGCATTTTAAACCTACGAAGATTACATTTTTTACCACCCTGTATACTAGCCTGCCGTGTAAGTAACAGTTCAAACTAAATATTATTTAACCTTTTATTCCCTGGAATAAAGGTCTAACACATGCTCTAAACACAGGCCTACTTCTATATATAGCATTTTCATTCTGTATACAGTCTAACCAACCAAATCATAACACATTGACAGTGATTTATTTGAATTTGAAACACCCTGTATAATCTTTAAAAATAACTCCTAATTTTGATGGGGTACATTATTTTCAAGTAGGAAATAACCATCCTTCATCACATTTCAGATTATGATAAGTTATTGATAAGTGTTGATGTATTTTGAGCTACTTTAAATTATATAGTTAGCTATTTTCTATATCTAATGAGCGTAATAATTTTTACTTTTGCACACCCTGTATAGTATTACTGTAATTACGAAAACCCCACAAATAATACATTTTTGGAAAGGAAAATTCTTATGCTTTCTCATCAATCAGCTAGATTTTAATTTCGACATACTGGGAAAAAATGTGATTCATCTTAAAAAGTTAAGTATTTCATGTATATTTCTTTTGTTACACCCTATATGATTTTTCGGCCACCCTGTATATTAGGTTAAAATGCCACTGAAATCCTTAGTATATCAGCTTTCCAAAAATGTATGGTTATACATACTTTAGACGAACTATGCTTGTGATACAGTTAAAAAGGTGCCAAGTGAGGTGATTTTCACCAAATTGCTAAATGTGCACCAATTGGGTCCCAACTTAAAAAACCTGACCACCAGGCAAATAATCCTGGCAAATTTTGAAATTTAAAATTTCCCTTTTTTGTTTAAAACAAATTGTGTTCTTTTCTCAATCTGTTGTAAAACACCTAAAAGATGGTCAAACTATAAACCCATGATTTGGCATTGTGTAACATGTAAAATAATGATGTACAATAACGAATTTTTATCAAATAATGAATGATGAAATAGTTGCCTCATATGAACTAGCAACAAAATGTGACGGGAAACTAAGAATGGAGTTTCAGTGGCCTAAACTATATTGTGGAAGTCCCCCATTCCTGCCACTCCAGCTGCAACATTTTCTTTGGCGAATGGCAGCATTTGAAAACCCAATTCTAAATAATTCATTACCGGGTAAAATGAACTATTTCCATATTTCATTATTAAAATATTTTATTTTGTTGGGTTTTTTCAGACCCAAAACATGTTTTTGTATTGTGTTTTGGACATATTTTGATGCATTGATTAATCAAAAGTGCAACACGTGGTTTAATGAATAATGATGGATGCAACTATTTTGATTGAGCTTTTTATTTACTATAAATAAAAATAAAATCCTGCAATACTGAATTTATGAATGAAAAAGACAACCATATGATTGAAAATGAATAAAATTACCCAGAAATTACATTTGTAGCATTATACAGATCGATACATTACATTGGTCAATTGGCAGAGCAAAAAAGGTCTGGGAAACCTTCCATCAAATTACTTCCGCTACAAAAGTTCAACAAAAATGAATCTGACAGAGGTGTTACAAATATCTAAATAAATTCACATTTAATTAAAGCAATTTATAAATTCATCACAATCAATTGTCATTACATAGTTATATTTTTTTATGGATTTATTTATATTTATTTTTATCAACAATAATTCACGAATATCTACAGTATTTACTTATTATTTAATTGTTTATAATGTAGCCTGCATCAACAAAATTGCTTCTTTTTTTAATATTTATATCTCCGTTAATTCAATGTTGCCAATCCTGTGGCTGAAGTGTTGGGCTTCTCTTGACCACGGTGTTGCCAAAAACTGGGTGGCATGTCTTGACATGCATTTCTATTGGCTCACTGAAAATTGGGCTACTTTTGGTTTTGGACCATGGCCTAGAACCTTCAGAGGAATTTCAGTTGAGGAACAATGCAGCATTAATTACAGTTGACCTTCCCGTTACACTGTTGTTGGTAGTTTTGTTCAGGTAATCCCAGCATCCCTGTTTATAAGGGTGTCAAGACAAGGCCTATGCACACAGAGTTGATGGAAACCACCTTAAATAAAACAATTACTGTTATTACACTCTCACCAGATGAACTGTACTGTAACTTGCTTTAGTGAGACGAATTTGCAAGTTTTTTGGATATGGGACAAAAACTGGTCAATTTTATTCTATTTTTATTTTAAATTTTTTTGGGGGGTGGGGGGGGGGGGGGGGGGGTGGGGATCGGGCTGCGCCATAGCCTGAAACAAACCCGGGCCGCACATGAAGTCTGGCACGAAACTAATTGCGCCACAGAGTCAGCGCGAAAATCATAACATTTTCTTCGACTTTAAATAGCTCGTCTGAGTGATCGTGCCATGAGATGGGAAGTGCGCACTACCAGTAGCGTAGCGATTGTACATGTAGTGTTGAGGAAGGTTTCCTAGGATCATAACTTAAAAATGCCCTTCAAATTGTTTTGTATTTCTCTATTTTCTACCTAAAAATGCTGTCAAAAGTCCACATCTGCCTGGTCCCGAGTTCCCCACATTATTTGCAATTTGTATATTTTGCACGACCAGTTTTGAAAATTACCCCTCAATTTGCAGAGTATGAGCCCATTTTACTATGAGTATGATTTGCACTTTTCCCCCAATTTGCACACTGGTCAACTTTACACGCCCATATATGCTGAACTCCAGCCTAACCCCTGAATTCGACATTGTGGCCATAATGAAGCAAATATCACTTCATCAGAAATCTTAAGTCCACAAAGATTAGATAATTCATGCGCATAATTCAACTCTTGAAGTTAATGCTCTCTGTTTTCAAGTTCCCTAATTCAAAAATCTTTATATATAATATAGGTAGATGGTCTTATAATGGTCATTGGTCAATTGGTGATTTTATGATTATGGTAATTCAAGTGGTTTGAGCATGGATTTCTACTTATTTCAAGGGCCTCTCACTGGACCACCAGACCAGAAAGACCTATAATGGCTGAGAGGATTATCGTCTCAGATAATGGTACATTTCAAGAAATCATTCATTCTTTCGGGGAAATCAGAAAATCTATTTAAATATATATTTAAAGATAATCTATATAATAGCCACTTGTGGATCAATGAAATTCAAAGCTCGGTGCAATACCTTACCCCTCAACACTTATCAAACTGCTTTGTACATTTCACGGACATAAATTATGCTAATGAGCTCATTAAATGACGTCACTCACATCATCGATATTTTCGTAACGCCAAAATTGTAGGGTTGAAATTCTAGGTCGAGTAAAATGATGTGCTTATTTGTTGTCTGTGAGCTTTTGTGAATTTTTTCCTGTATTGGAGTATTTTTTTATTGAAAATAGACAGTTCAAATTAAACGTTGGTTCCAAGTTCAACTGACAGCACATGTATTTAAGTCGACAGCAACTGCAATATGCAGGCAACATTTGAGAAAAAACGATGCCCGACTTTGCAAGAAAGTGTACGGGTGAACATGACAAACCAAAACAGTCTAGTAAGTAACCGCCTCCATGGCGCAATTGGTAAGCGCGTTCGGCTGTTAACCGAAAGGTTTGTGGTTCGAGGCCAGCCGGGGGCGTTGTTTCTTTTTGCATCTAATGCAGATCGACAAATCACATCACAGTAAAAATTTAATGTTGACAAAATCACAGACCACTTACACAAAAATCGCATCTGCGCATGCTCCTGTCGTGATCGAAATCCAACACACAAGCAATGGGCGAGTTTTATAAGTGCTCAATGGCCGTGCTCATTCATGGAAACCTGATGTAAATATTATGTGATAAAGATATTGAGTATCTTAGACATTTCTTATTTATTTGTAGTGAGTTAAATCATATCAGAGTTGATGAATTCCTTTAACTTGAAAATCAACTATCACTCCATAATTTAGATGAGTTTTGGAGAATCTTTATATCGGGTAATTTATCTATAAAATGTGTCTTATGCTAGGTCTTTCATTTCAAATGATGTTCTTACTGTATGTGACGATTTAGCCGTACTCCAAATATTTGATGTGTTCTGCAAATCCTATTTAAAACATGCATGGACCGATGTAGCATTCATCTTGTATGATTCTATGTTATCATGTAATTATATATTCTGCATTTTTATTTTATACATACATAACATTGTGTAATATGTTTTAACCCTTTGAACCCGAAAGGCCGAAAAATCGGCCTATTTAAGAACGCGCTGTGACCCGATTCGGCCTGAGCGATCAGGTGACACATTGATCATATGACTGAGTGGTCATGTGACTTGAAAGTCATGTGATGTGAAATACATTGTTTCACAAGGTTTTTCGTTGTGATTTGATGTCATTTAGCTGAAGAAAACAGTCAAAAATAGCGCGAAATTGGATGAATATGCAACCCAATATGGCGCAGATGATTCTCAGGTAGACAGGGATGCATTGTTTTACGGTCATGATTGGCAATTTTGGTGATAAAATCGGACGTTTTTATGTTATAAATAGGTTATGTTATACGTGTAGTACAATGGCATACTGCCCTCTATCATCGGTAACATATATTACGGATGATATAGGTGTACTATATTTAGCATTTTACCCCGGAGAAGTCAGGGTGGGTGTACCGAACCCTTATAATAACTCCGGGTTCAAAGGGTTAAGGACGCATAGTCGTGAAGACTCATGCCACTGCTTCAAAAGTGTATGTCCAAATAAATAAATAAAATAAATAAAATATTGAGGATCTTTTATAAAATTAATAACTGTTCTGTGAATGCAAATGAAAAGGCATCATGTAGGTCTACGAACCCCTTTTATTGGGGGGGGGGGGGGGGCACAAGAAAACTACTCTTTAGCTGTGGCAATTTCACCTGACAAGAGGATTTGCGATGCATACTGTAAAACAAAGTGGACATTTTTGTGCTACACTAATTTTATTGCTCGATTATTATAAAACACAAATATATTTCGCTTGCATACATGTAAGTCTATGTGATATAGCTACAAATCGTGTATTTAAAAACGTGCGCACCATGCACATATCTGCAAATTAAATTAAATTGTCCTAAAATCACCATTTTTACAGTAGTTTTAAATAATTCACAGGATTGAGAGCTTATCAAAGTATTTTAGAAGCAAATTGTGACCTAAGGCACAGAAAACCCCTGTTCTACCTGGCCACAGGACCTCTCAGCTAGGGCTGATACTTTCATGGGCTGATCAGGCGTTGTTAGTTTTTTTCATCTTCAAAATCTTTGTGAAATGTTGGTGAATTTTCTACAATTTTCAAAAAAGTTTAAATAAATTCAATTCAAGAACAGGGTTAAGTTTTTTTTGTAAGGACATTCTTGAATAAAGCTCAGCATTTCAACATATCACATACCATGCGTTTTTGCTAATTTTGCGAAAATATATGTGTGTAAAAAAACCCACCTTGGTACATTTACTTGGAATTTGAAATTCCAAACTTGGCATAGCAACACAGTTAACCACACCAAAGACCTTCTTGACCACACCCATGATCCACTCTCACTCGCTCACCCACAAGTAGCACACACCCAGCCAACCAACCAAATATTGGCTATAAACATGATAAGTTACCTGAGAAAATATCCACTATCAACAAGTTATGAATACAAATCTCTGCTGTCAAACCATTGGTCAAACAATGGCAAACCAACACTCTATGAATCTTGAATACCAATTCGCTATTCAAACATATGCATTTTCCGCACTGTATTCAATTATAATTCTACATCTGAGGATTCCTATGGCAAAATTAGAACTTTAAATTGAAAATATGAGAATCCCGTATCTTGGACGAGTGGCGAAGCACAATTAAGTTACATGGGGAGAATGATTTGGATTATGGAGACAACAATTGTGTTTTAACTAAGCCATCATCATGTATCTTACCTATTGTTTGACGTACTTTTATTTAGAATTATAACCTAATAATACTATGGTCATGAAAAATCCTGAATTTAATAGGGATTAGAACCAAGCCTTTGAGCTTAATTCATCATAAAATTAGACAGATCAGTGGGCTTAAAACCAGTGTAAGTAGAAATTCCATTTCAGGGGCCGGTATCACCAGAAGCCACAAGCCCCTTTAGGCCAAGATGATGCGAGTTCCCTTCGTCTCCAATCCAACTTCATGCTTGAGCTACCTAGTGGCGAAGGAGACGTCAGAATTTTAGGGGGAACAGGTAAATTTAGGGGGACACAGACACATTTAATATACATGATATATGGACTTGCCGTGGCTGATTTAAGGTCTACTTGGTTGGACAAGTGGTAGATCATCTTTTGTCAATATTCAAAGAAACCCACTTTTAAAGGTGTTTGACCCACCACCATCAAATTCACTTTTAAATTGAGATGTTGGCAAGACATGAAAGCCCATATTTTTTCTCATCACCCAATTCACCCATACACAATTTTAGGCTTAGGAGATGTTTCATTTAGACCAAGCATGTGCAACCTTTTCTATCACCCAGGCCTCATTGTGATTTTGAGATCCATTCACGGGCCGCATTGAGTGATGTCAAAAACATTCCAAAACATATTCGGAGGTCGAGGAGGTGTAATAATAGGGGGAGGGGTAGCTTAGGAATCGTAATTCCCCAACAGATTGTACTCTTTGAAGCAGGAAATAGACACCATACAAATGAGGCATAGCCGCATAGCGACGCTCTGTTTTTTCAACGAAGAAATAATCCTCAGCCAATTGCTCATTAAATACCCACTTATCTTCGTGTAATTTCCTCTTTTTACTTGCTGTTGCTGCTGCAGGCGCCAGTTTAACCAGGGATTTTAACACGCAATCACGAGTCTCGAGTTATATTTACTAAATGCAGCGCGTCGCCCTACTAATTATAAGGGAGCACACCACTAAATCAATTCGCCATTTGTGTAACCTAGGGGTTAAAACGGGCCGCATCAATGGGAATTTTGGGATTGCTTCGCGAGCCGCAGATTAGAGGCCGGCGGGCCGCAGGTTGTACATGCTTGATTTAGATGCTACACAATCAAAAATGTCATTGAAGTGAATGATTTTGGCTTAAATTGGGAACCCACCTTTAGAATCATCATCACAATGATAGTGCTTTTGGGTCAGGGAGTGCTCTAGAGAGTAATCAGTAAACCTTAACTATGGTAGTATGGTATAAATGATGGTGTCATAGATTTGGATGACCTTTTAGTATTTTTACATTAAACAATTCCATGCTTACACCATGCTTACAGTTACATTTACACCATGCCTGGCTTACCACAAACCCTTCAAGTTTCCATGCATATGAAAATTACAAATGATCTGGAAAGATATTTCTGTACCATGCTGAAAACATGTTTACATACAGTTTGGAAACAGAAAATAAGCCATCAATGTTGGACTTGATAGCTCAATTATTATACTGCATCTATATCAAATATCCGCTGCCTGTATATGCAAACAATCCATGAAGCAACACTCCAGTGCAGATGTCTACCCATTTTTATTAAATAACCAGCTTTGCCAGCTGATTGCCCTTATTAAAAGAATCCTCAATCAATGAAAGTAAACTATGTGGTTTATTCAAGGCTGGGCCAGACAATAGGGAAAAGTGGGCGTGGGGAGTTTCCCAAACCCTGATACTATACAAACTTATATCCCTGATTTGATATTCAATTTGGAATGTGCGTATGGGTACATGTCAAGTACTACAAAAATACCATACCGGAGAGGTGTGTACGGATGAAGGATCAAACAGAGATTTTGAATGTCAGTGGTAACTGGGTGGTACCACTGTTTGCAGGCAAACAGATTTCCTAAACATGGGTAACGGCTATTTATTTCAGGCTTTGATGCTGTATGCATAAAATATGACCTAATGATGTAATTCATGTTAGGGATTATCAGCACTGAATATTTGCCTGACAGTCTAGGCTTTATGTCAGAAAAAAAGATCATCTTACAAGAGTCATTTATGTTTCCACTTCTAAGAATTATTGATAATGACAGGTGATATGGTATTAACCCTAACCCCCAAACCAGGTTTTTAGTGATAGCTCAATTTTTGAAGAAAAGTGGACAAATAAATTGCAGCATCCCGACCGGGGATCCACCCGGGACTCCCTGGACCCCTACGCAAGCCATGGCCCTCAGCTACACGTTCGTGTTCACTTTACTAAATATGCTCGGTTGACTACCTCCTCGAAAAATCCGTCCCCACATGCTCTTGGAGATATTGCTTGGAGAACTTTGTAGTGCTCGAGAGCGTTTGGGTTAACGGGGCATATTTTTACCCATTTTCAAAGGGAGGAAATGGGCATTTAGGCTATCATAGCCAGCCGCCTATAGATGTAACATTCTTATCTTAAAATGATGGTAGCCCAGGTAAATTATCATATACGAAGATACTATCAATATCATCAAATGATGTTATTATCTTAAATCAACTGTATGATTACCTAACAACGAAGGACAGGTGAGGTCATTGATTTTAAGAAATTTAAAAATAGAAATGCTAACATTTGGCACCAGAATGCCATCATCATTCTCCCTCTTTGGATCCAAAAATAAAGCCACAGAAATACAAGTACTCAATTGATGAGAGTTGGACGAAAACCAAATATAACTTTACACAAATATCTGCAATTTGATGTTATATTTGTATTAACTATAAGGACAAATAAATAGGAATGGTAATTCAGTAGCCATTGCCAATTGGTACAAAGTGCAATTTGTACACTCACGCTGATAGCAAGTGAGCTGTCAATCTCTTGTTATTGTTGTAAGTTTACCTAACAGAGGTCTGATAGTAAGTTAGTACCTATTGCCTAATTAATCGCCAGTTTGAACAGGCCTAATCATCAAGTCATGTCTACAGACAATCGTTATGCATGTTATACAAAATAATTATGTACGCTGTATGAGCATGTAGGCCTACATAGATTCTATTTAAAACTTTTAATACATTGAGACACCCGGGACACAGGTGAATGATTTGACTTCAAGTTCACACAGTCAGTTTTATGGTTTTATTTGGTGGCAGTGGTGGGTTTCATGTTTGGTTATAATTGGGGTCATTCCATATTATTATTATTTTATAAGAAATATTAGCAATTCCATTTGGTGGCAGTGGTGGTGGGATTCAATTCCATTTGGTGGCAGTGGTGGTGGGATTCAATTCCATTTGGTGGCAGTGTTGGGATTCAATTCCATTTGGTGGCAGTGGTGGGATTCAATTCCATTTGGTGGCAGTGATGGGATTCAATTCCATTTGGTGGCAGTGGTGGGATTCAATTCCATTTGGTGGCAGTGATGGGATTCAAGTCCATTTGGTGGCAGTGGTGGGATTAAATTCCAATTGGTGGCAGTGATGGGATTCAATTCCATATGGTGGCAGTGGTGGGATTCAATTCCATTCGGTAGCAGAGATGGGATTCAATTCCATATGGTGGCAGTGGTGGGATTCAATTCCATTCGGTAGCAGTGGTGGGATTCAATTCCATTTGGCGTCAGTAGTGGGAATCAATTTCATATGGTGGCAGTGATGGGATTCAATTCCATTCGGTAGCAGTGGTGGGATTCAATTCCATTTGGTGTCAGTGGTGGGATTCAATTCCGTTTGGTGGCAGTGGTAGGATTCAATTCCATTTGGTGGCAGTGGTGGGAATCTATTCAGTTTGGTGACAGTGGTGGGATTCAATTCTGTTAACATTTATGGCAGTGGTGGGATTCAATTCTGTATAATGTTTTTAAAAAACTGCAGTTAATGGGAACTGACCATTTGATTTGAATCCCATGTTGGTCAGCAAAAACAAACTCAGGGATTGGGATAGGAAGGTCCCCACTCATCATCATTTGTGGTCCATGCTTCTTCACAATTGTGTTGTATCATTCATTGATTTATCAATCAACTACATCTAGCTCCACTAAATTTTCATCATCATCCAAATACAAATGCTGTAACAGATTGCAATGCAAAATAGGATGATCGAAGGTGATCCTTGCAAAAAAATAACTTTCACTTATTAATTATTATAGGATGCCACACTGTACAATGCTGTATCTGGCAACAGATGGCAGACTTCCAAAGATGAGCGATTATTAATTTATTGGCTCAAGATTTTTAGAATTTACAATATAATACACTAGGCATAGTCTATATTGGTCCAAGATATGCTGAAATAAGAATACAGAAATTAAGTTGATTCTATAAACACGAACAATTATTATAATTATAGCTCAATCCACCAGACAGTATATCAGGAGAGCTCCTCCAATCCAAGTCCCAAGTCAATCGATACGGTCATCAGCTGGGCTACATAAACAACTCGCTTTCATCATCTCGCTTTCATTAACGAAGTTTCTCACACCTAATTATGCTAGAGGGGAAATTGGCAGAGGAAATAGGAAACTGAAACAAACATAAACAATAATATAATCCGTCCAACAAGATTTGGAACTGTTGGCTGGAATACAGTGGCAGTGATTCACATTTGAATAAGTGTGTGTGAATCACCGAAAGCGAGAGTACCACAGCGTAAAGCCCAAAGAGGCGTGTACCATAACATCGATCCCAATTCTTAACAACGACGCTTCAGGGGGAAGGAATCCCCCCCACAACAAACTAGACTTACCGTATTGTGGAAGACATCCGTATCAAATAAATAGTTCATATCCGTTTCTTCACTGTCAAAGGGCCTGTGTTCAGCCAGGAGACCCTCCATGATGATCCTTTTGCCGCAGTCAATAGCCGGTCCGGTCGATATCGGGGGAAATCTGTCGGGTAACAACCCTACAAAACTCTAGTTTTACGTTCGTACTTCCTTCGCGTGCTGCGTTCAAACACGAACAGATCCAAAACATGCGCATGCAATTTGAGGTCACATATGCGTGACCTACAACCGGTGCTATCAGTGATGACCTTTTTGTGCTTTCGCTGTTGTAAAAAGTAGTTCTGTCCTTTTTTGGAGGCCTGCGACCAAGTATGATATGATTTTGACTCCTTTCTTAAATTTAGTGACTATAAATGACAGCTTCATAAATGTACTGCTTGTGACATAAATTACTAGTTTGATTTTATGTTTTCATATTTTTGCTACCTCAGCAAGTGGGCGGATGAATATGTCCATTGAAAACTGGTATTCACTCGGTGTTTGCCACGTCGCGTATTGGGCTCCCGGAGCCAATCAAATTGCAGAAAACCCGGCTAATTAATATTCATGAGAAGGAATTTGATGAATATTAATATATCGAGATTGGCAAACTTTTCAGGCTCCAGGCTGATGATGGGCACCACTGCGCTTTGGTGATCGACTATTATTTTTTATTAATGTACGGTCTTTGATGAATGTCATTTATATTCCGGATCCCGAGTGTCGAATGCCTGTTCCACCATATATTTTACACAATCATATCTCGGATACAATTTTGAAACTGTGCAGAGAAGAGAACGGTTTATTGATGGCTGATCTTGTTGGATTTTTGGATAGCAATTCAATTGGTCGTTCCATCCATTGATGGTATTGGTAAATATTATCAAATGTTGCCGGAAATGTTTCCAATGTCCATTTGAAACAGCTCACAAACCCATAGTGTTTTACAAACACCGATGTGCCAATGTCTGGTCGATGCTGTATCTATCACTCACCAAAAGGACAACCTGACAACCACTACAACAGGACAGAAATGACGTGTCATCTTCAGTCAGGCAGGATGATTTCATCATTTTGGTGCCATTTCTCATAAAGGGCTTGCATCATCCATGATCCATGACGCCGTTCGTATAGGCCTACTAATTCAATCAATCCAGTCCAGGGTCAGAACAAGGGACTTCCTGACAGAACATTCGAAATAAAAGGAAAGCGGTCCAATTATAGAGCGGCTAATTAGCAATAAACAAGTTCTCATGTAGTAGTACTAGTAGACTGCATGATTACTCAAATTAAACGTAATTCACAAATGGGAGCTTGCATATTGGGATGGGAACACGACACGCACGGGTTATTCTTGTCACTGGTTTTATTTGGTTGTTAAATTTAATCTACCTCGGTATCTTTGTATTTATACAAAAGTATTGTTTTTAACAGTCTAGTAAACATGGCAAAGTCTAAATAGTTCAAATGACCCATGGCAATGTAATCAGCCCTCTAGCAATCAGATCAGGGATGCGATGTTTAACAGTGCGGCCTAGTGAAAAAGGGGGCGCTGTAAACTCCTGGTAGACAGCCACAGATGATGAAGGATACGCTTTTCCTGTATCCACAATTTGTATTGGTTTAAAACTGGCCCGATGAGTTGCCCTGAATTTGACTGTATTAAAGTGAGGGTCTTTGATTTATTGCTAAGGTTCTTGGTTTTTAAAATCCATATCTTTGATTTTTAATCATAGGTTTTTATAGAATGATAGAGTCAATGGTATTTATTTTAGTGTATAAAGCTATACAGAAATTGTATACTCTCTAAATGTAAAACGAGTGGAAGTGGAAATTCACTCGAAAAGGAGTGAAGGGGGTAGGAGTTGGGGTTCAATGTGGAATCGCTGAAGATAAAGAGTTGGCTTTACCCAAGGGGGTTATTTTATATAAATGAGTGTTTTTGTTTTATACATAATTTTGAGATATTTGAGAGAGAATTTGCTGAGTTTTATTAAAATAGGGGTCTTATGGTGACAGTAAAAAGATCATGGCCCGGCTTATGAGCATGCATGGTATTTTCAATAGGGGTAGGGTCATGGGTCAGAACGAGGCTGAAATACCTTAAAATACTTTTCATGGAAGTACCGCCACATCGGTCTTTAATTATATGAACCAGTGAGTGGTGTTTCTTTTATACCGGCATCTGATGAAGGATTAGTATAGGGGCTTTACATTATTTATATTGCTTGTATAGTCTTTTTGCTGTTTTGAGAGTTCAAAGGGTATAGTCTCAGGTGAGGTGGGGGAGGGGGGGGTGGGGGGGGGGGGGGGGGTCCACCCCTGCCAGAAGGTTTGCCCCTCCCCCAAATAATTTGTTACCCCCCCCCCCCACCTTCCCCCAAACAAATTTCAATTGAGTTAAAATTAGAAACAATTGCAGTTTTTAGCCTAAAAAGGCAATTTCTGCACCGCGCGCATTTCTTACCAAATTAGGTTAAACAAGACTAAATGTTGACAATTTTATCATAAATCAGCTCAATTTGGCGCGCGTTTTCATACCAAATTAGATCAAATTTGACAATTTTAGCGTCAAATGGCAAAAAAAATATGCCCGCTTCGCGCGCATCAATTTTGTTAATGCCCCCCCCCCCCCCCCCCGGCCCTAAAAAAAAGAAAATTGCCCTGAGACGATTATATAACTAAGACGATTTAGTTATAATCGTCTCAGCTTTTGCCCCCAAAAATTATTATGCTGGCGCTGCCACAGGGGATCCTATCTGAAAGTTGTAGCATGGATGCATCTGCTGAGGTTTTTTGGTTACTTTTGAAGCTTTGTTATAATATAAGGTTCTTAGAATATTCGAACGGTTTGATTAATACTCTGAGAGAGTCTTTGCTGTGAATTTCAATAGCGTCTTCTTGATTTAAAGATGGGGGTACATTTTTAATAAAAGGGATATTTTTGTTACATTTGCAAGGTTTTTTTGGGTTTTTACTTAAGTTTAAAAATGTAAAAGTTATTTAATAAGTTCCCGCTTCAAACATCAAATTTCTGCATATTGCATTTCTCTATCTACATCATATTGATTAGGTCCCTCCGTAGGCCTTTAATGAGGGTCTTTGCTTTAATTTGAGCCTGGAGGTGCAAGGAACTAGCTCCTTAGGCCTAGTTGAAGACAGTGCAATGGCCCTTAGGTTTTAGGGAGGGGTGGGGGGAATAAAGTGAACCGACAATACTTTGTGAGAGATGTGGTAGTGTACCTTGTTTTCGGGGGGGGGGGGAGGGGGGGAGCACCATGTACCAATATCATAAATTGCCAATTTGCCGATATAACTAAAACACACAAGCCTATGAGCGCGTAGCCCACGCGAATTAATTTGCTTTTTTACCGTATAATTTGGCGACGATTGAGGTACATTGGCAGTGGCGTAACAATAGGGTCATCGGGGGGGGGGGGGGGGGGGGGGGGGGGGATTCAGGGATAAGCCTGCCTTCCGGCTGGGGGGGGGGGGCGCCCTCTAGTTACGCCACTGGTATAGGCCTACATTGGGCAATAAACATGATAAACGATCGAGCTTCTAAAAAATAAAAATAAAATGGGGGTGGGGGTGGACATAAAAATTGGCTATCTTTATGTCAAATGAACCGTCGTCAGTACCTGGGACTAACATATCTAAATATGATATGTTAGTCCCAGGTCAGTACCAATCTCACCACTCGACAATGACCAACACAGACCGACCGGGCTCAAGCGGTTGCAACCCCCACCCCTTCTTCTCTGACTATGCTCCTGGTGGAGATTTACTTTGTTTATGAGCCTATGTGTTTTTGAATGATTTTAAATTAGGAATCGTATCGATCTGTAACTTGGAAGATCTTTATGATTTATGATCAAAATGCAAATCTGCAAGAAAATCTGCTTTCATACTAAAAATCAATGATAGAGGGCGCTACTTGGAAAAGATCACATTATAATACCAGGGATAACCCGGGGACCAAAACTAATATCATCCTATTTTCCCTGGTTTCACAGTTGAAGGTTTGTTTATTTGTGTTTCTTATAGGCCCTAGGCCTATATTTGTTTTATTTTGTTTTGTTTGTTTGATTATGTTTGTTGAGTTGTTAGCTTTGTTCGTTTGTTTTGTTGTTTTTTCCGGGTTTTTTTTTTGGGGGGGGGGGGGTTTTAGTCATGAATGGTTTTATACCATACCAGAGAGACTTGACTAATTTTTATTTTTTAAGACTGGGACAATTACATTATAAAGGTAAAGCCCATGTTTATAATTGATGAGATGAGGGTCTTAATATTAGTCTTATATAAGAATGATTGAGGGTCTCTGATTCTTAGCCGAGGGTCTTCAGTGTTTTATAGATGAGGGTCTTTAATTTCAAGGTCACCCGTTCTCTCCTGTTTCAGCTTGTTTGTGTCGTACTTCCGTGGTGTGACGTGAACGTCATGACGTCATAGCCCAGGCTTGTTCGGGCAAGCCTTCACAGTGTTAATAAATAAGAAATTATTAGCCATAATCAAAACCCATTCAATTTCAGAAAAACACCATAAAACGAGTTTATTTTTTATTCTCATCGGTATTGCAAACTTTTTGAGGGCGAATATCTATTATTTTACGTTATGATCTTTTCATATGTGAATCTTTAATGTTGTGTTGCCAGAAAGAGTTTCTAGACATTTTCAATCAATCAATGACATTATAAAGTACTCACCGTGCACATACACATGTGCGTACACCAAACACACCCATCTGCTGCGGCTCCACTGATCAGGTCTTCTTAGTGACATTTTATCACCGGTAGCCCAACATCATCTTGCATCATAACACAAGCAGCAGTCATCTCGATCTCAAGAAAAACAACAACCTGTGCTTGCATCTGTATTTAGTATCAGGTAGGTGTGCAGTTGTAGCTCTGAATCATCGCTTGTTGTTGTGTGCTTGGTTGCAGCCGTGACGCGACGGAACGGGTAAGCTTATTTTCTTTTAAAAAAAAAGAATGACGATACCTTGGCTTTGAATTGATTATCATTGTTAGACTTTAAGCATCAGCGGATGATCTGTGTGTGGAATTAGCTCTGTTTCATAGCTCTCATACGTCGTGATACGACTCAGTATGAGAGCTAAACAGACTTGCCCTCTGGGAGAAAAAATGGCAAATGTCGTTCAATGCTAAGAAATCTTTCCTTCTACGTATACCATGCTCAAAATCTCCAATTATCACACAGTATATGTTAGGAAACTCCATCCTCCAAGAGGTAACATCTCACACCTACCTGGGGGTAGATATTCAACAGGATCTAAAATGGGACACACACATAAATCGGGTAACCACGACAGCAAACAAAACTCTGGGCTTCATCCGCCGTAACCTATACTCATGTGCACGAGACACCAAATCAAACGCATACACAGCCTTAGTCAGGCCCACACTCGAGTACTGCTCAACAGTATGGGACCCACACATGAAAGGACACATACAGAAAGTGGGAAAAATCCAAAGGCGTGCGGCCCGGATGGTCTTTAATGACTATGACTGGGAAAATAAAACAAGTGTCACTAAGTTAATGAAGGACTTAAAATGGGATATGCTATCCACCCGCAGAAAGATTGCCAGAATCCAGATAATGCACAAAGCCATAGGGGGCCACCTCGCACTACCAGTCCACAAATACCTGCAACCTGCTCAACGGCGCACTAGACAGTCACACAGCAACGCATTCATCACTTATCAGTCATCAAAGGACTGCCACAAGTACTCTTTCGTCCCCCAAACGATAAGAGATTGGAACTTACTACCTCAAAACATCATTGACATCACCAAACCGGAAACGCTGAAATCAAACCTTGTGAAACATTATCAAACCAAAGACAAAGAAATTAAGGACTAAATAACTAACGCATGCATCGCACAACATTTCCTGCTTGGAAAGTTCCACTCTTGGGACGTTAAGCAGTATTCCTGAAGAAGAAGAAGAAGCTATGAAATGAAAGCATGTTCGTACGTCGGCGATTTTCGTTTCTAGTTTGCCTATTTCTAGAACATTTTAATACACTTACCTGGGTTATACATGTGCTATGTACATAACTGTTATTGCATCCTAGATACATTTTCAGCTCCATAAATGCTACTCAAAATGAAATATTAATGATATAAAATCGGCCCTAATCACAGCGAAATGAAGAAGTCGTCAGCAAAGATTGAAGTCAATTCGCGGTAGTTTACGATTGGTTCCGAATATTTTCAATTAGTCTCGTTCCACGTTTTACTCCTCATGGGTGTACGCGTGTGTGCAAACATAGTAAATCACCTTTGGTAAATCACTAGGCGGACAACCAATACTACGATTTACGAATGCGATCAACTGTTAACAACAGCCTGGTTCCAAATTGTTGGCACCAGGCTGCTTTTAGTGAGACTGATTCCGAAGAACGCACATGACCTGTTTTCCGAAGATTTCTGATCTCAATTTTAAATGGTCTATTACCAAACTATACAATGTTCTAACATATTTGACATTTAAAACCATCCAATACGACAAATTATGTACAATTAGGGTCCTGGGTATGCAGTTTTCATTACGTAAATACTAGAAAGGGAATTAATGCGCTGTGCAAACGGAAGAACGCTATTTGATATTAACTCTCCGTATCGACCCTAGGTACATCCCCAAGTCTTCAATATTACCATACAAAAGCTGTACAAATATAGCCTGCAAGATAGTGACGTAGAGGGCGACGGAGAGTTAGTCTAATCGTCCCTGAATTGACCCCTATTTCTTAAGCTGATTCCCGGTACCCAGAATCCCTTTTGGATAAGTTGTGTGGAGCCCATTGATGCAGGGACCAAGCAAACTCGACGGCATTGAAGAACGGTAATCATTTAGTCGTTAAAAAACCTCTAAAACTCGAGGTTATAGGCTAAAAAGCCTTCCCTTAGTGCCCGTGACGACAGGTAAACAGAGTAGCTATAATTGAAGAATATCATAATTTGTTTTGTATTATAAATTTGTATTATATTTAAACACTGTATGTAACATAAATTTATTATTGTATACATATTTATGGATGTCTGGATCTGGATCTGGATTTGTTACTTCAGCAAAACGGAATATCCGCATCACGCTAGAGTTGATGACATGACCTAATGATTGCTGTGGCTGGGTAGACTGTTTCAATTTGTTGATGCTGTGTGCTCATTGAAGTGGTTCCGGATCATAGTTTTGAAGGGGTTGTGGTTGGCAGTGTCCAGAATTGTATGAGGGAGATTGTTCCAGTGGTCGTCCAGGGGAAGAATGTGTTGGAATAGGTCGTGGTCTTGGTCAGAAGCCTTTGGTAGGATAAGTCATGGGTCTTTTTGAGTTGTCTATTAGGCTTGATTAGGTGGTTTCGCCAGTTTAAGTCCACCAGGCCGTGTGTAATTTTGTGCATGAGTACATGTAATATATATTATATCAGGGCTGTCAACTTTTGGGATTTGCTGCTGGGAGTAAAATGCTTCTTGTCTCAGAGGAAATGACTCATGACCTTCATAATTGGTCAAAAGATTCCTTAGGTCCATGCTCATATAGAGTCTTAAGCGATTAAAAATGAGGGAGAGATACAGACTCCAAATTTTTTTTCGTAAAACTTGCACAATTTTTTCCTCGCCAGCAGCTGAAATCTTGATAGGGGGGGGAGGGGGGATAGTGATGACGTTTTCCACAAAACCGCCCGAAAAAATTGCATGGTCAAAATCGCAAATGTACCGGCGGAAGCTGGTGTAAAGGTGTTGATAAACATTTTCATTGATAACTTGTTGAGGCGGGAGATTTTATATGCTAGGCGGGAGTGCGGGAAAAAGAGTGTCTAGGCGGGAGACCGCCGAGGGCGGGAGAGTTGACAGCCCTGATGTATATCGAAATGAGGGCCTGTTTGGAAAGCAGTGCAAGTCACTGTTAAGCCTATTTACCCTCAATAAAGAAAGCATAAAATAAAAATAAATAAAATAGGGCTAGGAAGTATTAAAACATTGTGTTCTCTTACCCTGCAACCACCTTTGTACATGTTTGTCAATGTGATATGTGTTTACACCTCTACAACATCAGGCCTTCTCAACTAACTTTTATGAAGCACCATTTTCTAAATATTAGTAATCAAGAAGTGCCACTGACGACGACGTTGCGAGTGGAGTGACTAACGGGTGGGGTCTAGGAGCCCCCTGGAAGCTCATGGATTTGAAGGGTTTGAGAGGCTCAGATTTCCTCATTTTTAGCCTTTTTTGTACAAGATTTGTTTGATGAAAAAGTAATTAAATTAAGACAAATGTCTAATTTCCTACCTTAACTGTCTGCTATTAGTGACTTTCAGATACATGTACGAACGTTTATTACTTCTTTTCTTTTTTTTGGTTGTTGGCTGCGCGCAAATTTGACTGCCTCAAAGCGCCACAAATGGCACGCACGCAACCAGTTGAGAACGCCTGCCCTACATGTTACATGTAACATACATTTTGTAACATGTAGACTGTAGTAGTGTAGTAGTACCCTACACATGTTCGTTCGCAAACCAGTAAACCACTGCTAACAAAATCTGACCTGGTCTGGTAGTGCTATCCAAACGCAGACCTCTAAAACAGAATTGCTACGCTTAAAGGTATATTATGTGATCTTTCCAAGGAACGCCCTCAACATCGAAGAAAAAAATTGAAAGCAGATTTTCTTGCAGATTTACATTTCTGATCATAAATCGTACATACATTCGAAGTTACAGGGCGATACGATAATTACTTCAAATTCATGGTTTTAGAGTGAAAATGGTTAACACGACAGTTTATATTTTCACTCTAAATTCACTCTAAAACCATGATTTTGAGGTAATTAGGAATCGTATCGCTCTGTAACTTGGAATGTGTGTACGATTTATGATCAGAAATGCGGGCGCTCTCTGGAAAAGATCACATAATATGCCTTTAACAAACATGACCAAGGACGTTATGTGTATAAATATGACATTTATAGGTCACCACGGAGTGACGTCACATGCCGTTGACCATGAACCAAAAATGTAAATAAAGGCCTCTTCGGGGGACTCTTACACACAATGTACACAGCGTCATGCGAACCCTTGGGTATTGGCGAGTAGAGCGTAAAACTGATACGTTTACGTTGATACTTAGCAGGATCCTCAAATTAGGACGTAAATGCCAAGGGTGCTGGTGTTGATCTCGTGCAGTGCAGAAATACTGGTACTAACACTAAACAGGAACAAAATATTGATGAATAGAGGGTGCAGACGATGAGAGCAAACTGATGAACTCAAAGGGGGGTGCTGAACTTGACGAAGTGCGAGTAAAATTCCAACTGTAGATTACAGGCTGGACGAGACTCCCCCCTTGAAGGCTCCCAGGGTAGGTGCAGTCAAAACTGTGCCAGGGAGTGTGTTCCATTTATGATGACTGTCCTTGGGAAGAATGAATTCCCGTATAGTTGAGTGCGGCTGTTGATTCTCTGGAATTTGCTAGGATGGTAGTTCCTGGTATTACTCACGATCATAGGCAATAAGTAGTTGGTAGGATTGATGGCAATCAGTTCATGTTGGATCTTGTACAATAGGGCAGGGGTGTACTTTCGGCGCGAATATTCGCGTAAAATCACTACCGCGCGAATCCAGGTGGATTCTCGCCAAAAAACAACTTTTTAAAAAAAAAAATTAATAATTTTTTTCTTTTCTTTTTAAGTCCAAAACAGGACCTTAGATGACTGGTATTTGACCCTTCGTCAAAAAAACTTTCCAAATTTGGAAGTTATGCAAGCTTATAGACTTATTCTTAATATTATTTTAATTCATTTTAAGAAGTGTTTGATTCAATTTGTGTACTATTATTTTCTAAACAATAGTACAATAAATGTTTAAAATGCGGAATTTAAATTCAGTAAAAAGGATTCTCGCAAAAATATTCTGCGAGAATCCATTTGCGAGAATACATGGATTCTCGCAAAATTCCTCTGCGAGAATCCAAATGGATTCTCGCAGGATGTCGCGAAAGTACACCCCTGTAGGGCCAGGCTAGCAGCATTTCTTCTCCATTCAAGTGATTTCCACTCCAGCTCTTGCAACATTGAGGTGACACTGTCTTTTCGCCGGTATCTTTGAGTGACAAATCTGGCGGCTTGACGCTGGGTCCTTATCAGGTGGCACTTGTCGGTGTTGAACTGCATTTGCCAGTCATTTGACCATTTGTGGAGGAGGTCTAGGTCTTGTTGGAGTTTGTTGCTGTCACCGATGGAGGATATTGGCCTATACAAGAGGCAGTCAGCTGCAAACAGTCTGAGTTTGGAAGAAATGCCAAGTGGTATGTCGTTGATGAATGTGAGAAACAGGAGGGGGCCCAGAACTGTTCCCTGGGGTACTCCAGATGACACGGGTACCCAGTCGGAGGCCTTGCCGTCGACGACTACTCGTTGTTGGCGCTGAGTCAGGAAGTTTGCTGTCCATTGTAGCAGGGAATCTCTAATGCCATAATGATGGAGTTTTTGTAGAAGCCTTTGATGAGGAACACGATCGAAGGCCTTGGAGAAATCAAGGACCACTGCGTCAATCTGCTCTCGGTTGTCGATGGATTTGGCTAGGTCCTCAGCAGTTAGGGTAAGTTGTGTCTCGCATGAGCGGCCTGATCGAAAACCGTGCTGTGCGTCGGTGAGGATGTTGTGCTTATTGTAGTGCTCCATGATGTTGTTGAAAATAATGTGCTCAAGAAGTTTGCTGCAAATAGATGTGATGGACACTGGCCGATAATTGGATGGTACTAGTAGTTAAAACATCTGGTTTGTTGTCAACGGCAAAAGGTACAAAGTACCCTGATGACCAGGCCCACCTATTGCAACAAACTGCAGACATTCCCCCACTATACTATAGGCCTGTTCAGATGGTCACTAGTCTCGAGCTTAACAAAATTATACCTCTAATCCAGAGTGCCTGTCCAGACGACAAAATTAGCGTCAAGTCTAGCAATACCACTGATTCTCTGATTTTCGAAAGTATGCATTAATCCTTTGCTAATTCATGGCTCACTTATTTAAACAAGCTCTGCCTGTTAAAAAGGTTTTATTTTATTCCTTACGGTGAAATACATGGTCAAAATATAGGTCCAATGATATATTTGACATTCCTTCAGACAGCGTCCGAATTAAGGAAAAAAATCTGGTTGCCCGCCGGGCAACCAAGCAGGAAATTATGGTTGCCCGGCAGATTTTTTGGTTGCCCGTTCTGTAAAATATTTAAATGCATGTGTTAAGTGTTTCACTTCTTGTAAAAAAATTGGTTGCCCACCGGGCAACCAAATAAGTACATGTTGGTTGCCCGGTGCTAATTTTGGGTGTCCCGGGCAACCACTTAACGCGAACGCTGCCTTCAGAGCCTATAGACGGCAGAGGAATCACATAAGTAAGAGACTTAGAAGATTCTTGCAGTACATGTATGTGCGGTATAGAAATGCCCAGCAAATTTCTTTCTTCCTTGTTGACCCGAGCTCAACCCCTGTTGATATTGCCGGGTCTCAACATATTTTAACAAGCACTTTCTTCTCCTCCGTCCAATTTATGGCTCCCATTCGTGGCAATTTCTACTTAATTGCTTGGTGTTTTGCTTGTCACCATTATTGCTAACTGCTGTTTTCATCGTGCATGACTTGGAAGTACATCTTCATTTCGCGGGAAGACCTGGGTCACAGGTCAAAAATCTCACTTGCAGTTAACATACCGGTAGTAGATGGATTCACACGGCAGACACACTCTCGGCTAACTCTCGGTTAGTACTTTGAGATAAGTTAACCATAAGATCTTTTAGTGTTAAAATTCCAGCTTTAGACCCGAGGTTAGTAAACCATGACACGATTCACACAGCCTTTAACCGAGATTTGGGAATTTGACGCTAATCTCTAGGTTTATAGCACCCTCGTCTGAACGCTCCTATAAGGCGCATGAAAGTCAATTGCGAGTTTCCCGTTACTTTTTTTTCTTCAAAGTGATGAGGCAACTTTTTCATTATTCATTATTTGATCAGATTTCATTATTGACATGTAAATGCATGTTTGATCAACCCATATTGATACAGTGCTCATTTAAATAATATAAAAATATGATTTTAAGGTGTTTTTGCAGAAACGAATAAATGCATCAAAATAATGTTCACGGAAGGTAGGTTTTACGATTAAAAAAGCCTTGCTTATGAGCCTAGTTCTCAAAATTCATATTTTAAGAAAGTGAAAAATGTGTTCAAATTAATAAAACTGGCAACAATTGTGTTTAAAAATAAATAATGATTTTTTTTGGGAAATCTTGAAATTTTGACGCGGGTGAAAAAAAGTGATGCGGGCGGGTAACGGGAAACTCGATATCGACTTTCATGCGCCTAATCCAGGTTCAGGGAGAGTGGCTGGGATTGCAATTGATATTGATAAGTGCAATATATATGATCTGTGTAACTGTAAGTTGTACGTTCATTCACCAAGACACATGTTATATATTGTCTATTTTCAGAATATCACTGGTATTAATTTCAACCTAAGTCACTGAGCATTCATTCATCATGCCACCTAAAAGGAAGTCCAGCGCAGCAGCCAAGAAAGGTGCAGCCAAGGGCAAGAAAGCCAAGATAGACTCTCAGATGGGAGCCGGAGATGATGTCAAGACTAAGATGGAAGCCCTGAAGACGGCTGACAAAGGCAAACATAAAATGTACAAGGTAGATGCATCATGTCCTTTAGCTGCCAGTGGAACCAGTGTAAGTACACTTGTGTATTTGTGAATGTAATCAGTCATGGCAGTATGATAAAATAAGATTTATTATAATCTAGTCTACTAGACTTACATTTTTGTAGTGGCAACAGTATCGCATCTGAGGGGTTGAAGTGACCTAATCGGCAACTTGCCAAGGAGCCATGAAACCATACGTTTCCCAGATCTTGTGACAAGGGTCAATGAGCCGCTGGTTACCAACCATTCGGCTTGATGATGCATCTCTATTGTGATGGATTCGGCTTGATGATGCATCTCTATTGTGATGCGATTCTGTAATTGCCACTATAAAAACATAATTTCAGTCCAGTAGACAAGATTTGAGGAGATGGGATGGGACTTGGGTTAGTTTATATGAATAATGAATGTTTATGAGTGCAATGGTAAGAATATTTTCATGAGTTGAAAGATGCAATGTTCCATCTAACGATGCGGAGCCGAGTTGAATGGAACATAGCATCTTTCACCGAATGAAAATATTTGTTCCATTGCACGAATGAAAACAGTCATTATTTGTTTTATACAACACTAAAAAAATCATTGTTATTTTGAAACAAATTATAGAGATTTTTATATAACAGTTGGAAATTTCCTTGTCATTTGATTGGTAGATTGTATGTCACATGATATGAAATATTTGTCCCATTTCATTGATTTTACATCATACGTCATTAATCGTACAATTTGGTTCCATTTGCCGTGCAATTTGGTTCCATACGTTTTGTACCAGTGCACGCCTCGTGTTTTTCAGCAGGCAACAGCCACTACACGCGCTAATATTGAACCGCGCAACGATGCGTTTGTTTTATGGCCAGCCTGTGTGTTGCGCAGCGTCTCCCAACAACCAATTTTCCGGTGAAAGTGTCGTAGCCGTAGCGTAGCCGCTGGGAGGCCTATGTTTTGTTCTGCTGCCTGCATATCTTGGATTATAATTGCCTTCTTGTATTGATGGGACTAATGTTAATGCTGTACATGAGACAAATATTGTAAGTGAGAACGCAAGCTTCCTGGCGAGGGCTAGGTCTAATTAAAATGATCAATTTTAAATCAAAATAAGCTTAGGCCTACTTAGTCAGTAGCGTAGGCCTGTCAGCTTCCGTTTTTTATGACAAATAACCTACCGAATGTGTTACTGTTATATAAAACAAATAATGAATGTTTTCATTCGTGCAATGGTATGAATATTATCATTAGGTGAAAGATGAAAATATTCATGCCATTGCACTCATAAACATTCATTATTTATATAATATACAATATGATGTATAATAGGGTAACCCGTAAATCGGGTTTAGGGCCGAGCGGTTTACCGTGCAATGTATCGTAGGGGTCGATGCACGGCAAATTATAGGTCACATGTGATTAAATATCCTCTCCATTGCACGATTTGCCGTGCATCGACCCCTGCGATACATTGCACGGTAAGCCACTCGGCCCTAACGCGATTTACGGGTTGCTGCCCATGACTACTTATAAATTTGTTACAAAATAACAATGATTTTCTTAGTGTATAAAACAAATAATGAATGTTTTCATTCGTGCAATGGAACGAATATTTTCATTCGGTGAAAGATGCAATGTTCCATTCAACTCGTCTCTGCCTCGTTGAATGGAACATTGCATCTTTCACCTCATGAAAATAGCTGTACCATTGCACTCATAAACATTCATTATTCGTATAATGAAATAACAATGATTTTCTTAGGTGTTGTATAATACATAATATAACACAGTGCTTAGTTGGAACACAAGTTTAGTTTTTAAGGGATCTCATTGTACATGTGAATTTTAGTTTGAAAATTCAAATAGGAAACTTACTATTTTTCCATACGGGTTTCGACACCTAATCTGTTGTCTTCCTTAGTGGATTGGGTTTGATCCCAGCTTGTGTTTCTAGACTGTTTTTTGATGACGCCATCAGATGTTGATGATGACGCCCTCTTTTAGTGAAATTCATTTCATAATTTTAGACAATTCATGATTCATGCCATATATTTTTTCCATCACACAGATGACTACATGCACATTTGCTTTGTCAAATTGAATCTCAAATACACAAAAACAAATTTAGGCCAAGTGACACCGAGCCGAGCAAAATTGATTTTACAACACAGGTGTTAAATCAGACCAATATATTACGGAATAACAACAAGTACTATGTGATATTCGGACATGAACAATTTTCAGGGTCTTTTTTTTGTCCAATCTCTTAAAATCGGTCTATTCTGGAGTTTATAGCCCAATTTCACACACTTTTTCAGTGTTTTTCCCCATTTTTGTACCAATTATGTTTATTCCCATGCCTAATTGCACCCTGTAATCATCTGTATTGTATTGTTTATCAACAGGTGTTTGAAGATTATGACTGTATGTTAAATCAGACCAATATATCACAGAACAACAACAAATTCTATGTGATACAGTTGTTGCAGAATTTTGGTAATTACTATGTCTGGACTCGTTGGGGCAGAGTGGTAAGTGTACAAGTTTAAAATGAGTTTCCTTTCTAACCCAGATTGACTCATTGCATAGTCATGGTAGTTTCCAGTAAGGCTGGGATTTTTGGGTAATTGGGTACCCAAAATAATTTTCGAGCGGGTTTCTATAAATAAAATCGTAAATATTCCTAAATTTAACCGGTTAGAAACAGCCCCATCAACGTCGTCCTCTTTATCTTTTGTGTGTGTACGTGTTGTTAAACCCCTTGAGGTTTTATGCATCGTAATGGAGTGGTAAATGTTATTTTAGGTTGTAGAATTTGTTACTCTTGCGAACGACGGCACGGCTTATGTAACAGATGTGAAAAAGTGAAGAGGAAATCGGGTACCCGATGGTTGAATTTGCTGGCCGGGTGATGTAATTTCGGGCGGGTACCTGTTTGCCCGCCCACAAATCCCAGCCTTAGTTTCTAGTCACCCCATTGCAATGCTTGATTGCCTAGGCAGCCGCCTCAGCAGCATGAGTTTGAGCCCTACACTGTAAAAAAGATTGGGCAAAAATGTAGTGTCTAACCGATCAGCTCATGTCAGCCGATCGCCGATCACCGATCATTTCCTCTTTGATCGGCAGATCCGATCCGATCACCGATTAAATGCGCAAGTGAACTGCAATGCCTAAATAACAGTACATTTCCCTCGTGTGTGTTGCCGTACGTAGCGTAAATATAGTAGCATTTGTGTACTTAGCAAAACAGATTATATTTACTCTTTTTATTTATCGTGTTTACCTGGTCCATGTCTATAAGGACACCTGTCAATCAAGTGTCAAGTCATTGTTTACATTTTACAAACGTTGCGATTGCGTGCCCAGTACGATCGACCATGTGCGATTTGAAGCTTTGCACACAGCACGCTGGGTATTCCCACAATTCTTTCTTTGTTACAAAAATACATCATAATTCATAAACACAGATACCTCCTGATAGTAAATTAATGTATTTGAGATTTTCAATATATTTAATTCTATCCATAAACCCAAAGTTTTAACTTAGTTTAGTGAATCTTTTAGTAAATAGAAGTGAAACGTAGCCTAGCCAATGACAAGCCTTGTTTGATAACGCCTTTGGCGGGCCATGACGTGGGTATTTCCCGTAATAAAAACGAAAACAAAACATTGAATGTACATTCGCTGAATCCCGCCGATCGAACTAATCTGAAAACAGTTTGAAAGTTTGAAAGGATTTGTACCCTTATAGGCTTCGCTAAATTCACCTGGATAAACTAATTAACTAGTATATGTTATGTGAAGAAGTAAGAAGGCGAGTTTGAGAGGAATTTTAACGGAGAAAAGACGACATGATAAGCTTTTAATTGGGTTTTCATACTATAGTGATTGATCGGTTCATCAGATCGGTAGATGAAGGAATTTTGCCGATCACCGATCAGATCCCGATCAGACTTATATCGGGCCGATCGGGAAACTCCCGATCTGATCGGTTAGACACTAAAAAAATGTGCCCAAAATGTTGCCAAATGTTGTTTAATAGTTATCCCTACCAACTGTTGGGTAAATTTTACCAACACCGTTGGACTCATGATTTGGCCCAAACGTTGGGCATAACTACTTCCTCAACTAGTGGGACAATTTCTTTATCAACATGAGGGTATTTGTATTACCATATGTTGGGCATTTTTAATCTTTAATTGTTATCCCTCATCTACCCCGAGTTGACAGTCATGTGGGTATTTCCATTACTGTGTTACATCAGAGTCGGTCTAGAATTTCTAGAGTTCACTGGAGGTTTAGAATTTCAGCGAGAATCCATTCTCGCAAAGATTCTCCTAAACTAATTTGTGAAAATCCAAAAGACTCCCGCAGACTTTTAAAGTTTGTACACAATTGGAGGAGAATCTTGTTGCAAGAATGTATGGATTCTTGCAGCTTCTTTACACAAAATTCTAACCTTTCCCTGATCAAACTTATGATAAAGTATACCAATATTTTAGTAGGTCTTCCAATTTGTATCCCATGAGTTCAAATTTTCTTCTAACAATAAACATAAGGTATGATATATATATGTAACCATTTATGTCTACTAATAACTATACTATAATATATTTGCTTCATCCATCATGTAGGGGGAACCTGGTGCAAATAAGCTGGATCTATTCAGGGATGAGGAGCCAGCCAAGAAAGCATTTGCCAAGAAATTTCAAGATAAGACGAAGAACAAGTGGGATAACCGAACTAATTTCAGCCCGGCGCCTGGCAAGTACACATTGATTGAGGTTGAACAGGGAGACGATGACGATATGGCAGAAACAATGAAAAAGGTGGGTGTGTAATAACTTGGATAAGACGATGTAGCTTTCTTGCGACACAACGATTCTAATATATTGATAGTAACCAAGTGCTTCTCTGGTAATGTTAGAGATGCCATATGTGAAGTAGATCAGGTGACAACACAACCCTACCGAGTGATCCAAAACCGTCCGTACCGTGCCTCATGTACATGAGAGACGGAAATCAATAGATAAATCCCTTACCCTAGTGAATGCCAAATGGAAACTAAATTGAACATATGTGTACTTGCTAATGATGTTTATTATACACATTAAAATAGTTACAAGTATACTTACAATATGTAAAATAAGAAGAATATATTAATTATTTTCATATTCAAACCTCCAGTAGTATAATAAAATATGGACCTTCCTCTAATATTTAAAGTACTTTGTTGATTAATTTGAGAGATTCTAAAATTACATTTCCCCTCCCTAAGTAAAATCAGAGCCCCCTGTTTGACCTCTAAAGGTAAAACCGGAAAATCGTATCAACAAGTATTTAGATGTAAGCAATAGGATTAATTAAAAAGTATTGTCCACCCATTTTATAATCTTGACCCTGTTTGCCCCCCCCCCCCCCCCCCCCAAATGAAAAAGTCTAGTTATGCCACTGTAGCTACCATATCTCTGTATGTTATTTAACCAGCTTACATTGATGATATTTCCTTGTTATTTGTTACAGTTGGATGCTCTGGATGAGGTAGATTCGGGTACCCCAGCAGCAAAAGAGAAGATAGCACCCTGTACACTAGATAAACCAACTCAAAGTCTTATGAGACTCATCTTTGATAATGATATGTTTAAGGAGCAGATGACCAAATTTGAACTTGGTAAGTATGATTTGTCAATAACTGTTTTATCTTATGTTTTTATTCTTGAGAGAAGAGAGAATCCTGCACATTTTATCTCTAAATTTGGCTAATTCTGTATGTTACAAATCCAGCAAGCAAGAGGGTTTAAAAATGTATTGAAGTTAAAATCTACTCTACATGTATAAATAAATCAGGTTTATGATAAAAGTGAGATATGTGTTAAAACATCAAAGACTAATGTTGTGATAACCATATTCCTCTCAATTTGTTAACCCCAAACCTTTATTAAACATTAACTGTAACATTGAAGCGGGATTTATTCAAATTAATCCGATGCCATTATAGACAAACAGCAACCTAAAACTTAGCGTCTATGGCGCCTGAAATTAAAACCTGACCCACCAAGGTAATCAATCAATCAATTAATCATAATTGTTGCATCCTTGTTAGCATTATCACAATGACTTTATATCAACTTTTGCTTCAGATGTAAAAAAGATGCCTCTTGGTAAACTCAGCAAAAGTCAGATTGCCAAAGGTTTTGAAGCATTGGAAGCCATCGAGGAAGCTCTCAAGAAGAAGAAGGCAAGATCCCAGCTGGCACAACTCACTTCACAATTCTACACCCTTATTCCACATTCATTTGGACGCAAGGTACCACCTGCGATTGACTCGGCGGAGATAGTGCAGAACAAGATGGATATGTTGATGGTAAGCGATTGGCATTACCTTCCACTGAGCAGTGATGTTTTCCTGATATTAGTGACACTCTGAGACTTGATTCAAGAGTCCTCCCATAAATCAGCTGCACCTATTACAACCGGAATAGTTACTGATCTCACATTATAGAGGACCGCATGGACAAAACAGTTGTAGGTTATGCATGCATGGGAATCAGTAAGGCTAGCATAGCTGCATAATTGGATTTTATGTACCTTCCAACCATGGTTTCAAATTGTGTTATGTTTCACCTCAACATGGGTAACGTCATTCTAGTTCAGTAGTATGTTCCATCATCTGAACAACTACCTGCTTTATAATGTGTAAATATCTCTTGAAATATCCTACAACATTGTTGTCCCTGTACCCATGTATATATGTTTATTCTAACCATACACATGTTTCTAATGATCTTGTTCAACAGGTATTGGGCGACATTGAAATAGCACAAAGTATGCAGAAGGATAAGGGCAAGAAAGCAGCAAAGGTAAATAGAGTGTTTATTTATTTATATTATAAACAGGGTGTCCCAAAATGTAAGCATATCCAATCCATATTAATAGTATATGTACTCTGAAAAGAAATATGGGAATATTAAAATTGCAATGTAATTCTAGGAAATGAGGACGTTTTTCCAACCAAATTAATATCTTTGCTGATTAAAATGTACTGACTAGATTGGGGAACTCAATTGCATCATGTTTTACCTTCTGTTATGCTAATAGTACATTATAGACAGCCAAAGAAGATTTCTTGTGCAGTAGTCTATCATGCTTAGCACCACAACAATGCTAACAGGTGTTAAACTTATATATAATATGTGTTAATTACGGCTTCCACCTCCACCCCTATTATGGTTCAGATATGCATACTTAAAAAAGAAGTCGAATCTCAACTAAGACTTATATATAATATGTGTTAATTACAACAGAGGACTGAATTGCAGTCATATCAATTGTACTACTTGCAGCAGGATGTTCTTAAAGGCTTTGTTTAACAACATGATATTCCTTTCGTTGTAATGTAATGTCAAAGGGAACCAGAATACACTGGTGACAGAACCAGTGATGAAAGTGAAGCATACTGGACTGCACATAAAATCTTCTTTGATAGACAGCACAATTTATATCATTTGCAGTGCATGGAGGGAATTTAACGTTCAACACTTACAAACTTCGCAGAATAATATTTTGGTTGTCCAAATTTTGGTTGTCCAAATTGCTGAATTAAAGATATATGATGTTTCCATATCATATATATAGAATACTTGATAAAGACCAAATGTTATTCTTTTATGTACCATTTTCCCTACATCCTAACCCTAACCCCCTGAGTGCTAAAAAATGCTACTCATAAGTCCATCTCTAAGCTCTTGTGCCGACGGTTTTCTATGATGTAATCAACCGAGCCTATATAGTGAGCACAGTATACTGAGCAAACAAGTAGCTAAGGCTGTGGCTTAGTGAGTTGGACACAGGGCCGGAGTACGGAGGGTCCCCGAATCGATTCCTGGTGATTTAGCTTGGTGTTTTCGAAAATTGTGATCCCTATTAAAAACTCTAAATCCAGGTTAAGGTTATGGTACCAATTTTATTTTTTGCGTCTTATTAACCCTAACCCTTTGAATGTTAAACAATGCTACTCATAAGCCCATCTCCAAGCGCCTGTGTCGACGGTTTTCGATGACGTAATCAATCGAGCCTATGTAGTGAGCGAAGTATACTGTGCGAACGAGTAGCTGAGGGCCATGGTTTAGTGGGTGGGACACAGGGCTGGAGTCCGGAGTCCCCAGATCGATTTTGGCCGGTTTCAAGTGATTTAGTTGGTGTTTTTCTTCAAAAATTGTGATCCCGGTTAAAACCCTTTACCAGGGTTAGGGTTTAGTAATCAATTGTTTCAAAGCTTGACCACAATTTGTTCATAATTAAAACAAGTTTGGCCATCTCTATTTTGATTTTAATTATTTTTGTTTTGTCTCCAGCCTGCAACAGCTGTCAGTGAAGTCCCTCATCCCTTGGATGTCAACTATGAATTACTCAAATGTGAACTGGATCATGTCGATCCAAAATCTGAAGAACATAAGGTAATTATTCAACTAACCATTCTATGTTCAGTTTGTTTTAATAAGCAAAATTCATTACATTACCAATTACGTGATACACCATTAGATTCTCAGCAGGGCATGGAAGGTTTTTAAAGAATGAAGAAAAAAATTGGCAGCTAAAAAAAAAAAGATCTGCCTGACGTATGATCCCCCTGAAAATATAATGGTGCATCCCTAATTAGAACCATAATCTGTGTCACCTCAAGTTGAGAATGACGATAAATTATTATTAGCACATGTATGTGACCAGTCAAATTATTAATTTTTTGTTAACAGTATGCATTTGAAGATATTGATTGATGAAGTTAAGCATGAAAAACCAAAGAAATAAACATAAATTTTCAGTTTCACCTACTATTTCATATAAATCTCAATGCATTTTTAGGCCAAACAAAGAAGAAAGATTGTCTCAGAAACATTTTGCAAATAAGCTAAGTGCTGTGCAATTTATTTTTTTAATTTTTTTTAGAAAATAGGCTTTGAGGTATGCGATTATTTTGTTGTTGTTGCTATACCAAGCTTCAGAGAACTTTTTTTAAACTTTTTAAAATAATTTTTTTAATTTTAATTTTTAGGCCTCAGCGATAGACCTACGTGCCATAGCTCATTTCACATACTAATGCGGGCGGGCTTCTGGGACAAACCTTCTTTGTTTGGCCGTAACCAATTGTTTTGAGATGGGTCATTATCAAGCTGTCGACATACACCTTTGCAAGAATGTTATATACTTGTTTTGAAAAGCTTCCGTTACGCTATGTATTTATCAGTGATCAAAGCTTCCATATTCTGTGTTCTTATGTAGATAATAAATGATGAAGATGTTGGTGATGATTTACTTGGATTTTCTATTTTTTGAAAACAATCAATAGAAAATGCTTGTTTCTCTAAACTGGGGGCAGACAATGTTTGTTGTCAGATTGCTTAAACCATCAGTTCTAATAATGTATTTGTTGGTTTTTCTTCAGATAATTGGCAAGTATGTCGAAGCTACCAAAGGTGGTTATAGAGATCCCAAACTGCTCAATGTATGGAAGGTAGCCAGGGAAGGAGAGGTAAGAATTCAAAATTCAAATTTGGGAACTGGTAAATGTTGGTGAAATGGTAGAGAGGATGGTTTGCTAACAGCACTTTGAACAGAGCCTTGTGAATCTTACTATAAATCTGGAAACTGTGTGTGTGTGTTTGTTATTCTGTGTTTGTTCATCCAGACCTTAGAGTCACTCCATAATTGACACCATGATTGTTACTCCTCAGGATACACGCTTCGCAGAGCATGACAACATTGACAACCGTCGTCTACTCTGGCATGGAACCAATGTTGCCGTGGTAGCTGCCATCTTGAAAGGTGGTCTCCGCATCATGCCTCATTCTGGGGGACGTGTTGGACGGGGCATATACTTTGCTTCTGAACACAGTAAATCAGCTGGATATGGTAGGTAGTATAGGTAATACTTGAAAGTGTGGCTCGCCACTTTCGTGCTTGCTAAGGCAACGATGGTATATATTTCCGTGCGGAACCTTATCAGCCCTCAGGCTGTCATCAGTGTGGTGATCGCATTTGGTTTCTTCTGTAAAATAAACTTATTGACTATGTTGGTCAGATTCTTCTTTGCAAAGTGCATGGTTTCATATCTTGTATTCAGTAGCCTATACCCCACCTAAAACTAATTTTCCACACTCTATCCTTGTTGTACTGCAAACATGTACTCTTTTGAGTGCTATTCCCTCTCTCAACAGAAGGATTCCCGTATGGACAGCCATCCAATTTTAAGTAGATCTCCTTTAAAAGTTATATTCTTTCAAAAGATCACATTCAGTGATCTCGAGTGAAGGCCTTTACGGTTTGCGCAATTTCGCGCAATCGCAATCATTTGTTTTTCGCAGTGATATCAAAAACATGATGTGGAGTGTCATTAACCAATCATGCTCCAGCAATACTGTGGCAACATGTAAAGTCACGTAAAGTGGCAACACCATAAAGTAAGGTATTCCAAAAGGGCCAAAAACTATCACTTTTTACAAAAAACGATGGATTTTAGCGCATTGTTTTGTTTTCTATTAGTTCAAACAAAATACAATGATACGCCTAGCCAAATATAAAAATCACAGATATTCTATAACTGGGGCAATCGTGCAAGCAAATTCCTGCAAAACAACCTGCCTAAACAGTTTATAATCATGCCATTTTGAGCTACATCCAACAGGCTGATAATGAGTGTCAAGGGAAATAGGTCACTCTGCCACCAAATGGCTGGCCATGGGCCATGGTCCGGAATGGACCGTAAAAGTTTTAAAGCACAAAACCATTTTGATACCCTCAAAATGATGTAACACACACAGACTACCGAGCGCTACCCTAGGCAACACTCACACTCAATTAATTGCGAGACAGGCTGGTGCGGGTTTCACTGAACACTCAATGAGTTATGTTCACAAAATAAAACAAGCCAAATATCACATGCATTTTTTCTTTTCTTCATATTTAATTCCAGTCACAAATACAATACCTAACCCGAAACGTTGATGGGATATACCAAAGAGCACCCCTTTTTCAAAAAGACGTCATCCCTGTCATGTGGCGAAATCTTGACCCTTTTGGAAATTGTTCTTGGACGCTGATACATAGCTACCACATATGCCCCCCCCCCCCTCACCTCTTCCGGAATTCATCCCTTTGGTTTCAGTAAAATGACTCTCTGAGGAAAGGGGACATGGTTGTCTGCACTATAAAGTGTAATGTTGAAATATGGAACATTGACAAAATGGACCAAATTTGGGAAGTTCATATTTGGCCTTCTTAATAATAAAAAAACGTTTTTTTTATTCCTAGTTCGTTGCACAAACAAAGGCACTGGGATTATGTTCTTGAATGAAGTCGCATTGGGCAAAGAACATCATATTAAGATGGACGACAGCAGCTTGAGGAAGGCGCCCTCTGGATATGATTGCGTTGTAGCCAAGGGACGAACAGAACCAAGTAAGATCAGTAGGCCTTGTTTAGCACATTTATTTATTGTTATTTTTAAACATGGGGTGAATTACGATAGCTTATCTTGCTTTGGTTATGGTTATTCTAAAGGTGTTGGGATTTGGGTGGCTTCGTCCTGCTCTAAAGAACTTCTTTCAGCCTTCCCGGCTGTTCTTAAAACACAACATTTGAGCCGGCTTCAGTTCTCAAGATTCCAATTTTTCTCAAAAAATGGGAAATCACAAGAAAGTTCTTTTCCATTCTCTAAAGTCCCCATTTTGGGGAAAATAGTGGTGTTCTTCATGATTTTCCACCAAAAATTCACTCTGAAGCATTCCCATTTGGACCCACCATGGCAGACCTCAATAAAAAAGATTGATTGGCACACTTTGACCCACTCGAAGTCCTTAAATGATCTCATGAAATCAATTATACATTTGTTTTGTCAAATATCCAATTGACTAATATGTTCTTGCCATTGCTTCTTTTACAGACCCCAAGTCCGACACTACACTCACCCTCGATGGTAACAAGGTGAAAGTTCCACAAGGCAAACCAGTGCAACAGTCTCAGTTCAGCACCAGTAACTTCTCTCAGAGTGAATACCTTGTATATAAGGAGAGTCAGAACTGCATGCGTTATATGCTAGAGTTTAAACTATATTGAGATGGTTTGAAACTGTATTTTGATGTAGCTGAATATATCTAAGTCAACTTAAAAAACCCCTGCTCTACGGGCCAGACCGACTCATTTAATTTTTTTATTTAATTTAATTTTTATTTCATAAACAAATATTGTTTTTTTGGCAATTTTGGGGGAACAAAACTGTCCGACCCTACCTTTAGAGGTCTGTTTTGCCCATAAAACAGGGGTTTTCATCGCCTAATTGATTAGAAACGTTTGAAACCCCTACCTTTAGAGGTCTGTTTTGCCCATAAAACAGGGGTTTTCATCGCCTAATTGATTAGAAAAGTTGAAACATTGTGTTGAATTCAGCAGTTTTAGACGATTTAAAATGTTATTCTGATAGTAGCTGATTATATGTAGTGGTTAATTTAATTGGAGGTTGTTGGAAATATTATGTTGAATGCTGCAGGTTTGAGATGGTTAATTTTAAAGAACCTTAGAATTATATTGCGAATTGCCATGGTGTTTTAGAGGTGGGTATTTTGAGGAGGAAAAATGTTTTTCTGTGCTAAAAGAGGCAGAAACAGGCTTGTTAGAATAGTGTATATTTATACGATTCATTCTATAATTATTATTTTTAAAGTTGTTCATGGACATGATAGTTTGGATGTATAGGCTGAAGTAAGATTTTTTTTGTTTTTAATGAATCTTTTGAAAATTAGCTTGTTAATTTTCATATCTTGATAATTTAGAAGTTTTATATGTGGTATAATTTTAGCCTTAAAATATGTCTACTGGAATAAACCACATTACATTTTTATTGTTTACATTTTATTTATCTTGCCACATTCTTTTCCAAGTTAAGTAAGTCTAAATTTAGAGAGCCATTGTTTTTAGGCTCTGTAGTGTGTCTGTTGTGTTGTATCACACAGACTACATTATTATGAGGACAATGATGGGCAGTTGTGAAACCATATTGTATTCCCTATCAAACCATATTGTATTCCCTACAGACATCAAAAAAAGTAACTATACAAGTAATAAATGGGCTTCTAATTCTAAAAATATATATCCCATCTAAAAATATTAGATGATAAAGTTGTTGCAAAATTCATCTTCCTTAATATGAGATATTGGACACTACGATCAGATGATTATTAAGGAAGTGACAATCCAAAATGTAAGGTGAGGTCCGATTTTCATTTTCACATTTTTATTTTCTACACCATCTGACCCATCTACGGGTACCTTATCGATTAACGATAGTGCAATTGAGGGATGCATGCGCAGGTTGGACAGTCGGTCGTATTGTTCCAATGGATCAATACACTCCCTACCTGTCATACTTTCCCCCATGTTGAAATGTAAAATGTGAAAATGAAATTGTGACTTTACCTTTTGGATTGTCACTTCTTCAATATTCAACCGATCCTGGCGTGCAATATCTCATATTCAAGAGGATAAATTTCTCAACAACTTTATAATTTATTATTATTAGGTAGGATATATATTTTTAGAGTTAAAAGTCCATTTATTACCTGTATAGTTACTTTTTTTATGACTGTATTTTACCGAAATGCAAAATGCATAATGACAATTTTTGGATTTTCTTCTAATTTTTGCCCTCAAGTGTGAGATTTTCTTCTTAAGTGTGCTTGTGTTTGTAGAGAGGAAAGACAATATGTGTAATATCAACACTGTTAATAATGTTACAGAGTATCATTTTACACATTACCGCAATAATACATTCCATTATAACGATAAATACCAATATTGTTAATTTTATTTGCTAGGGAAAAAAAAGAGGGTTTGTCTCAGATGAAACCTGAAAAAAGCTTGTGTGAATTGTTTTTTTATTAGTAAAATTTAAGTAAGCAAAATGCGGTACCTATTTTTAAACATGAGAGGGGGGAGGGGGGGGGGGGGGGGGGGACTCTGTGAATTGTATATTATGTTTAAAACTACCATAGTAGAAACAAATCACATCTTGTAACTTTTTAACTTCTATTTGTATGTTGTAATTTCACTCTTGTAAGCAAGAAAATGAAGCTGATATGGTACAATATGAAATATAAAATTTGAAGAAGCGGCATTTTCAAAAAGCTCAAGAAAAAGTGAAGGGGGGGGGGGAAGTTATGCGCTGAAATGCGATTTCAAACGGCTTGCTGAATTTAGTTGAATAAAGTTAAAGCAATTAAATTTCAGTCACTTTATATTTTTGCCTTGAATACAAAGCCAATTTAGTGAAACTGCCAAACTGTTTGCCATAATTTTGTTACATTTTCTCATAAGAACAATTGGGGCCACAGAAGTGGAAATTGGTGTCTTTTCTGGGGATTTTACCCAAATATTTACACATAATAAATAGGATTTGTACTTGTTACTTATATATTGTTATACTAAAATCAATCAATCAATCAATCAGGATAAGCATAAGCATAACAGAAAACTTCATGATGTGCCAAAAATATTTTATTATAAGACAACCCTCAACTGTTCATCCAGAAAAAAAGGTTTTAATTTGTGTGTGAGCCGTTCATTCAAAAGAACTGTCAGTTTGTTCTTTATTCTTGTGTATAATATAGAGATTATAGAGATTTGTAATCAATTGTTATACAGTCCTCAAAATAAGTAACTGACCAGGTAATAAATATATTCTTAACTTCAAAACTATAGCTCATACATAAAAATATTCAACAATAAAGTTGTAAAGAAATTTCTCTTCATTAACATGATATAATTATTCATTCATTAAGATCGGTTAATAAATAAGGATGCTACATTGAAAAGGATAGAACAAAGTGCAATTTACATTTTAACACTTGGGTTTTGAACACGCAGGACAGTGTGACAGGTGTGTGTATGGGTTGCATTGATCAATTGAAGCAACCCCAATCCTGTCTTACTATCGTAGTCAAAGGAAATGTTACAATTGTTTTGGTTTAGGGCACATAACTGAGGTAATATTCAGTCAATCTTCACATGTAATATCTCAAATTAAAGACAAGAAATGTCCTTATCTCTTTATATCTGATATTTTTTCATAGGAGTTATAGTTTTGGAGTTGAGAGCATATTTATTACCTGGTCAGTTACTTATTTTAAGGACTGTATGTTAGAATGTTTGTAAAAATGTTAATACAAAATGTTACATTATATTATTGCACCTGGTTTAATATACAACTGCCTTATATTATAAATCTTATATTATACTTTAGTAATTAAAGTAGTTTGTGAGAATTCTATGCAAAGTTATAATCTTGTAATAAAACACAAAATAGTCCAATTTACTTACTCCTCAAAAACAATGTTCAGAAATTTATTTCAATCGCCAATTGTTTGCAATATTTTGTGATATATTTATATTGTGTTTCATATTATTGAAAAGCTGATGTGTTCCGCTTTCCAACGATACCTCATTTGTAGCAATTACTTGTTTCAGAGCTTAGCCACCTGCTTGGAGAGGTGTTAATCATAATGTGACAAATTTGCCACTATTTCGTGCCCAAAAACATCTATGTGGTCTGCTCAATGAAGTGTTATTGACAACTTCAATGTAGGGAGATGCACAATTGACTTTTCAGCACAAAAATAGTGGTGGTTTTTGCACATTCAGAAAGAGACATCCACATATTCACAATCAAGTTGCTAGGCGCTGAGCCAAGTGATTGCTACAGATTTGGTATCATTAGAAAGATGGACATACCAATTTTCAGTGATGTATAAACACTATGAACTTAAAACAAAATATACAAATTATAGGCCTCTTTTTGAGGAGTTTATAAGACTTAATCCTACATGTACTCATATATGCATATGTCAAGGCTTTATGTGGGTCCTATGTGTAGAAGCATGCCAAGGCTTTATGTGTGTAAAGGTGTGTGACCGCAGGCTTCTCGTTAGGTAAAAATATTATGGGGTCCACTGGACCCCATAATCTACCAATTATCAAAATTATGGGGTCCGAGAAGAAATTATGGGGTCCAAGTCAAAAATGTAATTTGCGAATTGTGAAACCGGAATCGGAAACGGAGTGGTTAAACGGGGACTACAGCGCTGAAATGTCCAAATATTGTCTTCTCTATTTATTTTGTTGTTTGTAAAGAGAAAGATAAGTAAATAAATGATTTTTCAAATATTTGTAAGCTTACACATGCAAAATTATCTCGACACACGGTTAGAAATTATTGCGTCCAGATGGACGCAATAAAGAGTCCAGTTCAAAATGTACTGCGTTTTTAGCAAAAATATTGCGTCCCCAGACGCGAAAACGCAATGTAACGAGAAGCCTGGTGTGACCTGATCGCTTTTTCCCCATCATCAAAATTGAAATGTTGGTATTTGAAGTAAGGCCATATTTTTCATATGCTGCAAGCAAAAAAGTGGTGAATTAGCCCAAAATGTGGTATACCATATGCATAGTGTGTGTACTGGTCTATGGGAAAATTTAAGTGGAATCTTGCCTCCAGCTCGCGTAATTTCACTCACATTTTAGAATAAGATTGTATTTATTGCATACCGCATATGTAGAACAAGAAAACACCATCCATACAATTTGGACTCAGATCAGGTCACCCACCAATCCTTAATAGTATTGGGATCATTCAGTGGTGCAGTGAGTCGCACTGTCACGTACAAGTGAAATGCATTATAGCTTACCATTAGTTCCATGCCCAGTATAAGATATACAGTTAATTGCCATAATTAAATATTTAAATCAGACAAATGTGTTTGTCATAGTTTACCATTTTTTAAACCTTCGTATTATCTTGTACGTCCTAAAATAATTTGACTTAAATTTGCATGAGACAAGAATTCTGCCACGTAACCTAAGAAAGCCAAGATATTTTTGTTTCCATTGGCATAACATACTTTTGAAACATGCTGTAATAACTGCATTTGTGTAGTTAATCAATCTGAGCATCTTTTGAGTGCTGTTGAGAAAGATCACTTTGTATGTAGATAACAAATCATATTGTCTTTCTTACTTTTGATGAGTGATGGAACTCTTCACTTGCTTGTAAGTGATACTCATAAAAAATGTTTTATTTAATCTTGACCTCATTGTTATTTGTTGTCTATTTATTTGTGTATTTGTTTATTCAAACCTGATTTGATATAAGCATGCTGCTCTACTGAAAATTAAAGCAAAAACAAATGGATGATAGTTTGTTAAAGGAAGGGTCCCGCAAGCACAACATTGAGCATTATTTGTTAGAAAAATAATTATCATGCCGAAATTACGTAATTATATAGAACAAAACATCATACTAGTCACAAAAATGAATGAAAACTGCCATCACTCAACATGAAATTTTTAAAATTCGCGGCGATCGAAAGTCCCGGTGTCGATGACATCATGGGTATCGGTGCTCAAATTTGCGCATATGCATTGTATAACTATGACATCATCGACACTGGGACTTTCGATCGCCGCAAATTTTAAAAAGTGCTTGTTGAGTGATTGCGGTTTTTATTTGTTTTTGTCATAAGTGTGGTGTTTTGTTCTACACTCGGCAAAAGAAGTTCTTGGACACTTAAATTAAATTAATATTTAATAGAATATATATAATTATATATATATATAATTGATATCAAAATAAGCAGAAAGTAATCCTCTAACAGCTTAACATGGAATTTAGACATGATCACTCATGCATGGCAGATCCCATTCACTTGACAATGGCAAGACGATTGCAAAAAATTGGATAATCCCTCCATTCAAATGACTGTAAATGCTATTTCTTGCAATTTCCTTTTACGCACCTTACCATTGCTTAATGAATGTGCTCAGCCATGCATGAATGCGTACATCTTAATTTCATACAGACATGATAGAGAATTATTGTCTGCTTATTTTGACATGCAATTGTTTAATTTATATTAAATATTTATGTGAAATATTTGAACTTCAATGAGTGTCCAGGAACTTCTTTTGACGAGTGTATATAATTACAAAAGTTAGGCTCGATAGTTTTTTTCTAACATATAATGCACACTTTCATGCTTGCGGGACACCTCCTTCAAAGGTGTAGGCCTACGTATGTTCGGGTCACTTTTTTGGGGCTATGATTTTTTTTCTCACATCCAGATATTTTAATATCAGAAGCATCCCCATATTTTTCTCATTAATATGTCTGTAAAATCTTGGGGCCCAGAAATGTTCCATTTAGATATTATAAGCTGAAATGTGGTGAATTACTGCCAAAGGTGGTTAACCACCAACCAGACTGTGTACTACTCAATGGGAAAATGTATCGCGACCTTGTGCTTATTAAAATAGAACCATTGCAAACTTTGGAATGTGACAATTTTGAGGACTTTTCATGAAAATTAAAAACTTCAAGTTGAAAATCGGGCCAGCAATCGGAACATCTACCTTTAAATAAGAAGGTGATGAAAAATAATCAGCAACACACACTTCTTGAATCTCAAGGGCCTTAAAAAGAGGTCCACACAAACAGAGTGCGAAGGACCTATCGAATAGGGGCAATTTAAGGAATTGGCTTAAAAGATCGAGCTCTCTCCTCTTTCTCATCTCTCTGGTTAAATAAAGAGACCTGTAAACACCACATTCAAAGATGAGAAGGGTAACGCAATACAAGAGGGTCACATAGGCGATTCAATAGTGAACTTGAACATTTAATTGAAGATGAGAAGGGTTACGCATCACAATAGGGTCGCATAGGCGATTTAATAGAGAACTTGAACATTTAAATGAAGATGGAGAAGGTTACGCATCACAAGAGGGTCGCATAGGCGATTCAATAGGGAACTTGAACATTTAAATGAAGATGAGAAGGGTAACGCATCACAAGAGGGTCGCATAGGCGATTCAATAGGTAACTTGAACATTTAAATGAAGATGGAGAAGGTTACGCATCACAAGAGGGTCGCATAGGCGATTCAATAGGAAACTTGAACATTTAAATGAAGATGGAGAAGGTTACGCATCACAAGAGGGTCGCATAGGCGATTCAATAGGAAACTTGAACATTTAAATGAAGATGAGAAGGGTAACGCATCACAAGAGGGTCGCATAGGCGATTCAATAGGTAACTTGAACATTTAAATGAAGATGGAGAAGGTTACGCATCACAAGAGGGTCGCATAGGCGATTCAATAGGAAACTTGAACATTTAAATGAAGATGAGAAGGGTAACGCATCACAAGAGGGTCGCATAGGCGATTCAATAGGAAACTTGAACATTTAAATGAAGATGAGAAGGGTAACGCATCACAAGAGGGTCGCATAGGCGATTCAATAGGAAACTTGAACATTTAAATGAAGATGAGAAGGGTAACGCATCACAAGAGGGTCGCATAGGCGATTCAATAGGTAACTTGAACATTTAAATGAAGATGGAGAAGGTTACGCATCACAAGAGGGTCGCATAGGCGATTCAATAGGAAACTTGAACATTTAAATGAAGATGAGAAGGGTAACGCATCACAAGAGGGTCGCATAGGCGATTCAATAGGGAACTTGAACGTTTAAATGAAAATGGAAGGGTTACGCATCACAAGAGGGTCGCATAGGCGATTCAATAGGAAACCGTTTGAACATTTAAATGAAGATGAGAAACGTAACGCATCACAAGAGGGTCGCGTCGCATAGGCGATTCAATAGGGAACTTGAACATTTAAATGAAGATGAGACGGGTTAAGCATTACAAAAGGGTCGCATGCGATTCAATAGGTACTTGAACATTTAAATGAAGATGAGAAGGGTAAGGGTTCGTCCAAAATTATCGCCATTTTCACTTACGTACAGAGCGTACGTAACTTTTTACCCCCTCCCCCCTCGAGTTACGTACGCAATAAATGGCGAAATTTTATAGTACAAGATAAGAATGTAGCACATGGAAAATAATTAAAATTTTCTGGAGAAAGAAAGAAGCTTGAAGAAGACCCTCTCCACCCATAAAAAACAACACCCAAAAAAACCCCGATCTGTCTTTAACGTGTAAGGCCTAACTGCAAGCAGCTCGCAAGTGACCGATTCCAGCGTTCTACTCAAGCCCAGCAATGTGTAGCTCATAACAATAAATTATAATGCTGATGATATAGCGCTACAAATAGGCTATCTAAATTTTAATGGATCTCCTGAAGAAGTTTTCCAGTTATTTACGAATAAAAGGGGGATCCAAAATTCCCATTGATGGTCTATCATGGTCATGTACTTCAGATATCTAAAATTGAACTCTATGAGCAGGCTGAATAACGGATAGCTATCTACTGAAGATAGCACGGAATCGCGGCCCCGGTCGTGGTAGGCGCACTTTATTTTTATTTCCGGGAATGAATCAGAGAGGCACCTGGGATAGATTCTATTTTGGTGACTGACGATGTGTCATGTCAGCTGATTCCATGTAGACAGATTTGACTCAATTTTCATCATGTTAATTTGTGCAAATATACCACAAAGCTATGAAAAATATGTTAATTAGAAAGCAGACAAATAACAAATTCTAATTGAGATATATTTGACCCATTTAGTGTGTAAAAGGTCGCACTTTGATCAAATAAGCTTAATTGGTAGTGCCAAATTCTGCATCCAAAATGTCGTATCCATATCATTTGGAATCCGACGATACATTTGACTATTTATTCAAGATCGTTTTAATTGGTGATGCTGGTGTTGGTAAGACTTGTGTTGTACAACGCTTCAAATCTGGTACATTCCTAGAGAGACAGCATAGTACTATTGGTGTTGATTTTACAATGAAAACTCTGGATGTGGATGGGAAACGTGTGAAGGTAAATATGATTCTATGAAGAAGAAAAAACACACCATTCTTTGCCCTGTAACCTAGGACTATGTTTGTACAGATACGGACCCGGGATGATCCCCTACTCTTTGTGAAGGATTCTGTGACGTTTTAACATGCTCGTCATCGGGTATACAATATTACAAGCTCTTCCGATAATACACGGGACCACCGTGTATTATCGATATGACTTCCGAACCACTACGGTGCGCTAAACATGCCTACTTTGATCTGTACGGTCTGAAGGAGGCATGATTCAAAATTGTAGCTCCAAAATGTCAAACAAATTAGACTTGATTTTCATGTCACTCATAGATCATGACCATAGGTCTAGTTCTGGGCGTAATTTTGCGATTAGATCAAAGTCAAGTTCCAATTCTCATAAACTACGGTACAAGTGCAGGGAGAACCAGGTTCACTTTGATTGAGTGTGTGTGATAAATGTCAATTGGTCGGGTGCTATATTGTTACTCACCTGATTGGCAGCAGGCATAGCTATTTAAAAAAATTAAAAAATCCCACTGCTGGCACCAATTATGAATGAGCGTTACAAATGTGTTGCCATTTTGCCACTCATTGTGAGTTTTACTTTGAAGATGTAGTCTCAAACTGTCAATGGTGTGCACGATTGTAATTTACAAAAACTATCCCAAGGCTGCCACCAACTGCAAGTGTGTCTTTAATAAATGTTTTGCCACCAATTGTGAGTTTTCCTATCGAACATGTCAATCTCACACTGGAAGTGAGTGTCCCACAAGATTATAATTATTATATAACAACTAAAATATCCCACAGCTGCCACCAACTGCAAGTGTCATGGGTTGCCACTAATTGTGAGTTTGCTTTTGAAAATGTGTCGCTCACAATACAGTCATTGGCATACACGATCAATATTGTAGTTATTCCATCGATCCTGATAGTACATGTAGGCATTAAAACTTTAAAGAGAACCAATTGTACATGACCAATTCTGTATTCCTCTTAGATGTCTAAAACCATAAAAGTGTTGGCAGTAGTGTTGGCTCGCAGATTTGACCACATTTTCAAAAAGGATTAATCAAGGACAAGAGGGGTCATACATGGGCATTGGATTGGTTGCCACTAGGGTTGGGGGAGGGGGGGGGGGGGGGGGGGGGGAGACACCAAAAAGGTAAACCTACCAAAATCCATGTTTTCATCCACAGAGCAGAAAAGTCATGTTTTGTTAGTTTTTTAAAGTATGCTTCTCTGCAGATCAAGGTCTTAGCCAACAACCCGTCCACCTATATTTTGACGAGCATTTTCAAAATTGGACGGATGGAAAAATCCTCAACCCTTCTTAATATGGACGGGTAGTTTTTGACAAGTAAAATGCATAACAAATTACACTATGGTCAATATGGCCAAAATGGAAAATGGTTGTATTAGTGTAACATGCCATTTTTTTTAATAATTTTTTTTCTATTTTAAATTTTGAATTGCATTAAACTATAGCCAACTAATTTTGAACAGTGATACTAATATTATGACAGTAAGCTGCCTCCGACAGACACTGGATTGGGGTAGTCAGACAGAGGATCTATGATTAGATTTACTTGGACGATCCAGAAGTTCCGTTTTCAAAAAACCTTGATTTGACAAATTTATATAGCTTTCATTTTAAAGTAGAAGCCAGTAGTCATTTGAATTACTGAGTGGTTGAGGGGGTTCCACCAGAAGCACAGGTTTTAACTATTTTTATTTTATCTTTGTTGTGTTATAGCTTCAGGTATGGGACACTGCTGGCCAAGAGCGATTTCGTACAATAACTCAAAGCTATTACCGGAGTGCAAATGGTGTCATTATAGCCTATGATATTACAAAAAAGGAGACATTTAACAATGTGTCTAGATGGATTGAAGATGTAGTGAAATATGCTGGCAATGGAGTGGTACAGATTCTAATAGGTGAGTCTATGTAGTAAAATATGCTGGCAATGGAGTGAATGGAGTGGTACAGATTCTAAAGGTGAGTCTATGTAGTGAGATATGCTGGCAATGGAGTGGTACAGATTCTAATAGGTGAGTCTATATATATGTAGTGAAATATGCTAGCAATGGAGTGGTACAGATTCTAATTGGTGAGTCTATGTAGTGAAATATGCTGGCAATGGAGTGGTACAGATTCTAATAGGTGGGTCTATGTAGTAAAATATGCTGATAATGGAGTGGTACAGATTCTAATAGGTGGGTCTATGTAGTAAACTATGCTGATAATGGAGTGGTAGAGATTCTAATAGGTGGGTCTATGTAGTAAAATATGCTGGCAATGGAGTGGTACAGATTCTAATAGGTGGAGTCTATGTAGTGAAATATGCTGGCAATTCTTATACATACATAGGTGAGTCTGCGAAGCAGGGAAAGATTGTCATTTCACATTGCAAGCCAATATATTTGAGCAATGAATTTGATATAAATCAACAGATTCACGTTCACATTGGTATTATTAGTAACTTGAAAACGTTATGAGAATCTATTTATTGATATTCTAGGGATCGACATTGGATCCATTTCAAGGGATGATAAACAGTGGATATATTACATGACCTTCATGTTGCAATTTGCAAGTCACCCCTCTTCCATTCCACAAATCTCCAATCCCTCTTCCATTCCACAAGCCTCCACATTTTGCTACAAAAGGTCTAAGGCTTTTCTGTGTAATTGGCTCCAGAGTAGTTTAATTATATTAAAATAAAAGGAAAAAGGAAACCAAGGATCAAATTAATTAAATGTTTTTCTGCAAATCATCAGTGTTACTTAAATATTTATGTCACGGGTGGGGGCAAATGGTGATTGATATAATACAAGCAAGGGACTATTTCCACAAATGTCCAACTTTTTATAAAGTGCTTCTCTATCTGCTTAAAGTCCCAGTTTATTAGCCTCTTAAAATCAATTACATCATCCAATGTGCTTATTTAGAGTCAGTAATATTGATCAGAGATTGTAAAATATACCATAATCAATTCATTTTTTATTACACTTTTATTGTGATATAGGCAACAAAACTGATCTAGAAAACTTGCGGCAAGTGGAGACAGCAGATGCTGAAGCATTAGCCCAGCACCACAGTATGTTGGAGTATCTAGAAACTTCCGCTAAAGACTCAACAAATATTGAACAAACTTTCCACCGTTTAGCAAAAGAACTGAAAAGACGACATGCAGGTGGTGCAGGACTAGAGACGGGCGATACTCAAAAACTCAGCTTCAACTCATCGAGTGTTACTGGTTGGGGATGTTGTGGCACATCATAGTGCATCCTAGGATATCAGCTGATAGTTTTAGTAAAACTTCCTACCACCTGGTGTTTCTAGAAGCTAGCTGCCTTCCATCATAGTGTAAGAAAGAAGACGATTTAGAAGAGCTAATTATCATGTATATATCATATAAGTAGTAGGATTGTAAGATCTGAACTTTGGTGACGGGATTATGCTGGTTCCCTGTATCAAATGGTTCTACAAAACTCAAAAGGTTGTCTTGTACAGTCCAGCATGCTTAGAACCACCACAGTGCCAACAGGGCTTTCCCCTAAAAACAAACGCAAACATGCCTACTTAATGTATTAAAGTAATTGATAGCTGCAGTTCTTTCACCCTATAATACATGGTACAGATAGACATAACTTTAAAAAAAGGTTGAATCCCGATTAAAATGTGTATATTATATATTATATATATGTTATTAAAAAAAAGGGTCTTAAAGCCTTAGGTCCACTCTTACCAGCCAGATCCTTAAGGTTGAGATTTCTCCATCTTAAATCTAAATGTATTTCACCTGTCACCAATTGAATGGGTGTAATCCAGCTCACCCTGGGTGAACTATCCAGAGTGGACCTTTGCATTTAAAGAAAAACAAGAGAAGACTTAATTAAAGTCATATTAATTATACTACTTCCAGCAGGATTTTCTTAAAAGACCCTTGTTTAACAACATTATACCTTTCATTGCATTGTAATGTCAATGAGAACCAGTAGACACTGGTGATAGAAACCATGGGTCATGTGATGAAAATGAAGCATGCTGGACTGCACAAGATATCTTCATTGCACACACCTCATCCATTGATGCAGGTACACACAAATCATGTCATCACCTTGATTTTCTTGCATTAAAGCCTGTACAACCCCTACAATGTATATCTGCACCTATGGATGGGTTTGGCGTGGGGACCATGGTACAGAGTACCAGCATGGGATATGCTAATATTAGTGAGCTTCATTACTGCTAATGCATTGTGGGTAACTACTGAATAAGATGGACTCGCTGCTATTGCATTGTGGGATAGTGTTTGTTATCAAACACTATCCCAAACACTTACAGTGCAAAAGTATCAGTACTAACACCTGAGGCCTGAAATGAATAAAATGTTGCTGTGACCTGATAACAAAACCTTGACCCTACCCAGTGGAGATGTTAGAAAAACAAGGATGTAACACGTACATGTATGTAAGGGCACATTTTGTATAATCGGTGTAATTTGATTGAATATGAACAATTTTAAACATCTTGAGATTGTGTCATCATTTTCATTTCAAACACGGCTGGTTCTTTGTGACCCTATTGATGAGGGAATGCCATTTATATCTGTTTTTTTATGTGCAATGTGTGGAATTAAGAGATAAGCCTAAATATGTCATCTTCATAATGCAAACGGATCTTTAAGATGTGTTATTATATCGTAATAATGTCAATAAATGTCATTTGACTGCAACATGAAAATGAAAAATCCAACCAGATAGAAATCCAACCAAAGTTGTATACCCAACTACCAATACACAATGTGATGTTACTTATAATATTTGGAATGGGGGCACATGTTGACTGGGTGAATATGTTTACATCGTTATAGGCCGCTAAACACTTATCAACAATATCGAATATAGTATGTTTCATTCAATATATTATATTTTAAATTGCAAAAGAAAGACTGCCCAGTGCCCGATAGATATGATAAGTATGAAAACCACAAACATTGGCAGATTTTCTTTCTTCAGTGGAACATAGCTGTATTGAATTATATTATTCTATGCCCACATTTGTTTTCTGACATTTTGAAAAGATTTTCGTTTCTAATTATGACCCTCAACTTGCCTGTGATACCTATATCTAATTTGTATTCTGTCGATATTGAAAGCATAATGTATTTGGAGTAAGGTACAACGATTATAACTTTAATGGCCCTAAGCTAAGATTAATAAACCATGGCCCTTATTTCCTAAAAGTTAAGATTCATGACTTGTTCTTCATTGGTTTTTAACGCTTCTTTTGGAGAATGTTTTATAAATTCATAATTCATAATTTGATATGAAATGTTACATGATCAAGCGAAATGAGTCACATATTGGCAGTTTTTGATATGTGTCCATCTTTAAAAGCATATGTGGAAAATGCTACAATATGGTTTAAACCCCACCAAAAATTGAACTTCTATTTTTTAAGTTACAAACAATAGGCCAACTGAGAAAATGAAGTAAAATATAAGAATTTGTCACTTCTTTTTACCAATAACTGAAAATCAATATTCCAGACATTCGACTCATTCTGCTTGATCGCATCACAAATAGGAGACCTGGGTCCTTATTCATCAAGCTCAACTAGGCTTCATTCTTCTTAAGTCTACTTATTTAAAAGAAGAATCTTAACTTCTACGAACTAGGGCTATAGAGTTCTTTGTTTTGTAATATATAATATCAGTTTATCATTGTTTCTCGATGTAGGTCTCAAGTAATTTTAATGTTTACAATTTTATGTTTAAATCATTACAGGGTGGTTCAAAATAGTTATCCATAACCCATTTTTAGCCCAATGTTTGACAGAAATGTATAAAGGTTAATGAGTAAGTAGCTGAAAATGGCTGTAAAAATGGGTTGACTTTTTTAACCACCCTCTATACCATTGAAAGTACTATGTGATAGTTGCAGATGATGACTGCATCTGCATTATTAATATATTCAAATTTTACGTTTGTGTTTGTTTTGTTAGGCTAAAACATTCCCATGTATGTTTATTTAGAAGAGATAACCATTACTAGGTTTTAATTAAACTGGCTAAGATCTAGACACTGCGGTCAATCATTTCCAAATATAAACCTAATCTAAACACAACACCAAAAGTAAGTCCCCCCTAAACAATTCGTCATAACATCGTAAGATAAAACATGGGTACTTTTCCATTAGTGAGAAGCAATTCATAAACTTTTGTGACTTTTGAGAAGGGCAGTTTTTGTCTTCCATTTGAACTCATTCAGCCATGAAGTAATGGAAATCTTTCATTTTCAACCATCACTTAGGAAACAGTCATAGGATTATTTCTAACTAAGTTTTATTGGTAAAATGTTTTATCTTACGATGTTATGACGAATTGTTTAGGGGGGGGGGGGGGGGACTTACTGTGTTGTGTTTATTTGTTACCAGAGGGACCACTAGTCTGTAGCCACAGGTAGTGGGCACTACGAAAACCCTATTGTATATTTCACGGACATAAATTATGCTAATGAGCTCATTAAATGACGTCACTCACATCATTGGGTTTTGCCGATGATTGAAATACGTTGATTGAAATTCTAGGTCGAGTAAAATGATGTTCTTATTTGTTGTCTGTGAGCTTTTCTGATTTTTTTCCCGTATTGGAGTATTTTTTTATTGAAAATAGACAGTTCAAATTAAACGTTGGTTCCAAGTTCAAGTAACAGCACATGTATTAAAGGCGACAGCAAAGGCAATATGCAAGCAACATTTGAGAAAAAACGATGCCCGACTTTGCAAGAAAGTGTACGGGGAAGTGTACGAGTGAACATGACAAACCAAAACATCCTAGTAATAATCATCTCCGTGGCGCAATTGGTTAGCGCGTTCGGCTGTTAACCGAAAGGTTGGTGGTTCGAGTCCAGCCGGGGGCGTTGTTACTTTTTGCATTTAATGCAGATCGACAAATCACAGTAAAAATATATTGACAAAATCACAGACCACTTACACAAAAATCGCATCTGCGCATGCTCCTGTCGCGATCGAAATCTACCACGCAAGCAATGAGAGAGTTTTCATAGTGGTGGGCAAAGGGGCATATCGAGGGTTGAGCGCCAGAAGGCCGTAACTCAATTTTTGGGCAAATTGATATTTTGGTACAAAATATAATCCATATATAACCTAGATTTTCAGAACCATAAAGAGATCACTTATAAACCACCCTTAATTTGACTAAAATTGGAGTTATAAGTTGGGTGCCACAGTGTATTGTAATGAGTCCCAAATATTTGAAAGTCGATTATCTCAAAATAGCCATTCTTGAGTTACGGCCTTCTGGCGCTCAACCCTCAATATGGGGCACCATTTTTTGGGGAGAGGGATGCCAAATTACCTGGTAAAACATTTCCCAAATGGTATGTACATGTGATGATGCAGCTTGTCAAAGGCATATAAATATGTTTCAACAACCAAATTTGAATTTCGTTTCAATATCTTCCCACCTTATTTAGTAAGTAATATTACCTCACACTGAAATACTACTGAACCAAAATGTAATGATAAAAACATAATAGTATTTTATGCTAGATATTTTGTGAGATTAATTAGTGTCAGCTAGAAATGTTGACATTATCTGAGTTGGCATCATATTTATTTTACAATGCAGTTTTGTTATTGCTGTTTTCAACCACTAATTTTTGTACATAAAAATCTCTTTCATAAAAAAAACGAACTTGGAAATTCTTTTCAATTTGATTTGAATTCTTGGATATAAGGCCCAAAAAAGAGGTTTTTCTCAGAAACCTGCGCGCATTGGTATGTGAAATAGGCTTTAGCGATTGGCTCTACGCAACAGTGATGGGTTTTTCCTTCCCCCTGTAGTTCTCTGTAAGTTTGAATCAACACGAAAATGATATGCATAATTTGGAAACCGGTCAAAATAAAATGTTTGCATACCTCAGAGCCAATTCTCTAAAATAATAATTATAAAAATCTCACAGCACTAAGATTTTTTGCAAAATGTTTCTGAGACAAACCTTTTTATTGTTGTCTATATCCCAGGTCTTATAGAGTGTCCCATAAATAACATGAAGATTTAGTTAACGGTCAAATGTCATAAAGGAGGTACAGACATCAAGCACGGGACCTGAAGTACGCTTATTCCTAATTCCTTATTTAATTAAAATGATATACTGTAAAAGCCAATATTTTCGCGTAAAGATATTTTCGCGCATTTTGATATCATAGACATTTTGCGAATTGTTTTTTCGCAGGTGACCTCCTGGATGCATTGCATGAATGTTGAAAACAATATTTTCGCGTGTTATAATTTTCGCGGAAAAATATTTTGCGCGAAAATAAAACCCCCGCGAAAATTTCAGCTTTTACAGTAGATTGTATTTTTAGATTTATGTAATCTTGTGTGGGAGCATATGACATTCCAGTGAATGCATGGGAAAACCTCACCAATTAAGTTACTTGCTTGACGGCATTCATTTTATCATTGATAGAGCCATTGAAATACATGAATAGGCTTTAAAAAATCTTTCTAAAGATATTCAAAATCCATTGCACACCGAAATATACTTGAAACATGATTACTAAATATTTAATATGTGAAAGCTTTTAAGGTGCTGTGATGGTAATGTATATGTATTTTGTAGTTGTCGGAAGAAGAAAAAGTGGGCCAAAATACAATAAAAAAATAATGTCTGCATTTCGCTTAGTTCATTTTCTAAAAAAAAGAAAAGAAGAAAAAAACCATATTCCAATCCAAATTGTATGTGTGAAAGACCTATTTTTGTCCTTACATTGTTTAAGCACTGAATGATGTTGATCACAACCGATGAATTCAAATACAAACTGGTCTATATACTTGTTTATTGTCATCTGTGTAGTAATAGTACATGCCAGTGTGTTATTTACTCAGTGTCATGATTGTATTTGATCACATAGCAATGCATTAGAATCATGTGTGTGGTACTTGTAAAAGGGGATGTAATAACCCAACTAATATGACATTTATGAAGCGCTGTAACTTTTGAACTATTAATGTGATGTATATAAAAGGATACACTTTTGGAAAAGAAATGAGTCAGACAATCCATTTTTGGTATCAAATTTCACTAAAAATGGCAATGTAACAAAATCAGTTTTGGTGAAAAAATGCCAAAATTGCACCGAAATCTTTCTTAACAGTTTTAAGGAAATCAGGTGTTGGTTGGTCGGGCGGTGTTTTTTCATCATGAAAATGTTGTGAATTTCAACAATTTTCGATAATGTCCAAACACTTCCAAAAAATCTCAAAACACTTGTTCCCGTAGAACCTATGCCAATAGTCGTCTAAGCCAATAGTAACATTTTTTCGCAAGTTGCAAGAAGAAAACAAATATATATGTGCAAACAAATTTGACAAATATCTGTGAATTCTTTCCATATAACTTGGGATGATAATTAAACTGAAAAGTTAGGAGAGTTCATTGGGATTCATTTAATTTTGTAATAAGATTGAATCTTTGTGAGGATGAATTCTTGAATTCTCATCAAATCAAAATTCTAACATTCATTAACCCTTACCGCACTGAATCTCACTAAATCTCACTGCCAGAAACTATCTCTAGGCACATGCTGCTGCATTGCCGCGATGACGTCACCTACCGCAGGCATATGTGGCCACTGAGTTTGTGGCCGCATATGCGCCAGGGAGTTAGCTCAGTTGGTAGAGGGACAGACTTGGGTGCGGATGGTCCCGTGATCGAATCCCGGGAGGTGCTGAGTGATTTTTCGGGTCAAAAAAATAGCACTTTTTCCCCCCTCCCCCCGATACGCACAAAAAACTAGCTTTACTGGTTAGGGTTAATGAATGTCAATTTTTGATGTGCAATAACCCTTACCGCACTGAATCTCACTAAATCTCACTGCCAGAAACTATCTCCAGGCACGTGCTGCTGCATTGCCGCGATGACGTCACCTACCGCAGGCATATGTGGCCACGGAGTTTGTGGCCGCATATGTGCCAGGGAGTTAGCTCAGTTGGTAGAGGGACAGACTTGGGTGCGGATGGTCCCGCGATCGAATCCCGGGGGGTGCTGGGTGATTTTTTCCGGGTAAAAAAAATAGCACTTTTTCCCCCCTCCCCCCGATACGCACAAAAAACTAGCTTTACTGGTTAGGGTTAAGCAGTTGTCCCAAATTTTGTAAGTATTTTTGTACACAACATCTTTATATTATTTATACCCTCCAACTTCAAATACTTCCACTAGCCACAGATTGATTTATGCTGGTTCCCTGCATATAGATTGATAACCTGCTATAATAAATTAACATCTAACCTCTGGTTGACAACAAAAAAGAGTAATGAACTGCTTTAAAACCTGAAATTGGTTTCGTTTAAAAGTCAGAACCCTTCCACATCCACTCACTTACTTATTCAGCATTCTTGAAATGTTAAAATTTACCACTTGTAGGTCAATAAATGTGTTGTTTTAAAATAAATTAGACAAATCAATGCACGCGAGCTGATGTTGATGTGTGAATATTTGTGCATATCGTGAACAACTAATCAACACGAAGCATGTAGTGCACGCATGTACAGCTCACAGAGTGTAATTAGACGTTTTCAATGCATTCCACGTTTTTAGTTTCCTGCTTTCTGATTAGTTCGTAACACCTAAAGAGTGTCTGATTTTTTTTAATTTTTGCTAACATTCACTGGCCATGTGACTTCTGTAGATCTTTAATGACCTATGTATTCCTCTTGGTATACAGTTACCATCATATTTTACTATTGCTTTTATGTTTTGTAAAATGGCTGGCAATACTTTGTGCTTGTATTAGTTTTGTATTTTTAAAAGTAATCACTATTTCCATGAGATTTGCTCTACATTTTAATTTTAACACTAACCTAAAATTATATATCTCCTAAATGACCAGTAGAAATGACCAATTTTATTTTGGCTGATTTCGGTTGTTTGATCTGATATTATGATTGTGTGTGACACTTGACCTTACATGTAACCATAGTGATTGCAGTCACATAACCAGCCAAAACTAGAGTGACATCATTATTCAAGATTTTTCTGCACTTATTCTGATGTGTTAATTTGAACCGTTGATGTTTTTGTTATATTCCATTCTTTCGATATGTATTATAGATCTCATTTTATTCTAATCAGGGCTGGAACTTTTTTCAACCCGCGTCCTTCTGTATTCATCCGCTGCTGCAACGCAGCATTACTATATTTGGAATAACCATGAGAAATGCATTATAATAAGTACAAACATAGTACTGTAAAAGCTGAAATTTTCGCAGAGGTTTTATTTTCGCGCTTTTTGCGCAAAATATTTTTCCGCGCAAAATATAACACGCGAAAATATTGTTTTCAACATTCATGCAATGCATCCAGAAGGTCGCTCGCGAAAAAAACAATTCGCGAAATGTCTATGATATCAAAATGCGCGAAAATATTGGCTTTTACAGTATTGGTTCAATAGTCCTTGAGATAGACTTTGAAAATTGGGAAAGGTTTATGGTGCCGCCAGAGGGGTGGAAAGTGTTAATTTTGTTTTCAAGGTCCTAGCTTATTCAGTGCGAGTCTACATGTATGTAAGCTGGGGTGCTCATTGACTCGACTGTTACATATATCAAATCGTTATTTGTCTTTAATAGCATTGGGAATGGCATTGGTTTATACAGCCACTACTTGGAATCATGCATATATGCACAAATTCAAAATGAAACAAAATATCTGTAATCGCTCGAAAACACTCCAACATTGCTGCGCAGAGGTAGAGTACAAATGTGTTTCGTAGTTTGCCCTTCCTGCACTTGATTGATTGAATATGGGGCTATTTATAGCCCATCACCTATCATTGAACTACTGAGACTTGGAATGCACTGCTTTAGTTTCATAGGTGACGAGCTGTTCTTTAGGGTGAAAGCTGTCAATAACCCTGTGTTAATGCCATGGATAGCAGAGAAAAAAGTCAATAACAAATGATGTGTAAAAACTGAGAGGTGGACCAAAGCAAGTGTGGAATTGGGGAAGGGGAAAATTTAAATGTTGATTAAAATAATCGTAGTTGGATGATAATAGGAATCTAGGTATAGTAAGATTATGATTATATTTATATACCATAGCCTCAAGTTGGAGGCATTTTGAGAGTAATTAAAACATGACATGTAAGCATAAATAGAGTGGTTGTTTAATTTATATAACTATTGTCATAATTAGAGACGAATGAAAAACTTTGGTAAAAAGATGTAGTAAATAACATAGGTATCTGTAAAGGTCATTACAGTTAGGATATTTAATGAGAGCAACAATATGGACATATTGAACCCATATTTAAAGGAGCATTGAGAGACCGGGAGATTTCTCACCAAAATAGAAGAAAGAAATTAAATATCTTTACCATGTTTAGATAGATGATAATATAAAGTGCTCAACTTTGTTTTATGTCCTATATATTGACAGATAGACATTTGGATGAATCTTTTTGGCACAATTTGGTGCCAAATTTGCCACAAAACAACAAAGATTAGCCATGATTAGCACCAGTTAATGAAAATATGTGACGTTTCCAAATTTGCATATTCAATACACTACGCGGGAGAAAAGACCAAGTACATTGATCACTGCACATTTCCCCTGCACGGGCTAATTCAAATTCAAACTGTCATGCATGGGTATACTCTGTTTGGCCATCTCGAGACAGTGACGTAACTGCGTATTCTACTAATTGCATCACATAACACGCGCGCATACTCGCGGCGCTGGCGCACAAACACGAGCGTTGAAAGGCGGAAGATACACACGCGTGCGTAAAAGCTGCGCCTGTTCAGTTACGTCACTGTCTCGAGATGGCCAAACAGAGTATAGTGTAGCATGGGTGATCGATATCCGCAGCGGTCATTCAGGCCATGCAATGAATGCATACACAGCATTTTCTCTCCGCATGGTGTGTTGAAAATGCAAAATTTGGAACGTCTCGGATTTTCTTTAAATGGTGCTAATCATGGCTTATCATTGTTGTTTTGTGGCAAGTTTGGATCCAAATGTCTATCTAGCCTGTTTGGTCAAAACATAATTGGAAGTCACTTTATAGGACATAAATAAAGTGAATGACTCTGTTTTGTTGAACACATTATGTAGAACCCTCTCATGTAATGATTTCTTCAAAAAATCAGTAACATGATACATAACTTTTTCTCAGCATTTCTGATGGCCTCATAACCCTAACCCACCCGGTGGATTTTCCAACGAAATTTTTTTCAAGCGAAAAAAGCACACACAACAAGAGGTGCCACGCCCCGGGGTTTGAACCCACGACCTCTCGGTTGGCGGGCGGACACTCTGCCAACTGCGCCACGGGGGAAGCTGTGCTGGGCGAGTGTATTCGCCCAGCTATATAGCCCGGGGCCATTATTTCAGACAAAAACCTCAGCGCCAGGTGGAACCAGGATGCTGGGAAATGGGATTTCATGGGATCTGGGGCTGTAAGGGTTAATCAGGGTAAAATTAGAGAAAAAAAGTGAAAATTAAAAAGAAGAAAAAAAATCGTTCCATAACCCTAACCCACCCGGTGGATTTTCCAACGAAATTTTTTTCAAGCGAAAAAAGCACACACAACAAGAGGTGCCACGCCCCGGGGTTTGAACCCACGACCTCTCGGTTGGCGGGCGGACACTCTGCCAACTGCGCCACGGGGGAAGCTGTGCTGGGCGAGTGTATTCGCCCAGCTATATAGCCCGGGGCCATTATTTCAGACAAAAACCTCAGCGCCAGGTGGAACCAGGATGCTGGGAAATGGGATTTCATGGGATCTGGGGCTGTAAGGGTTAATGATTTGTTTGTTTATTGATTAAAGATCAACACCAATTGAATCAGGGAGGTCATGAATTTGCTTCAGATAACAAGTCACGCGTGGTCTTCAAGGTTATTTATGGTAAAACATGAAACAAATTTGGTAGTAGCCATTTAGATGAATGTTGTTAATTTTGATATGATTTACATCAACATTAAACAAACTATCAAATTCATGAATTTTATATGAAATATTGCACTAAGATTTCAGGTGGTAGTATAATGTGCAAGCATTCTGTATATTTGAAAACCCCAACTTCTGAAAATAATCTGGAGGATCTCTCAGTGTCCCTTAATTCATAATCCAAATTGAATGTGATGACCCTGTTTAAGATTGAGCAATATGAAGATTTAAACCAGGATGACCTTTGACCTGACCCTTGCAGAAGTTTCCCATGCTCAATAATCATGAAGTCTGTCATCAAGTTTGAGACCAATCAAACGGCGGACTACGGCTCCAGGGGACTATGTTTCCTTCAACACTGGGCAATAGCTTTAGGCGCACACACGTACATCACAATTTTGTTCACATATAGCCGGCCAATAACTGAGTGCCTGAGCACCTGAGCTCCTTCTCCTTTTCCTCCTTTTTTTAAACTCTTTTGTCAATGGGGGGGGGGGGGGGGGGGGGGGGGGGGGGGGGGGGGGGGGGGGGGAGGTAGGATGACCTGCTGCCCCCCTGGATACGCCACTGGATTAGTGCCGTGTGTTTCTAGAACTCACCCCGGCCAAAAACGGGTGGCGGCGTTGCATTTTTAGTGACGAATCATCCATCTCTCTATTATTAGTATTAACTCAACAACTAAATGTGGTAGAGATATGGTTTAGGTGTCATTTGAAAGCCCATCAATCTAGCTACATTGTGTGAATAACTCGGATATTTCTATCACTGTTTGGCTGAGATATTGTTGATTATATTTCGAAAGTCAAGGGTGGCGGCGGTGGTGGTGGCGCCGTGTACAAACTCTATGGGGAATATGGAAAATGTTCCCAATTCTACGTTCAATTTACAATAACTCCTGATTAATGTATGGTTCAAACATGATATTGGTCTCATTTTAAAGATTGTTTATATTCTACATTACAGTAGCCTTTCATAAGACGTTGTGGTGGTGTGTGTGACCACTTTTAAAACAGTGTGAGCGCCCTCTCTAAAAGGTCGGCATACGCCTCGCTTCATAGCCTTGGTTCCAGGCTGATCACTACCCCCTTTTCACGCTCTGTGCACGGCAAGGTCATTTTTTCTTTTCACGGGATGTAACTGCAATATGCAAGCTCCGATGATTTCCGAAATTTTCCGAATAGAAGAGCTCACTTTAGATCGCTTTCTTATAAAACCAGAATATGTATGTAGACTGTTTTATTCACAGTTGTTTGATTTATCATTTTCTGCTATCATTCATATCAGATATTGTACATTTTATGACTGTATAACATGATGTAATTCTTGTTTTAAAAACGAGGTAAAATGATCATAATTATGTGATATGCGATTAAAAACCCTGGTCGTGACCGTTTGAAGCATTTGAATATCAATTTGGTAACACAGACTTCAATTTGAAGCATTAATCTTTCATATAGTAAACAAATTAGAAGGGTAGAGAATGAATATCTGCTCTAATATTCATATGAAATATACAGTTTTGGTGGAAAGATCGGAATTTTGCTGTGGTTTCACAAGCTCTCTGTATAGATGGTGTGACCGGTGACGTAGTGCTCGGCGGTTTGCGTGCGCACCTATAGGGAATGTGCTTTAATTCACACTTGATTGATCATTACTTACAATGCTTACGGTGTAATAGTGCAGTAGTCATGGTCTGCATCCCTAAGCACAGTGAGAGACCAGGCACTAAATCTGGTTGCCTGGCGGTTTGCGTACGCACCATAAGGGCATGTGCTTTTAAAATTGGCGCTCAGTGATGTGTGTTTTGCTTTCGAATAGTATGTATGCAGTAGTCATGGACTAGTACCTCTAGCATGTCTTTTGACCAGGCGCTAATCAATTTGTAAACACTACTGATGTAAACAACGGTCACCTCATCTATAGACATAGCATATGTTAGGGATATCCATTTGAAATACATGTGTTTCCCGCGACACTACACGCACGGCTGGTTTACATTACCTTGGCGGGACAATAGGTTCATCGATCGGTAACGCGACTTTCTACACAGAGAATGACAGAATGTGCAAAATTTGCCAAACTAAAATCGTCTGGGTCCGTGTATATAACCGGACAATCGTTTTTTCGTTATTTCGTTTTCAACACGGTAAGCAAAAAACACAAATAGGATCATTTTCCGTTTGACTGTCACAGTAGAAAAAACAAACAAGAGAAAAACTAGAATTTTTAACGTTCGGTTTTATTACTCTATTTTCAACCATGGACTTAAGTCCATGTTTCAACTAAGGAAAACTAAAAAGATCAACCACATTCGTTTTTCTTTCTCTAAATAAAGTGTAAAAATCAATCAGAAGAAAAATAAATAAATACAAATATTCGTGTTTCTTAATTCGTTTTCATATAACAAAAACGAAATAAACAAGTGTATTCGTTTTTCATTCTTCAACCAGAATTGTAACCAAAGGGCAATAGAAAAACCTAATTTGATCTTGTTTCAAACATTCGTTTTTCTTGATACATTTTGAAACAAGAAAAAAATAATTGCCACGTATGTTAATGATTCGTTTTACTAACACAAATACAAAAAACAAACAGTAGAAAAATGTAAGTTTGTAACATTCGTATTTATCCCTTCATTTTAAACTTAGAACAATTCAAATATCAACCTCATTCGTTTTTCTTCTCTTCAGCAAAAGTGGAAAAATCAGTCAAAATATACAAGATATATTCGTTTTTCTTAATACGTACAATCGTTTTTACAGACGGCTCTATGCAGCCATTTGAAATACATGTGTTTCCCGCGACACTACACGCACGGCTGGTTTACATTACCTTGGCGGGACAACTTACATTTGTCTACTGTTTGTTTTTTGTATTAAGAAAAACGAATGTTTGAAACAAGATCAAATTAGGTTTTTCTATTGCCCTTTGGTTACAATTCTGGTTGAAGAATGAAAAACGAATACACTTGTTTATTTCGTTTTTCTTATATGAAAATGGATAAGAAAAACGAATATTTGTATTTATTTATTTTTCTTCTGATTGACTTTTACACTTTATTTAGAGAAAGAAAAACGAATGTGGTTGATCTTTTTAGTTTTCCTTATTGAAAATAGAGTAATAAAAACGAACGTTAAAAATTCTAGTTTTTCTCTGGTTTGTTTTTTCTACTGTGAGAGTCAAACGGAAAATGATCCTATTTGGTTTTTTTGCTTATCGTGTTGAAAACGAAATAACGAAAAACGATTGTCCGGTTATATACACGGACCAATACAATCAGGCGTTTTTCTAACCCATTTTCAATCAAGAAAAACGAAAAGGTAATTTAAAAGATTGTTTTTCATATTTCATTTTGCATCTAGGTAAATCAGAACAGGATATGTGTGGTCATTTTTCTTTTTTTTTCGACTCTAATTTCTCAAAGGTTTATAATGAAAACAATTTATTTGATTAATTTTGTTTTTGTAACATTCGTATTTATCCCTTCATTTTCAACTTAGAATAACTCAAAATATCAACCTTATTCGTTTTTCTTGTCTCCAGCAAAAGTGGGAAAATCAGTCAAAAAAGTTGATATATTCGTTTATCTTAATACGTACAATCGTTTTTCGTTCTACAATTATTTGATATACCGTATTCGTTTTTCTTAATACATACGATCGTTTTACATTCTACAATAATCTGATATATTCGTTTTTCTTAATACGTACAATCGTTTTACGTTCTACAATGATTTGATACATTCGTTTTTCTTAATACGTACAATCATTTTACATTCTACAATGATTTGATACATTCGTTTTTCTTAATACGTACAATCGTTTTTCGTTCTACAATGATTTGATATTGTACGTATTAAGAGAAAACGAATATATCAAATCATTGTAGAATGTAAAACGATTGTACGTATTAAGAAAAACGAATGTATCAAATAATTGTAGAACGAAAAACGATTGTACGTATTAAGAAAAACGAATATCAGATTATTGTAGAATGTAAAACGATCGTACGTATTAAGAAAAACGAATACGGTATATCAAATTATTGTAGAACGAAAAACGATTGTACGTATTAAGATAAACGAATATATCAACTTTTTGACTGATTTTCCCACTTTTTGCTGGAGAGAAGAAAAACGAATAAGGTTGATATTTTGAGTTATTCTAAGTTGAAAATGAAGGGATAAATACGAATGTTACAAAAACAAAATTAATCAAATAAATTGTTTTCATTATAAACCTTTGAGAAATTAGAGTCGATAAAAAGAAAAATGACCACACATATCCTGTTCTGATTTACCTAGATGCAAAATGAAATATGAAAAACAAAGTTTAAATGACCTTTTCATTTTTCTTGATTGAAAATGGGTTGAGATAAACGCCTGATTGTATTAAAGTCCCAAAACATTTTTTGTAGTGTTTGTTATTTTGTTCTTGATCGAATTAGAAGAAAAACGAATGCAGTAATCTTTTTGTTTTTCTTGTTTTGAAAATAAAGTTAGAAAAACTAACTCTTAAAATTTAGGTTTTTCTCTTGCTTACTTACCATACAAGTGTTTAAGAAACGAAAAACGAACGTAGTTGACTCATATTGTTTTTCTTGTTTGCAAATGAAGTTATAACAACGAATGTGTCAAACTTACATTTTTCTACTGTTTGTTTTTGTATTAAGAAAAACGAATGTTTGAAACAAGATCAAATTAGGTTTTTCTATTGCCCTTTGGTTACAATTCTGGTTGAAGAATGAAAAACGAATACACTTGTTTATTTCGTTTTTCTTATATGAAAATAGATAAGAAAAACGAATATTTGTATTTATTTATTTTTCTTCTGATTGATTTTTACACTTTATTTAGAGAAAGAAAAACGAATATGGTTGATCTTTTTAGTTTTCCTTAGTTGAAAATAGAGTAATAAAAACGAACATTAAAAATTCTAGTTTTTCTCTTGCTTGTTTTTTCTACTCTGAAAGTCAAACGGAAAATGATCCTATTTGTGTTTTTTGCTTACCGTGTTGAAAACGAAATAACGAAAAACGATTGTCCGGTTATATACACGGACCGTTGATATTTTGAGTTATTCTAAGTTGAAAATGAAGGGATAAATACGAATGTTACAAAAACAAAATTAATCAAATAAATTGTTTTCATTATAAACCTTTGAGAAATTAGAGTCGAAAAAAAAGAAAAATGACCACACATATCCTGTTCTGATTTGCCTAGATGCAAAATGAAATATGAAAAACAAACTTTTAAATTACCTTTTCGTTTTTCTTGATTAAAAATGGGTTAGAAAAACGCCTGATTGTATTAAAGTCCCAAAACGATTTTTATAGTGTTTGTTATTTTGTTCTTGATCGAATTAGAAGAAAAACGAATGCAGTAATCTTTTTGTTTTTCTTGTTTCGAAAGTAAAGTTAGAAAAACTAACTCTTAAAATTTAGGTTTTTCTCTTGCTTACTTACCATACAAGTGTTTAAGAAACGAAAAACGAACGTAGTTGACTGATATTGTTTTTCTTGTTTGCAAATGAAGTTATAAAAACGAATGTGTCAAACTTACATTGTTCTACTGTTTGTTTTTTGTATTAAGAAAAACGAATGTTTGAAACAAGATCAAATTAGGTTTTTCTATTGCCCTTTGGTTACAATTCTGGTTGAAGAATGAAAAACGAATACACTTGTTTATTTCGTTTTTCTTATATGAAAACGGACAAGAAAAACGAATAATTGTATTTATTTATTTTTCTTCTGATTTATTTTTACACTTTATTTAGAGAAAGAAAAACGTATGTGGTTGATCTTTTCAGTTTTCCTTAGTTGAAAATAGAGTAATAAAAACGAACGTTAACAATTATAGTTTTTCTCTTGTTTGTTTTTTCTACCGTGAGAGTCAAACGGAAAATGATCCTATTTGTTTTTTTTGCTTATCGTGTTGAAAACGAAATAACGAAAAACGATTGTCCGGTTATATACACGGACCCTTAGGCCTATTCGTTTTTCTTAATACGTACAATCATTTTTCGTTCTACAATAATTTGATATATTCGTTTTTCTTAATACGTACAATCGGTTTTTTCGTTTGTGTTTTTTGCTTACCGTGTTGAAAACGAAATAACGAAAAACGATTGCACAGTCCGGTTATATACATTTTTCTACTGTTTGTTTTTTGTATTTGTGTAATAGTAAAACGAATCATTAACAAACGTGGCAATTTTATTTTTCTTGTTTCAAAATGTATCAAGAAAAACGAATGTTTGAAACAAGATCAAATTAGGTTTTTCTATTGCCTTTTGGTTACAATTCTGGTTGATGAACGAAAAACGAATACACTTGTTTATTTCGTTTTTCTTATATGAAAACGGATTAAGAAAAACGAATACTTTTAAATCAAATGTTTTCTTCTGATCGATTTTTACACTTTATTTAGAGAAAGAAAAACGAATGTAGTTGATCTTTTTAGTTTTTCTCAGTCGAAAATAGTAGAATAAAAACGAACGTTAAAAATTCTAGTTTTTCTCTTGTTTATTTTTTCTACTGTGACAGTCAAACGGAAAATGATCCTATTTGTGTTTTTTGCTTACCGTGTTGAAAACGAAATAACGAAAAACGATTGTCCGGTTATATACACGGACCCATCTGTTCATCTTATTTTCCTGGTCTTCAAGGGCGCAGATCCCGGGGGGGGGGGGGGGGGGGACGGGGGGGGGGGGGGGGGGGACACGTCCCCCCCCCCACTTCCTGACACAATATCAAATGTCCCCCCCCCCCCACTTTTTGTGGTGATCTAGTGAAAAAATGGCAATGTCCCCCCCACTTTCAAGATTGTCTAGTGAAAAAATGGCAATGTCCCCCCCACTTTCAAGATTGGATCTGCCCCCTTGCTGGTCTTGACTGTTTGAAGCAATACGCCTTCCGAATGTTGACATTTTACGGAGACGACGACTACACTTTATTTGCTGCGAAATATTTAGAAGGGTTGTGACCATTTTTAACGAGATATGGCAAATTTATGGAGACACTTTTCAATGTAAATATTGCAGTAAAATTGCGATACTGTTTTCAGTATTTTAGGTCCTACACATCATTTTAAAGGATCAAATCACCTGTATTAATTAAGATTGAAGCCTTGCTAACCATAATAAGGAGTTTATAGTGGAGATTTAACCTGAAATGACACAAAAATAGCAATTTAAAACTCTTCTCATTTTCATCCTTGCAAAAACGTCCGTTGGCCGAGCGAGGTCATTCGCGCTGGCTGAAAAAGAAAATAGCGACCATTTGCGTGACATGTAAATGTTGTTCCATGAGTGCCCGTGAGGGCACGAATGGAACAATTTATTTGTACGCCTACCCATCCAATAGTCCCACTGTGTCAAACTTAATTAATGAGGGCTCACCAATTTGTTATGATTTCATTACTTGTTATGGTTTCTAAACACCATAACTCAAATATTGTGACATACCTATCCACAAGGACACCACCAAAAATGATAGGTCTAGTTCTTGTCCGCAGTGACAGTTAGCTTATACAGCACATAATACATGACATAACTAAAGACAAGCATGAATTCAGAACATTGTCTGAGCATGGTCTGGGTTGGTCTAGGGTACTGTAAACATCACCTGTCATAATGTTAACACCAGCTGTCTTTGTATGGCCAGACATATCTGTCATCAGCTCCTGCCCCTTGCTGGTGGTTTATCTGGCTAAGTTGTTATTACCCTATCCTTGAATTCCTCTGGTATTAATTGTATGAGGATTTTTTTTGTTTATCAGTAGGGTATTTAACAAAGTGCCTATTTGACATCAGCATAGGTACATTTTTCATGTACAAACTGAATATGGCCAATACTTTCACTGTAAACAAAGTGTCTCTAGAGCTGAATCACAACCTTGAGCGTACAAGCTATAATAGCTGACTTATGACTGATACTACTATAAGTATATGTACAGTTGAAACTGCTGTACTTATTATTTCCTGCCACAGAACAATTTTGCTAACTGGATACAGGTATAATAAGCAGACTGTGTCCCAGCCTACATCCTACACATCCCCTAGCCCGATGGGCGAGCAGATCCGTAACTTGGGTAGGACCAGTGACTGGGGGTAGAGTAATAATGGTGTATGAAAAGTGGCTATGGTCAATCAGTAACTTGGGTAGATCGGTGACTGGTGTAGGCCTAGATTAGTAATATGGCTCAAAAGTGGCTAGGGTCAATGGTGTGACCTTATATTTAAGGACATTATTGTAAAGTGTCATGACTACTAAAGGTAATTAGCAAAAATAAGATGGAAATGACTTAACAAGAGAGACTTGAAGCAAGTCTATTCGCATTCACTCGGCGCTCGACAGGAGTAATTTTGAGAGGTGTCTTTGACCATAGAATCCTTCTTTGACCAAGGAGTTATTATAGTAATAACCCCTTGCTTTGACAAAGACTAATTCTACAGTCTCTGTTTCAACAAACGTGCCAACTATTATCTGAGACGAATATACCTGATATAGGTATATTCGTCTCAGCTATTATGTAATAACTGTTAATCACGAATCGATTAGATTGTCCCTATTCGCTTAGTGAACTTGCCCTAATTCATCGGTTTGATATGAAATGACTATAGCAAAAAAGTATTCAGCCGATGATAGCAAAAGTATTCGAAATCTCTCAAATAGAGGAATTCAAAAAGGCAGTTTAAATCAGGATAGGGTGTATACCCAAATCTTTTATTTGAATACTCTAAAATATATGGAACTTTAAACGTTCGGGGCTTCGGGCGCATGACAATCATTACAGTTCCGATGGGTAATGTCATGAGGAACTCAAATATGCACAGTAAATCACAATTAGGATAGGCATAGACCAATATTCTTAATCAAAATATGAATATTTCGATATTTTTTTAGATATTATTAATCATAACATGTTAGCATTATAAGATCCTATCTAATTCCCGGAGCATATTTGAATTTCTTTTGAGATTTCCGTTCAGAAAATAATAGTGATATGGGGTACACCAAATAGTTATTGCGATATGCTAATTCGAATCTCAGATAATGAAAAATTTGTAAATCTGGAAATGCAATGCGAAGGGTGGCGAGTTCAAAACACATGGCCTAAGGGGATTTTCTAGTCAATTGCTGGGTTTTGTGGTTTTGCTCATTTCGTCACTGCTCAATAGCGAAGTGTCGCCCATATAGTAAACATCGAAACAACCTAAAAATCGTGCAAGCAATATAATGTAATGTAACTCATTGTTCAATTTATACGTTATCGTAATTATGCCACAACCGTGTAGTCCTATATTTATAGAAATATGACTCATTTTGGAAATACCCCAGATTGACAAGTATAAATAAATAAACAAAACAAAATTCAAATATTGATAGCTATTGATTGTTGTTCTTTTATTTTCATCTTGAGCGAATGAGCAATGAAGCAAATGGACAGCGAAATGAGCCATAGCCTATTAATAATAATATGTAGGCCTATATCGTTCTTTTCCTAATATAAATATTTTCAATGTATAAGCCTATGATATAAAGTATTTTATATTATGGAAATGTTGCTAATACGAAAGAACTGTTTCCTCCACCAAACGGGGGCAAGTTTTAATTCATAGGGCCTACATCCTGTATGGTCGTTTAGGTCTTATCTGAACCAAACACTTTGAATGGGCCAATCAATGAGCAGGATTTTGGCACACAAAAGGCGCGATCTCACCGTACAAACAGCGCTTCCCTGAGGTCGCTAGCAAGAATCCGTATAAGTTTGGGCGGGCATGGAAACTGGTTGTGTGTTAGCTTAGCATATTTGTTTTATGGTATTATAAAACTTCCCCATAATTTCCCTCAAGTTTAAGCATTTCCCCGGCCCCTCCCTTTCGAATACGACACTGGTTCCATTCCTCCTCTAACTTAACGTAGTCCTGCTCCCTTTTCCTTTCTCTCCTTTTTCTTCACCTTTATTTTAGCTTATCACTCCCTTCTTCAAGCGTTTCTTTCGGATCTTTCCCCTTCCTTTCCTCCCTTTTCTCTTTCCACTTTTCCTCTATATTCTTGCCACCCCCACCCCATTTCCCCCAAGGTGGGCAAGTCACTCCCGACCTTGCCCAGTCACCCTACCTTGCCAGTCACTCCGACCTTGCCCAGTCACCCCGACCTTGCCCAGTCACCCCGACCTTGCCCAATCCTGGTTATGCCGCGCCTTATAATGTGACCCGTTGTCGTCATGTATGTAGTAAAACAATGCGAGGCTAATATATACCATAGTGTTTTGTTATTTGTTGGTATGGTTTCAACTATGGTTTTCCTACAAACATGAATAAAATACCCTTATAGTATATACAACCACATAAAACGGAACAGAAAGCAACTTGGTTTATGGCTGTTTGCCCAAAAGGCGTTCGAAGTGTCGAATTCAATTATTGTTACTATACTTGACCTTGCCAAATTTCTACGGGCAACGGGGGCGTTGGTTTGAGGAAGTACACATGTACAAGAAGGTAGGATTTTGCGGTACTTTCCCACGGGTAACTTATTAACATTGTTGGATCAAGAGACATGAGAGAGCAGACTAATTACTTCAGGATTGTCTGAAAGAATTATCCTCGGAAATTCCTTTATCCGTGTTTGTAACTTCGGTTTTTAGGCAGATAATAGTGAAGTGTATACTGAAAACAAAACCAGCGCTTTATAATGATACTGATAGTGCAGTAAATTCAACATGTTTTCAACAATTCAATTAAGTATGGAGACAAAACTAGGAACGCTAACGAGGCACTGGATGGTTAATCACTGCAATCTTTCTATCCTGTTCATAATATGGATCAACAGTTATGGTAGTTATGCTTCTATTATGATTAATGATGTTGAACCTGAGATTAGTTTCAGCATTGAACAAGATCAAATCCGTCGACTGTTTTCACCACTACCTTGCAAGCTGTACAACACTTCAAAACTCGACTGTTCTAAACGTGATTTGAGTCATTTTCCTCCGATCCCACCATTCGTCACAGCTATCGATTTCAATGATCACAACCTCACCGCTGTTCCAGCGCTATCGTTTGACAACCTACCCAGAACTTCTGCACTTGGATTTCACATCTGGAACATCCACTGTCTAGATCGGGACGCATTGTTGGAATCGGAAGTCTTACAACTTTAATATTGTTAGATAATAAAATTCCACTATTACTTGCTGGAGTTTTTCGAGAGTTGACGAATCTGCAAGTGTTGGATCTTTCTTTAAATCTGCTCACGACATTTCCAAATCAAGCCCTGCAGCCATTGCTCTCTCTCGTAGAATTGAATTTAAGTTTTAATAACATTTCAGATTTCAATCCAAATGAATACATGACACATCTCGTGAAACTTCGTAAGTTAGTCATGACGGGTCAATCATATTCCAATGGTGAAGAGACATGGATCACACAGAACGTGAAACTAGGAGGTATATTGGTCTCAACACCGAACATACTAAGGAATTACTCATTTCAAAATCTTCCCCATCTGACCGAAATAGACTGGTTATTTAACCCCATAATTGCAGCTGACTCTGGGGCATTAACACATTGGAAAATCTGTCAACTCTATTGATTGACTGCTCTGGATATCATACCATCAAATCGATCCATTCTAACCTCACCACATTGTCTATCCGATGTATTGACTATGACAACATCGTTATTGATCAGTTGGCTCCAATCGTGTTCTCGGTAACCAAAGCTTGAGTGGTTTGGCAAGATTGATTTTTTGTCGTCATTATCTTTGAGCATCAATTTGCAATCTATTGACAATGGGGCATTTATTTGGTTCACCTCTTTGACAAAATAGACCTCAATGGTAACAGTGTCGATCTATATCTCCTCTTGCTTTTGACGGGCTACAATATCTCGAAGAACTTGATCTTAGTTTTAATTCATTAAGAAGATTACCGAGTGATGCCTTTCAAAGTTTTCAGACATCTGAAAGTCCTGAACTTAGACAATAATGGATTGTCAGTCATTTCACCCAGACATCCTATGCCATTTGGTTCATCGACTTGGATGGAGAAATTAATCCTGTCAAATAACGAAATAACAGAACAAACACTTCCTGACCATCCCTTTAGCTCTCTGCCTTCATTACGAATTCTTGATTTATCTCACAACAAACTTGGAGGCGTTGTTAGCTGGATGCCATTGACGAAGCTTGAAGAACTGTACATTGACAACAATAACAACGAATTGACAGATGCACTTGTATGGAATACCAGCATGCCATCCTTGAAAATTATTAGCATAAAAGACGCGCCGAGATTCACCAATGTCTGGGACTGGGAACTGCCTTATTTGGCGCCAAATTTACAGAATTTCATTTACACGGGACCAGACATGCCTATCCATTCATTTTCGTACCTAGATCGCTTGCAAAATATCAAATTGTTAGATTTGTCGAAAAACGAAATCGAATCGTTACAAATCTTTAATATTGACATATACACTAATGGTTTGACGTCATCATGGTCATGACTTTATCAAACCTTGAAGTACTGATTTTAAGTGAAAATAAACTCTCCTATCTGACGAATGGAACATTTGAGGCTTCTCCATTGATAATTGAATTAGATTTAAGTGAAAATATCATCAAAGACATTGACTTGCTGGTGTTCACACCACTCACGCAGTTAGCCAGATTGGATTTGTCTTCAAATAAGCTTACCAGTTTATCATCAATGGTAAATCTACCAGCCCTCAAATCTGTGAGCGTTTCTAACAACAACGTTTTTGAAATTCCCAAAGACTTCCTGTCGACCAACTATGTGCTACAAATGTTAGATCTAAGTGGAAACCGATTAGTTTGTTCCTGCAAAGGTATTTCTACGTTTCAACACTGGATTCTTACCGATAACCAGGCTGTGCTTACTCCAGGATTCTATCTGTGCTCAGATCCTGAGGAGTATCAGGGTGCGGTGATAACCGAAGTGCCGTTGAATTGCTACAACTATTTATTTGTGTACATAATTAGTGAGTGTTGTGGTTCTTCTGGTTGTGAGTGTGATGGTACTTCTCGCAGGCAAATATCGTTGGCATATTAGCTACAAATTCTTTTTAGTATTTAGACGTTATCGATACACGTCTTATATTGACGACATTGAATGTATTTCGAGTGCTTCACCTCAAAGGGAAGATCCACAGTTCGATATTTTCGTGTCCTACAACGAAGAAAACGAAGATTGGATTCTTGGTAAACTACAACCTAATATGGAAAACGTAGATAATCCAGTGAGGTTATTCATCGTGCCAGAGACCTTCCTCTTGGTGAGTGCATCTTGGATGCTACTGTTCATGTAATCAATGAATGTCGTAGAACATTACTCGTTCTGTCTCCAAGCTATATGGATGATGAATGGCGTTACTTTGAAATGCAAATGGCACAGCAGAGACTGTTTCAAGAAGGACGAGATGTTTTGGTTTTAGTTCTCTTGGAAGACATACCTGACGAGAAACTGACAATGTTGATGAGACAGATTGCTATGTCAGAAGAGTTATCTAAAAGGCCCTAATGACATATTCGGTCAAGATTTATTCTGGCAGAATTTAAAGGACAAATTGAGAAGACCAACCCGAGCAGATCGAATAAATGAGGTTTAAATAAAAGGAGTTCGTAGAAACCCATTGATATGTTTTTTATTCTTTTCAGAGCAACTCATTATGTGTTTTTTTAATAAAAGGAATTAGGCGAGTCCTTCCAGAAAAACGTATCTACCTTATCTGAGCGATGGTTTTCTTTAAAGACTTCGTTACTTTTCAAAATTTTATTGGATATCATATGATATCTTTCTAAAATATAATTTCGAAATCATTATTGCATACAAAATGAAGTTAATTTGTTTTCTTCTTAGTCTTATCTTTTTTACTCCCGTGGGTTGATTAAGAATTCAACAGTGATGTAAATAACGCTTTCCACTTTGTAGAACCAGAGGCCGAATAATATGTTCTCACTTTCTCACTGAGTATTCGAGTTTTTACGCAGCCGGATATTATCACGTTGATCAATTTTAGGTTACGTATTAATGTAGTTATCCTAGCATCTCTTTAGTTGCAATGTTATGTATTCTAAGATTATATAACATAATTGTACACTTTGGTCTGTTGGTTGAACGTGGTAACTTGCGTCATGGTGCGGCAATACACTGACACAGCGCAAATAGCTCGTGTTTTGTGTAGTTATTTCATGAGAGTTTAGTGAAGAAACAATGTTATGTCAATGAAAAGGTATTGCGTTCTTTCCAGTGCTTTCTGAATCACTCATTATGGGCAACTTGGCTTGTGTTACATAATACCCATTTCTTCAAAACTATGAGTGGCCATCAGATACAAAAACGTGTAATTAATACGTCTAAGGTAACACGTAGTACTGTGCGTGTAACTGTAAGGTTAGACCTCAGTGTATACATGTATTACATTGTGTACTACATGTAGTTCATTCGTTTATCATGTTTTATAGCAGCAGGAACCAATTCCTACTTACGTAATAAAGCTATGTTAAATTAAATGTTTTTATTGCGCTTTATTTTGTATTTTTAGCATATGCTTTAAGCTACATCCGACAAGTTGTTGAACTTGTTTGATTTATCCTTTTTCGCAAATATATATTCCATGGTGTCAGAATCTCAAACGGGCAACCAGTGTACGTAATGTATAACTGAATTAATGTAAACTGCTCAATCAAATCAATGCATTTCAATGAACTATACATTGTATTACATTTGGATACTTGTTTTGAAGTTGAAATATAGAGTTCGGTTGTAATTGTTTGAGACACCCTTATAGCAGATTGATGTAACTATGCGGAAGGTTCATTGAAAAAAACCCGCCACGCATGATA